>WBRY01000009.1:0-600000 GCA_011800735.1 Peronospora destructor | reverse complement strand
CCTATCCGTTTCATCGTTAGTAATTCAGTTGGTCGGTAGTTTTAATATCTTCCATTTTGGACAATCCCGGTGCGGTGGTTTCTTAACCACTTTAAAGAAGGTTACGGATAGCAGAAGATCAAGCACGTAAGCAGTAAAGAAGTAGAGTTAAGAAACATGAATAATGCTCTCACTTCGACCTTTGTTACTTACGCCTCAAGCAGCTATTGCACTTTCGACAGGAGGCACAACTAGCGATGGCATTTTTGAATGTAATGTGGCTAAGAGCTTTGTCGCACAAGCTAATATTCACATGCAGCTTACAGGTCATATACTTCCAGGGAGCGAGCTTGCGCAGCACATGCTTACAAAGAATGTCCAAAAAATCTGTGCCAATCATAGAAACCCTGTTTCATCAAACGGAAGCGAGAATCAAGCAAGCTACTATTTCTCATATCTTGGTTGATTATGTCTACCTGAGATACATCAACTTTAGTCGCCCGGATTATATGATGTGGCTCACGTAAATGTATCCCTTCCAGTGAAAACCAATCATTTTTGGTCGTCGCCTACTAATCGTAAGCCAACAGAAAAAATCGAGAAGTTAAAAGATTGTAGCAAACCATGGCTGATCGTCGCGATGAAAAGCCCGCGGACTTCCTACTACCAGAGACAGTCAAAAGCTGGTTTTCACACATGTACAAGCATTTGATCGCGGGCAACGTGCTAGACATGGCGCGTCTGTACGATCGTGAGTTCCATAACTTGACGAACAATTACTTTAAACAAACGTCGTGGCCTGAACCAAGTGCTGTCAAGTCTCTTGTGGACAACAATCCGACCTTTCTGTTATTATATAAGCAGATTTACTTTCGTCATCTGTTTTCACGGATGCAGCCAGGAATGGACATGAAAGTGGCGTCGTGGGAGACATATGTAGCCATCTTTGATGGAGTATTGAATGGGTCACTGAACCTTAGAGCATTGCCATCGCAATGGGTCTTTGACATTGTAGGCGAATTTGTATACCAGTACCAGTCATACAGCCAATTTCGTGTCAAGGTCGCTACTAAAGGCGAGGCAGAGATTGCTTCGTACCAGGAAAATCTCTTGATTTGGGACACGAGCAAAGTGCTCGGCTATCTACACGCCCTGGTGCGTCATTCAAAGATTGTAGAGATTTTAAAGGAGGAAGAAGGTGTACATACTCTGTCTGATGTTGTCACGGAGCTTGGATACTTTAGTCTCATTACACTGGCCCGTGCCCACGTGTTGTTTGGAGACTACTACACGTCACTAAAGCTGCTGGAACCGATTGGTCTTTTCAACAAGAGCTCACCTGGTGAAACCAAGACCACGGCAAAGATCCATGAAAAGTCTCCTGGATGCCACGTCTCGGTGTTTTACCATATGGGTTTCGCCCAGCTCATGCTCGAGGACTTTGCCGCGGCAATTCACTCGTTTTCGACCATTATCCTGCAGGTGAACCGTAACCGCAACTATTACTCACGTTTTGCCGACTACGAGCAGCTCCACAAGCTTACGGAGAAAGCCATGGCTCTGCTTGCCATCGCACTGTTCCTGTGCCCGGGACAGCGTGTGAACGACCAGATTCACTCGCTTATCCGTGAGAAGTACGGTGACAAGCAGAGCAAACTGCAGACAGGTGACACCTCCGCTCTCAGTGAACTGTTCAGCTTCTCTTGCCCCAAGTTTATCGTACCCGCTGTGGCGGTGGAAAGCAAAGCCGCCGTTAACCGTAGTACCGAGGCTTCGCAGCGGCAGCAGAAGGCCTTTAACGATATGGTAGCTCGTCAGCAGCACATTCCAGCTGTGCGCTCGTACATTAAACTCTACCGATCCATTGACTTGGAAAAGCTGGCAGCATTCCGTCGTATCGACGTCGAGCTTGCGCGCGCCGAACTTATGGCCCTGAAGGTTAGCGGCTCGCGTCTCAAGCTGGATGTGCACGTCTTTCTGAACAACGACCACGTTCTTATCGACGAAGAAACAAGTAACCAGCGCACGGGTGAGTTCTTTATCAACCACATTCACAAATTTGCGCGCATTGTGGACGAGTGCGCCGCCATTTAGTACGTCGTTGAATCCGAGCTTTCGATTTCGTGGTGAATTTCGGCGAAGGAAAATGACCACGACAGTGTTGCGAACACTAAGTGAAGAGGAATAAATAGCGACGGGACTGGAAAATTCTGAGGACAAAGTGTCAAGAGGCGGCGGAACGTAGCGCTGACGCGTACAAGCCGGGCTCGACACTTGCAGCGACGAAAGGCAACCGTGTTTCAATCGTGTGTGTGTTGAGTCGTTTGCAAACAGGACATTGTAGGTAGGTGGCTAGCAGCAGCATTATAATTCTATCCGCTTTCATGTGTTGTTTATTTTTGTTGGCTCACTTGCAGACCGGGATGTGCCTCTGATACATCTTTTGTTATTTCATACGTAATGCTGCAGTCAAAGAACAGTCAGCATCATTGTTTGGCTTCACTCAGCGCTAATGCAAGCGCTGCTGGTGTCAAGGCTTTCTTATTGGCGACAACAATACAATAGTGCGCTTGCAATAAGTGAAACTCTTCCAGCTCATCGAAGATCTCAAGTCTTTCGCGCCTGTACAAAAATAAAAACATTAGCATTGTCTCCTACTGCGCGAGCTTTTCTTACGATTCTCACGTACTTGGTGCGTTCAGACGGATCCAGGAAGTGGTAGTAAATCTTGTTCATATCCCAGCACTGCGCTACCTCGTAATTATGTTCTGTAAATCGCGCAATCTGCGCTTCTACAGTCGGGAAGTCGTGAATACTCAACAAGTCACATCCACGCGCCTTGATATTCGCCATCATCACTTTTCCAAACGCATCGTCAGGCAAAATCTGCTCGTACAGTACAAAGCTCACGTCTGCAAAGTATGACGCCGCCCACGTCACCAGCTGCGTGGAGAACTTGGCTTCCATGTAGATCAGCACACACTCTGACACAAACAGCGTCGGCACATTGCGATCGATACCTTCTGCCTCTAATTTGGCTCTTGTAGCATCCAAGTCCCTTAAATCGCAAGGCAGTAAATGATACCCCGGTATGTTCAGCTCTGTGTACCCCGATGCCACTGCAGCCATAAATTCCTTGGTTGTTCCAAGCCCCAGCAGTTCATTGAGCGGTTTACGTCGTTTGATTGCATTCACTTTCTGCATGGTGACGTCCGGGAAGTCCAGCTCAAAATACTCGCAAGTAGCAAGCACTTTACTACTTTTTAAACGAAAATACATCGTGTCCAATCCTGCACCCAAGATCACGACTTGTTTCTTTAGTTCCGGGTCACCAGCGCTTAGAAATTTTGTCACAAGCGACTCGACAGCAGTGACTCGAGCGTAATAACCGCGATTGATAATAGGCATGCGACGTGACGGAATCTTGACGAAAAATTGCACATATGGGTCTTTATAATAGCCCAGATGACTGGCAGATAACTTGCACAAAGACGCGTCTGCTGCTGTTTCCATTACGGCGCCATCGTGTTCTCCTGACAACGAGATCGAAGAATGCATGTCACGAGAAGATTAGTATTATATTGTGGACGTGTTTATGTGGCATATCAAGTGTTGGAACGTTTTAACGTCAATATCGACATGGATTAGCCGTCGTCTTACTTACGGTACCAGACACTAACAACATGGCGACGTATTATTTTCGAAAGTAGTAGCAAAAAAGCGTATAGTAACACCAATTTTATTGGTAACTAAGTAGAAATATCGTCCTTGTTATACCGTGGGTACCATGCTGAAGTTCAGACATTTACGAATAATTTGCCATCTGCAGCTGGCGGGCCTTCTTGCATAGTGACATCAATAACCAAGAGTTTTTGTGTGTGTTTTCAACGACTGTATGTTTTCGTCATCGTTGGCCCTTATCAGTATCAAGTCGTTGAACCGAATACTTGCAATAAGCGACTTGACTGCATCGACGAGCGAGAGCCTCACAGTGGTACGTCACGTTTGTCGTTCGTCCAAAACGTCGCCACGTCGAGCGGCACTCGACCCAAAAGTTTATCTACGGCCCCCCTTTGGCGTCTTCGCACTTCACAATTGACGCAGTTCACACCCAGCGAAAGTTTTGTTCAAAATTGGGAACAAACGACTAGCACCACATCACGTGAAAAAAAAACTTCCCTCTTCACTCGTTCCCATTAGGAGCAAAACAAACCGTCACGTAATTGTTCGTACACTTTTGATTCTGTCACAGGATTGCACTATCGCCGGACTTTGAGCAATAACGAGAGACAAGCGGGTAAACATTGGCTCATCAAACCGCAGGAACGCCATGAACCGCACAAGCAGCCGAATCGTCTTGGACTATCGTGCATCTGAGCCGGTCTTGGCAGAGAGTGAACACTCGAGTCTGTGTGACGCACCGTTCTCCAGGTCGCAAATAACGAGTCCGTCCAAAAACTTTCCGGCGGCTTTGTCGAATTCCGGCCATGCGTCGCCGCAGCACCACTCAGCTATGCGGCACAAACTCAAGCTGCCCGGTCTGTGGAAGCACAAGCAGGTCATCAAATTACCGCGAATGGACGAGGTGATTTCGCGCATTGAGATCACTGCTGTGCAGCAGACTGAGATGCGAGAGCAGGCTGAAGGACTTATCGCAGCCAGTTTGCTCAAGTCCAGGGCGGCGTGGGACGGCAACAAGCAGATCCTTGACGACCCCAAGCTGTGGAAACTTCATAGCGCCAAGCCGCATCTTGCCGTGTACAAACGCAAAGACCCGCACCACGGTGATGCTACTGCGCACCAGTTTGTCGCCACAGGACGCATCCCTGGTCTTACACTGCAGGACGTCGAGTATGGCAAGTATAGCGATACAACACTGGATGAACGCTCGACCAGCGCGTATTTATTTCGCGACTACTTTCTGGACGCCGCAGTGCTTCAGGTGCTGGAGACGCAGACAGAAGACGACCCGTTTCGCTTTTTTGGCATTAAATGGATAGCGTTTGCATCTCCCAGTGGACCGGCAAGGCTCTTTTCTCCTAGAGATCACGCGTACTACGAGTATGCCAAGACTGTGACTACCGACGAGGGAGACAAGGTGCTGGTCAAGGTGATGCAGTCGATTGGAGACGATGTTCTGCCTCCATTGCCTCAGATCGTAACCCACGACAGACTCGGTGACGGCGTCGACCCGTCGAAAAGGCGCTTTGTTCGCGGCCACATGTCGATTATATCGATGTACGCTTATGACGAGGAGACCAACGTTGTCAAGGTGTTTGCTGAAGGTTCTCTGGATCCGGGAGGTCGAGCTAGTACCTGGCTCGGGAGTGCGCTCCTTTCGCAGTTTGCGCCCACATTCGTGCGGATTGAGTACTGCGCAGACATCAAGTACATTATGAAGCACGGCATGGTCTTTCCGCATTCGCCAGCAGCACTCAGTCATTCTCAGTCGGCGCAGAGCCTTGCCAAGAGTCAGAGCACGATAAACGGGTCCGAGATTACGGCACACGGTCCCTCTGCGATGCCGCAATCAATGATGCCAGCTCGTGAAGCGGGGCGAATGTCCATCAGTCTTCAACCAAGCTGGATACCAGATTACCAGCGCAAAGTGTGCTTCGTGTGCTTTAAAAGTTTCGGTATCATCCGACGCCACCGCCATCACTGTCGTATGTGCGGTGAAGTCATGTGTGCCCGCTGCATGATTACATTACCGCTTGTTGCACCGCCTTCTTCACCTGTGCAAGGTGGGAGCGACGATTATGTTGAAGATGGTGTCTACCCTCACCGTTCACATCGGCATGTAGACCAGGTTGAAGGTCGTCCAATGAGCATGTTACTGAAGCAACCATCCAAGAAGATTTTGGAGGAGACTCGTTCGAACGGATATCCAGCCGTGAACAATGTGAAATTGTGCAAGAAGTGCATGTTCAGTATTCGTCAAGAGCGCAAGGGTACGATGAGAGGAGCCACGAACTTTTACGCTGCGCCCACCATGATCAAACAATTTCCTCTGGTTTTGCAGGGCTCTTTGGCCGATAATGTCGGTCTTCGACCCGGACCGATGCGTGGCTTCTTCCCGGGTGGTCGCTACGCCGCTGATGATGAGCTTAATAGAAATGCTGGTGGAGGTGGCAACGATAAGGACGATATTGAAGAAACGGACGAGGAATACTCAGGTCGCGTTGAACACATGCGGCAGATGCATATGGCGCGCGAGAGGAAGAAAAATCTGCGGACCATTCTTTTGTACGACGAAGACAATCTGAGCAACGGAGGAGAGTCTCCAGCAGCTAGACCAAGTCATTTGTTTAACCAAGATGATAGCACGTTCAATTTTGACGATTTCCTGCTGCCGACGCACAAGCGCGAAGAGGGCGGTCATGGTGCTGTCAGGCTAAGCTTGCATAGCCGGGTACTGAGCTCTACCAACAAAAGCGATGCAATTTCTCCATCTTTACCTCGTCGGCCATCTACGGCAGCTCGCCAGTCGGAGAGCAGCTTGAGGCTTCGATCATTTTCGATTCCGGACCAATTGGAACAGGTAGAACGATCGATCGCACAGCAAGAGGCATTGATCCGATCAATTGCGGAGCAGCGCAGCAAGATGTTCCGTTCTCCGGAAGATGACACCGTTGCGATGACGACAGTAGCTACAACTGCCGGAGAAATTTCGTCAGAGGCACGGTCTTCCCTACTTTACCCTGGATCGACCCAAACTACGCCGACGCCCAGAGCCGACGCATTTATCACCCCGCTCTCGTTGCGCTCTACTTAGACGGAATCAATGTAGCATATATAGAGCATGACATTGCAGGGTACGTGAAAATGTTAAAAAGTACTAGCGCATAGATTCCCGAGATGTCGAACAACATGACGCATTCTAGCGTACGCTCGATCGAAAACAGATACAATCCCAACAAAATGTTTACGTCTTATTTATCTGGCCCTGATCCATGTACGTCCATCAGCTTACGCTTTGATGGAGCTGCTGTTGCAAAAATAGAAGAGGTTGCTGCTTCCTTCTTGCGTTCCTGTTCAATAGTGCAAATAATACGGGCTTGGTCCGCTAGCGAGCTCTCAACTTGTGCGAGCGCTTGACGAAGGTCTCGCATCGATTTATCAATTCCGGTGCACTCGTCTTCTTCATCTTCACTACACAACGAGGTTGTTGATGCAGATGGTGATGGGATTCGTCGGTTTTGATACAAGGCATCGTCTTGTAAGTCACGCATTCGGCGCAACACTTTCTCGGTCGCCCTGACGGCAGCCCTAGCTATTCCCGCGCTAACAGCGAGCTCATTTTTTTCTCCATCTTTCAGCTCAAAAAAGCTGCTGAGCACTGGTTTCGGTTCCTCGACGTCCAGTGCTCGGTTGATCTGCGTGGGATAGAATTGAATCGAGTCGTTGTCATCACTGTCCATGCTACTCTGGATGTAGGATATGTGTTGGCTCGAGTAGCTTTCTAAGAGACCACTACTGTCGTTGCTGTCATCATCTTTTTCCACGAGCTCATACATCTGCAAAGACGTATGAGATGAGGAAGTTGACAGTGCGTGAGGCGAGAGGATCATTACACGCTCATGATTTACGTGGCTATCTAATCCACCATCCTCGTGTCCATGCCACTCCTGAGCGTACGAACCATGCCGCGCATACACCGACGACCGAGATCCTGTGTCAAGCGCATTCAAGCCTGGTCTTCTCTTCATCTCCGCAAGACCATCGACACTTTCCGCATCCGTATCATCCACCACCAACATCGGAAGGTCTAGCTCACCTACAAACATTCGCGCTTCGTCGTCATCAAGTCCGTGAAGCTCCTTTATTTCCATGTCGTTCGGTGTCCAGGTTTGCGATCGCAAATGAGAATACTTATTCAAACCAAGTACTTCATTGCCGTCAGCAATAAAGGGTTTCATGTCGCTGTGTCTTCGTCGCTGGGTAGACTTACTCTTGGATCTGTTAACAAGTGGGACACTCTGTAGACAGCGGAGACACACCTTTGCTAACATCACGTAAACAACAGCACCGCCCCCAAGTACGGCCGTCTCCGCGGAACTGTCAACCACAACCGATTTCCTTGCATTTACCAGCGCGTTAAACTCTCTGCATCTGCTGTCCTCCTCCCCCACCTGCTTGTCGAAGCTACACGTCATAGTCTCTTCAAAATTGATCGGCGCGTGTTCATGCTCAGCTGCTTTCATGTTTGCGATTAGGTCCGCGGTTTTTATAGTCCCTCGCAAACCGCGAAAGCTTTGAGCAGCGCGGACATTAACTCGATGGTGGAACATGCACTCGCGGCATATGATTTCGCCACAAACACGACAATGGTGCTTTAAGCGCCGAACGAGACGAAACTTCTTGTTGCACACCGAGCAGCGTGAACGGAGTTTATCAGCTACCCAGTCTTGTGTCATCTCTAGTGGCGTGCCACTTGGTACTTTGCGTCGTCTTGACTTTTTCTTCTTCTTTTTTGATGCCCTCGAAAGTGCTCGATCTGCGCTGTCACTACTAATAGTGATGCCCAGCGATAATTCTGACGACCTGCAAGCAGAGAAAATGGAGCGCTCCGAACTCCAGAAAGCCTTGATATACTTGTACATGAGAATGTCTGGCATGCTACCCTTCATGTGGATTCGGCCCTTAGCACACACGTGCAGCAAAGGGTTCATTACTTCATTTTCATCGTCCATCCAGTACACGAAAGCAGCTTCAACGTGTCCCCGCGTAAGACCAAAGTACGAGTCTTGGCCGCCGTATCCCTTGATCTGTATCGATTGAGTCACTCGATACAGAATCCGACGTCCTGTTTCCGGATCTACGTGCGTGCCTAGATGTTCGAGGAAGACAAACTCGCGACTTGCTATAAAGGCTTGCACCGGAGAGCGCACTGCCAACCACTTGAGTCCAAGGTACCAGAACGGATCCTCGAGTGTAGCACCTTCAAGAGTCTGTAAGACACAACAATCCAATGTTGCTTCACCGTATACCTTTCTCTTCATTGCTCGCATTTCGTGTGTATGTTCGCAGTACAGCGTGTTCATGACGTCCTCCAGTGAATTGGGAAGAACGGCGTGGGCCATAAATTGTTGGCCGCTAGCAGCTTCAAACGGCACTGATGCAAACGATTGAAAAGGCATTGGATTCCGGACGACGTTATTAGTGCTCTGGAAGCTGCCAAGACTCGTGACGCGCGGAGTTGGTGGCACGACCCGTTTGTCATCTTCCGACTGTTGCTGTCCACCCTCTCGATGTTGTGCATTAGCTGCTACTCGCTGCCTGCCCTCCCTCTCTTTCTTCTTCGTCTGTTTCTTGGCCATTAAGCACGCTGTCGGTCGAGCGGAGAGCACTTTCCAGCCGCTCGACACGGCGCGCTCGATATTGGAGCGTCCCCACGTCGGTCCGTCACGAATTGCGTCCAGAGCTGCTTGCGCTGCATAACCACGGAGCTCCTTGTGCTGTGCGGGTGTGATGTTCAATTGAGGCAACAGCTTCTCGTCAACAGGAAAGAAGGTTGAGCTGATGCCCACACGCTTACGCTGCTGAGGCTCCATGCGATCCGCTGCCTTCAAAAGTGTCCACTTGATGGGATCCGATATTGCCTGGCCACGCACGACTTTAAGTGGCAAGCAGAAAATGTGAGAGTGGATGAAGCTTGTATGGTTGTCGACGGCAAAGCTTTCGTGTGGATGCGCTCTGTTCTGCTGAAACGTCCACGTCTGTCAATTCAGCCTGTGCACGGAAAAAAACATCGACCAGAGCTTAGCTTCGTTCGCGATCTCAACGTGACGCTCAGCCCCAGCTTTGCCACGCACGTGCGATTCGATTCTACGCTGCACTGGAGCGGGACTTTGTACGTCATGATGATGTTCAGACTCTATTGATCCTTATGATTTTTTACGATATGTTGGTGAGGAATCCCCTGATCTTCTGCCATAACTACGTCGTTTTCCTACGCACTAGCGCATTCTGCTGGCTCCACCCGACGGGCTTCACGAAGGACACTCCATAAGGGCACGTGGGACCGTTTGACCAACACGAGCACAGGGCAGGTGGTGTCTTGAAAGTGAGGCAGGGTACCAATCCCAGATGGGCCAGCCTGACTTATCAGGGGAATTCGCTTCGTGGGACCGGAACTCGCGCTCGGCAAACGGGCCGGAGGCGGAACGGAGAAGGGCAGGAACTTGTTGATGCCTGTTCGATGCTTTGTCAATGTGCCCCACACCTCGGAACTTCGTGCCTATTGCTCCCCGTCAGGTTCGCACGCTGCGCTGGGAGAAGACCTCCCCTTTCAACCTTGGCTCCATGATAGGAGACTTCCTGCTCAAAGTAAGAGCATTGGCATGCCGGCTTTTTGAAAGCTTCGTCGCTTGGCCGTTGTTGCTCTTCAGTCATAGGCTGCGCACGCTGGCTCAGAGAACGCTTTGAGACGGGTGTATTACCACTGTATTCTTTTGCAGACGTGATCGATCAAACACGTTGTGGGCAGCTAACCCTGTTACAGACATCATGTGTTGAACGCTCATAGGCCTGTGAATAAAGATGCAATTTGCGAGCCTCTATTGATGAGCTTTCTCTGCTTATTTGACCTACTACTATATGGGACTTAGCTCACGTGCATCTAAGCAAGACTGCGCTGAAGAACCAAATGAGCAAGTGCCAACAAACAAATTCAGTGAGTGTCCAAAAACGCTTAAATCTGCGTTAAGTCGACCTCAACTTCCTAGTTTTTATCCATACCCTGTAGTACCAATGGTAGCAAATGTGCTGTAGCAATCACCTCAACACAAGCAGAAGTATCTTTTTCCTCAACTCAAAACCAATGCCAATTGATCCTGTTTGCTTCTACCAGTCCTACATTTAAGCAGCAGTACAGGCCGAGCAACCCGATCCGTCCAGCTTAAAGTCCTCTAGGCCTTCTTGGCCGTCAGAACGAGCGGTCCGACATTGTCACCCGTTTCCTTGTTGTGCTTCATGTGAGAACCGTCACAGTACGGAAACTTGTTGGACTTCCAACAGCGACAGACCGTACACTTGCCCTTCTCCTTGATGACGTCTTCCACGTCCGGTATCGACACAAAGTCCACCACCTTCTCCTTCTCCATCTGCACCTTACGGTTCACACGTCCAGGCTTTGAGTTGCCCTTGCCAGCAAACAGCGTCAGTCCCAGGATGAAAATCGTGATGAGAAGTGGCGCCAAATACATCCAATCGGCCTGTTTGAGCTTCAAAAAGCCCGAAAATGTGCGAGGCAGTGGCAACCCCTTTAGGTAGCGCGGAAGATCCATCTATCGGCAAGAAAAGTGAGCACGATTTTGAGTGCCGATTGAACCAACAAACTCACCTTTAGATACTTTCGGATGACGTCCATGATGCTTAGAATAAAAAGGGAGTCGTGGAATGCCCAGATACTACGACAGGGATTTCACCGTTTAGAATGGCGACGTCAAGGATTCGCTGAAATTAACAGTTCATTTTAACCAATCATATCGACTCAAAGCAATGTCTACTTCCTCTTGGAGACCTTGGAATACTTGGACGATCGCTTCTCCGTATTCGTGGTCGTTGAGCTGTAGGACAATGCAGTGACCGGCGTCTTGGGGTTCTCTGGAATGATCTCACCCAGAAGCTTCTTCTCGGCAAACGCCAGCTCCCAGTCGTGCGTGTGGAGGCGGAGACTCACACGCTCCTGCTTGTACATCTTCGGCGCGTCAAATCCCATATTGGGGCCAGCACCCATGCCCATCTGCATTTGCATTGCCTTGGCATCGTCGCTAGCTGCAGGACGCAATATAATAAAACAAAAACAAATTACTTTTTCATCTTCAAGTCATGACAATCATCATAAGCGAGACTATACCGCTCTTCTCGCCGAGGATGAGCGAGAGGAAACCACGCATGCCAAAGCTCACGAGGAAATACCACGACACTGACGATACGTACGATACATCGAGTGTGCTATAATGTCAAAAGTAACAAAAGCAGCAACAACAAGTGAGACATCGAAATCCAGACCCACCAGCTCACAGATTGCTGTGTCACCTTACTTAAGTTCAATGCCACGCTGCAGCATCATCTTAAACTTTTGGGTGAGTGAGAAAGGCACCTTAGCTGTAGTTTGGAAGCATTGACAATAATTTAACTCAGCGTGTGTACAGCAATAACCCCTTGGAAACAACTGATGTACCGAGCACAAAGCCACCAAAAAAGTAGCTCATGAGTCCCATCATGACAAAGTTCGACACCATAAATGTCATGTTCCCCTTCATCATCTCCAGCATACTGTTGGGGTTCATCATTTGGTTCATGGCTTCGCTCTTGACCTTCTCGCGCAGTGCTCCCTTCATCCCGTCCTTCTTTTGCGACGCCGTGAAATAGTGCTGTCCAAACACGAGAACCACACAATACACGAGTCAATAATGACAAGGAAATGCTTCAGTCATGCAGCGCTTGCCTCCTAGTTCCTTACCTTGCGCATGGCAAAAGAATCAGGCGTAATGAACTTGGAGTTAACGCGCGTAATCTGAGCGCGCTTGACCGTGTTCCTTCAGTAAAAGATCGCAGCATTTAGCATTTCACTGTCAGTTTTTATATTATTCCATTTTCAGGGGATTCTCCTTTTGATACCACGTACATGGACATGAGCTGCTCGACACTCGCCATCTTCTCGCTTTTTAGCAGCAGTGTAACGTAGTGACGCACCATGGCCGAACATCCAAAGATGATAATCATAGGCAACACCACCCAATCACGGATACTCGGGTCCAGGATAATCTCCACCATGTTTTGAGTCCGTCAAGAGTCAAATAGACCTTTGCTAAAAGTCATGTGCGTTTTTATCCAATCTCTTACCGTGTGTCTTTCCACAATCGTGCAACATTTTTTCAGAATTTCTTGACACATTGAAGCGTGTGGCTACCATTGGGTCTGTGATATGGCTGTCTTCGTGTTATTGGCCGCCTAGGAGCTTTTGTGGGACTAAGGACGTCGTCGTCGACGTTGCTGATTGGCAGATTTCGATCCAAGGACGTTGAAAGGCTGCTCCAATCATGTGCGTTAGTATATTGCTTCCGTCCAAGGACCTTGTCGAAGTCGCTAAGAGGCTGAAATCGCTTCGAGAAGAGGAGAAGGTGTATAAACTGAAGACGCATTCTTGATTGATTGAAGACGGCGGAGACCTCGTCGTATTGTCGGCGGGATACACCGCGACGGCCTTGACAAATTACGATTTTGTGACGCTGAGCTGCGGCCCGACGACTGGAGAAGGAGACTATCTTTATAAAAAGAAGGCACGCGTGTCCGACCGCTCGGTCAGATTTTCGTCGCTCTACATGATGCGCTGCAATTACACGGCAATCTACTTCAATTACGAGAATATATCGGGCGAATATAAGGCGATTGCAGAGGCGGAAATAGGAATGAAGAAGCCGGTGGAGACCCCCAAGCATGGTCACTTGAGTTTTACGGACGATGAGAATGCGATGGCGATTATGTTTAACTCAGGAACCTCAGAAACATTGATAGTTATGTATCGTAGCAAGTGTGTGGAAAACGGAAAGGGCACAGTCCATCTCGTTACAGGAACTCATGACGTTAGCCTGGAGGCTGTTCCAACATTCGATGCTCTTTTGGAGCTATACAAAGTGTCGGTTGATGAGTTGGAAGAGGTTTTCAAGCTGGTGACTTTGTCAATATGGTGATCATATGACCCAACGATGAGTTGGACGAATCTTCTTTTATGGACGAGGCACACTAAGAAGGCACTCAGTGCGCGTAATGGATCGGTGATCTTAAAAAAACCAGTAGATATTTGTTATCCGTCGGCCGATGAGTTCAAGACGTGGTCATGCAATGACTCGCTGTTGGCCTTATTTCTGGACAGAGGTCATAAAATTGACCTGGTTCCTGGAACCAAATACTGCGTCACACGGCGGCGGCCGATGCCAAAGAAACAATGTGACGTGATTGAAGCCTTATTCGATGCAAAGCACGCGGCAGGTATGGTGAGAGAGAGCAAGTCTCTTCACTCTACACCAACATTCTGTGTCAGAAAGCCTATAGGCAAGTGGTTTATTGTGCTGTCAGCAGGATATCACTTGCTCGCATAAGCAATTAAAGTAATTGTCGACTAAGTCGTTGAGCGCTGTACGTAGCACAACCTACCATATTGTTCTGTAAAACATCATTCCTAGAAATCGGCAGAACGGTGGCCGCATTATCTGATTAAAAGCGTGCACACAAAACACGCGATGTGCCGCGCAAAATTAAGCGTATATATAAGGTCCGACTGTAAACGGTCCGATACAGCGCGGGGACAAATTTTTGTCATAAAACTCTGCAGACGCTGCATAGGTAGTTTTTCGCGTGAAGTAACACCTAGTCTCCGACCATATATTTTCTAATATGACTTCTGCCTTTGGATCCGCCTGTTCCTTTTATTAGTCTGGCTACCAGCCATTGCCCACCCATGCATCACGCCATGTCGCAAGACACTAAGACGCGTTGAAAGAACTGCACTAACCTGTTTCCAATCATTGATAAGGATGACATCAGCAAGCTGAACGACCATTCCCCAACAAGCTCATAATAAGGAAATCATAGCATCAACGAGATGCGCGGATGGGTGAGACCATTCACATAAAACGGAAAGGAGTAGAAGCTAGTGGAGGCGTGCACAGCATTATTTGATGCAAATTTAGTGGGTGGGAGCATCGTGATCCAACGCTTTGGCGTTTCCGCGCATACGCTGCAACGTATATCTTCCACAACGCGGGTAATGCGATCGGTTCGACCATCGATCTACGGATGATCCGCGTGACATAAACAAACGGGTGTACATATGTAGAACCCACACATCATAAATATCCCCGTGAAGCGAGGATATCTGTCAGATACAAGCGGGTAAACCGTGGAGACGAAAACGCTTATCAGCAACAGCGTTGTTGTACCCTCTCCATCGATAAAGTCCGACACCGCCGCTAAGTGAGCCATCTTGTTCAATCGGTCAAACAAGACCCGTGCATCCGAATTTCATGATAGACCAAATTCTAAGTCAAAGCATGGATTTGAATTGAAATAAGGCCACATCCAATCTGATTGGCAAGCCACTTCCGCGAGTCCTTTTGAGTTCTTACGAACCGGTCAATCTACTATGACTCTGAACTTAGCGGGATCAGCTCGAGATTCTCACTTTAATGCTCGCAAATGGTCAATGTCGTTCTCCACATTCGACCATTCGTGCTCCACACGTCGATAAACGAAAACATATCGTCACATTCTGTCTGTGCATACGCCCGATGAAGCCTAAAGAGTTCCGTCACGAGACGATTAAACGTTGCTGGTGCATTAGACAGCCCTTGGGACATAACCAGCTATCATAAAGCATACCGCTCAGGTTGGCTTGCGCAAGCCGGATCCGGACACGAGAAGGCAGAGTCATTTTCGCCGAATACTGCACAGGTACAGAGCCACGGACAAGTGTTGCAGTCACAGTAATACCTTCAAGCCGCGTTTGATCAAGTTTGACTATCTGAAAACGGGAAACAACTGCCTCAAGTTGGTCTACCCGTATCGTCTAATAAAACTTGTCATACGATGCCTTGACATGATCAAAGGGATGGCGCACCTTTCACGTCAGCTTGTCGACGCCGGCTCGCTTGAACGAGCTCGATGCACCGTCTTTCACCGATTGTGCTCAACGAGCAAGGAAGCCTACATTACCATGGGTAGAGGAGCCTAAAGCGACGTCATCGCAAAATTCCATGGCCCAATATCTAGTAAAGTGGCGCGATTGTTCCCACTCGAAGAACATATCTGATTTCGTAGAATCATCGTCCCCGCACCAGTGACCGCGGCCTTGTTGCCATCAGCCATGTTTATTTAGCGTGAATTCTGTGAGGTCACCAAGGCGCGGCTTAATTAGATGTTTCTAGCAAAGCTCCTGGGTTTGAAATAGGAAAAGCGTGATATACACACGCCCAGAACTTCGTCAGTCGTATCGTAATGAACCCAATCAACGAACACAAGCAAGTTACTGTGTTCATCAAGGGTCTTGCGGATGGTCCCGTCAAGACCCACCTGTTTCGTTTGGAATTATCGTCGCTTGACTAAGCGATCTCTGCAGCGGAATAAGAGAACTTCAACCTGCAACAGGCTCATGTCCACTCGAACATGTCCGTTCGGGATCCTACCGTCCTTTTGAGACGACAGGAGAGCAAAGGTCCAGAGCCAATGGACCTCTCCTATGTCGAGAAAAAGCGAACTCGCTCTCCAGGATACAAAAGTGCAATCGCTGTTAAAAAATGGGCAACTATGCTTACCTGTGTCTCGTTAAACTGCAAGTGACGACCGTCTGTCTGCCAAGAAGATCCAGAGACGTTGTCCTACGCTGCTGCAAACTGCAACAACGTGACGGACCGTCAAAACTGGTCGAGTTCAGTAGGGATGGAGCGCCCTATTGATCCAGCAACGTCAAAAGAGTTTGCAGGGCTCCCGACAAAGTATTTCTTTATGCACAATCATAGCACAATCATTGTGCTCCGTTCTAGGCGATGAGGAAACACTCATCACCTTGAAGATTGAAGCGACAAAGAACATGTGACTTTGCGCCATAGTCGACTGTGAGGCGTCGAACAACTCTATCTGACACCAGTCGCTAGAAGATCGTAAGCTCAAATACGTTGAGCGCGAGATCTCTCCAACGAGATGACGGCGCGCTTTGTAACAGGTGCATTTGTGAAGGTACAGAAACGTGTGGTAGGAATCCACTACACGACTTCATCGTATTCGATCTGGACAAATTTGATGTCATTCTGGGATTCCCATAGATCAGGAGATACGAGCCATTGGTCAGCTAGCAGCACCGAACCGTAACGATGCCTGCCACTTCTTCATCAGATGTCCACCTGATAAACATCTTGGAGCGTTCACAAGCGTGTAAATGTACTACGCGTGAGTGTGATGGTGTCACTTGTGGTACGGCCGTTAGTACGACTGCACAAGAAAACAGTGTGACAAACAGCCACACTGTGAAGCAACTAGTCGGCGGCTGTGCAGAAGCACAGGCAGCACCGACGGCCTACCATCGCGTGAACCGGGGCACGGATGCTCGCTAGAGGGTACCATCCACAGAAGAAGAAACCGGTTGCCAATTCAGTCGGCAATGTGTTCGCTCAGAACTTGCGGGTTCTAACATGTCTTTGGTGAAAAGATCGTATTGAGCGAGACACGTCCCAATCCTGAGAGTCACTGAAGTCAAATCTTTTGTGTGAGGATTTGATCGGATCCAAGGATGTATTCCTTGAATCCGTTCCGTGCGAGTTGCCTAAGGACAACTCACGACACGAGATCGACCTATACCAGGCACAAAATAATGTGTGGCCACTGCGTCGTGAACAGGTCGTAGCGACGACAAGTTCTTTGCCGATCGTCTTTCTGCATGCCATGGGAGGGAACTAACATCTCCTCAAAGCTATGTGCCCAAGGCTACAGGAGGATGGTGGATAGTGCTCGTTCAACAAGTTGAACGCGGCAGCGATACCGGTGTAACCGCCGATACCGAGAAATAATAGATGGTATGTCGAAGAGTACCATCTTTTCGTCCATAGATCTGATAGATGGTTTCTGTCAGATCTAATGCCTGAACCGGACATCTCGTACACGGCAGTAAGAACCCGCAGTGGTATGCTTTAGAAGTGATTGGTGATGCCTCGAGGGCTGAGCAATGCACCAGCTACTTTAACAGATGTTATATCTCTTGAGGCCAGTAAGCGATTTTGCACCAAACTACTTCGATGATGTTATTCGTCCATAGCAGGGCTATTGATGAAAGACAAATGTGGAAGTCCCCTTATGTCAAATCCAGGAGCTTTGCTAAAATCTGTTTCAGTCGCGCCTTGGAGACCTCATACAATCTAGACACAGATGAATTGTAAAGCCTCAGCCCTAAAGCATAAACTTTGGCATGTCCTACCAAGTTTGATGTGGCAGATGTCAACATCATCGCATCGTCTTTCATGCGACGAGCCCCGATGGCATCGTCGAGCTCAACAAATCATCGCACTAAAAAGTCGCCCTCAACTGCCTTGTACGTGGAGACATCAATCTTCAAGCATTAGAATTGACGCGAATGCGTCGGCCCAGCAGCAGCAGCACTTGCTTGCTGTCGTCTCAACAGTTTGGATTGTTGAGAACCCTGCTGTCTCAACAAGTCGGCTTGTTTTGCGCCTTGCGATCTCAACAGGTCAGTCTGCTGAGAACCTTGCTGCTGTAGCAAATTGAACTTTCTCATCGCTTCGTTAAGCTTATGTTATTTGAACTTTGGTGAAGGTTGCATGTTTCTCGTCTCCATCACTGAGCAACATGGCACCGACGGCGAAGTCATCGACGGCTTCAGCCATACGCTGTACCGCCTGCTATTCGAGGTCATTGAAACGGCAGAAGTCCTCGCGCGTGGTGTGACGACGCTCCCCATCTGCTGGCTGATAGCGGATGTTTCAATGATCGTTAAACGGACCGCAAAACGCTATTAGGTGCCCTCCGACTAGGAGAGGTCCATTGGCTCTGGACGTTTGTTTTCCTGTCGTCTCAAAGGACGGTGGGATCCCAAATGGACATGCCCGAGTGAACATGAGCCTGTTGCAGGTTGAAGTCCTCCTGTTTCGCTGCAGAGATGGCTTAGTCAAGCGACTCCAATTCCAAACGAAACAGGTGGGTCTTAACGGGACCATCCGCAAGACCCTTGCTGAACACAGTGACCTGCCTATGTTCATTTACCGATTTCAACACGATACGACTGACAAAGTATCGTGTGTTCTGGGCGTAAGTGTGTATATCATGCTTACCCCATCGACTTCACGACCGGAAGGTTCTTACACTTATCCGCGAGCATAAGTTGTACGCCAACCTCAAGAAGTGTATATTTGCAGCTAGTGAAATATCACTTCTTGGATGCATCGCGGATAAAAAACGACGTACGCCCTGATCCAGAAAAATATAAGGCGATTACCAACTGGCCACTGCTAGTCGATGTCAAGGGACCAAGGATATTCCCTGGGCACTCGCGCACTCTACGCCGAGATGACAATACACCTTTCGTCTTACTCAAGAAAAAACGTAAAGTGGGACTGGAACGCTGACTGTCATCATTCTTTTGAATGAAAAGCAAAGCTTGATGCAATTGCCGGTGTTGGCATTGCAGATCAAGACAGACCATTCCACTTGGTCTGTGATGCGAGCGATTTTGCAATTGGCGGTGCACTAGTGCAGTACGACACAGACAGCGCGGAGCGCGTCGTCTGGTACTAACCACGTCAGCTGCAAGAAGACAGCGTAGCTATCCAGTGCATGACAAGCAACTTCTTCCTATAATATGTACTGGTTAACTTCCGCGTCAATTTGCTGGGAGATGGACCGTTCATTGTGTATAAGACCATGTGCCATTTGTCACGACTGTAAACAGTCCACACTTGTCGTAATGCATGACGAGATAATTGTTGTTCTTCGCGAAACAAAAATTCTCCGTGGAGTATAAACTGGAACGACTTAACGCTGTCGCCAATGCACTCTTGCGTCGGCCCGTTTCGAGCAATCCAACAGCGAGGTAACTTCACTATCGCTGCGCTTGATACCAGCGTTTTGTCGCCAAGTTTGCTCAACGACATTAAAATGGCATGCGCACAAGATAAAGACCTTGTGCTTCTAATGGGATATGTCAACGACCCATCCAAGCAAGCGGAAAAGCGCTTGCCTACCACGCACCGATCTTATACAGATCGATACACCCACCGAACAGCTTACTGTATTACACAGCCGTCAACGGCGACACGCCTCTTGTCGTCGTCCCGCCCCACAAGACCTCCGGTTACGGATCATGCTTCAATTTCACGATGCGCTACTCAAAGGGCATCGAGGCCGTGAGAGGACTTACGTCACGGTCAGTCGCGACTTCTACTGGCCTCACCAGTATAAGCTTGTGCGCAAGTACGTACGTGCTTGCGAGGTGTGTCAACGAGTAAAGTTAAGTCCTTCACTGCGTGCACCGCTACAACGGACTCCGTCTTCGAGAAACCCGAAGACGCTCGCAAGAATAACGCTATTCTTGTGTTTGTGGACAGGTTCAGCAAGTTGGTTCATCCGATCACAGCAGAAGGCTGTGTTCGTGTGTTTGTCGATACAATCTTTGATTGCACAGCTTACCCCGTGAACTCGTGTCCGACAAAGACCCCACGATTCACAGCGGCGTTTTGTGGTTCCGTTTTTTGCTCACTCACAAAACGGCTTGTGATGTCAACTTCTCATCATCCGGAAACCGATGCTTAGACGGAACGCGTTAACCGCGTCCTCGAAGAAATACTTCGGAGGTACGTCTACTCGTTTACGAGTCGGAGCGAGTCCTTGCTGGTGATCGAGCTCGCCATCAACAACTCGGTGCATGCGGTTACAAAGCATCCACCGTGCGTGATAAAGACGTATATAGATTGATTAAGAAAAACATGCGTGACTTTTGGCAAATCAAAATAGACTCAGTCTTCACGTGTAGCAAATCAAAATAGACTCAGTTTTCACGTGTAGTGAAGACTGAGTCTATTTTGATTTGCCAAAAGTCACGCATGTTTTTCTTAATCAATCTATATACGTCTTTATCACGCATCACCCTATTCTGCCACAAACCAAAGACACAGGATGATGGCAGAAGACATCACGCCAAGACTATCTCGTTGTCTATGGAAGCATAGAGCCGCTATTGTGGCCTTCACGCTCTGTAGTATGGCTGGTTTCGTGTTATTAGCCGTCTCGGAGCTGCCGTGGAACGTCAAGAGGCCCATGCACGTCGTTGACGTTGATAATAGGCTGATTCCGATTAAGGACGTTGAAGATTTGCTTCCAAACACGAACGCTAGTAGCCTGGTTCGAACCAAGGACCTTGTCGAAGTCAAAGAGTTTGAATTGAAGACACATCCTTCATTAATTAAAGATGGCGAAGACCTCGTCGTATCGTGGGAGAGAAACTACGCGACGACCTTGACAAATTACGATTTTGTGACGCTGAGCTGCGGCCCGACGACGGGAGAAGGAGACTATCTTTATAAAAAGAAGGCACGCGTGTCCGACCGCTCGGTCAGATTTTCGTCGCTCTACATGATGCGCTGCAATTACACGGCAATCTACTTCAATTACGAGAATATATCGGGCGAATATAAGGCGATTGCAGAGGCGGAAATAGGAATGAAGGAGCCGGTGGAGACCCCCAAGCATGGTCACTTGAGTTTTACGGACGATGAGAATGCGATGGCGATTATGTTTAACTCAGGAACCTCAGAAACACCGATGGTCAAGTATGGGAAGAACCCGCACGATCTCGAGCTCTATGCAACGGGGACGTCCACTACCTATGGCGCCGATGACATGTGAGTGTTGACATTCGCTGGAGTGGGAGAGAATGTGATGTCTTTTGATATTAATGTGGATGCTGAAGGTGTCACGCTCCTGCGACCACCGTTGGACAGAAGACGTTTCGTGATCCGGGCTACATGCACACGGTTATCATGACTGATTTAAAACCAGATAGCTACTACTTCTATCAGTACGGCCACGAAGAGCACGGACTGAGCCATGTGCATCGATTCAAGTCACGACCTTTAAAAAGCTATAAATATGCACATTTTATCGCATACGGAGACATGGGAGCGTACGCAGCGCCTCGTGGTGGTTCAGAGTCTACCGCTGTAAGAGTTTTCAAGGATGTGATTGGAGGAGAATATGATTCGTTTTTGCTGCACTTTGGCGATGTCAGGTACGAAAAGTGGGCATTCTTTTTGCATAACGTATTCTTGTTGCATAACGTTGCTAGAACGGCTAACTTTTCCCGTATTTTTGATGACTGTTCTCTAGTTATGCTCGATCGAAGGGCCACATCTGGGACCGATTCTTCCATGTGATTGAGCCGTACGCAACTAGAGTGTGCGTCTTGAAGTTGGCGTCGGCGTTAATTTTGTGATGAATACTTACTGATTGGTTGTGTATACTCGCTTGTACATACGACTGCCATAGACCGTACATGGTGAGCATTGGAAACCGTAAGTATCATGTGTCCTCGTGTTTACTACAAGATTGTGCTACTGATTGTGCGGTCCTGGGGTCTGCTTATGCAGATGAATATGACTACATCGAAGGCGGGGAGCATGACCTCAGCGGAGGTATGCTGCCATATGGAGGCAGCTTTAACCCTTCGTGGGGAAATTTTGGTAGCGATTCTGGAGGAGAATGTGGAGTACCTATGCACCACCGGTGGCACGGTAAGATTTAGGTGTTCTTTTTTCTTGCTTGTGTTGGGATACGATGCGTAACATTTTGTGTGAAACTGATAGTCCCTAAGACAGGAAATTGGATTTACTGGTACAGCTTCAATTACGGGGGCATTCATGTAATTCAAATGTCGACCGAGCACAACTGGACCAGAGGATCTGAGCAATACAAGTGGCTTGAGCACGATTTGGAGCAAGTGGATCGAAATGTTACACCATGGGTGATGCTAACAGCGCATCGTATGATGGTACGGCATTTTGGATCACACTTGGCGGATTATCGGCTAATGTTTGTTTTACATTTCAGTACTCGAGCCAGATGGGCATTGAGCTCGATATGGAAGTCTCTTACAAATTTCAAGATGAAGTTGAAGATTTGATTTACAAGCATCGCGTCAACGTAATGTTGGTACGTTCATTTGCTGCTGTGGCCGTCGAGAGACACGTTGCGCTAAGCGTTTATGATTAGGTTGGCCATGAGCATTCCTACGAACGTAGCTGTCCCGTGTATCGCAAGAAGTGTATGGAAAGCGGAAAGGGCACAGTCCATCTCGTTGTGGGATCTGCTGGATTTGCCCTGGGGCCGGAAGGATTTTCTTCAAAATACGGGAACTACAGTCTTCGTCACGTGAACGAGTACGGATATCTTCGCGTTGCTTCGAGCCCAGAAGACATGCGCTTCCAGTTTGTGCTTAACAAGAACGGCAACATTTACGACGAGTTTACCATCACGCCCTGGGAAGACTCGTAGACGCTCTAGGATAGCTGGAGCATTTTGTAGGCGTTTCTCTATGCTTGACAATGCAGAAAGCTTTGAGAGTGAGTTAGGTTGTTGTTGCCCATCGTGAGATATGAAACCAGATAAGACGCTGTACCAAACACCTTCCGCCGGGAAGGACAGCGATTAGCTGCAAGAAGCAGTCTCAGCGCCGCAAGCAAACCATTAACTTGAGAGAGAGACTATAGAGCTCAAGACAGAACTCTGTAAGACCAAGAAGGAGTTCAGAGCCAAAGAGGCAGCATTAATCATAGAATGGCGTCCAGCTGAAGTAGATGACTAACTGTCTGTGAAGACTGGATTAAACTATAATGACGTTTCCTCAAGTTCTGCTGGTCGATTTAGTCCTTGTGGTCGGCGTCGCTCTGCTTCTGTGCTGCTGCACTTTCCTCCCGTCGGTCGATGTTGCGCTTTACCAGCACGCTGAAGCCTCGCGTTACATCGACAAGCGAAAAGGCTGTGACTAGGATTAGGCCACCCGTCACTGTCTTGTGCAAGATGTCTGCAACTTTGTTCGAGCCGGCCATAGTGTCTATGGTTTGGGTGGTTTCTCGGTCTGATTGATGTGGGGTACATCCGTATATACTGATATGACTCGTATAAGTGCGAGGTCTGAAGAAAATGCTTATCTTACATCAGATTTCACAGGTTAACCATAAAGCCCTCAGAGCCACAAAAACAGACACGAGAATATGGCTGCGAGATTTCTTAACCGCGTGGCCGGCATCGGCGCCACTGTCGGCATTGGCGGCTTCTGTCTGCAAGAGTGCATCTATGATGGTACGTCTGTGTTTTCTCTATGCATCGCGTCTCCGTAGCCTCTTCACAAGTGGCAGGAGAGTGTAGGCAAGAAGAGCAACATGGTTCTAAACGGTTTTTGTGTGATGTTATAACTGATACAGTCGACGGCGGACATCGCGCCGTGATCTTTGATCGTAAAGACGGTATTTTGGACAAGTCTGTAGGTGAAGGCACGCACTTTAAGATCCCTTTTTTCCAGTACCCGACGATCCTAGACGTGCGTTCGAACTACCGCCTTATCAGCTCGCGCACGGGTACCAAGGATCTGCAGAACGTCAACATGTCACTACGTTGCCTGTATCGGCCAAATGCCGAGAAGCTGTCGCACATCTATGCCGAGTACGGCGCTGACTACGCCGACCGGATCTTACCATCTGTGGGTAATGAGGTGCTTAAGTCGATCGTGGCCCAATACGACGCCGTGGAATTGTTGGCTCGCCGTGATCAGGTGTCGCAGCAGATTGCCAAGGAGATGAACGAGCGGTGCAGCCACTTCTACCTGTTGCTGGACGATGTGTCCCTCACGCACCTCGAGTATGGCCCAGAGTTCACACGCGCCGTCGAGTCGAAGCAAGTTGCACAGCAAGACGCTGAACGTCAGAAGTTTGTGGTCATGCGCTCTGAGCAGGAGCGCAAGGCCACGGTCATTAAGGCTGAGGGTGAGTCTGAGGCCGCTCGTCTGGTTTCTGATGCTGTCGCCAAGAGTGGCACTGGTTTTATCGAGGTGCAGCGTATAGACGCCGCTCGAGAGATTGCTGAGACGCTTGCCAAGTCGCGCAACGTTACATACCTTCCCAATCAGGACGGTGGTAACGGCGGCGTGCTGCTTGGCCTACAGTAAAGGCGACTGCTCCTTCTTGCTAGCGGATCTTAGTCTGCAGAATTTGCCTGTCACTTGCTGGGGTTGCAGTACAACAATCCAAACAGTTGTTGAAACGGTGTCTTTTTTTTCATTTAAAAAAGCGCTTAATTATCTACCGCAGATGATTTAACGTTGAATCGCTTGAACAAGACCAATCATTTTCATAAAAGGTATTGTATCGTTATGTACCCTCTGCTGTCTTGGTACTATTGCAAGATATTCTATGATGGAAAAGGTAAATTACGGGAAGAATTGTTGCATTAGCTCTATAAATTACAGTCATGAAGGTGAGCTGCATTCGAAATGGTCCTCGCGTCTCATCGAGACTTTCGACGCTGCAGTGCGCTCGTCTGCATATGGGACGTGCCACCGGCTCTGCCACCGAAGACTTCATTCGTCGCTCTCCGTTTTATCCTAGCGCTTGCTCAAAGCTCCGCATCAGCCCGTCAGGAACCGATGCGCATTGGGTCCATGTTGGCCAGAGAGGGATTGGGAGTCCCGACTTTTGGACTAAAGACATGCCTCGCATTGACATTATCAAGACGCTCATGTCGTCGTACACAAGTAACTTCATACAGGCAGCTGTGAACCCGCTAATGACCACGAAAGTGGGTGAAAAGAAGGTCAACGTGGAAGCTCTGGTACTGAATGAGGCCATTGAAGACCTGGACATCTCTCGTGAATGTTTTGTAGTGTCCACAATAATTGCTAGCAATGTGCTGGACTCGATCAATCCAGAGACAAACGAAAGATTGACCAAAAAGTATGTGGTCAATGGGTTGGAAATTACAATGAAGGAGCTGGATGTCGAGACAATGGACCATGTCGTCTGTCAGATCCCGGATGAATTGGCTTTACAACCGGAAAAGCAGAGGAAGTTGATGGATAAATTGAGAACTACGTGTGATTTGTTGGAAACGTTGTGCAATCAAGGAAAAGTGCAGAGTTACGGCTTTTCGTTGCCAAGTTTCAACGTGTCGAGTAAACCGCTGGAACAGTTGGTGGAGAAGACGTTCACGCCGTTGTCGGAACAGTTTGGACGATTCGCTTCACTGCAGCTGCCCCAGCATGTGGGTAGCGCGATTTTTCCGCTGCCGGAATGTGTGATGCAATTTCGCGAGGAACGTGAGATGCTTCTTATTGGTGACCGTCCGATTGAAGCGATGCTGTCGAGCGGCAATCCTTTCCATCTGAAGACGTACAACGTCATCCCTGGTGAGGATGTGGCGTTGCTGCTCAAGTCGGCATTTAACCTGAGTATTGCTATAGAGAAAAAGTACATGGAGAAGATTCGACCAGAGAATGAGCATCTCGATCTGCCACCGGTGGAAGAAGTGGCGTGGGCGCACATTCTGGCCAACCAGCACAGCCAGTTTGACAACCTTCAGGTGTGGTTGTATGTCCGTGAGACACAAATTTTTCCTCGCTTGGACGCAACCATTAAGCAATTCAACAAGCACAAGGAGACCAAGGAGCTGGGTTTCGCTTACTCGATGGCCGTGAACCAACTGCTGAAATGTTTCACTAGATCGGTTGAGGTAAGTCAATCAATGGACTTCCCCTCGGGCTGCGTTCAATCCATTGACAGTTTCTACTATCTGATAGCTAGTAGACGCTGATCGCTCCACAAGACTCATGGCTGCGTGGAAGGAAGAAAATGGATTGCTTCCGTCGGACAAGATTACTACTGAAGAAGTGGCAGTGATGGCAGCTCTTAGCACCGGCATGGACATCACATTACTTGAAGAGCAGCTCCCCGCTTTGTCCTCGCTTCCTTTCACCCACAAGTTCTCCTCAAACCAATTGCAAAAGATTGCGACGCTAGCGGAGCCACACTTTACCGTCAAATAAGCATTGGCTAGCATATTAGCCACCATAGAAATGAAGCCATGTCAAGGCTTTACTTCACCCGCATTGCCATCAAATTTTTTGGGTTTCGTAGGAGCGACCACATTTCTCGCGCCACGGACAAGTGATTGTGGCTTGCTACATTCTCGGACAGCAAATCTTGCACGCGGCCGTGTCGTGACGCCAAATGGCAGTCACTCGCTCGAGATTGACCCCAATAATGAACGCTGTTCACGATAACAACGATAAGCGCGGGTTCGCAGCTATAATTACGAAGGATTATCCTATCTGCTTGGCGTTCCAGACAATTTGTGTCGTGCAGTATTATCTGATCTGCTGATAACACGAGCGATCCTCCATATCCATGCAGTCGACGCAAGGCGTCCACTGTGTGACAATTTGTTCAGCTACAGATGACCGCAATTTAGTTGTTGAAGATGATGTCTTCAACAACTGAATTGCTGAAGACATCATTTCGATTACATCCAAGCTGAAACATCACACCTGTTCCGCCTAAGCGGAGAGTAGAACTAAGCCGCTTTAGCACCCGCCCTACCGGAACTCGGTTCTGCAAATAAAGCATGGTCAAATACACTTGTATGTGTCCTTGCCTTCTGAATAGTATAGACTGGTTTGTAAGCATGGTAAAGACATGTTTGCTTTTCTGAGTAGTATAGACTGGTTTGCTGCAAACTTCTTAGCTTAGAGCTCTGGTGAGCTAGTACCGGTGTCTCTGCTCATACAAGACAATGGCAGGTGCGCAACTTCTGACACACAAGACGATATTTACTTGGCTTGGCTAAAGACAACTTGCTTGCATTTTGCACTGAGCTAAGCATAAGCTCATTCATCCGATTTGTAGTTGCACACTACGGAAACAGCACCTTCCTGCACCAACGAGGAAGTGGTTAAACCATCTTCTCCCGCATGCAGTGTAGCACTGGCCATATGATGGCTCGCTGCTATGCGCTAGCGCGGAAGCGTCTAGCAAGAAGACCCTAGTCCAAGAACCAGTTCTGCTTCGAACACTTACAGCTCGGTAAATGTGGAAGCGCAGTCTGAAGCTACTTCACAGTTCATGGTTGTTGAACAAATGGGTAGCATAGTTTCTGAGGTGCCGACGGATCAGTTCTCAACCCTACTCGTCTACAGTCCTCGAGTGCAATGCTATAAGCAGGCTTCTCGTGAATTCGGGTGAGTAGCAAATTAACCGGTGGACTTGGTGGACTGTTGCTCTTCGTCTACGATAAATGAGAGCGTCTTAGGGGCCGATACAGAAAACGGTTTGCTACCCAAGGCTGGAAGGTTACGAAGTTCTGTGGAAGCATCGAGATGTGTTGTGAGCAGAAGTGCTGAGCCGCCTACCTGCCGATATGGGCATCAGACACGAAATTGACCTGGAACCTGGCACCAAGTATTTTGTGTGTCCCGACAATGATCGCTTTGCCGAAGGAACAAGTCGATTACATGTGAGCTAAGGCGGGACGTGCGTGTGAGAGCAAGTCGCTTCACTGCAATCCGACCTTTTGTATGCGTAAAAAGTGACAGGTGGCTGGCGCGTGTTCACTCTTATAATAAGCTGAAGACGCCCTTGCGCAAACGCCGATCCCGTGGAAAGCTGTCTTGTTCAATTCAATACTATTGTTTCGCATAGATTCGAGACATGGGTACTATCAGGTGCTCAGGAATGAGACCGATGTAGCTAAGACGGCAGTATACACCCCAAGCGGTATATTGTGGGAGTGGTTAGTGATGCTCCAAGAGCTGAAAAGCGCACCAGCTACATGCAATCGAGTGGTGGCACATGTGATGCGTCGGCACCGTGCCTACGCGTCTTATTACTTTGACAACGTAGAAGGGTGGAGAACGGGCTGAGCGAGATCGAGTTGCCCGTGTCATTTTGACGCTGTGTTGCAGACTCTGGATGACGCCCCGTTTGTACGAGAACTTGAAAAGTGCGTCATGGGGTCCCAGCGTTACCAGTGCTGCGTTGCATCGTGGGTAAACGGTGTATGAGTAGACCCAGAAAAGGTCAAGATCGGTCAGTCCCACGACATATGAAGGACCTGCGCCAATTCTACAGCAAAAATTATGCAAAGCAAACTAAGCCATTGTCTGACCTGTGGACATGGTCGAAGGAACAAGTGGATGCGTTCACTTCAGTGAAGCAGTCTTTTGTAGCGGCAACTTTTCTTGGCATACCAGACACGAATACCATTCGGTGTCGTCTGCGATGTAAGTAGCTTCGCCATCGGCAGCGCGCTCATGCAGACGTATGATGACAGTGCTGACCGTGTTATCTCGTACAGCCCCGGTTTTTGAAAGCGGCGGAAATGATTACGCTGCGCGTGACAAGGAGCTATTTTCAAATTAAGTATGCTCTTGTCAAGTTTCGAGTGGCACCGAGCCATTTGTGGTTTGCACGGATCACGCATCACTTTGGATCGTGATAAACTCACCGCACTTATCGCCTAATATGATGAGGCGGTTTGCATGCTTCTCCAAAATTTGATATTCGAGTCGAATACAAGTCGAGTAAGTCCAATGTTTTGGCTGACGGTATCTCACAGACCAGACTTCGAGGCACGACACCAGGAAAGTCTGTCTTGGATAAGGCGTAAGTTGAGTCGTCAATGCTGGCATCCATGAGGATCGCCCACGTGACAAACTTTTTGGCCTCCACGATAAAGGAGAGCTAAAGTCAGGACAATTATTGCTGTCTGCTGTTATATCACTTCGGTATGTTTTCCTCGCACCTAACGGCGAAGCTGAGCCACTTCAGTTAGCGATGGTCTATGACAACGTCAGCTGTAACCTTGTAATCCGTTGTAAATCGATGTGCAGAATGCAAGCTGAATATTCTCTACTAACTCCATGATAGGGTCATCTGGGCCATGAGAAGACATTCTTACGAGTGTGTCAGACGACTTTTGGTAGCCGCACCATAGCCAAATTTATACGTCCTGCGAATAGTATTAGCATATTAAAAACTGCATCGTCGAGCAATGCGCTATTAAACCACTGCCGATTTCAACTGATTGTTTGAAGTCGGTCAGCTTGGACTTCATGTTTGATACATGCCTGACCACAAAGGTAGAACGGAGCCCGTCGTCTTTTTGTTAATCGACTGAGCAAGATGGCGCATTCGGCACCATACAGCACCAAGATCTCAGGCAGCTTTCTTGTTCCTGGATCATGTGTATCGACAAAATGGAGTGTCAGAGTCCATAGTATTGGACCGGGATCCGCGTTTTACGTCGGGTTTTGGCGTCATGTGTTTGAGCTGCTGCGTACGTGTCAATCATCAATCATTCCCAGACCGATAGCCAAACTAGCCGGGATAATGGTGTCAGGGCTTAAGTATTGCGCGCGGTAGCGACACACAAGGAATGGAGCAAGTAATTGTTATTTGTGGAGATATTTATTCCACTTTTACGCTATGCTGCATTCGCTAGTCCAGCCGGACTGTTGGGAGCGACTATAGCCAGCGTGCCTATTTGTGAGCGGCAACTAGCTCAGGCACGTCGGTATACAACGCGTCAACAGGCTCCAAAAAACGCTGGAAATGACATGCTAGCAAACAATGATTTGAAGCTTCTGCTTCCGGAGGTGGATTATCAACCTTCCCACAAGGAACGCTTGTTCCCTGCTGCATCCACTAACGTCGGTGTTGATTACGCACACCTACTTGCAAGTCACAATTCAGCTGCACAGACGCAGGCACAATGACGCTTTTGTCAACATTGTGGATCTCGAGAGTGAAGTTGTTCAATTGACCTAGGCGTTACGCGACGTCCGCATGAAGGGTTATTAGAGCACTTGAGAATGAGGGTTAGCGTCAAACGCGCAATCCTCCTCGCTTTCCAAGCCCGTTGCCTAGCAGAGGTTACCCGTCGGCTGGGTGTTACCCGTCGGCTGGGTGTTACCCGTCGGCTGGGTGTTATGGTCGATCGCGCTAGACCAATGCGGATATGTGATATCTAATAGATCCATGTATCCTATAGAAGACCTACGTAGAATACCGGGTGCTTTTTTACGTATTGACTTACGCCTTATCCAAGACAGACTTTCCTGGTGTCGTGCCTCGAAGTCTGGTCTGTGAGATACCGTCAGCCAAAACATTGGACTTACTCGACTTGTATTCGACTCGAATATCAAATTTTGGAGAAGCATGCAAACCGCCTCATCATATTAGGCGATAAGTGCGGTGAGTTTATCACGATCCAAAGTGATGCGTGATCCGTGCAAACCACAAATGGCTCGGTGCCACTCGAAACTTGACAAGAGCATACTTAATTTGAAAATAGCTCCTTGTCACGCGCAGCGTAATCATTTCCGCCGCTTTCAAAAACCGGGGCTGTACGAGATAACACGGTCAGCACTGTCATCATACGTCTGCATGAGCGCGCTGCCGATGGCGAAGCTACTTACATCGCAGACGACACCGAATGGTATTCGTGTCTGGTATGCCAAGAAAAGTTGCCGCTACAAAAGACTGCTTCACTGAAGTGAACGCATCCACTTGTTCCTTCGACCATGTCCACAGGTCAGACAATGGCTTAGTTTGCTTTGCATAATTTTTGCTGTAGAATTGGCGCAGGTCCTTCATATGTCGTGGGACTGACCGATCTTGACCTTTTCTGGGTCTACTCATACACCGTTTACCCACGATGCAACGCAGCACTGGTAACGCTGGGACCCCATGACGCACTTTTCAAGTTCTCGTACAAACGGGGCGTCATCCAGAGTCTGCAACACAGCGTCAAAATGACACGGGCAACTCGATCTCGCTCAGCCCGTTCTCCACCCTTCTACGTTGTCAAAGTAATAAGACGCGTAGGCACGGTGCCGACGCATCACATGTGCCACCACTCGATTGCATGTAGCTGGTGCGCTTTTCAGCTCTTGGAGCATCACTAACCACTCCCACAATATACCGCTTGGGGTGTATACTGCCGTCTTAGCTACATCGGTCTCATTCCTGAGCACCTGATAGTACCCATGTCTCGAATCTATGCGAAACAATAGTATTGAATTGAACAAGACAGCTTTCCACGGGATCGGCGTTTGCGCAAGGGCGTCTTCAGCTTATTATAAGAGTGAACACGCGCCAGCCACCTGTCACTTTTTACGCATACAAAAGGTCGGATTGCAGTGAAGCGACTTGCTCTCACACGCACGTCCCGCCTTAGCTCACATGTAATCGACTTGTTCCTTCGGCAAAGCGATCATTGTCGGGACACACAAAATACTTGGTGCCAGGTTCCAGGTCAATTTCGTGTCTGATGCCCATATCGGCAGGTAGGCGGCTCAGCACTTCTGCTCACAACACATCTCGATGCTTCCACAGAACTTCGTAACCTTCCAGCCTTGGGTAGCAAACCGTTTTCTGTATCGGCCCCTAAGACGCTCTCATTTATCGTAGACGAAGAGCAACACTCCTCTTTTGGGATGGTGCATTTAGCTACTGTCGATTCTCACACTTTCCCCAATTTTCTGATTGGATGCTTGTTTGTCGACTCGTCCCGTAGCTGGTAGAAACTGATAGGGACTGTTTGCTGTAAAGTCCTAGCCGCTTGCGTAAAGTTCCATGCTTAACGGTCTTAGGTGTTTCAACTGCTTCAACTCAAGAGCTTATTACAAAATGGTTTGCATTAGAAAGCACACAAACCACAATAATTGGCATGTGTATTGCATCTCCGCCGTGGGATGGATTACTCAGAATGCGATGTTATTGCGTTCACTACGCAAAGACTGGAGATTTGAGCTTAATGATACTCGCAGCATAACCTTGAAAACTGACCTAAAAATGTCAACATTTATCGTCCTCCAAATTTGTGAATCTCAAATATGATTTCGACTTGAAAAATAAAACTAAATGAGCTCTTCGAGTTCTGACATATCGCTGCCTCCACCTCTGCACGCGGCTGTATGGGAGGGCGATATTAACCGCATACGTGACCTTCTCAACTCCGTGAGTCCCGAAGGTGAAGAACCTCGGGATCCAGCGCAAGCGGAAAATCTGAAAAATCTCTTGGAACTCAAGGACAATCATGGGAATTCTGCTTTGCACTTGGCCGTACGCATCGTACAGCCCAATCAACGCGCTATAGTGAAACTTCTACTCGATCGAGACGCCTACGTAACGTCTAGAAATTGTAAGGGATGGAGTTGTGCACATGACGCGGCTCTATGTGATGACGAGTTCCTGTTAGCTCAAATTTACCTTCGAGGCGAGAAACAGTTAATCCAATCGCTGGAATCAAGTCAAGAGACGTTCATACAGGCACTGGAGAAACTGCCAGATTTTGAAGCGGAACTTTTCATTGAGGCGCAATCGTGGGTGCCTATAGTCTCCAGTGTGTTGCCGTCGGACACTATCCGGATCTGGAAGCGAGGGACGCAGCTACGCATCGACTCGACGTTGAAAGGATTGGATGGGGTCAAGTGGAAGAAAGGAGCCATGTCTCATGTATACTTGGGACGAGAAAGTAGAGAGAGAGCGGGACATGCAGTGGTGATGGACCACGAGAACAAGAAATTTTATGATGTACTGGAAGCCATGCACAACTCGTCGGTGGGGAATATGGACTTGGCTCTGCATGTGTCGTTGACGACGGCCATGTCGTCGTCCAGTTTAAATGCTACCAACTTGGAGTTTGTGAAGCAAAAGACGGTAAAAGCAGAAGCGAAGACGGACGAGAGAAGAAACGACCAAGATGGAGAAAAGAAAACGAGTCGTAGTCGACAGAGAAGATGTCCGTGGGCAGGCACGACGTACAAAATGCAGAATTTTTCCATAGAAGCGCAGTTCCGCCCTGTTATAAATCCGGACCGCAAATTGAAATATTTCTCGACTAATAAGGACAAGCCTTTTGAAGAAGTGCAGCAGTTCGTGGAACATCTGCAGTCTTCTGTGCCTCACGGGAAGGACAAGAAAACTTCCAAAGTGAAGCGCAAGCATAGATCCAGTGGCAATTCCACCAATGAGAAAATTTTGCAGACGCTGCAGCTTGAAAAAGGGCACAAGATTGAGATGCATTTGGACGTAATTGCAGGTGACACAATTCAGTGGGAATTTCTATCCAAGAGCAGCGACTTTTGCTTTGAGGCCACGTACTTTCACGAGGACAAGCAATTGCCTGTGTGTCATACCGACGGTGTCAAGAACATGAAGATCGTTGGAGCATTCGAGATCGAGCACAATGGCAGTTTTGTATTGATGTGGCAGAACACGCAAAAGGGCTTCAGTTTTGACCGGAACGGGATTAAAATCACGTACAGCGTAGCACACGTTCGGTCAGCAGTTGGTGAACCCTCTGTAGATACTTCCATTGCTGCAGACCTTACCACTCAGGGTGACGTGGTATTGTCAAGCTTGTCGATGTCGAAGGCAGATACAACGAAAATGAGCAATAGCTCCTCCAGACTCACCGATGAGCGAAAGTGCGAAATATTTCGTCAATTGAATCATATTCCAAATCCAATTACTATTACAACAGCGTTCGTGGACTATTTCGGTGAAGTTTTGAGTGAATCCAAAGAATCTCGAAATGGCAAACATTGTGAGTCTAAGAGGAAGAAGTCGTCGTTCTCCAAAATATTCAAGGACAAAACACAACATCATCCACAACCTTCAACAGCGTCTTCTTCAAGAGATACTGGAGCTGACACAGCGCTCGGTATGAAAAACACATTCCGGAGTTTGACATTCGTGCCAAGAACGCGCCATGTCCGCAAGGACTTTGAGGCTAAGGTGGTAATGACTGAGAGCTTCCCGTTTCAACTTCGGGACTTCCTCCCTGTCATTAAGTTTGTTTCCACGACGGGCGACCATGTCAAGAACCTCGAGGAGTTTTTTCAAATGGTACGTTCAGCATGCCATTTCATTGTGTAATGTTCCGTGGCGACTGACATTTGATAGACTTCAGAAACTTCCACCAGGGTTTCCTGTCAAGTTTGAGCTGCCGATGATGTTCACGATCCATGCTGCATACACTTTTCAAAAAATATCTCTGAACCCACCACTGGATCGGAAGTTATTTGAGATTCCAAACGCTTATCGGGAAGTATTCACCCTGGATGAAGTGCGATCATAAGAAATCGTCATTTTATCTGTCCCAGATAATGTAGGTCTAATTCCGACGCAGAATGCGTTGTCTGTCTCACGGTAGTTTTTTTCTAGCTTTTGTTCAACATGTTATCGGTCGAGTTGTTTAGCCGACCTGAGCTTTGTTGTTCTCCATAGCACATATTTGGACGGTTTCGTCGATACAAGGATGGCATTCTTGAAATCAGACAAGTACCTTGCCAGAGTTTGTAGAACTGTTGCGGGACATTAAATTTGGACTCCATATCTCCACTCAAACCAACGTGTACAGTGAAGGATACGAGGCAGCGGTCCAACTTAAATGACATGCTCAGCGCAAAGTTTTCTTAGTCTTCATTTCTCGACGGTGGGCGCAATATTTGTGCAGGATAGTCGATCGGACAACGGAAAAGACGACGACGATTTCTTGACTGGTGACTCGTAGCCTTTTCAATAAGTTTCTTCCATATGATGAGAGAAGGTCTTCATCCAACTCGCGATAAACGCTTACATTGCATCCATGGTCCATGTTACTACGTACATCTCTGGTAAGTGGGAACTGGTCCATAATATGGTGTTGTCCGCGTTCAGGTACGCTATGAATCCAGACGCTTCACAAGGTCGGAACTGAAGATAAAGTAGCGGCAGAACGCAATCATGTCGTTTGTCACCGCTGTCCACAACTTTAATAGCTGGCGCACGGTCGTTGTCCGTTGCCGTAAAGATTATGCCGTCGTATATCTTACAAAATGTTTGCTCAATCGATCCGTCAGGCCATGCGGGTTCTCATTTAGTGCGAATGCTCAGGGCTCAATGAGGCGATTCAGCCGTCAATTTGTTGAAAATGCTGGGCGGCCAGATATATGCGGCTTGGGGCTGATGTTGGTATGATTATCACCTGTAGTACTTGGCCGTGTACGATGCGCTTATATGAGTGATGACCAGATGCGCCAATCGCGAGCCACTTTACTGAAATGAATGCTTCTCCTCTGATTGCCAGAGACCAACAAGTTCTGTTCCTTTTTTTATCTGTTGTAGGCAGACGCTAAAAAGTAGCAGTTCATATTGGCCTCTAATCAAGAGTGATGTATCGTGAGCTCATTATTGTCAAAAGTGGTCGGATTAGCGAGCTGTAATTATTCATTTAGAGCCCTATCGATCGGGTCTATTTCACAAATAAATACCGGTTTCTGATAAGTTTTTTAAGCCAAATTATAGAAGATATCAAAAGTCCTTGTATTGGCAATGACACTTTAACAGCATCTACTATCCTCAGACTGTCAAATTTCCTCTCTCCAACTGCATTCCGCACTGAGCACGTCATGACATCTCGCGATGACAAGTGGCGGCAATTCTCCGCGCTATGTAGTGAACTATGCAGCGTCAAGAACGTCAAAGGTGCATCCATTGCCATCGACAAGTTGCAGTCATTTCTAAGCGACAGTTACAGTCGTCAACTGGTTCATCGCTGGCGGAGCTGGGGATATCTCCTCAACTGTTTGCTGCATGTGATTAAAGAAGAAATGCGCTCATATCTTCGCGTGGGTGCCATGAACAAAAGCAAAAGGACTCCACGCTCCAAGATACCACAGATTCGGTACTGGCATTACCTGCGTACGGAGCTGGAGACTGCGCACGTGACGGCGGACGGTCCGTTGCTGCATTTTGATCCAAATGGCCGCAACTGTATCCGCCAATTATTTGACTTTTCAGTGGCCGTAATCAATCGCCAGACGTCCCTGGAGCTCGGTCGTAACTTTGAGACACTCGTGGATAAAGAGGCGTGGCTTACAGTAGAAGTGCTTGTTCAGTACCGAGTATATTGTGCTATACTGAACTATAAAGACTGGAAAAGCATGACAGAGATGGCGCTTGGCAGCATTGCGCCAGATTACAATTCTGGACGTATGATTGGAGATGAGGCAATTGCTACGACTCGTGCGCGGGTGATCAGGTTCTTGCTCAGGAACTGTCCGTTTGATTTGATTCCTGTGCTGCCCAGGGTGATTTTGGAAATTGAGACGTGGTTTGAAGTTGCAAAAGTGGAAAATAACGTCGATTTACTGGTAGTCATTGCCTCGACGTTGATGGAAACGTTGACGGACTTGATGCGGACGCATTTTGGATCGATTGCGCCATTCATGCTCAAACGAGGAGTGACGGTACTGGAATTTATTTGCAAGTCGAACAAAGAGAGAAAAAATGGGCTTAAAGGTGCTCCGGCCGAGTTTATAATGCAGTTTCTCGAGCTCTATCAGCATAATGCGACTGCTGAACTCGATGTATGCTGTTTGACTCCAAAAAAACTACTACGTACCATGAAGAAGCTAGCTCACGTTGCGTTGAGTCCAGAAGAAATTAATCTGGTGACGATGCATTTCATCTCGGCTAAAGAACGAAGACTAGGAAATGCACTGGGGATTGATGACCAAGAGATTCGACGCTTGGCTTGTATTGCAGACATCATCTTCCACCACGATCACTTGGTATCGGATCGAATGCAGAGCATCACTGGGGAGCTGACACAAGACGAACCTGGATTCGGTCAATCTGACGTTGGTAGTAAGCGTCCAAGGTTCACTTCAACCGAATTAGCGTGGGAGGTTGTCATCGAGCGTGTTTTTGACAGCCCGCGGACAGATACCCAGTACATGACTGCAAGCTCAGCCTCGCCTGCATCGCAGCGGCAGTCATCGTCGGTGACGTATCTATCGAGAGATTCCCGTGCATGTCAGTCCAGACGGACTGACCCACAGCAAGCCAATGATTTTTGTTTGTGGCTACTGCTACTCCTGTCCATTTTAAGGCGTCAAGGTGACTACTATATGTCTAACCGCATCGGCGATTTAATGATGATAATGTGGAAGCTCGGAGATATGTTGGTGGTCAAAGAACTGGGCAAATGGCAATCTTTGACGCTGCATATTTTAATTCAGATGGCCTTTCTATCGGCGCGGTTTCCAGACGAGTGCAGCAATCACTTAAGCCAACACTGGTCCACTGTGTGGCAAAATTTACTTCGACCAGAGCTTCCCTACGTCCGCATCACGGAAGGGATTGGACTGATGAGAGGTCAAGCAGGTGACGCTGTGCTTACGCTGTTAAATTGCTGTGTTTCGTTTGGGCTCGTCTCGATAGATACTATTGAAGCAAGCAGCAAGGATCTGTGGAATTTGCCTGCTTTTCGGCAACCAGCAGTAGATACCCAAGTTGCTCGAGGGGATACCATGAGACCCTACGCGAGGACATCGATGGCTTCTATATGCATGTTGCGGTCACTACTTCGCCATGTTCAAGTGCCAGTTGGAGCCGACACGGCCTCGGCAGAATCGCAAGGTTTACTAAACACCGACGATATTCTTGACGCTAGCGATGCGTCGGTGCAATCAAGATTGCTTCAATCAGTATTTGATCATCTTCGGGCCCAAATATTTCGTAGGGACATTGTGCCCTCAATGGGAAACGTAGCGTGTTCATCTACAAAGATTGATTGGCAAACAGAAGTGTCGCCGATGGTATATGCATCTGTTATTCGGTCATTCTTTGGTCACGCAACTTCAACGATCGATATCCCTGAAGAATGCGCTTTCACTCCTGAAGTGCTTCGCAAGTTTTCAGCAAACAGTGAGAAAGAATGCGAAAGCTGGGTAACCAGTGAAGAGCGTAATGGTTTCGGAGTGGCCTTTTGCATGCTTGAGTCTGGATTGGAATACCTTTCCATGGCTTTTCCATTGTCAACTGGGGTAAAACCATCAGGTTTTTCGCCATCAATTCAAGCAATTATTAGTAAGACCGTCGAAACGGATGGAACAAATTGGTATGAGGGGGTTAGATCATGTGAGAGAAAAGTTGACTATTTTGAGCGACTTGCTGTTCCAGCTGGTTTATTGGGAAAGCTAATCCCACGTCAAAATGTATTTTCCAGTGCTGACTTTTGTGTGAAAGACAGTTGTGCTTGTACTCAATCTATTTCGAAGAAAAGAGTGCAAGCCCTGCAAAAAGAAGTCATTAGCTTGTTTATCGAATTGTTGGCGGAAGTTTCAAGTAATCTGCCTTCCGATGAAAGCAGCCCGATCAAAGGGTTGCACGTGCTGGCAAACTCGCTGGATGTAAGGATTTTTCATCGGCATGATTGACAATATGAGTTACTGTAGACTAATGGTGCGTTTGCAATGTTCCAATTGACGGGCAGGTTGGACTTATTCTGGCGGCACTATATGCTGATGAAGATATGAACCGTTCAGGTAGCTCGAACGAGAGCTGTATGCGCGTGCTTCCGTTGCTAAAACAGTTCCTTGAGATTATTGCAAACTATATGAAACCAAGTGCTATTGAACAAGCCCAGCAGAGTCAATCCATGACAGAGAACATTGTGCACATACTGCGCAGGCTCGACACAATTATCCTGATTTCACAAGGCCGGGACACACTGGAGAGATGTCGTCATCCATCAGCAGATCCCGTCAAATTACGAACTCCGCCAGACCTACGCCCAGCAATCAGGACTATTGTCAGCTCGTTAGAACTGTCGCTGGCTAGTCTTGGTGGCACACCAACGAATTCTCCGGGACAAAAAATGCTCCCGCCTGCTGGTTTCAGGTCAATTCGCGGTCTATCTAGGTTAGCGTCAAATTTTAGCCAACCGTCACAATTACAACCACAAGGTCGGCCGATACAAAAGGAATGGGATGTTATGGATGATGGGTAAGTCCAAATAGCAATACATTTACGGTTTGTCTTGCTCTACTTACTATGTGAATTTTGAATACTGTTTGGGAGCGATCAGTGAGGAAGATGAGGTCTCCCGCGATCGTCCCGCCAGCCGTGTTTTGCAGAAGAGTGCTAGTTTGTGGTGCTTTCGCCTGATCTTGCTGCTCAAAAAAGATAGCGGTCTTTCTGCTGTAAAGAACTTTTGCGAGGGTCTCCAGTTTGACCCCGATTTCGTGCTGGCAGTAGCAGTTCTCGTGTGTGGTGTAACTGGCCACGACAGCCTGGAAATGTTTACCAAGCTAATCGATTATGCTGCAGAGAAAGGTATGTGCGAACACCGCACCTTATCTACAACACAGGATGGGAGCTGCCGTGCGTCGATCTTTCTTTCTCAAGTATTGTCAGCTCTTGCTCTTGCTGGTTTGGTGTACGAAAAACGGAAGTATGTGCACGATGAATTACCTCCCACGCGTTTAATGGCATGTGCTAAGAAACATTTGGAAACTATGGCTGGTCTGAGATCTAAATCAAACTTACGTGTGGCCCGAAGAGCTGAGTTGCAGTGCCTTGAGGTATTTTTCCGTCTCAACACGCACGAATTCAGTGAGTTCGAAGACGTATGCGTAACTGGGCTTACAGATTGCGACGTGAGTGTTCGTATCATAGCGTCACGTGGCCTTCAATCCATATATTATATGTATCCGGCAGGTGGCAAAAGCATATTTCGGCACTTTTATAAGACACTGGGAACTTCACGAGATGCACCTGCCATAAAGTCAAGCGCAACTGTAGAGGATGAGACAAAAGTTCAGCATCAGCCAACAGGGCACGAAGTTGCCGACCCTCTATTGTCCAAAGACTGGTGTTTATCTGTGTTGCTAAGCTTGTATGTGAGCGCCTGCTCATCTGAGATGGCACTTCCCGCAGTTCTCACAGCATGCGTTGAGATGGCATCCATGACTGCATCGCTGTATGCTGCGGGTACTCCTTCTCTAATTTCGACCTGGCTCAATGCGATGGTGATGTTTTACGGATACGCTGACGTCTCAAATTTGTTAGACGATCACTTTTGTAGTCTTTGGCATGAATTCATTGCCGTAAGTCATCAACCTGCACATAATGATGACGAAACTAGTATGGGGTGGATAAAGAGCGACCTGGCAGCCTCTCTACCAAATGGAAAAGATTTGCTGCAGCAGTTCCCGCTGCAGGCACTTCTTGGCGAAGAGGTTGATTCGACTACCAGGAGATCGATTTTATCGAAAAATCTCGATACAATTCTTTCGATTGGTGTACTTCATTGCTTCATTTTTGAAAAGGGGTCAGCAATCGAAGAGAACCGATTTGACTTTGTTGGCGAACTGACTTCCTTTTTCTTTTCCAGTGACAACGACAACAACAGCGTGCATGGTAATGTTGTGTCGGGGATCGGCAAGCAGTTGACTATCGATCTGTTTGCGTTTTCGTTTATCTTGTTGGTGGATCCTGACCCAGGGCTAAACACGTTGGCAAATCGGATGCTTGAGGTAGCTGAGAAACGGGAACATGTAAGCCCTTTTTCGTTATCGCATCTTGGGCATGTTGCAAGTAAAATGGCTCAATTTACAGTGTGGGGAATATTAGAGGGAAATGTCAACGAGCGATTTGCCCGAAGCGATTTGTGGAAAGATGCACTGAAAGCAATGAAAGAAAAATTCTTTGGCTTCGATTGGAAATCGATAAACTTGGTTGATCTGCTCAGCGAATTTTATGTGCTTTTGCTGAGAACAGAACTGTTCTATCCAAGAGCTGTATGCGCAGTGGAATGTTTCAAGATTTTTGTTGTTGAATTTTGTGATGCAGTAGCTGAAAACCCTGTGTTGCAACATCTGTTGCTTTTGATATGCTTTCAGGCAACTAAACACCTAGCCACCAGGAACCGACGTGTAGTTGGAAGTATGTTGTCGCTTCTTGTCCGTGAATTATGTGAGCGTTTTTTGAAAAAGGCGGATATGTTTGGAAGATATCTTGGATTTGTGGTGCAAGAGATCAGTGATATCCTGTCGAGCTGTAATGAAGTGCCACAGAAAGCTTCAAATGCGATGTCACTTGACGCCAAACCGCAAAAGAGTTTAAGTTTAAATGCGGACGATCAAGCAGAACTAGAGAGGGTTATATTTGCTGTGTGTAATGGCTTAAGCAGCGGCCTTGGAAAGTATGCTCTCGACATCGACATGGTACCGAATGGTATATCTGGGAGTCTTGACAAGCTCAACGCTCTTATAATTGAAAACCAAATGATGGTTTCGTCTAAAGAAAGCCAAGAGAAGAACGATCTCATACTCAATTCTTCACCACATTGCACTGTAGGCCGACGCAACCAAGCGAAACAACATATTAATATGTTTATCCAGAGGGAGCATGTGCGTGGAACCAAGTTCTACAACCCACTACCCTTCAGCGGATTATCAAGGGCGAGCACGATCGGGAACAAATCGTATATACACGCTTCAACACAGTCTTTCGCAGATGTTCGGTTGTGTGCCCTGGCCACAAGTATCGGAAGTATGCAGGATTCCAGTAAATCAACGAGAAAACTGTACGGAAAACTAGCTAATACGTTGTTGTATCTAAGTTCCTCGGGCACATTCGGTAACAACGACTTCAATCAAGATAAAGATATGACGAGTTTAGCGGATGCGTTGGGTGAGCTAGGGGCTTTAGATGCGAGCAATTACGAACTGGGTCCAGCAGAGCAAGAAGAGGTATTGTCCCGCTTGTATCGAATACATTTTCATCGAGGTGCCCTCCGAGAGATTAAGACAACTTTTTCGCTTACGATGCACGAGAGTGTACTGGCATACCTGAGTTCTATCGTTTTCGAAGGAAACAAGGCTGGGAAAGTTGCATCGTCAGTATTAGAGCAAGCGCTGAAGACATTAAAAATCGTTCTTAATCTTGACGAGGGTGTACGCGCTTTAGCTCGATGCAAGGACGGAGAGCTCAAGTCATTTTTGGATCCTTTTGTAGGATCATCGCCGTCTAATTGGTCTTCAGCTTTTCCAAACAATAGTAGCCGATACCAGGACCAGCAATCGAAGACTACACTACGACGCTGTGCGGAGCTGTGGACTTCCGCAGAAAAAGTAGGCTTTGAGGCGTGGGTATGCTCGTTGACTTCATTTTTGACTAGAAAATCCCCAGACCAGGTGCTGAAGGCTTGCTCCACAATGGCTTTGTTGCGAGTAGACATGGCGGTTTTCCTTTTTCCTTACGCACTCGAAAGCATTCTAAGAAAATTCGAGCATCAAAAGAGACTTGACGACCAAGCAAAGACAACCGAGTCTACTGTTACCGACAATTTTGCGGAAATCACGAAAGCTATCAACGAAGGCATTAGCTTTGTTTTGACCGGAGCAAAGCGCTACAAGTCGAGTACCCAGGATGGAATATCTGACGAACAAATCTGGACCATAGAAACAAACGATTCCCAACCACCTCAAGTTATTCAGCTCATCATTCATAGCATCAATTTTCTTCGTGAGACGGAGAAAGCTCAATTTGTGGAAAATAATGGCAGGGGTAAGCGAAAACTATCGACAGGAAGAGGACCCGGACAAAAAAAATCACCACCGAAAAGAACTTATGGAAATGAGCTGGCGTATGGATGCATGGTTGATGTGAAAAATTTTCTTGTCGTTGCAAAAGCAGCTGTTCGCGTGAAAATGCCGTATTCAGCCATGCAATATGTCGAGATGTGGTTAGAAAAAGAGCACGGCGGGAAGATCACCTCATTGTCATCACTGAATAATGATGAAGTGGTAAACACACTTCGCGGTATTCTTATGGATGCATACGGCTTTGACAGCGACGTTGATGGAATTTACGGCGTCAACGACGGCCGAACGTTGAAATCACAATTGATGCAATTTAATCGTGAGGGTCAGCACGCAAAGGCTCTTCCTCTTTATGATGTCTCACTACAATTTTCAAACTCAAACGAGGATGACGCGGGTGGGGAAACGAGTAATAATAGCCCGCTTCGACTCGTGGAGGGAATGCTGATGTCATTAGAATCACTGGGATACAATAACCTACTCGAGGGTTATTTGCAATCAATACAAGGGAATGGGCGATCTATGGATTCGGAATCAGGACCATCTTCTTTGCAAGCCTTACAGCACAAATATGGATTTGCCTGGAAGAATATGCAATGGGAAGCGGTTCTTCCTGGTCTATCAACCTCAGGCGAAACTTGGAAGTATGACAACGAGGAATTGCTGGCGAACAGTTTTTCGCGCCAAAAAATGATTTTTGAAGGCTTACGAGCAATAGCTCACGGAAATTTTACGCACTTACAGAACGTGATGTCAACGGCGAAGAAACAGATTCTACGATCAATTCAGTTAAGCCTGCAATCATTTGAGAGTTCGAAAGACTCATATTCAGCTATGGTTTACTTTCAGGCTATTCGAGAAATTGAGGAGATGGCGAATCACATAAGAAAATCCAATCGTGTTGCAACCAGTGGTAAGTTTTTTACCGTCAATCGGGCAGGATTAAACATGTTTTCGTCCCCGCTTGATGACGCAACGGTCGATCCACGAGCATCGCCAACTGCAGACGCTTTGCTTGGACGGTGGCAACAGCGACGCCATCAGATTAAAAATGATTTTGATAAAGCTGAAAGCCTGCTAGCACTTGAAGAGATTTTGTTACAAGTGTCGAAGGTGCCAGATAACAAGCAAGGGCTGATGAAGTTATATCTTGACCTCGCGTCGCTCAGTCGAAAAGCAGGACGCACAGCAGTGGCTTATAGAGCTTTGCTTAAGCTCGAGCAGCTCGAGCAGAATGACTTGTTACGCATTAATGAGAAAATGCAGTGGAAGATACAAAAATGCAAATTGCTATGGAAACAACAGGAGTTCCGTAGTGCAATTTGGACAGGGAAGAAAATATGCTCTGAGTTGTCCACATATTTAGACGACTCGTCATTACCTGCAGATGAAGCTACATCGTTGCAGTTGCTACTTGTTCAAGTGCTAACCATCACCGGCAAATGGATTGCATCTCAGCGTTCTGAAAGCTCCCAGATAATTCTAGAAAAGTACTTTCAAAAAGCTACCAGTATCATGACCTCAATGGATGCTGATGCGGTTTCGGAGAGGGCGCAAAATACTGCAAAAGCACACTTTGCGCTCGCTGAGTTTATGGCTGCAATGTACCAGCAAGTTGGTATTCGCGTGACGTCGCGCGAGTGGCTAGCAGGTAAGAAAGTGATGCAGGCACGACACGAAGAACTCCGAGAGTTACAAACGATGGAGCCGAGTATGCAGAATGAAAACCGAGCTCACATTCATGCGTTAAACAAAGAAGTTGTTCATGACATGAACGAGCGCTCAAAAGTGGAGGCATCGGTGGATCAATTTCTAATTGGCGCTTTGTGCAGTTACGGCAAGGGATTGTGCTTGTCACCGCAGGCTGAGCTTGACATGGTTTTTCGTATGTTTTCGCTATGGTTTAACAATCAACGCAAGGCTGATATTAATCGAGTTGTCATAGACGAAATTATCGAGGTTGTCCCATCGTTCAACTTTGTCCCTCTGTCCTACCAGATAATCTCACGCATCAATAGTTCTACTGAGAATACTAGCACCTTTCAAACTGCGCTTCGTAAACTTGTGATAAAATTGAGCCTGGAACACCCACATCACACGCTGATACAACTTGTCGCACTGAAGAATAGTGGAGACGTGGAAGGCAAAGGTGCTCTGCAGTTCCGGGCTAATGTTGGAGACGTAAAAGCCGAAGGTGCAAAAGTATATCTGGCTGAGCTGATGAAAACAGAACTACGGGAGATGCTTGAATCACTTGACTCCATGGCAAATGCATACGTCCAATTGGCGCTGTTTGATACGAGTGAGTATCATGGACAGAAGAAAAAGATACCTCTCTCGAAAGTACCGATTTTCGAAACAAACTCAGGAAGATCTGGCGCAACGTCCTTTGATCAGTGTCTTCGCGCTCGTGCACGGCGGGGGGATACTGTCGTGATGCCGGCAGTACTGACGTCCTACATCCCACCGCAAGCTGATATGGACTACTCGAATGTCGTTCGCATGTATTCGTTCGAGCCACAATTCTCTATCACAGACAGCGGCATACATCGTCCAAAGATAATTTATTGCTACGGTTCAGATGGCAAGCGATACAAACAACTAGTAAAGGGTCAAGATGATACGCGGCAAGATCTTGTTATTGAGCAAGTGTTCGAGACAATGAATCAGTTTTTGATGGAGGAAAAAGAGTCTCGCAAGCGTAAATTAGGTTTACGTACATACCGAGTAGTTCCGCTATCACCTATTGCTGGCGTGTTAGAATGGGTGGAGAACACCATACCGTGGGGGTCATATCTTGTGAGCAAAACATCAATGAGGTTGTCAGCCCACGAGCGGTATCACCCCTTCGAATGGAAGCACGCTGAGTGTCGTCAATATCTGAAGAATGCGCCGGAAAAACTACCAGCCTTTTTGGAAATCCAGGCAAATTTCACTCCAGTGTTCCACCATTTTTTCTTAGAGAAGTTCCCGGATGCGGCTGTATGGTACCACCGTAGACTGGCTTATGTACGAAGTACAGCCGTAACTTCAATCGTTGGCTACATTCTTGGTATTGGAGACCGTCATTCGCAGAATATCCTGATCCATGAGGAGACCGGGGAGCTCGTGCATATCGACTTTGGTGTCGTATTCGATCAGGGTATGGCTCTGTATACTCCAGAAACTGTTCCTTTTCGACTCACACGAGACATGGTCGACGGGATGGGAATTTCTGGTGTAGACGGTGTCTTCTCGCGATGCTGTGAGGTTACCCTACAGCTTTTGCGCAAAAAGAGTGCATCAGTCGTTACGATTCTTGAGGTTTTTGTGCATGACCCACTCTACCGCTGGACGCTTTCACCACTCAAGGCACTCAAAATTCAAGAGGGCGGCGAACACAATGGAAAAAAATCTGCTGTTCGCCTACGAAACTTGAGCTGTTTGGACAACAGCAATGTCATCATCGGTTCTAGGAGTACAAACGACACCCAGCCTGCAGAAAGGATACAAGCGGAACCTGGAAGCACGGATGCAGCTGCTCGAGCATTAATTCGCGTCAAACAAAAGCTGGAGGGCTATGAAGATCCAAATGGTAGTGCCCTTAGTATCGAAGGACAGGTCAAGCAACTTCTTAGCGCTGCGCAAGACCCACATAATCTCTGCAAACTCTTTCCGGGATGGGCTCCATGGTTGTAGTGCTCGATGGCGCAAAGCCGGAAGATGGACTACTACGTGACATCTAAAACTTGACGAAATCAAATCTGACGAGCCAGTAGAATAAGGATACTTCAAGTTGAGACAGGTTGTAAGGATGTCGTTGACTTGCTGATCGAAGTTGCTTTTTGGAGCTTTGCTGGAGGATCCAAAGGGAGCAAAGCCGTGTCTCTCGAACGTCGCGTGACATATCAGCGTGACGTGGACGAGGAGTAGGTTGCCAATCTTTGACAGAAGTGGCTTGTGAAAGCCACTTTAGAAAAGCGAAAGTGCCCGTTGCATCATTTTTAATCAAGCTTCTGCTACGCAGTCAGCATGGGATGTGTACGATAGCCCCGTGAAAAGGCGACAATAGATGGTTATAGAAAGCTGAGCGTCCTCCCTCACGTTAAAATATATATTCTGTGCTTCTAATGGTCCTAAATGTTAATTGAGGTGGCAATTTGTGCGTCTGTTGCAGAACAACACAAGATGATTCGAGGGCTCGGAATGATCCAGTAGCGCTATCAGTATCTGCTGCTATCATAAATCAATCTGACATTTTGCTTGCTCTGACCCTATCTCTTCTCGTTCGTTTGTACATGTGGGTACCGTTACCGTAAAATGATGATCTGACTTCGTCATCGGAACAAGCTGGCTGAATAGGGCGATGGAGCTAAGCTGGCCGCAGACGTTCAAGACGCCGTCAGAAAGCAAGAATGTGTGGCAATGCACAGCACTGATGCCGATATCTTCTCGTTCGGTGTGGCATGTCGGAGAGTGAAACACTCTCAAGTCCGAAAAAATTTAGCCAGGCTGCCACAATTTCAAAAGAGGTTAACTTTGTCATGCGTTCTTAGTTTCCTTAAAACCAAGTCAGAGCAGATTCTAGTCAGCACAGACTCTAGTCCGCACAGATTCTGGTCGCATGAACTGATTTTCGTGAGCTGGCTTGATGCATCCAATCTTGCGAGCAAGTAGGAAAAGACGTGCACTCTCAAAAACCGCTATCACTTCCTGCTTCTTTTCGGCTAAGACACAAAGCCAAATGAAGACCAACCGAACAGAGTCTTAATCTGTTTACACACATGCGCTCGGTGTTTTCTTTGTGTTGTGTCGCCGCTATTCTCTAGTATCATAAAGTGATGTGATCAAAGATTGGAGCGCTCTTTCTTGAAACAAAACGAGGCCAGCGAAGAGGACACCATCTCTTTCACAGCATGAGTAAGGTGCTTGAATCTCAAGTGATAGTGGATAGTCAAGTGTGTTAGACCAACCAACCAGATAAGACACCGATGCATCAGCTCGCAGCCCGTAGGACGATGGGGTAGTCCTCGTAAACAGTGATTCTTGAATATTTCTCGCAATGATCAAGTGCATCGCCTCGGTTGTTGCAATGGCGGCTGCTATGACCGTCAATTGGGCCTCTGCTGAGGTGAGTCAAGTCCATCTCGGTGTGTCTAGCCCCGCAGTCAACTGCGCCAATGGCATCGCCGTGTCCTTCGCCACGGACGTGGCAAAGTCGTACCGGGTCACCGGTACGGCCGACGGTACCACCGTCAAGGCCGATAGCACCTTTGTGAACTACTCGGTGTCGGAGGCTGAGCATAACTATACTTACTCGTCCCCGTTCCTGCACACAGCACTACTGTGTGATCTTGCCGATATGACTAACTATTCGTACACGATTGGTGACTCGGAGTTCACCGGGACCTTCGTGTCGCTGTTGCATCCTGGCTCCGACAAAGAGGAGACCATTCTTGGTGTGATCGGAGACCCTGGTGACACAGTCTTTTCCGAGGCAACATTTGCTCAACAGCACAAAAAATTTGAAGGCAAGCACATCCAAGCTCTTGTGATTGCTGGAGACTACTCGTATGCCAACGGGCTGCACGCGCAATGGGACAATTGGTTTAGAAAACAACAGTCCTTTACAGAAAATTACCCGTTGATTGGTATCAATGGCAACCACGAGACCATCACGTCTTCTGGCCACTTGAACATGTACCCGTACCCACCAGACATGGAACTGGAGGCTGAGAATTACTTGGGCTATATCAAACGCGTGTACACACCGATCACAGAGGAAGCTAAGAATAAGCTGCATACTTGGTACTCGGTAAACATTGGTCTCATCCACTGTGTGTTCCTGGACGACTACACCGGATCGCGCGGCGTCGATGCGACGGTTGTTGGCACGGACGAGTGGCTGGCGGACCGTAACGCGCAGCTTGAGTGGGTCAAGACGGATTTGGAGAGCGTGGACCGTAGCGTCACCCCGTGGGTGGTTGTGTTTAAGCACAACCCGTACTACAACACATGGACTGACCACCAGTGCCAGTGCTCTCCTACCACCTTCGAGATCGACGATGCTGAGAAGTGCTGGAATGGCATTTACTTCTCGGCGGGCATTGCGTACTTTGAGCCGCAGTGCGGCCAGATGGCCAAGTTGGAGGATGTGTTCTCGGCTAATGGCGTGAACGCCGTAATCTCGGGTCATGTCCACGGGTACGAGCGCACTGCCAAGATTTTTAAAAACAAGAAGAATATGACAAAAGGTATCTACTATGTGACTACGGGCTCAGGCGGCAACTACGAAGGTCACGCCACTAAGCGTATTCCGTCGTCACTGATCCCGAGCTGGTCACTCGTTACCAACAATGTCGACTTCGGCGGTTCCCGTATCATCGCCACCCGCGAGTCTTTCCGCTTCCTCTGGTTTGCCAACAACATTAGCACGGCGGAAGCCGTACCAACCGACGGCTTTACTATTTTTACCGAGGGACCGGACATCACAACGTGGCCGCAGACCACTTCGACCTTGTAATACCAACTTTACGTCTCCAGTTACCACGAAATCAGATACCATGGAGCAAGAGGTCCTCAGTGACCACTGCTAAGCCGAACTCGACTAGAGACTCGACATGGGCGTTTTTCAAATAGAGGGAGATGCTGCTACAGTAGCGGAAGAGGAAGAACAGTTATATCTTGTCCAGAGCAATACTAGACAATTCGGATGCTCACTGGATTACTAACTCGGGCATTTTTCACATTCGGTGTACATGTATCTCGTCTTTATGTGTCAAAAGTTCGTCAAATGCTAAAAGTTGCAACTTTCTCGCTGGAACTGAAGTTTGATTATAATACAACGACAATAGATATGGGTGGCGAGGTGTTTCATGCTAGCTCTCTCGCTTCAACGTAGCTCAAGCTTCCTCTTTGCCTTTGCTGGGGAATGTCCATAGGCTGCGCAGAGTTCGCCATCTTCATGGAGGAAGGGTCCGTCTCCCAGTTCAATGAATTTTTTCGTAGGGATGACAAATTTCGCATACAACGCTTGACAGTGTTCAAAGACCTTTCGCAGGTTTTGTGGCTTTCGTCGGCATTTTCTCTACGCTTAACCATGACTTGGCATTAAGCATCAGCCGCATGTTTCTGGCGTGCTGACACTTAAAATGGCAATGTTCAACCTCTCGGGGCTCGCCTCTTTCGTGGGGGTGAAAGGTTTTGCTGAAACCTTTTCGGTACGTTCGTTGGCTTCTAACTGTGTTGCCTCCTCCAGCCTAGTAGCCCACATCGCACGATTTCGCTCCACATTCGCAAGACAACCTTCCAATCCGGCTAACATTCCTCCCATTGCTCGCCACAGAGGGAACGCACATGAATCAACAAAAGCCAAATTTACCCTTGCAAATTCGGCCGAGCCCGGTCGGCCATCCATGAAAGCTGTCGCAGAGATGCCCAATTCAACCTCCTCGGCATGTTGCTCATTGAACTCATCAAGCAGCCTCGTTGTCCAGCGGAAGTGCTGCTCGCAAGTTTGAGTTGGACCAGATACATCTGCCGAATGAATCACGGCGTCCACGAGCAGCTCACGCAACGCGTCACCGTCATTACGGCTTCCACGAACTTGTGCTTCATGCAGCTTGGCCACGATACTCGCGTGACGGTGCATATCCGTGGCAAGAATAGAACGGATGATACGCTTGCGGACAACGCGACGGCTGCCAACAGTATCACTCGAGCCATCCTCAAGACCAGCAAGAATATCATGGCCGGGCCTTCGCATGGTCTCGAAGCATGCAGCTGCATGCATGTTCTCTAAAACGGAATGATCATTGTAACGACGAGCAAGTCGCGAATTGCATCTCACGTGAAAGTCGTTGGTGCGGGCATCGTGGCCCATGTCGTGGCAAAAAGCTGCCACAAAAAGTGCAAGTCGCTCGCGCGGAGCGAGAACCAGTTGGCCACACCGCTTCTGTCGACTTCTTTCAACGGCTTGAGCATTCGTTGTCGGGACCACTCCTAGTGAAATTGAAGCAGGAATCAGGGTCGTAGCAAGCTTCTTGCTTTGCGCACTGAGCATCAAGAACGTCATGTGGAGTGTCGCGAAGGCATGGTACGTGTTGTGATACGGCACGTCGAGGTATTGGGCTTGTACGCTGTGCAGGAAGCGACGCAAAGTGGCCTCAAGTAAAGCAAACCTGTCCATCAATTCATGGAGCTCGAACATATCCACGGCGAGGTCAACAAGCTGTGCCGGTGAAAACTGCCACGGGTCCAAATCCCATTGTAGGACTGGGCCTTGAATTCCTTGTCTAGTGGCAAGGCCAATGCCACAGTGAAGTGAAGACAACATCCTACTTCCGCCTTTGCTACTCAAGAAGCAGCGCTCGTGATACGATGTGGCAGCGACAACTGCTGCGGCATGATCGAGATCGTTGACGACAGACGGAAGACGTGAACGAGGTCGTCGTTGACGCCGCACAGGTGATGCTGTGGTATATTGTGATAAGAACGTCCGCGTGACGTGACCCTCCGTTTCACTGTCACTGCTTTCACTGTCCTCGTACGAAGGAGACTCAAACGCAAGCTCCCAAGCACGGCGCTCTACGAGAGCAGAAAGTTCGACACAAATTGCTCGCAGAACTTGCTCGTCTTCCACATCAAAGCCCTCAGAGGCACCGTTAATGTTGATCTTGTTAACAGCATAAAACACACCAATAACTGGCCGATCATCGCTGTCATCGTCCGTGCTGCTGCTCGTACTACTGCTGCAGCGGCGCTTAGACCGGCCAGAAGCTCCTGAGAAGGCAAACGAGGACATTGACGGCTGTGCTTTGATTGGGACGCACAATAAATTTGATGTCTGCATGCCCATTATGCGATCGTATTTGCTGTCAAACTCTGGGTGGATACGAGCATCACGAACAAGACGCATAGCTGCCCCCGTGGCAGCAACACGACCTTGCAGCTTTTGACCGATTGAAAGCGCATAACCTCGCCAGTCAGCACCCACACGGGCAAACAGTGAACGGCTTGGTGCGTCAACAAGAAAGAGGGCACCATGCGAAGCCTCCAAAGCTCGGCATGCTGCTGCCTCAACGAAAGAAAACACTGCTCCAGCCTGGTCTCCGGGCATAGTGCCAGTATATGCAGGAAAGCGCAGAGAGAGCAAAGCAGCACTTTTTCTCTGAGCTATTCGTGCTGCATCGAGACGCTGGGTGTTTCGCAATGCAGACGCGACCTGATGCGCCATTCCTCTTGCGAGGTCTTCGTCATGATGATCAAAGTAGTGTTTGCAGAAACTGGTAGCTGCTGACGCAGCTTGCGGATCTCCTTGTGAGCTGATCATATGCTTGTCTCGTAATTCCAGCACCGCTAGCACAGCTCCAGTAGTCGGGTCGTTGACGGGCACGGCTAAAACTGCTTTCGGGTGGTTCACGTGAGAGAATGAATCCGCAGTTGCATCTCGTACATTCATCACGTTGCCAGTACGTGCTGCAACCACAACACATTTGCTATCCCTAGATAGACGGACACGGAGGTCGTCTTTCTTTGCGTTGCCAGGTGAGTAAAGTTCGCGAGTTAGCGGGTCTCTTAAATACACGTTACACTCCGTAACATGAAACCACGACTTCTGAACAATTGCCCGCGCCACTGTCAGCATTATCGCCGTTGGTTTAGGAGATAGCTCAAGTTCACAAAACAGTAGATCGGAAAGCTCCAGCAAAACTTGCGCTTTGTCTTGCGCCTTTTTTGCCGTATCGTCCAGTGCTAGGCGCTGTAAAGAGCTTCCAACGTGACTGCATACAACATTGCATAGTTTCACATCGCACTGCCTGAAGGCTCCGCCGTTATCACGCTTTGTCCCTTGTGACCCGTAGAATACAACGACACTATCGACTTGATGATTTTGGTCAAATACTGGAATGCACAAAACACTACCATCAACTAAAGGTTCGGCAGTCGACGCCGCCCGCCCGATGACGCCTTGATCCGTCAGGATAGTCGCCACTTTTGTCCCGAGCCTAGCACTAGCAAGGCGAGCCCACAGAGTATTAGCTTCACGGTCATGTGCGTATACTGTCCACCCGTCGACACCAAGAGCTCGCTCCAAAAAGTCCAACAACTGCAATGGGGTCCTCTCCGACACACTCGTTCGATCGCCCGAGCGACGATACCCGCTTGAGATAGGGTCCACAATGCCACCATTGTTAACATTGCTCACTAGAGCTTTGATCGGCGAAGTAGCTCGCAGCAGCGCCCCCACAAAGCCACAAAAGGCCCGAAGCGGTTCACGAGTTGATAAAAGCGAGCAAAAAGTATGCGAGCATTCCGATTCCGACTTTCCAATCCATACAGTAATGTCCCTGACATCGTGCCGCGAGTTGAAGACTTCGACAACCGCTCGAACACGCTCGCTACAGTCAACGAGGGGCATGCACAGATAGGACTAGACGTCATCAACACAGTCCAATTAGACTCTAAAGTGCTTCCCAACCAGTCAACCATCAGGCGTACCTGAACGTGATTGCAGCCATTTGGAAGTTTCACGTGAGCTTGAGTACACGCTGTTGCGGTTGGAAAGAAGACTGGACAGTGCATTGCACCACGAACCTTTTGTCTTGGACTAGTTGTACCACAAGCCTGTTCCATCACTTGTCGAATTTCTCGTCCGTCAAACTCAATGACGGAGTGTGAGCCATCGGCGATTGATGTGGCTGGCAAGAGCTCAAAACTTAGTACACAGTACTCAGCGTCCAGTAGGAATCGAAATTGATTCCAAACAACTTGCAATATGTCAAGCGGACGGGAATCTTGGGAAATGCAATCGACACATGCGTCCGCTAGTAATTTTTGAGCTACCGAGAAGCGGTCTGCATCTTGGAGCGCGAATCTGTCGACTCGAAACATTTGAAACGAACGCAACAATGAGTGATAAAATTGCACTATGAAGAAAAGTTCAGTCAATTCAACGGACAAACCGGCGAGTACTGCGAATGTGTGTACGCAACATATTCCATCGCCGTTGTGCCAAGTCCTGACGTTGAGTGCAGTCACTAAAAACAGACTCAATATCAGTAGTAGAAGAGTCGCGACTGGTCACTCGAGCATTAACTGCCGATGTCGACGTCATTTTACTGCTGTAATTAGTGGGGCTTTACTCCCAGATGCACACTTGAGTGAATCGTCTAGGACGATTTAGCTCAAAAGATGGGACAGAGTGACTGGGAGCGTCATCTGGGGCTTAAGACGTAAGGTTTGTCTCGCATTTTTTTTAAAGCACATGGATTATACATTACTTCACTATTGATACGATGCAGCATGATCAATCAGACGTGGAACGTATTGACCAAGGGGTCGGGACTGGCGATTGCTGTTTTTCGCATGCCCGCCCCCTCTCTCGCGGTTGCTAATTTTTGTTGTTGTAGTGTTTGGCATTGAGGCAGGCAGCTGCTCGACTCCAAGACAATGGACTTGTGACACTTTCGACCAGTTTTTATTGTCACCTTCCAAATACCGGACATTGTAACGTTTCCATACACACGCTTACTAAACGATAAGCTCAAATACATTTCGTTCACTTACTACTGCTCGAATTCAACTCGTCGACTATTGAAGTCCTAAACAACAACTGATATGCATTATCTTCGATACTGTGAACAAATGGGCAGCGGCTTTTTGTTTGTTCAATGTGGGCATCTGGCATGACATTTTTTCAGTAATTGAGTCTCTATGCACGAGTTCTAATGGCTGCGGTCGGTTTGCTCGGTAATCATCCGACTAGAGGAGATTCAACTTATACATGTATTCGTACTGCATTGGTACATCCAAAAGATCTGCAGTGTCAATAGGAGATTCAAGGGGTTGAGCTCGCAAAACGCTGCCGTCCTCTCTGCATTGTCATCCTGGATACAGTGCATGAACACCTTCCTCTCTGGTGTAGCTGCGTGCTGCACTTTCTAGAAGCTTTCGAAGTTAAAGTTGTTAGACTGTTGTTGAGGAAGCTGATCGTCTAGCACCTTCATGTTGTCCTGTAATGCAACGAACGGAGTCAACGACTTTCCTTCTTAGGCGTGATCGAACATGAAACAGGGACAAACTAGTCAAGCGTACCCAGCGACCATCACCCATTCCGACCATAATAATCGTTAAAACAACAACAGCAGCAGCAATGTTATAACCTTTCTCATAACGCACAAGACCCGCTTATCAACCTACACAGTAGTTACGTCGACGCATCACAAGTGAGGACGATCAGTATGTGGAAACCGGCAGCTTTGCATACAACGGCAGACGCGTTACAAATCACTTATCCGAGGTTCCCAGGCTTCTCCCTTAGCGTTATCGTTGGCGTCAACTCTTGATATAGGAAAGTAAGAACGAAGTGAAATAAATGACTTGTGTATTAACGCGGGCCAGACGCGTTTCGGCCCCCCGCCCGGGGCCTCGTCAGTGGCTTGTCAATCTACAAGTGAGAACCATCCATACCTCTAGCTATCTGAGACCTATTCCAATACATAGAAGCACGTAGAACCTTCAAACGCCTTCCGTATAGTCCCTAGCGTAGGTTGAACCTCTGGAGTCGATATCAGTGCATCTTGCACTTCCAACACTCCCCCTCGACGACATGAGATGAAACTCGCTTGAGTGTCCATCCCTCCGTGCTGGCCAATACTGTCTGGTCTTCACAGCAATCTCGATTGGGGCTTGCCACTTTTGCGCAGGCCAACCTCGATGTTGCCTCGCTTGCAGGTATCCTGGCTGTCCCCTATTGTCCAGCATAGCAAGTCTTTTGTCATCAATCGGTCCTCGTTGCGTATAGTGTCGACCATACAAACGTCATTAACCATTTGAAATTCAAAAACAGTTTGACTGTCCTTTTCAATTCTACCGCCGTTGTCGGCAGCGTCCACGAATTGGCAACCGTTCTTTTTGAGTCGACCATACGAAATGAGACGCAGGTCCTTGGAAAGTGATGGCGCGTAGTAAACGTCGGAAAGTGTAATTTCGTGAATTTTGCCATCGACATACGTTTCGAACGTGACTTTGCCAACCTTCGTCACATGCAATTTTGCCTCGTTCGGCAGGGTGAGTCCATCTTCATCGTTGCATGCCACAGCATCATGGAGTAGGGATTCATCGCCTACAAGGTGGCGACTTGCTCCGGAGTCCATCACCCAATTGCACCGGTCCGCTGAGTCGATAGCAGCGCATATCTTAGCGGCTTTGTCGAAATTGACCACAGCTAGGGCGAACTGTTTGTTCTTCGTCGTGTTACCGCGACCTCCTCCGTTGGTGGGTGGCGTCTCTTCGGATGTCGAATTTCACCGCGGTTGAGACTTTCTTGACTCGCCGACTGATGCAACAACATCGCGCCCCATATGCATGGCATTCTTCTGGTCGTCTTCGATCTCTTGAGCCCACGCAATTAATATTTGAGCGTGTGCAACATAGTCGAGGCGTGCTGGGTCGAACCGAATAAACATCATGTGTTTGTTTCTGGGAGCCGCGTGCTTGACGATAATGTCGATGATTCGTCGCTCGCTTGACTGACTGACACGAGCTAGGTGTACCCTGTCGCGCAATTACGCAAGTCATATTTTTAGATTGTTTGGCCAGGGACTACAAGAATTCTCAAGATAAACAACTTCCTCTACGATCGGACGCAGTAACGTCAAAAAGGGCTTGATACAAGATGACGAGACGGCTGAAGTGCTCAGAAGCAAGTATCCACATTTTGGCCAAGGCAATCTCAAGGCAGATCAGGGCAACTTGAATAGAGCGCCCCCAAAAAACACCTCGATCGCGTAAAGATTTCCGCGCAATCGACCCCCAACCAATCCTCAACACGAACTTCAGCATCGACATGAGTCCATTAAGAAGAGTGTAACCCGTCCTGCCGACGGGTACACAAGATGAGGAGGGCATATTACACGGATAGTTCAAGCACATAATTCAAGACGTCCTTGCTTAAAGTATCCCTTAAAGTATCCCCTCCGATACTCGGTCGTCTGTGTACCAGTGGAGCGTCGAGATCGTATGAAGCGGTTTGCGATCGCCTCTCCATTAGTGGTTGACAGCGATACTAAAGCTTGCTTGCGCCATGCTCATCCAGCTACCATGCCTCCACACGAAATATCGCTTCGCTCACCGAATTGCAACGGCCCTGTTTCGCGCAATATCCGTGTCGCTCGCACTGGTGAGATGCACAGCATTTTCCTTGAGTACTAGTCGATGTCGGACCAGGCCAAGGACACGGCCAACAGTTTGGCCAAGTCGGAGCTTGACATCCTTGGTCCCTTTCAAATACCTGGCAATCCTTTTGTTTAGTGCCAGTCATTTAGTGTAGACGCATGAGTTCGTCAAGTCGCTCGACGCACCGCATATGCAATATCTGGGCGTGTGCAGCACAACTGTGACCTAACGATCGACTGCTCCCACAGCACTTTCCATTGAATGCAACCGGTCTGCGTCACGCATATCGTTGTCATAGTCGAAAGCGATAGAAGTCGTCACGGGATGGGCATCTTGCAATTTAAACTTCCCATCAGGAGCACAAGGCCTCTATCGTGTGCGCATACCATTTTAATGTCGTCGAGCAAACTTGACGACAAATCGCTGGTATAGTAAAATTAACCTCGCTGTTGGATTGCACAGTCGGCTCGAAACGGGCCGACGCAAGAGTGCATTGGCGACAGCGTTAAGTCGTTCCAGTTTATACTCCACGGAGAATTTTTGTTTCGCGAAGAACAACAATTATCTCGTCATGCATTACGACAAGTGTGGACTGTTTACAGTCGTGACAAATGGCACATGGTCTTATACACAATGAACGGTCCATCTCCCAGCAAATTGACGCGGAAGTTAACCAGTACATATTATAGGAAGAAGTTGCTTGTCATGCACTGGATAGCTACGCTGTCTTCTTGCAGCTGACGTGGTTAGTACCAGACGACGCGCTCCGCGCTGTCTGTGTCGTACTGCACTAGTGCACCGCCAATTGCAAAATCGCTCGCATCACAGACCAAGTGGAATGGTCTGTCTTGATCTGCAATGCCAACACCGGCAATTGCATCAAGCTTTGCTTTTCATTCAAAAGAATGATGACAGTCAGCGTTCCAGTCCCACTTTACGTTTTTTCTTGAGTAAGACGAAAGGTGTATTGTCATCTCGGCGTAGAGTGCGCGAGTGCCCAGGGAATATCCTTGGTCCCTTGACATCGACTAGCAGTGGCCAGTTGGTAATCGCCTTATATTTTTCTGGATCAGGGCGTACGTCGTTTTTTATCCGCGATGCATCCAAGAAGTGGTATTTCACTAGCTGCAAATATACACTTCTTGAGGTTGGCGTACAACTTATGCTCGCGGATAAGTGTAAGAACCTTCCGGTCGTGAAGTCGATGGGGTAAGCATGATATACACACTTACGCCCAGAACACACGATACTTTGTCAGTCGTATCGTGTTGAAATCGGTAAATGAACATAGGCAGGTCACTGTGTTCAGCAAGGGTCTTGCGGATGGTCCCGTTAAGACCCACCTGTTTCGTTTGGAATTGGAGTCGCTTGACTAAGCCATCTCTGCAGCGAAACAGGAGGACTTCAACCTGCAACAGGCTCATGTTCACTCGGGCATGTCCATTTGGGATCCCACCGTCCTTTGAGACGACAGGAAAACAAACGTCCAGAGCCAATGGACCTCTCCTAGTCGGAGGGCACCTAATAGCGTTTTGCGGTCCGTTTAACGATCATTGAAACATCCGCTATCAGCCAGCAGATGGGGAGCGTCGTCACACCACGCGCGAGGACTTCTGCCGTTTCAATGACCTCGAATAGCAGGCGGTACAGCGTATGGCTGAAGCCGTCGATGACTTCGCCGTCGGTGCCATGTTGCTCAGTGATGGAGACGAGAAACATGCAACCTTCACCAAAGTTCAAATAACATAAGCTTAACGAAGCGATGAGAAAGTTCAATTTGCTACAGCAGCAAGGTTCTCAGCAGACTGACCTGTTGAGATCGCAAGGCGCAAAACAAGCCGACTTGTTGAGACAGCAGGGTTCTCAACAATCCAAACTGTTGAGACGACAGCAAGCAAGTGCTGCTGCTGCTGGGCCGACGCATTCGCGTCAATTCTAATGCTTGAAGATTGATGTCTCCACGTACAAGGCAGTTGAGGGCGACTTTTTAGTGCGATGATTTGTTGAGCTCGACGATGCCATCGGGGCTCGTCGCATGAAAGACGATGCGATGATGTTGACATCTGCCACATCAAACTTGGTAGGACATGCCAAAGTTTATGCTTTAGGGCTGAGGCTTTACAATTCATCTGTGTCTAGATTGTATGAGGTCTCCAAGGCGCGACTGAAACAGATTTTAGCAAAGCTCCTGGATTTGACATAAGGGGACTTCCACATTTGTCTTTCATCAATAGCCCTGCTATGGACGAATAACATCATCGAAGTAGTTTGGTGCAAAATCGCTTACTGGCCTCAAGAGATATAACATCTGTTAAAGTAGCTGGTGCATTGCTCAGCCCTCGAGGCATCACCAATCACTTCTAAAGCATACCACTGCGGGTTCTTACTGCCGTGTACGAGATGTCCGGTTCAGGCATTAGATCTGACAGAAACCATCTATCAGATCTATGGACGAAAAGATGGTACTCTTCGACATACCATCTATTATTTCTCGGTATCGGCGGTTACACCGGTATCGCTGCCGCGTTCAACTTGTTGAACGAGCACTATCCACCATCCTCCTGTAGCCTTGGGCACATAGCTTTGAGGAGATGTTAGTTCCCTCCCATGGCATGCAGAAAGACGATCGGCAAAGAACTTGTCGTCGCTACGACCTGTTCACGACGCAGTGGCCACACATTATTTTGTGCCTGGTATAGGTCGATCTCGTGTCGTGAGTTGTCCTTAGGCAACTCGCACGGAACGGATTCAAGGAATACATCCTTGGATCCGATCAAATCCTCACACAAAAGATTTGACTTCAGTGACTCTCAGGATTGGGACGTGTCTCGCTCAATACGATCTTTTCACCAAAGACATGTTAGAACCCGCAAGTTCTGAGCGAACACATTGCCGACTGAATTGGCAACCGGTTTCTTCTTCTGTGGATGGTACCCTCTAGCGAGCATCCGTGCCCCGGTTCACGCGATGGTAGGCCGTCGGTGCTGCCTGTGCTTCTGCACAGCCGCCGACTAGTTGCTTCACAGTGTGGCTGTTTGTCACACTGTTTTCTTGTGCAGTCGTACTAACGGCCGTACCACAAGTGACACCATCACACTCACGCGTAGTACATTTACACGCTTGTGAACGCTCCAAGATGTTTATCAGGTGGACATCTGACGAACAAGTTGCAGACATCGTTACGGTTCGGTGCTGCCAACTCACCCATGGCTCGTATCTCCTGAGCCATGGGAATCTCAAGATGACATCAAATCCAGATCGAGTACGATGAAGTCATCATCGTGCTCTTTGCTTAAGCGTGTAGTGGATTCCTACCACACGCTTCTGTAGCTTTACAGATGCACCTGTTACAAGGTGCACCGTCATCCTCGCGCTCAACGCATTTGAGCTTACGATCTTCTAGCGACTGGCGTCAGATAAAGTTGTTTGACGCCCCACGTCGACTTATGGCGCGAAGTCACATGTTCTTTGTCACTTCAATTTTCAAGGTGATGTGTGCTCCTCATCGCCTGGAATGGCTAGCACAATGATTGTGCCTAAAGAAATATTTTGTTGGAGTCCTGCAAACTTTTTGACGTTGCTAGATCAGGAGGGCGCTCCATCCCTACTGACTCCGACCGGTTTTGACGGTCCGTCACGTTGTTGCAGTTTTGCAGCAGCGTAGGACAACGTCTCTGGCTCTTCTTGGCAGACAGACGATCGTCATTCGCAGTTTAACGAGACAGGGTAAGCGTAGCTGCCCATTTTTCAACAGCGATAGCACTTTTGTATCCTGGAGAGCGAGTTCGCTTGCTCTCGACATATACTGATAGCAGTACAGTGATGACAATGTAAGCAGGTGCCTCGATGTCTTGGTGCGGCAGAAGAAGCAGTACAATTAAACGATGCGCTTAGTTGTAGGAGAAAGGAGAACTGTATATAATATTCTTCGTATAAATCATTTTAAACCTGCTTGGACTATATGTAACTACTGATATCTATGCTATCTGACTGCCTACCACTCATTACGCGCGTCCATCTTTCGTTGGCCAGCGCGTTGGCTGATATGGCCTATATCAGCCAAGATGATATTTACATTGGCATCTAGCGTTAATGGCAATGTTATGTAACAGGGTCACCCTGTTACAATCCTCCTTAACACGTGGGCTGCGTCTTCGACCCATCCTCGCCTTCCAATAGGCAAAAGCCAGGAGCAGGCGGGCAAATACCACTACGGGTCCGCTAAGTTTATTGATCCCACTTCTGCCTAGAAAAGAAGATTTAGCTGGTAAGGCTGAGGTCTCACTTAGTGTCTGTTGTATCGTACTTAGTACATCCGCATGAATTTTGACGCTACAGATAACAAATCAATAAATTTGGTATCAGATCGTATTCCAGTTTTAACTTTCAACTCGAGTAGTGTAACATTCTACGTCAAGCGATATAAATTTTAATAGTTTTAGAAGCTACAACATGTCTCGACGTGAGCGTGCCAGCAAGTCAGCTGCATGTATGACGCCCTGGAGTTTGCCACGCTGTGTGACGAATAACTGTGGACACTTGTGTACTGAAATAAGCAGGATCACATGGCTGGCAAAAGTGTCGCGAGGCACGTGAATGTATTCATCTTCCAGACTCAATACTTCAAGGTGCACCAAGTCCACAACCTCTAACGTCTCCGTCGCTGGGTTGGACAACACAATGGCTTGGTCGGCCGTGATGCCAGCCATTGGCACGCACGTGTAATGTGAAGCTTTTCCGCTTCGAAGACTGAACTCCCATAGTACAACAAGAGACTCTAACTCCTCCCGACTGGCAACGCCTAGGATGATCATCGTCCTGACATCATCTATGACTGGAAACACACCAACACTCTTGCCCTTCTTACTACGGCTGATCACGTCCAGCAGGTGCTTGATCGAAGCCAATGTTTGGTGCCGAACGAGGTAGAAAGGCGGCACATCGCGCATGAGATCACCGGCTGAGAGCGAGTACGATATCTGCTTTGTGAGGTCTGGCCACTGTGGCAAGTTCTTCTGACGAGCCATTGTCTCATACATGTCGAGCGAGAACGACCGCGTCACAGCACGCCCCACAATCACGCAAAGGAGGACTGGGATCATGTAGCTTAGCTGGCCTGTAAGCTCAAACACAATCACTGCAATACTGATGGTTCCAACGGCACCAGCCGTGAAGCTGGCGGCACCAACGACTGCGTATCCTCCAATCGATAACTCTCCTTTGCTCAAGATCACGACCATTTCGCCAAACAGACGACCAACTACTGCACCAATTGCAAATACGGGCGTGACAATGCCGCTTGGCACAAACACCGTAATGCTGATAATTGCAGACCAGAAGCGTACAACCACGTAGGTGAACAAGTTCATAATCAGCGACGGAGATGTCCAGGAGCTGCCGAAATCGATCGACAAGTGAGTTGTGTTTGACACCTCATGAGCCGTCAACGTTTTTGTCGAGAACATGTCATTGATAGTTTGGTGTTGAGTGAGCTGCATGAAGCGCCCGACTGGATACTCAACGAGAGAGAACGAAAGTGCCACCAATGCAGCATAAATGAACGGAGAAAGCCCGGGAAAACTGCCGCACAACGGTAGTAAGAATTGGGCCATAAATCTTACTTTTAAATCAAGAATCATGCGGTACGACCGTACTAAGAGTCCAGCAAGTACTCCGCAAATTATTGCGAGCAACAAAAAGAGCGCAATCTCAAAAGTTTCGTATGGCAGTGGATCAAATTCAGTCGTGAAAAGCGAAACGTACGATTCAGCCAGCAGACTGTTGAGACCACGGAAGACCACAACACTCACGACAGATGAGAAGAAAGCGCGCCAGTAGTTGGACGTCACGTAGTACGACGTTGTGACCTCGATACTGAAAAGAACACCACCGACTGGAGCACCAAATGTTGCAGTAACTCCAACAGCACAGGCCGCAGCTAGCATATGATGTGTTAGGTCATTTGACTGCCGAATTTGCTCAAACAGCGGCAAATTCAACAACTGTTGAGCAATGATGGAGCTCAAATGCACGAATGGCCCCTCTTTGCCAATCGTAAGGCCACTACCAAGTGCGAATATCAAGCCAAAGCACTTGGCGATCAGCGCACGACTAGTGAGATAATTTGGAAACGGGAATCTTCCCAATATGCTCCTCATCTCTGGAATACCTGACCCAACGGCTTCAGGACAAAATATGACCGTGCAGCCTACTCCCATTAGCAAGATAAAGACTCGGAAAAGGATGTACAGCAAATACCCCGACAACCAGCTTTCTCCTAATGCTGTAAAGCTCCAATGCAGTCTCGAAAGAATCAGCACTCCAGCATCTATGCTCCAGGCTGTTACCGATGCTAATGCACCCAAAAGCAGCAGAAAGACCCAGGAACTCTGCAGAAATGACGTCATGCGCTCGCGCTCAAGCAGAGAGCGAGCCAATGGAATGAAAGTAGTCTCCATGTCCATTGAAGAGCCAGATGTTTCAGTGTCACACGTCGAAAAGCATTGAGGTTCCTCCATCCACTCGTCGTCGTCGTCCAGCAGCTGCAGCGGCCGGTAACGCTCATTTAGCGTGTTTGGATCAGACCCTGACCGTTCCATGGCTATTTTGGCTCGACTTAAAGCTGCAGAAGGTGACAATCTATGTGTCCACGTAGTTGTAGCACTTGAAGCATTGGCGTTCGCTCTCTGGACGGCGTTTACGGACGGAGCGCAGGAGGTGGCGACAGATGCAGCGGTCTGGACGCTCTCGCTGGAATTGATAACATGAACCGATCTAGGTCCAGATGAAGGAGACATAACTGAAGAGAATGAGCCTTTGATGGCCGCGTGAGAGGACGCAGATGCTGCGTTAGACGAGGGCGACGACATGTCGAGGCTTGAAGATGCTTATCGAGGTTTCTGATACGCTCTCTATCTAGCTCAAAATAGTACTTTGAAGATCGTAAATATCATTATTTAGACGGATATTCGACATATCTATTTGTCATAACTGGATATTTATGTACGGGTAAATCGATATCTCGAATATCCGTCTTTTTTTCTGGTGCGATCATGTGAGCTGTAGACCGTATGGCGATTCAGCGAATGGATAGTACGCTTTACGTTTTAAACATGTTGTTAGATATATAACTGGGTCTCTAGAGTCCCCAAGCTAAAAAGGTGTGGAGTTTGAACAACGCGTCTGCTGCTGAGGGTCGATTTTTGGGATCAATGGACACACATGCCATTCCTAAGTCCCTAATAGCTTTGGGGGTTCCTGAAGAAAACTCGATTCGGAGCTTGCCCGATGCCACCAATTGTAGAATCGCTAGGTCGGGCATCGCTCGGCCGGAATTGTTTTTGTCCTTGGAGCTAGCGTAAGGAAGCAAATGCTGATCTAATTCAGCCAGCACAACACCAAACGAAAACATGTCGGCTTTGTCGTCATACCGGTCTCCCATCATCACTTCCGGTGCCATCCACCGAGAAGATCCGACGCCGCCAGTCATAGTGAAGTCGGATCGTTCTCGAGAGACCCCAAAGTCTATGAGCTTGGCATCCAATTGCGACGTCAGTAAAATGTTTTTCGACTTGAGATCACGATGAAGGACGGGTGGTGACAACGAGTGCAAATACGTGAGAGAATGAGCAACGTGGAGAGCAATCGTGGCTTTACTTTGGTCAAAGCCACGCGGAGTGTTTTCGTTTTCGCGATTCGTGAGAAAACTTCGAAGATCGCCACCTTCCATGTACTCGGACAGCACGCAGAGGTCGGTGAGCGAGTCCCAAGCAACACCGACGAAATGGACGATGCGTTCGTGGTTCAGTGTCGCCATCAACTTGACCTCCGCCAGGAAATCGTTCAAGTGACTTATGCTCTTGCGCATTTCTGGCAGCAACATCTTCACGGCCACGCGTTCACCGTTGAATAGGCCCGCGTAGACCTCCCCATATCCTCCTCGGCTAATGAGGTCCTGCACGAGAACTTTTTCGCGAGGTACACGAGCGGTAATAATGATCTCGTCGTCCCACAACCCACTAGCCCCGCTTCGACTACTTACTTTCTCTTCAGCAATTGTATTATCCTGTGAGTACGAGGATTCCGATCCCAGCGTGATGGCATTCAAAGCGCTTTCTGGTGTCGGATAGCCGGCATAACTTGCAGCAAGAGCTGCAATTCCTGTGTCCTTCTGAAGATTGTTACCGTACCGGTGTCGTATAAACCTGAACGTTGCATAAGCCAGGAGTCCAACACAAGCAACCACTCCAGCCACAATAATGGCGACAACGCCGCCGCTGAGACCATCGTCATCCGAGCTGTGATTGCCACCAGAGAAGTATGTCAAGCTGCTAGAGTCTTCTTTTTTCGATTTTAGCGAAGTGTAAAACCTGTAATGCTCTTGGATGCAGTCACCGTTTGAGATTTCTTCGCGGGTGAGCTGGAATCCTCGCGAAGGCGAACTGCCACAATCGCCATTTTCGAAATTTAAAACTACCGCTGTGCTGTTGTCATAGAGGCGCACAATGTTAGACTCATCAGCTAGTGCCGACGATCTCTCGCAGACGCCTGACGTCGGATATACGGTAGTCTGAACCAGTTTCTGGCATCCAGCTCCGCTGTACTCCTCCATCATCACGTAGTCATTCCCCTTAAAGCGCTCCTTCGTGTACTTGAACCGGTCAATGACGTTGCATGATACAGCCACGAAAAGCGTGTAGCCACCCAGGCCGTGTGCCGTACAGGCTTCGGCATCGCAGCTCTCTGTTTCACTCATTTTTAGGGCATTGGGCGTACCAGCGCAGTGACTTCCTGAGTAGAACTCCTTCGCAGTCAAATTTATCGCGATCAAGGGCATCATGAGCAGAGAAGCCATTGTCACCGCCCTGAACAGCCATCGGCTGAGCGACATCGCGATCGGTACGCAAAGTTTTGCCTGAACGACGGTAATCGTGGAATGAGCGTTCAGCGACGCTGTCTCTCTTACGTTCAGCCCATTATCTCCGCGATTGGGAGACCGACGGAAGATAGCCGGCTCCACATCATGGGAAGGCAGGGGCTCTTACATTATGTAAGCCAAGGTGACTACTTGCCTTATCTACTACTGCCTTGATTGAGAACTTGACTTAACTGCTCAATGAATTCTGGTCCCGACCAAGATAGAAGGATCGGCCTAAAGTAATGCTGCCTTAGCTGCTAGCTTGTCTTAGCTGATGGATTCCTACGGTCCCGAGGGTATCACGTTAGACAAGTTCCTTTGTACGTGTTTTGCCAGATTCTCCCGATCTCTCGGTGCCCTGTGCTTACAAGAAACGAGCGAGAAAATGCTGCTGATCGGATATTTGCCTTCGTCTTCAAGACAGACGGATCGTTACGTACAATTACTGTATCGTAAGCGGATCAGTTACCGTTCTACACTTGATGCATTATTTAATGGCAGCACATGACTAAGATTTGATGCACTACATGTAGTTTTATGCACGTTCAACGATATCCCGAATTTCTTTGAAAGCTTCTTGCCCAGAGCGATGGCAGCTACAGTCATGTATCGCCACCACATATACAGTTACTACGTCGACTTCAAGTGTCTTCCATACTATAGGAGCGATGCTTTCATGTTTATTAAATGTATGAAGGATTGCTCTTTATAAACTACTATGAAAAAAATATCGCTTGACTCACACCCCAGGATTATGAGCAACTTGACTTGTTTCAGTCGTTTTACTGATGATAAAAGTCGTAGGACATTCAAGCATTCGATACGGTTTTTAACCTCTACTTCTCGAGACGTAAAGGGTTCACCGTCAATCCGGCATCCACACGCAGGAACGAGTTTATGGAAAGGCACGAGAGCTGGAAGATTGCCGGATGATGATGTTTCGGCCGTTTCAGTCGCTCTGTGAGGATGACTTGCTCCTGCCTCAGTTGCATCGGAAGATGGCAAGAGTCGATGGCTCAATAGCATCAGGTCACTACATAGAAACTGAATCGATTTGATTAGTAAAGGTTGTCCAAGGCTTTTATCGCTGAAGTTATAGATGCTGCTGTGAAGCCGGAGGTACAACTTTGATGCAAACGTCTATGAACGTTAAACGAGGGTCAGTGACTGCGAATTGGCTGAAGGACTACGCTTGGAAGGGCAGACATGGTTGTGCAACGCCTTGCCCTGTTCATTGTCGCATACAGATCGAGGGATAAATACTTTCCAGGGATCGAGAGATAGATGAAGCTTCTAGCATGGTAGCTACTAGGAGACATCTTAGGGAGCGCGAGTAAGCTAACTGCAGGTGGTGACAAAGCGTTAAAGCAGGTTAGGCGAAGAAAGGATGCAGCGAAGACGATGATGGTTACGACTACCTACTGGACTATCTTTTCTAAAAGCTCAAAGACTTCAACTCTGAAAATGAATTGTTGCAAACGTCTTTCAAGCATGGGACGATCTGTGACGGGTCCAATGCCCAACGCTGATGTCGACATCAGTATGTCCGAATTTGACAGTCTCAACTCCATAATAAATCAATCAAGGCTGCAAACTCGAGACTCGAGGTGACGTGCGCTGTTTCATCACATAATCAAGGCCCAAGGGGACCAAGTTTTAGATTCATTGTGAATCAAGTGGATGGTGATTGTTAAATCACCACACCACATTAAAGGAGAATGCACCAAAACAATACGGGTTGTCTGTCTGAGCTTTGCATTAAATGAGCCTGATTTGTCTTCCTCTGTTGTTTTTCTCTTCTTGCGTAGCTTTTCCGGCATAAAACTCTCGACGACTCCGTCCGTCACCGACGTTGTCGTAATCTGTCCAAAGTGGGCGTCCATTACCTACACGCACGTCTGACTTCTCCCTTTGATGCTTAAAGAGGCAAAAGATTGAGCTGTGGTGTCAGCACTGCAGCGACAGCATTTAGTCGTCGTCGGCATGAAGCTTTTTCGCCTGAACTTGCTGCTGCATGTCGTGCCACTTGTAGAATCGGCTAATGCGATCCATCTCGCTGTCTCTGTATTTGTTCCAGATAAGGCCACAGCCGAAGCCAAGTACTGTGGCAATGCAAATGTCCTTTAAGGGAGAAATCATAGTAAAACGTTCAGAAGAAGCTTGTTGCGAAATGAGACGTGTGAGGCTTTTGTGGACCGTCAGAAAATAAGCGGTCGGATGGCACCACACAAATTGGCACCAACACGAACAGAAAATGTCACGAAACGTAAAGACGACATCCCATCGTTTCAAACCAGGAGATTTGCAGTCGATATCCTATATCCTGTAATTTGTAGTCGGATTGAAAAGTCTATTGTAGCGCGATACTTCTATTAACGTATATGCCTGTATTAATTGATGCTGTGGTGGGGTGTTTTGCAACTAGTACAAGAAGACTCCAAGCTCTAAGCAGCCACTTGGACGTCTTCTCGTACTCTGGGGAACGACAAAAGCTACCACTTCATGACAGCTTTTTGTCTAAGCCTTAAAGTTAACGTGATGATAGTGAAAGGTCACAGCAGGATCTACCACTTTAACAATGAGGTGCTGCACGTCTTTGCTCGGTCCTCGTCGGACGTGCTGTTCCAGCAACATGGAGCGTCAGGAGGAGGGTGTACAGACCAAAGAAAACTTCCAAGACGTGTCACCAACTGTAAAAGATACGAGGAAGAAGTCTGCAACCGGGCAAAGGAGGGGAGTCTTGTGGGCTCAGTAATGGTGGCCCTCATGTCTGCAGAATGGTGCTATGACAAGCTTTGATGGGCGCGTTTACTTGTGTGTTGTACGTCTCAGTCGCGTAAGGCAACTCGAGCCTATTAGAGGGTCGAGAGGAGATACAGATGATGTGGTTGTAGCTGGTGTCGGCGCTGATGCTGACGGTTGCAGCAGATTGTGCAAGAAGCGGAAGCTCGTGATTTGTGCCTTACTCGCCGTGTATGATTTGTCGTGCTAGCAAGTGCAGAAAGGCTTACAAGTTATGGCCGTGATGGGAGGTTTGTTGGTGTAAGGCTATGGCGCGGGCTTCAATGCTGCCAAGTAGAGTGAATATCTACGCAAACATGCGGTGATGCAGGAAACAGCTTCACAAGAAGTTTGTCGTATGCTCATCTGCATGTATGGTATATAAGCTCATGTGGTCACGATGGCTTCTTTATGACGATCAATATGGCGCTACCTTGACTATTGAGTGTTGGCGGGGTTTCTTCGACAAGGCATCGACTGGCTCCTTACCCACCACAACGTTCAGAGAGAAAGATGTTCATGACGGTTTGGTCTGCAAAACGCGAATATGGATAAGGACAAAGACGTCGAAGCATTGAATGTGTCGAGTTGCATGGCAGACAAAATAGACTTTTGGATGGCAGTGGATAGTGTCCATTTTGGCAAGGTTTATTGCTACTAATTCATTTAAAAACTCGCTAAAAGGTTGGCTACATCTTAGTCCTGATGATCCATATATCGTACTTAACACGAACTCCGCTGCACCAACCATCACTATCTCTTGACATGGGACGTCGAACTTCAGCGCGCAAGGGCAAGAAGTTTGCCATTAATAGCAACGTCAAGTCTAATGCCACCTCTAGACATTCCAAGCGTCGAGGTAAAGGTTCCAGTACCAAGTCCAATGACGTATTTAGTGACGATGAAGAAGAAGCCGCGCATCAGGAACGCACGATGAATGCACGGGCCGACGTGAACGAAGTATTCGAGTACGAAGGGCCAACATTCGACCAGGAAGATTCCGAAGTGGATGAAGATGAAGCATTCAATAGTGAAGACGAGGCAGCCTATGGACTGTTCTTTGATAGGACAAAGGGCAAAGAAGAAGAAGAAGAAGGAGAAGAAGAAAAAGAAGGAGAAGAGGAAGAGGAAGGAGATTTACTTTCGGACCTTTTAGGTACTACACCTGCTGCTAGACTTGTTATTATTAGTGAAGAAGAAGAAGAAGAAGAAAAGATCAAGAATTTGAGCAAGATGGTGGACACTTTGGTCGAGCATAAAAGCAGCAAGAAGCTCGTTGAGATCGACTCGCAGTTTGCCAATGAAGCTGTAGACGGAGAGCTGACACTCAGCAATTTGCTGGGTGCGCGGATGGCAAAACCTGGAGCTGAGGCTGCTGAGAAGGATAACGAGGAGGCTCAGGAGAAGACCAAGATAGGGCTGGACTTGAGACGCATGAGACAGCAGGTTAGGGAACTGGAAGGAGATGGCACGATGCTCACACTCCAGGCCAATAGAGAACCGGTGCATGATGCACGTGCCCAACGTAAACTAGCCTATATGGAAAAGACTAAGAGCGTGGATCTTTTTGAACCGGTGGTGCGTCGCAACAGACAGAAAGAGACGCTGGATCTGCGTGTCCAGGCCCCCAAACTTGAGAAGTTGACGCCTGCTGCGTTGGCGAGCAAGTTTGTTGCACAGACGGATATGGAGAAAAGCGTCGCGGCTTTGTTGGAGGCTGGCGACTTGAGCGACAAGAAGCAAGCGAAGGGTGAGGAAGAAGAGCTTGCGCGTAAGCACGTGTCGACGGAAGAAGTGGCTGCGCGGCAGAAAGAGCTCGCGAAGCTGAGGTCGCTGCTTTTCTATGAGGAACAGAAGAAGAAGCGTATTAAAAAGATAAAGAGCAAGCTGTATCACAAGATTCGCAATGCGCAGGACAAGAAGGCCGTGGCAAGGCAAAAGGAAGAGCTGCGTGCTCTGGACCCGGAGTTAGCTCGTAAGCTTGACGAGGAGCTGGCGGAGAAGCGAGCGGAGGAACGATTAACCCTCAAGCATCGCAACACGAGCAAGTGGGTGAAGCACCAGCTTCGCCGTGGTATTCAAGCTGACGATGCGACGCGTAGTGCCATTGCCGACCAGCTGCGTCGTGGTGAGGAACTGCGCCGCAAGATAAATACAGTGCACAGTGACGACGATGACATGGATGATGATGAAGACAATTGTGAAGATGATGCTGCTTCGCGTCTACAGACGCGTTTGGAAAGACAAGCGAATGCTTTGGTCTCGGAAATTAACGCAGATTCTGAGGAGGCTGGCAAGAAACGAGGTCTTCAAGGAATGAAGTTCATGCAGCGCGCAGCCGAGAAGCAGCGTGAAGAGGCGCGTGTTGAGGCTGAGAAGCTTCTTCGTGAGATTCGCACTGGTGACGGTGCCGATGGCGATCGTATTCTTTCAGAGGATGAGGACTATCTTAGCTCCGGCGACGAAGGTTTTGCTGCGAAGAAGATCAAACGTGCCAAGAAGTTGAAGAAAAATGTGGTGGTTACAGAAGCGAACAAGGTAGCCATTGACCGTGCACTGGCTCGAGGTGCACTTCAAACGACCAACGTAAGCATGTGTGGCGGCGTGTCGGCTCATACCTCAGGCATGGTTGCGGTTGACCTTGGCGAAGGTGGTAGCAGTGTCACGCTTTTGAACGGAGACAAGAAGCAGAGTAAAGAGTTGGAGCTTGGTGCCAAAATCCTCGATCAGAAAGCTACCATTGCTGCTTCTGAGCCTCAGTCAAAGGTTGAGTCAGCGGAAGACGCTGACATGAAGCCGGCTACAGAGGGTGAAAAAAACCCGTGGATGTCGACAGATACGAAGAGCAAGTCTCGTAGCAAGAAGAATAGGAAGAAATTGCAACAGAAGAACGAGGGTGTTCAACCGGACGTGGCGGCAGCTATCGCGTCTCTTGTACAAGATACGACGAAGACAAGTAACGAGGATTCCTCTTTTGCCACCGACACGGCAAAGGTTTCAAAGAATGGCAAGAAGCGGAAGTTGGATCAGGTCAATATTGAAGCAGCCGGGGAGCCCGAGCACACAGTGTCTGGCAACAACAAGAAGAAGAAAAATAAGAAGACACAGAAAAATGCCCAACATGCTGGTCAGGATGAACTTGTGCGTCGTGCATTTGAATTTGTGGCCGATGAAGAGGACGTGCTTGCTCAGGAGAAAGACCGATTGGCTGGTCGGGATGCTGACGCGAAGAAGGGTATCGAGATTGCGAAGCTCGTGAGTATGTCTGGATGGGGCAGCTGGGCAGGCGATGGCGTGCGAGTGTCGAAGCATCAAGTTGCGCGTGAGCAGAAAGCTAAGAATATTGCACGTGAGGCCAAGCAAAAGGCTTTGGCTGGCCGCAAGGATGCTCGTCTCGACAAGGTTCTGATTAATGAGAAAAAGGATAAGAAGGCTGCCAAGTTTAAGGTCAAGGATGTGCCGTACCCATTCACATCGCGGGCTGAATACGAGGCTGTAATGCACAATCCCCTGGGCAGCGACTGGAACACTTCACAGGTGACAAATGTGCTGACGGCTCCCAAGATCATGAAACATGCTGGTACGACGATCACTCCGCTCATGCTGACGAAGGAGGACCGAAAGCAGGCAAAGAAGGAATTGAGCTTGAAACGCAAGGCCAAGTTTTGAGACTCCGGAATATAGAATTGGATGGTGTCATATGTACTTGGTTGTCTGTATTTGATAACCTAACTACAGACCTCGTGTGCCTAGATAAGTGCCGCTGCGAGCGCTAGCGTCATAGCGAATGTCATTAAAGCTGCCGCTACAGTCACGGAGTTCGAAGTTAAACAAACGAAAGCTGCTTTCCATCCACGAAACCTGCGTCCTCTTTGTCTAAAGCAACCGTGTAATTTCTCATAACGCTGACTTACTCGTAACGATCGCCTTACGCAAATTTCGCGTAAAGACCGCAAACGTCTCCGACCTGCCGTCAAATGGTTTGTGGGCTGCTCTGGCGAGATTTACATCCCGTCGCCACGTCATCATCTCATTGAACTGCTCAGCCGTCGGAGTTCTAGCACCATGTCTCATCGCCACCGAGCAGGCGTTCGAGTTGACAAGTCCCATTATGGATCTCGAGTCGGGCGGGGTGCCTGTGTACAATAGATCTGGTCCCCGCTTTCGGAAATGCGTGTCAAACGTAGCGTCGTTTGCCTTGAAAACCTTTCTCACGGTCGCCACCATATCGTTCTTGCAGTCGTAGCTGTCCACTAACGCAAAAGACTCGGAATCCACCTCCGCCTTATTACTAGTCGCCAGCTCTTGCAGAGCTCTTGTTCTTCCATCTGCATTATAGGAAACCAAACGATCCGTAGTCGAGACTTTGTGATCCGCGTGAGCGGAATTGAAAGTGTCCCGAATACCATCACGATGAACAATAGCACGCAAACGCATTCATAATGATGAAATTTGGCAAGTAGCCGTATACAATAGGCAAAGCACGTTCCGGATAAAAGAGAGAGAGAGGCAGACTGTCTATTATAGCTACTTATCACTAATAAGATGTCTGGTGGTTAACTGCTCGTTTCATCTACCATGACGCAATCTTCTTACTTCTCGCTTTCTCATTCTGCTGGTTCAAGACTTCGGGCTTCACGGCGGGGCACTCCCACAAGGGCCCGTGGATCAGTCCGTTGACCAAGTCCGGGGTTAGCTTCTTGTGTGCACTTTAAACCGGATGGCTAGGCTGCTCTCGCTCTCGGAGCAATCTGATTCAGGGGACAGAGTACGCTTGACTAGGAGTCCGGTTACCACTGCGGTAGTCCCAGCGAGCCATCATGACGTAATCCCTGGCCTTCACCTCGTAGTCGACTTACTTTGCTCTTCGGGTCGGATCTCGGGGTCCACAACGTGCTCAGATTTGCCCAGACGCACCACTGGACGAAGAGTATCTGGTCCTGTGCTACTGTACATAAACAACCGGTACTGGATCTCAACGGGGTCATCACGGTCTTGAGGGAGTTCTCTTCGTGGGACCGGGCTCAAGCTCAGCGAACGGGTCGGCGATTGGTAGGAAAACCGTGAAGAGTAGGAACTGGTCGATGTGCAGGGTGATTCGATCCGTCGTGACGTGCCCCGCACCTAGGATATTCTGCGGACCGCTTCTCTTTCAAGTCGCACGCTGCGCTGCCTCCTATAGCGCACGCAGCAAGGAGAAACCCTCCCCCTTTTACCTTGGCCCCACTATGGGGGACACCGTCCAAGATAAGGAGTTTTTACTGGCTTCCAGGAGGGTCTCGTCTCTGTTCGTTGTCGCCTTTGGCTGCCGATTGGGAAGTGATTCCGGATAAAAGAGATAAGCAAGTCCGATGCAAAGAGCATAAAGTCGGTCCGCTTGGTAACATTGCAGTGACTACTGCGACAGAGTGTCCATTCTATACACTTTAGAAAGTCCGAAACCTACGGATAAAAAAAGTGACACAGCTTTACCTCAAATTTCTATCGTACATCAAATAGGGATTCTCATGAGCATGTACTGCTTTAATGAAATTGCTTTCAAAGCTCCAGCGAGATTTTCTCTCAGGTTGTAGTCGCGAAGAGTATCATCAGCTATGACACCTTCTCTGGATCTCGTGCACGCGTCCGTGAGGCAAATTTGGACTCCAAGGAGCTTCTTGTGCTCGCGGAGCATTTCACACCCGTCTCAGAGCTTTTTTTTGCCTCGCTTTGAGGCTTCAGACGAGTTCTACGAGAGTCATGACGATGACAATGACAGCTGTGACCTCTTTGACAAGAATAATGCAATCGAAGAGAAGCAAGAACAGGCAATCAAGCAGGAAAATGCCAGTGGTGGACGTGTTTGACAGCTTACTTGTACAGCTGATGACGCTGCAGAGTCATAACGTTGGCAATGTCTGCTCTGCTCTCGTAACCAAATTGCTCCGACAAATTTGGCATCTATGAACCAGGAAGAGCGGCGTCGGAATGAGTTGGTGGTGCGCCAGCAGCAGCAGCTGCAGCCTGTGGCTCCGATGCTGTTTTGGTCCTAAAGAATTGAGTCCATTTCGAGTGTTGGAGCTTGTAGATGTGCTGGATTCTACGACTCGTGAAATGGTTAAAGGTGGCTGACAAAGGTGAGACGGAGAACTTCGTCGAACATATAGATGGCAAGAGACAATGAGATAGAGAGAGAAGACGAGTTCTGTCGCTTTGCTCGGCCTATGGAGATCACACTGCTGCTCAACCTCGATGTCGACTGTGTAGAGTGGCAGGACATCACCGTAGTCGGAGCTGTACGTGTCGAAAGGTGATTGGTACCAATACTTGTAACTCTAACATGTACTCACCCGAAAGCTCGGATGCTAGCGCAGACGCAATGGTCGATGACCAGAAATTTTGCACGTTTTGTAACTCGTGGAGAAATCATGCTACAGTACGGCATCAATGTCGCAAATGCGAAGCTTGCAGCAGATCCGCAGCAGGGGCATCATTTCTGCACATACTGCAATGTATGGTGACCACATGCGTCAGATAAGCATTGATGTTGATTAGGTAGGTCTGTGGGCTTGCATCGGTCTGATGTCTGTCCCAAACGTAGCAGCAGTAACACAATGTTGTCATACTCAGTGGATACAGCGTCCAAAGTTCAAGACCGCGTACGGAAAAAGATCCCGCAAGTGATACCTTCTCCGGCTGTGACACTCGTGCGCGTAGTCTCGATAAGATTGGCGATGCTGATCTCATCTCGCGCAAAATACTACAACAGATAAAGTGTTTGGGTGGTGGGTCTCAGACGCTTATCACTACACCTTACGCATCTCCAAGTGTCAAGACCAGCTCAGATGGGGCAGCTACCAGTAGCCATGAAAGCAAGATGGTAAACCAGGGTTCTTTCAAGTTGACGTCTTCACCCCGCCGCAAGACTTCTGCGCCTTTGTCATCATATAACTCTTCGTCGGTAATTGTTCTGGACGAGGGGCAATCTAGTGGTGTGAACGACTTGTCTTATGCTGAAGGCCTATCGGTGGTCCCCGCACGCATCCTCAAGTATATGCGGTTGCTCATGCATCAACAGATGCCTTTTCCAAGGTGGCTCGCCTTGACCCGCGATCGTCGCACTGGGAGCTTGTGAAGCCTGGCATGGTATCGCCTCTATCACTGCATCTAGTCCGACTTTTGTCCTTATGCACATCCTTAGTTTACTGTACACCGAACTGGTACTGTACTTCAAAGCATGAACGATAGAGATCAGGAAATGTTGGGCAGTGACATAATCTGGTCTTGGACATGATCTGATCTTGGCTAAAATATCGTTGGCCCCCCTGGTCGACACGGAATCTCATCGTTTACCGTCAAACGAGCCATGTGATTTTGAGTCTCAAGGAAGACGAACAGCTCGAGCAACGTTCACGTCGCGTCGCCAGTACATCATCTCGGCACATTCGCTTCCCAATTTGGCAACAACGGCCAAGCAACAATAGCCTACAAAGAGCCCTCTAGCCTTTAGGCGGGAAGTCCCATCATGAGGACAAAGTTGAAGGGGGAGGCCTTCTCTCCCTACGCAGCGTGCGAACCTGACGGGAAGCAATAGGCACGAAGTTCCGAGGTGTGAGGCACGTCGACAAAGCATCAAACACTCTTCACCCGTACATCAACAAGTTTCTGCCCCTCTCCATTCCGCCTCCTAGCCGTTTACCGAGCGCGAATTCCGGTCTCACGAAGCGAGCTCTCGTAGAACGTATTTCCGTTCGTTCCGATTATAAACCGGAGCTGCATGTCAGGGATAAGTCAGGCTGACTCGTCTGGTTCGACAATAAGTTTCAAGTGATTTCATTGGATAAAATAGAACATGTACTTGCGTGTGTCGTAAGGTACTAAATTGTATGTACGCAAGTTATTGTATGTACGAAAGGTTATTGTACGTACTTAAATTACGTCCGACGCATATAAATCGGAGTAGCAATTAGTTCATACAACGTAGGTAAAAGGGAGAGTTTATGCTCTTGTCCTTATGAGCCGGACATCGGGCGCTGCGAAGTCGCAATTGCTTCCTCTTGACGAGATTGCTCGAGTTTCGTAACCGCCTTGGTTCACGAGTACCCTTGCTGCTTGTTTGCATAAGTTCCTGGGTAAATACTACAATCGAAAATTGATAATTGCGACGTCACCGCTGGACACGCACGCGGCGATCTGGTCGCCCTGCTTGTTCCAATTGACCTCGTAGATATCGCCATTTGCTTGATACGTCTTTACTAAGAACCCGCCCTGACAAATAGCACCCAATATCTCGCTTTAGTCAAGGCATTCGAGCCTCACACAAAGCCAGATTGACGCACCTTTAATGACCAGACGTTAAGCATTCCCCCTACTGTTCCACTAGCCAAATGCTCCCCATCCGGACTAAACGCAACACCATACACGGGATACCTGCAATAGCCATGTTAGCACATGAGATGAAATAACATTCAATTTCAAAGTGTACACCACGTACTGGTGATCAAATGTTCTCCTGCAACAACCCGACTCGACGTCCCAAAGTTTCACGGTGCCATCAAACGACGCGCTGGCTAATATCAAAGGCTGCTCAGGCAGAGCTGTACCTGGACCTGTACAGCTCCAACGGAATGTGTACACTTCTTTTTTGTGCTCTTGCAAAGTGAAAACCAGCGCTGCTGAGCTTGCTGCATCCGATTCCGTCTCCTTGTTGTTTTCAGTGTCCATGACATCACCATCCACTACATTCATCTTGTCAATAGCCATCGACGGGTCCCAAATTTTCACCGTGTAGTCATCTGAACATGACGCCAAATATCGGCCAGACGGGTCCCATTTGACAGAATTAATCGCATCCTTGTGTCCACGCAGCACTACATCAGCCTTCGTTTCCCCCACGCGTGCAACACAAATACTCATGTCCGACGAGCATGTGGCAAAAGTAGAGTCATCCTTCCATGATGCATCAAGTATCGGGTCATCGTGAAGCTTAAGCTGTTGTCTTTTTGTTTCTGTAGCAGCATCCCATACCACGACAGTCTTGTCAAAGCTGGCGCTGAGCAGAAACAAACTCGTCTTGCTCCACCGTGTAGCAAACACCGGTCCGTTGTGGTACTGGAAAATATGTTTCATCTCTCCTTCCGCGTCCCAGATCCTTGTCTTCCCGTTGTAGGTTCCAGACGCCAAAGAAGATCCGTCATGCTACCAAAATCGTCATCAATGAAAAGAAACCGTCATCTAATCATCCTAAAACCTAAGGAAAATACGGAGATCGAGCACGTACATTCCACTCGAGAGTTGTCACGTCCTTGTGTGGTCCTGTGCCATGATTTAGCACCATAGGCACTGCCTCCTTTCTATATTCCACTATATTTGGCAGTATCCAGACTCTAGCCGTCGAGTCACTTGATCCTGACGCCAAAACGTTCTTCATCGGGTTCCACGAGCACGCATAAACTTCCTTCTCATGTCCACTAAGTAGCACCAGTGCTTCCTTGTCTACTTTATCTACGCCATTCATCTCTACCACAACAACACGAAAAAAAAGAGTCAGTAACAAAACACCTTCACAGTCAATTTCTTCTTCATCTTCTTCCATAATCTCGCAGCCTCTACCTTTCGAGCCATTTACAGCATCCAATGAGCCTTCTCCTCTTCTTTTCCTTTTATTCGAAGCCTTAAATGACCTTGCACTACTCGAAGCAGCTTGTGCCACGCGGCAAACATGTGAACTCAACAAGGAAAAGTCATCATCACACTCTCGTTCCGTCCCGTCCTGCACGTATTTCCAGCAAACAACATTCAGCGTTAGTCGTGTTTCTCTCTCTTTTTCTCTTCTTCTTTTGATAGCAATCCAACCTCGTTAATATGAGCTTCAATACCAACATATTGCAGTCCCTTTTGCAGAAACGAGACAAGTGCACCAGGTGGTAATTCCGTGTTAATCACACTAGATTTTGCCAGTTGACTTTCGTATGCAAATGTAAATGCCGAGTGTAAGAAGCCCGATTCCTGGAGGTAGCGATAGATGAGGAAATTCACTTCATCCGATGTGATCGCCATCGTCAAGATTTGAGCCAATTAAGAACGACTTTTAACGCAGCGCACGAGCAAGACGAATACCAGACGTCTGTGTAGATAATGTGGTGGTAACAACAACGAGTGAGAAGCGGCCCCCGAGCGAGAATCGGCTGAAGCGGGGCTAGACGTCTCGCGCCTTTGGCTATCGCTAATAATTCGTCATAACCACCGAGGACTACTCCCTTGAATTGAGACATTTTATTGGATATAATTCAATGGTTGAATGAAATGTCTCAAAAGTCGAGGGCAGTACTTAGGGGATATAAGAGCGTTTTAGCCAATGACAATGCGTTGAGCTATTGGAAGAAGATCGCCAGAAGATTCCTCAAGCCACATGATCTACAGCTTCGTGAGCAACGTCTGGGCTTCTTCATGGGCAATCTCGTCCTCTTCACTACTAATAGGGATTGCCCAAGCCTTCTGGACCCATTCCTTGGCCTTCATATAGTCCTTTTTCTTCTGATAGACCTGCGCAATGAGCAGTGAGCGCTTTTTCCAGCTGTCAGGAGCCAATTCCTCCGACTTGTGCAAAAAGTTTAGCGCTTCATCGTAGGAAGACTCGGGCGGTGTCCCAAATAGCACAGCAGCAGCCTTACGCTCAAGCCACGAGAGGTCGGCAATGGCAATGCACCAACGCCCTAGTAGATAGTACGTCGTGGGATTATGGGGGTTGAGCTCCACGGCCTTTTCCCAATGACTTTTGATCACGGATGAGTTGGCAATTGAGACCTTGGAACCTTCATAGTCGCCGATCGATGACAGAATAATGCCGTACCTGTACAATAGAGCAGCAGCAGTTAGCTATACATACGACATGAAGTACTCTAGCTCTTTTCATACCAATTGTGCACAGCTGCCACGTCCTCTGTAAGGTCCAAACCTTTTTGAATGATGTCCCGTGCATAGTACGTAAGCTCCTTCTCTTCATCTTCACTCGTGGCTTTTAAATTAGCGACGTCGTAAGCGGCGCGAGTAAGTCGCCAGATCACACCGATATCTTCTGGCTCAGACGCATGCATCTCTTTAAGCATAGCGAGTAGCTCGCGACGGTCAAAGGTGTTGTCATTGTACAGCTCCTCTGCCTTGACGGCGTTGGCGGACTCCATTGAAAGCTTGGAAGTGCAAGATACAGAGCTCAAAGCAGGTGCAGAGAGTACGAGCAGCGCTAGGTAGAGATTTGATCGTGGGACAGACTGCAGACGGGCGACACGCTTGTAGTCACGATAGATCAGAGAGTTTTGTCTTTGAAAGAGAGCGGCGAGTTGTTGGCGAGAGAGCACGCGAGTAGATCGAGGTAGAAGTAAAGCGCCTGCAACATTAACATCAAGAGCATTAGGAAGAGCAACGAGGGAAGGATGGCAAGGTCGTACGTACGAAGCAGCATGAAACTTCCAGAGTGAGAGAATCTCTATGCAATGATCTTATAAGACGGTGAGAGAAATTCTAACGTGACGTCCCGTATCAAAGCTATGAGTAATACAAGTATACTATTAGCAGCGACGACATCTAATGTACGAATACTGTCCTTCCTCACTCATTCTTTCTTGCCATAACGATCCGCATAGTATTCCTCTTCGGACTTCATCTTGCTCACAAACTTCTTCTCAAAGCTTTCACGGTTGCCGTTAATGCGAGTCACGATGTCGTGCACGTCCAGCTTGATGGGGCTCTCAATCAACTTGAGGATTCCAGCCTTGCGCGCGTACTCATAGTGCTCTTCGACCGAGTGCTTGGGCAAGCGGTTCCGGTCGCGGTGCGTGCCATGCACGACAACGGAAATGCTCAATGACGCCACCATTTCCCGCGTAACATACAACGGTGCGTCAATCAAAACGTCGTCAACATATTTGCAGCCCAGCACACTGAGTACGCGCTCGTGCAGGTTCATGATCGGGTAGTTGAGGCCGCGATGGGCGTTTACTACGCTGTCATTATGCACACCTACAATCAGATACGAGCCTTGCTCCTTGGCGAGACGTAGGATCTCGACGTGACCAGCGTGGAACATATCAAACGCGCCATCAATGTACACGATCTTCTCAGTCTTCAATGGCTCATGATTTCCCACAGAAAAGAGACGCAGCATGCGGTTCGTCGTCAAAAACTTAGACTGACGCTCCTTAACCTTCTTGTCCTGCAGCATCCGAGACGACAGCTGGCCATTGCCAGCAAAGTGGTCGTGGGTGTGATGAGTCTTGTGCATCACAAGCATCCGTCCGAGGATATCACTGGTCGATACACCTTCCGTACGTGGAATAGTTCGGTACTTGCCAAGCTTTTGAGCTGACTCGTACACATCTTTGCCATCGACAATACACGGATCATCTCCATGTACGACGTAATCAATACGATGTTTTCTAATCATCCGTTGCAAATAATCTTCGTTCATAATGTAAGGACAATGAGGTTCGACCTCATCTACAAACTTGCAACCTTTGACTGATGCAATGCGTTCCTCGTTATTAAGTACGGGAGGGGCGCCTTTACAGGCCGTGATAGATTCGTCATCATTGACACCCACTACTAAGTATGTCCCAAGAGATCTCGCTTGACGAAATGCATTCATGTGTCCGTAATGCATCATATCAAAAGCCCCATCCATCCAGATCCGAATCTGTTCCTTAGGCGGCGCTTTACGCTCCTCCACCTCCATCTGAGCCATCCGTTCTTGCAGTTCTTGCACTTTCTTGTATGCTTTATCCAGATCCAGCTGAAGCACTCGTCTCTTTTGACGATGGCGCTTGCCAAACAACACAAAATAGACGAGTAACGTGAAAATGCCAGTGAGTAAAGCAATGGCGAGCCGCTCAGCGTCTGGATATGGCTCTGGCAATCCCAGACGTGCAAATAAGTTGTGCGCATACACCATGATGTCATCGGCTGTGGGTGAATGCAACAGCTTGTGCACATAGAGCACCGTACGACTTACAAATGTTTCCGACATGGCTACAGAATCGGATTGGGATCAGAAGGAAAGTGAGGGACGCGAGACATGAACATTGTAAAACTTGTGTCGGGTACATTACAGGCAGTCTTACCAATCAGAGCATCGAATGATACTCGTCTTACAAGAATGTAGATGCGGTTGGATTTGAGGGGAAGGTCGCTATCAATAACCCACTTAACGGAGCTGGTGAAGGAACTGGTGGAAGCGAGAGCTTGTTACCAAGTGACGACCCCTTTGACTTCATGCTTATTTCCCAAACGAAGCGCAAGTCTCCTTCATCGGTTTAAGCGACTGCGTTTTTCTTCATCCACCATGGGTCTTTCTCAAGAACGTAAGCTTGAATACTTTGACAAGCTCGAGTCTCTCCTTGAAAATTACACCAAGATCTTTCTCGTTGGTGTGGACAATGTCGGCTCGACGCAAATGCAGCAAATTCGTCTGGTGCTTCGTGGCCGTGGGGAGGTGCTCATGGGCAAAAACACGCTTATGCGTAAGGTGTTTAACAACTTTGTGAAGAAGAACCCGGGCCATCCACTTGAGAATTTCATCCCGTTGCTGAAGGGAAACGTTGGCTTTGTGTTTACGAACGAAGACCTGTCCGAGATTCGTCAAGTGCTCGAGTCGAACCGTGTCCCTGCGCCGGCTCGTGTTGGATCCATTGCTCCGGTGGACGTCATTGTGCCTCCTGGACCTACGGGTGCTGACCCCGGTCAGACCTCATTCTTCCAGGCTCTGCAGATTGCTACTAAGATTCAAAAGGGTCAGATTGAGATCGTGTCGGAGGTCCTGCTGACCAAGAAGGGAGAAAAGGTCGGCAACTCGGAGGCTGCTCTGCTGCAGAAACTTGATATCAAGCCGTTCTCGTACGGTCTGGTCATCGAGCAGGTGTACGACAACGGCTCGATTTTCGACCCTGTTGTGCTAGACCTGACAGAGGCGGACCTCTGTGCCAAATTCGTGGCTGGTCTGCGTAACGTGGCTGCCGTGTCGCTGGAGCTGGGCATCCCTACGCTCGCCTCGATCCCTCACTCGATTGCCAACGCCTTTAAGGACCTGGTGGCAATTGCTGTAGAGTGCGAGGAGTTCTCGTTCGAGAAGGCTGAGCCTTACAAGGCATTCCTAGCCAACCCGTCCGCTTTCGCCGTGGCTGCCCCTGCTGATGGAGGCGCTTCTGCTGCTGAGGACAAGAAGGAGGTGATTGTTGAGGAGGAAGAGGAAATCGACGTGGCTGGCGGCATGAACATGTTTGGCGACGAGGAAGACTACTAAGTTTTCGTTTCTTTAGGAAAATAAGCCTAGCACCATAGAGACACCTCGTGACTCTATGGTGCTTTTCTATTCAACGCAAGACATGACAGTGTCATAATTGTGCCTTCTTGCTATTGCTTCGTATGTTCATTTCTTGGTCTCCCACGAATCGCACCTTGGCGCATTTTGAATCTCTTTAAAATTCAAATTCAAATTGAATATTCAAGCAAAACCCTCTCAACAGAAGTTCTAATAGCTCATTTCCTAAATGAACGTGCTCGTACGTCTCCTATTTTCGGAATATGTGTAGCTCTCAATGTCCACTAACTCACGTAAGTCTCTATCCATCTGTAGCCAAACGAAACGTCTGTCGGTAATCGACGGCGTGGTTGCGATTGCAAGAAGTCCAGCTGTCTCAAGCTCTACTGTGAATGTTTCGCCGCCAGTGGTCGCTGTCGTGAGCGTTGCCAGTGCGAAGGCTGCAAGAACCAAGACCACAATCAACAGGAAACCAGTCAGGCCATTCAAGCTATTGAGAAGCGCACACAGAAGACCTTTTGTCCTTCATTTCAAGCTTCCAGAGCTTCAGAGCTAGAACCAGTAGCAGAACCATCGCAGCAAACGTCTCCAAGCTCGACGACCAGCATTGTGGCACCTGTGACGTTCCCTACAAATATCAGAGCTAATATGGCAATGGCCTCACCCAGGCCAGTCTGTGCCTGTGTTGACGGCAATTGCATTGCTGACTGTCCGTGCTTGAGTTTGTTTGGGGCCTGCTCGCCTCGCTGCCAATGCAATGGTTGTCTAGTGGTGCAGATACAGCCAGAGAGGACTAAAGGATGCAGCTGCAAGAAGTCGAATTGTCTTAAACTTTACTGCGAGTGTTTAGCGGCACAACAAATGTGTGACCATCGCTGCAATTGTGAAGGATGCAAGAACCGACCAGAGACGCTTCCGGACCGAAAGCGGGCAGTTGCTGTAATTCTAGAGAGAAATCCTTTGGCTTTCCAGCCCAAGATTGCAAGTGGATCGAGCCAACATTTGCGAGGATGTAATTGCCGAAAGAGCGGATGCATGAAAAATTACTGCGAGTGTCATCAAGCTGGAGTGGCGTGCACCTCCCGCTGTGCTTGTCATCAGTGCCGCAACACGGAGACGTTCGTGTCAGCAAAAAAGATGCTAATGTTTGCAGGTATCAGTACCGATGATAACAGTCTGCGTGCCACCTTGAATCGCTCGTTGCAACGCAAGATTGTAAAGCGGCCTTTTCGTGATGGTAAAAATGCGGACCCGCAAGACGAGTTGCAAACACCGACCAACGCCTCGACACAGAAACCAACTGCATTAAAGTTGCTGTCAAGAAGTGCCCCGGTAGCACCTTCTAAATTAAGCCGGCGAAGGAGTTTAACAATGGATGATATTCCTTCAACGACACCAAGTAAACGACCATCCAACTACTCGGACAGCTTTCACACAGCAGGCGAGTGTGTTGTGACACCTGCATTTGCTAAAAGAAAGTATACAAGACGAAATCGGCACGAAACTTCTTTCATGGAACGAATTCAAGAAGGTACAGCATCGATGAAAGAATTACCCAGTGTAGAGGACACTGTGACCAACGCATATGATGCAAGGAACACTGAAGGTGTCGGCGATGCTGAGCTTACTATTCTAAGTCGGTCGCTACTACACGCAGCGGTAACTGTGCAGCTTGCTAATGAGGAGAAAAAAGCTTCAGCTGCTCCGCCTCGTCAATTGCCAGTCGAACAGCAAGTGCAACGTATTTTTGAAGCGAAACCCCAGCGTGATTCTGATTTCACCGATGGCCGTGAAGCATTGTCGCCTACTGCTGCCGGTTTGTTCTGCGAGGAAGAATACAGTGGAGCCGACGATAATAACCACCTTGACGTAGCGACGTCGGCGTTAAACGAAAATGACACCGCATCTGGGTCGACGACGGTCGATCAATCCAATATGCCAAGCCAACAGAACGGGGGAGATACCAGTCTTGGTCTCATCCAAGAGCGCGCTGTGCTCCAAGAGCTTAGCTTGTGGCTTCGAAATATGACAGCAGACGTGTCTTCACGCTGATGTATAGACCAACCAAATAACTTTGCTACTATCGGGTTGGACATGTCAAGGCCTATACATCTCTATGGTATACGTTGGCAACAAAAGTACAGCAGAAGCATTTCACGAAAGCAAAGTTCTATTACCAAAAATGGTGCTGGCGATAAGATTGCTTATCTGACTTGCCGAGCTGCTACCATCTTTGACATCGTTTACAATGTGAAGTCGTCAATGCCCTCACATTTGTAAATGTGCTTGATAGCATCGTAGACGTCGTCAACGATGACGTCAGCTTCATGCTCGGGGTCCGTCGAGCCATCGTAAATACCCGTTCGAACGAGTACGGAAATCCAGTCATCACCAGCATTGTTTGCGCCCTGAATGTCGGCCTGAGGGTTGTCACCGATACCATACAAGTGCTTCAGCGGTTCACTTTGCCCCGAGACAGTATTTAAGAGACTTTGCGCATAGCTGTAAATTGACACGGGCGATCGAAGATGTGAGCATCAAATATTCAAGTATAGCATCGGTAAATAACAAAGTGGTACGTACTCATACGTGACCTTGTGGGGTTTGCCATAATTTGTCACATCCAACTTGCGCCCGGTTAGGTCTTGATACAGCAGTTTCAAGCTTCGCGTGAAAGCACCTGCTCAATGGAGAAAAAAGTCGATGATACAGCTTTTTAAATCGAAAAAATAAACAAAGCACCTTGAGCAAACCGAGGAGCTGGATATGCCCCACTGAAGACGAAGTCATCGTTGCTCAGGAACAACGGTATCTGTTTACCAGACGGGCATCCACTTCCAGGCGGGTCACCACCAACAAGTACATCTACTGCGACTTGAATTTCTGGTGCCCAATTGATCGGGTCGTGCATCACAATGATAGCTTCAATGGGCTCATTGTGGTGCGGTGCCGGTCTAAATGAAGCGAAAACACGCATGTCTACCATTGTATGAAAAAACCTGAAGACCAATACTGTAAATTTTGTACCTTTGGTCGTAATGGATAAATGGATACTGCGTCGGATGATGGTGCAGTAAATCGTCCACACTTACAACTTTTTTAAATCCATAGCATTCAGCCTGCAAGAGCACCAATTTTTCAGTCATAATGATCCAATACTGGATCGATTATCCAGCGTACCACACGCCAGACGTCATGGGAACCCATGACAAGCACTCGTTTGTCTGTCGTCACAGCCCCCAATACCCATCAATATCTGTCTTAACATATTACCAATCCTAGTGTCACATACTTGCATAAGTCGTGGCGATCTCTCGCATTGGCGTGTGCGAGAGGATCATGTGGTCCGGATTAATTGGCCAGTCAAGAATATGACTGAGGTTCTTGGCTTTTTCATCTTCCATGCAACCGCCACCATTGGTCACAAAAATATGAGGCACTTTATTCTTTTGAAGAGATTGCAGCACTTGCTTTGCCTTTGAAAGTTCATGGCCGCCACTACCACAATACAATTCAAAAGATATGTTGTCACATGTGTTTTCTCTTGTAATGGATATCTATCTATCTGACCGTATTAAGACGCCGTCAATATCAAAAGCAACACCAAACGATGGAGCAGACAAGGAAGCTTTTGATCTTGTCGAATCGATAGAAAAAGCACGACTAGAACGTTTTAAAATTGACCGCAATAGTGAAGAGCACGACATCCTGCCACTTGCCAAGTAGGACGCGCTAAATTGCTACTGTACACCACATAACTTACGTAATGTCACTATGCCAAGGTAGTTGTAGTGACGTCTACTGGAGCTCTCCATTACCAATCAATTCGATGGAGTTGGTTATTGGTTGTGTGGGCAAGCCTAGCGCCGGCAAGTCGACGTTCTTTAACGCAGTGACCGATGGTAAAGCAAAAGTAGGCAACTTTCCATTTACGACCATTGAGCCAAATGAGGGCATTACGTATTACATGACGCAATGTCCCTGTCTTGAAAAAAACAAGACGTCGATTTGTGCACCTCGTTATGGAAAATGCGAGCAGGGGACACGTTATATTCCGGTGAAGCTTCTGGACGTTGCAGGTCTTATACCTGGAGCTTCAGAGGGTGCAGGTCTTGGTAATAAATTCCTAGACGATCTACGCCATGCTCAAGTGCTGATGCACATTATCGACGTGTCTGGTCATACAAATGAGAAGGGGCAGGAGACGGTGGGTTATGATCCGATTAACGACGCTGACTGGCTAGAGAGGGAGATTCACCAATGGGTGTTTACGAATCTCTGGAAACGCTGGACCTCTATTGCTAGAAAACATAAAGCGACCAAAAGCAGTCTACAAACTACTTTTGTTGGACAATTATCAGGTTATGGTGCGACGCCGACGTTGGTGAGCAAGATGTTGGATCGACTGAGTTTAAAGGAAACATTGGACCTCTCGATTTGGCTAGAGGATGATGTACACAAGTTAGTCACAGTGTTTATGGATGTTCGTTTTCCGACGGTTTTGGTGCTTAATAAAGCTGATCAGGGTGATCATACTGACCGTAATATTGAAAAAATTGTAGAGAAGTACGGAAGTGATCGCTGCTTTGTGGCGAGTGCAGCTGCAGAATGCTCTTTGCGAGCAGTCAGCAAGCAGCGCTTCATTCGCTATGAACCTGGCTCGATGTTTTTCTCAACACTAGAGGATGACGACGAAAAGCAAGCTAAGGCTGATGCAGACAAAGGTTTAGGCCCTTTGAAACCGATCGAGAAAAAATTTATGAAGCGTTTGGAACGCATTTCCGATATGGTGCTCTTCCGTTATGGCAGCACCGGAGTTCGAGCTGCAATTAATGCTGCTGTCGAGTTGGCCGACGTGGTGGTGGTCTACCCGGTGAAATCGTTGAAAAGCTTTGCCACTAACACGACACCTGGAGCGACTAACAAGGGCATCTTTGCTGATGCTGTGATTGTAAAGCGCGGGACGACCGTCAAAGAATTGGCTTTCCGTGTGTCTCAATTTCTGGGAACCAACCTTGCTTATGCGGAGGGCGAGGATGGCCGAAGGCGTGCTGAAGACGAATCCATCACGAGCAACAGTATCATCAACTTCACAACAACCATCGCTTCGTAGACCTTTGCGGCGTCGGATGCTTCTGGAGCTGATAAGGACGGCAAGAAAGGTTGAAAGAAAGAAGGAAAAGCGGGAGTGGCAGCCAGCGCTGGAAGTGAAGACAGCTATGAACAGAAAAACACAGAAACGATTAAAGCAGTGTGCACGTGTTAGTCCTAACCTTCAGAATGGTTAATGCAAAGAATGATGTAAACACTTTCAAGTCTCTTTAAAGAAAAGAGAAGTATGCGCTAGCGCGGATCATCTGATCAGTAAGCACTACACGTGACCGCAGCTCGGGGAAGCGTCTGCGAAGGAACACCAATAGTCTGCGCCACAAGGCCAAAACTGCCAGAGATGAATAGGCGGCCGAGAGCCATGGAAACAGAGTCAAGCTCTTCGGAGCTCATGATGGCGTTAGCTAGCTCAGCTTCCGGCGAAAAGACGTACACGCCCTTGTGGCAGACAACGTATACGAAGCCGTTGTCGTCCACCTTAATGCCCCTAGCATAGCCAGCATCCGTTTCCAGCTCAGGGTGAGCTGTGAAGTTAAAGAAAATGCTCGAATTGCTGACCGTGCCATCGTCCGCCATAATGTAACTCTTCACGTATGAGTTGCTCATCTGCGAGTTAGTGATATACATGATATCCTGGGCCGGTGAGAAGGCAATCTTGTTGGGACGCGTCATTTCACAGTCCACAAGTTCCACAGACTGATTAGTACCGTTGCGTAGCATGTAAACGCCATTAAACGGGATCTCGCGGAGCGGAGATTTGTCGAGGGTGTCACCATCAAAGTCGGCGTCGCTGGTAGCCAGACCGAAGGGGCTATCTGTGAAGTACAAAATGCCGTTGCTCGCGTACTCAGCGTACGACGGGCTATTAAACTTCTTGCCACGATACGTCGTGATAGCATCCACAATTTGACCCTGGCAACCATTGCCGATCGACTTGTAGTTTAGCACACCAAGGGTACGGCCAGCGTTACGAGCAATCACGATACGGTCACTTGTGGGAGAAACGGTGATACCACTGCATCCTTTGTAGTACACATTGTCGCAACCCTCGGGGTGGTTCTGAAATGAGCAACCACTCTGGTAAGCGGACACAGTAAGCGTCGTGGTAGCAGAGCAGACACCATCCACATCCACATCAATTTCCGTCGTGGAACTGGACGTGTTGGTGACTGTAGCATTCGGCACATCCTGTGCGCTCCATTTCCAGATGGCATTGCCCGCGACATCGCAGAACAGCAAATCGATGTTCGACGAGTGTGAGGTACCGTCGGTAAGATAACGACGGCTCGGACTTGTGTAGCCCTCGATAGTCGTTGGCGCCGTGTACCGATTCACGGCCAAGGATCTAGACGAGCTGCTACCATAAGACGACTGCACGACCGTCTGTACCGTACCTACCTGTGACGACAGCGAACCCACGTTAGCCGACAGCTTCGAGTTGTACGTCGCCGACCAAAACGAGGTTCCCGACGCACTCCTTGTCGTCGTAGACGTTGATATCGCCGCCAAGGTCCCGCTGCCGATAGAAGTTCTGCTGCTAGAAGATGTGCCACCCACATTCGTAGACGTGCCGCGACCGTTAGTAGACGTGCTGCGACCGTTAGTAGACGTGCCGCTGTTAGTAGATGTGCCGCTGTTAGTAAACGTGCCACCGTTAGTAGACGTGCCACCGTTGGCAGAAGTGCCGCCACCAGTAGCAGAGGTGCCGCCACCAGTAGCAGAGGTGCCGCCACCAGTAGTAGAGGTGCCGCCACCGTTAGTAGACGTGCCACCACCGTTAGTAGACGTGCCACCACCGTTAGTAGACGTGCCACCACCGTTAGTAGACGTGCCACCACGACCCGACGTGCCACCACGACCTGACGTGCCACCACGACCTGACGTGCCACCACGACCTGACGTGCCACCACCATTAGTAGACGTGCCACCACCGTTAGTAGACGTGCCACCACCGTTAGTAGACGTGCCACCACCGTTAGTAGACGTGCCACCACCGTTAGTAGACGTGCCACCACCGTTAGTAGACGTGCCACCACCGTTAGTAGACGTGCCACCACCGTTAGTAGACGTGCCACCACCGTTAGTAGACGTGCCACCACCGTTAGTAGACGTACCATCACCGTTAGTAGACGTGCCACCCCGACCCGACGTGCCACCCCGACCCGACGTGCCACCCCGACCCGACGTGCCACCACGACCCGACGTGCCACCACCGTTAGTAGACGTGCCACCACCGTTAGTAGACGTGCCACCACCGTTAGTAGACGTGCCACCACCGTTAGTAGACGTGCCACCCCGACCCGACGTGCCACCACCGTTAGTAGACGTCCCACCACGACCCGACGTCCCACCACGACCCGACGTCCCACCACGACCCGACGTGCCACCACGACCCGACGTGCCACCGTTAGTAGACGTGCCGCCACCGTTAGTAGACGTGCCGCCAGCATTAGCAGAGGTGCCGCCACGACCCAACGTGCCACCGCTCGTGGATGTTCCTCCACCTGTTGTCGTTCCTCTGTTCGTAGATGTTCCTCTGTTCGTAGAATCCCCACTACTAGAAGTTTTGCTGCTACTGGTCCGAGAGTTTGAGTTTCCCGACGGCGTCAAGCCGTCACCCCCGTTCATCTGACCATCTAATTCATCGCCATTTCCCAGTTCGCTAGCCCCCAAACTCGAGCCCATGAGCATTTTATTTGCCTTGTCTTTAATTTTAGGAAACACGTTCTTCTCAAAGTACGTGAGCTGCAGTCTCTCTGTGGCGGCCCAGGCCGCCACCAGCGTCGGGTGCAGCTCCCTGAACAGCTTAAAGAGCGGTACAACCTCTTTCGACGCGTCGTCAGAGGTCGTGAGATACCGCGCCGCGTGGTCCTCAAATAGGTCGATACTCAGCAGCCGACGCCCGTTCTGCAGCTGCGAGGAAGCCAAGAGAACCTGCTTGAGCTCCATTAGCGAATCGGACACCGTGGCATCCTCAGTAGCTTGCACCGCAGCCAGAGCTGCAGCTACGAGCAGTAGCCAGCGCATGCACTTCATTCTTTTTGGACCAAAGCGAAAGGAAAAATATCACTTTCGTATCGAAATAAAGAGGAAAATCCACGTCAGTTCCCACGATGAAGTTATTTGCTTTGTGAGGCGGGAGCGAGTGTGGCTGACGTGGTGCATGATGCAATTATTTGACCTACCCCTTTCTACTTGCAATCGTGTAAAAGCCAGTGCAAAGAAAGAGATTGAACCAATGAACCGTAATGACAATTTTTGCCTGGTATGGATTTTTGATTGGTAAAAGATTCAACTTCGTAAATCTGCACAAAGTCGGAAATAGCAAAGACGAAAGGTAGGAAGAGGTGGAGGAGGAGTGAGATCTCATATAGTTCATGTAGGAAGTACGCTCTTTCCATCTCACTACTTGATTTTCGAAGCGAAATTGCGATTGGAGAAAAATATCGGCAAGTTTTTGGCAGAACAGTCATCACAGTTTTTGCGCTAGCCAGTAGTGCCCCACCGCAAAATTTGAGCTTTAGTCGCATCGCTAGATGTTGTTTTCACGAGATTTGTTCATGTATTTGTGTGATACGTTGCCAGGTAATGAAATCGTCGCTAGAGTCACCATACTACATTAAGCTCAGCGCGACTTTTGTCCCACTTTCATTTAGAGACACACTCGTTGTAAGCATAGAGATTGACTCGGTTAGCAGGGTACGGAATCCGAACGTCACACCATCGGCAGGAACTTACAATGGAACCCAACTAAGGTCTACTTCATGTACAATAGTATCAAAGCTTCATTTTTTGATGCAGTACCTTCGTAGCTTTTTTTCACAAGTCAAACCCAGAAGCTCAATCGTGTGTACTCAACAATACTAGACTCGAAGCATGAGCCAGTACTGTACATATTGACTAAAAGCACTATGGAAGCCCGCTGAGGCTTGGAGTGGCGTCACAATGAGCGATCAAGATCGTCACCGCCTATCCGACACAACGAGCAATCAAGATCAGTGTCCTGGCACATCACGTACGTCACAGGTAAGTGTGAGAGCAGCATTGCGCGACATTATTCGGATTGGTCGACTCAATTTCTGTTGCACTTCATACAAATTAAAGTTGAAAGTTGACGTGTGCAATCTCGTATGTTGAAGTTGTCATTAGAGTGATGGTCTTTTTTTCATTGGCTCGAAATCAATTGGCGCATCATTCCGTAACTTTCCAAGTTCAAGTCATTTGGTTTCTGTTTTTTTCATAATGGACGTCAAGCAGCGCGGTCTATTGAGCGGCGTGTACGCCGGTCTAAGCGTCGCTTTTGCTGCGTCAGCCAACTTCAGCTTGTTGTCCAAGGGGGCGTGCGCCGCTTTCCTCTCTCTTGTGTGGCTGGGCTTTATCCTCGCCATCTCGTGCACAGAGTCGTGGCTCAAGTTCCGCGCGTCATTCGTGCCACGTCACCTAGCCTTGGATCTGGGGCGCACCATGTTTGCAGCTCTTAACTCCGTGGAAATCGGTATCGCCGTGGGGCTCTGGGTGCTGCACTTCCTGGTGTCGTCCACCTCAGATGACGCCGTGTGGCGTCTCGTCATCGTCACGTTCCTTGTGGTGGTGCAGGCCACGTGGCTTTATCCGAAGCTGGAGCTCTCGGCTGAGTTTGCACTGTACGAGGAGCTCAAGGAGCTGGACGACGACAAGCTGTCGTTCAACCAGAAGATGCAATTCGGAGAGATGCGTCACAAGGTCCAGATCCAGAGCAAACCGGCCAAGATCTATCAGATCCTGTACATGGGGGCCGAGGTCGTCAAGATTCTCGCGCTCACGAGCTTCGCCCTGTACTTTCTCAAGACCATTCCGGCGTAGGTTTATTCATGGGCTGTGTCCTATAGGGACGCAAGTCATTGCTAGAACAGAAAAGATCGTGCCGTAACAACATTCTTGTCCAAGCTCAACTAAAAATCAGCCTAAGCAGTGTTGTGTTCCTCACGCGAGTGGGCACAAAGTACAAAGCAGGAGTTTTGGGGGTCTTCCGCAGCAGCAACTTTCGTGTATCATCACTTATGTCATTGTCTAAATTATGTGTTCATATCTAATCTCCACACTACACACAATGTTGTCAACTTGACACCGGCAACAACCGACCGTACAAATGAAGATTCCTCCAGAAACCATGAATTGCGTTATGAAATCGGGGGTCATGGTTCACTGTTGCTTGTGAGTAGTGGCTCATGTTTTATGGGAGGACGGTTTGGCGGAAAGCACCGTTTTTAGGCTGATCTTGATATCTTCCTTGAAGGTATGCGCGCTAAGCGAAGATTGATCTTTGCTATGAAAAAAAGCTGGTGTCACTTTCATAATCTACCACTTCTTCCTTTGTGATAAATTTTACAGGGACTGTGATGTGATGTTGTCCTCGTGGAGTGCGATGACTCAGTGCAACCTTTCTTGCTATAAACAATGCGTGGCCTTGGACAGTGCGGATTTGCTTCTGAAGCTCGCAGCACGAGTTGATGCAACTTTTGCTTTTTTAGATAATCAGACGATTCTCAATATACGATGTCGTCTGTCCGTCGCGGAGGTGTCAAGGGGTTGTATGCTATGATGTGTACTATATTTCATATGCATTACTTAATATTACTTCTGGTTAGTAGTTTTACAGCCGCCAGTCTATATTTAGTCTTTTATACTTACTTCTAGGCGGTCAGCCGCAATATGTTAAATCAGTCTCATTTGAGTGTAAAAGTACAAGCCTTGGTAGGGTTTGTACTCTTAAATCTTTGATTTCTGTTCAGTCCTTTAGTTCTTTGAACTAGTGACTTGTTGAATTGTACGTCTTTCTCTGACGTTTTGGCGCTACAGACAGCGCAGCCCACGCGAGTCCTAGCTGAGTTGCAATTGTGGAAGTTCTTAAGACGGTAAGGGCGGCAACATGCGACAGTGGAACTAAAAGGCTGTGTCTGACCTCATTTTTTCAAAAAACACTTAGTCTTTCTGCTATGCAACACCAAACGCAAGCAGAGAGTGGCATGTCTTAGGCGCAGGGTCAAAACTAGACGCTGCGGCAGAGCGCAGTTATTTACAAAATCCACGCGCAGAACAGGGCGCGCGTAATGAGGAGGAGCGAGCTTTTAGAGGTCACTGGGATAGAGGCTGCAGAGGAGTATTTAGTTCGCATGGGGCAAAGGCTCGATAGCTTGACGGAGCAGCTTCGGTGGGCTTTTTCAAGTGCGTATCTAACTGAAAAGCGATCATATTACGAAAAGGAGTCCAGCATTAACCCGGGTTTTCGGTTAAGCCATATTGTTTTACGGAGCGCCAAAGCACCAAACCATGTTTGTATAATTCTTCACAATCGTATGTAGTGTCCTGATAGCCAAAAAAAGATGCCCACAGGTATAGCTTGGTGCTCCCTTGTAAATGGGCTATATGCAAAGGTTACTCGTACCCGTTAGTACGTGGTACTAAACGGGGAGGTCATAAGTGCGTGTGTTTACTTAGACCGTGCCACCTGATTGAGGCACGCCATGTGACCCACTCTTGTGTATGTGATACACTCACATTGAAAGAGATGACGCCCAGCAGGAATTGGCGTCATTGAATGATGTCACGGACAGATGTCATTCGCGAGTTTAAATATATCCAACTCGCCACGCAAGGACGCGTATCTATTCAGACGTGCGTCCAAGCATTACATATCAGCCGATCATCTTTTCGATTTTTATTTAATATGAAGAAGAGCGCTAATTATCCCGCACTTTCTTGCTAATTAGCCCATCTTCCCAATTTATCGAAATCTGAATGGCCAGTATGTTTGCATACACACCCTTTTGCAAGTAGAAATAGGATGTCGATAATAATAAAAACTAATTCATCTCCATTAAAACCACAATGAACAGCTTTGCACCACCTCCGCAGCTTGCATATGCATTCCTGGAACAAGCAAAAGCCGCAATTAATGCCCATGCACGACAGGAAGATTAGATTGTTGCAACCAAATACACACGAAGGATCGGCTATAAGAAAGACGGTGATGTTAAAATTTTAGTTCTTGTGACGTTAAAGCAATAATTCTTGTCTGCTTCCATTTTTTACATGTGCTTTTGCTTAACAATTTCGATAGCCATGTCTTGGCTATCCCAGAGGCCGTATTCGCAATCCTGTGCAAGTTCAGACACGTGGCCGGCCAACAGGGTCAACACAGCGACTTGCATCACAGTTTGAGCATGTGGACGCTGCTTTGGGAGCTCCTGTGCGACGACGGCAATGTCGGATTTGCCAACAGACAGGCCACAATGTCCGAACATGTCGTAGTCAAGCAGCAGCAACAGCAGTAAATGTAGAAGCACTAGATTAGAAAGTCCAATCTAGTACAAAGCCATCTCGAATATGGCGTCGAATCAGTATTTGGATTCCGAAGACATCACAATTTAGTGGCCTGACGCCACTAGTGACAATCTAGCCGAGCACACGGACAAAGTTGATCGGCAACTAATATCAGATATAGACGACACCTAAATGGTGTCGTACGCCATGTCCCATTTACGTCGTAAACTTTCAGAATGGGCTTACTTGGCGCTTATGGCAGACATAAAAGCGTTACCGACACGGGCGATCTTTAAGAAAAAGATTCACGCCATGTATCAGCCGCCGTGCACGAAGTGTTGCTTACAGCGCAGTTCTTCGAAGCACGACAGGCAAAGCAATCTCTGCGAGAGTATGTGCAGGGGATGCGGTCGCTGTCAGCATCCATTACTGTGAGCCTGATACCGGAACACATAAAGGTGCCCACGTTCGTGAATGGATTGCGGCACGGCCCATCGAGACAGGCCATTTTTGGAAAGGTGCCGTCGACGATGGAATAGGCAATCGAAATCTTGGCTGAGGAGCAATCCTAGAACACTTCTCGGCGACCGCTTGGTACAAGCCGTCGGCCGAAAGGGTGGATGCCACAACAATGGAGCTGGGCAATGCAGACGTTTTCTGCTATAAATTTGACAAGTGCGGCCATATGATAGCTCGCGCCAAAGTAGGTGTGGTGAAGGGCTTTTCAAAAGCGGTGGACCTAGGAGCCATTGGATTGAAGGAACAAGGTACCGCGCACCAGGGAAAGGGTACCGGAGAGAAAGAGGACCACGGAGGTGAAGCGACCCTTGGATGAGAAGAATTTGCAGGACCAACGGGAAGATCATTTCCAGATACCGGTTAAACGGTACTGAAAGGAGTCGACCACGGTCTCTCATAGGAAGGCCCCGTCCCTAGGGTAGACCTCGGTTCCTTATAGGTAGGCCCGGTCCCTCATCGGTAGACCTCGGCCCCTCAGGGTCAACCGCAGCCCCTCATCGGTAGACCTCCGTCCCTCAAGGTCAAGCTACTCCTGGCCAGTCAAAATAAGGAATCAGGGCATAAGGCAAGGATAGAGTAAAAGAAGTTAAAGGATAGGACTATAGTAAAGACTATTCAATTTGCAATCTACGTGGCACGACTTCGTCGCGCTTAAAGGAACTTGTTAAAAGTCTGCCCGCTTGTTCCGGGGAAGGGATACACTTTGGCCCCCCACCGATGAAGACAGTCGCGTAGCAAGACCCAAGTGCGAATAGAACCCCAGGAAGTATTTGGTCTGTGGGTTCGTCTCGAGTAGCACCCCCCAAAGATCCGCTATCGGAAGCGACCTCCCCCACCTAGTGGTTAGGGAGCAAAGTAAAGGCCAGGTGGTTAACACCCCTGATACAACCAAGGAAAAGGCCAGAGGCGACAAGCTCCCTGAAGAATTTGGTTATAAGTCCACTCTCTACCAGGTCGATCGAGTGGCCACCTACTGGCTCACCGAGTGAATCATATCCACTCGGGGGCCCCCAGGTCTTCCTATTTCAAGGCCGACATCTACATCCTCACCCAAGTCTTCCGAGGAGTGCGACCCGCCAGCCGACGGGTACACAAGGTGAGAGAAGGTCCATACGCGGCGTCGGGGTACCCCCTCCGTAAGTCGGTAGTCCGACACAGTGAGTGGTTTGGGGTCACATCACACAGTTTTAGGAGCCCACTCCACCACAATGATGCGCGTGTTAAAAGTCCAGCAAGAAGACTTGCTACCTGAAGAGTGATGTCAAGAACCAGCGTGCGCGACGCATGATTTCAGCATTGACCATTGACAAGTCGGGAAATGTGGGAGCGCACTAGGGACAGGATGACCTATTGACGCGGACTCTGAAGCTACATCAATGTTTAGAGTTATCGAGCAAATGGGCAGCATAGTCCGTGAGGCTTCGAAAGGTCGGACCTCAACCGTGCTGGTCTATATCGCTTAAGTACGAAGCTATTATCAGGTGATGACTCTTCTCGTTGATTCGGGTGCATCACAGAATCTTGGTGAAGCTCACGGCTCTGAAGAAGAGTCCGACGATTTATGAGTCACTTTGCTGCAGTAAGTAATTCGACAATTGGACACCATCACGAACAGCTCAACTGCTTTTCTACATTGTGCCAGGATGGTAAGCGAGAATAAGCGATCGTTCGTTTAGCAAACGGCGCGCGTGAAATTGGAAGGAGTTTAAGCTATACTCACCTTCAGCTTCAGTGACTTTTCTTGTAAAGAGAAGTCACGTGCTGGTTCTCGATCGTGGCGGATCGCCTCACTGGCACCGAAACGGCGAAAAACACATTCTTCGTATCCCTCGGCTACCGTCTATGCCGTTCGTGAAGCACTAGCCTTGGCCATCACATATCCGGTGAACAAATCGACCCAGATCAGTAGTTCTGTATTTCCCTTGTGCGACTTAGGAAGAGAGGGAATGTATGATTTGGAAAGGATACGTCGCTTCGACATTCCCCGGAGTCTTCCCTTGTAAGGTAGGTCCCCCCTTTCCAGTCTCACAATCCATGCAAAGACCCACGTATCTCTGTACACTCCGAAACAAACCTCTCCAATGGCAATACTGCCGTATACGATGGTAAGTACGTCTGATTCCTTGGTGACCGCCTTCCAAACTCGTATGATAATTATGAAGAAAGTCAGTCTGGAGACTTTCGGGTATCACCAATCTGGCTGTCACATCTCGGTCGTCCCCTTCGGTTCTCTGGCTGGGGCAGTAAACTAGTAGTCCTTCTGCACTTATCTCGTAGTCTCCGGACATCTTACTGCGTGATCGAGCAGATTCCACAGACAGGTTGCCCCAGTCTCCCTTCAAGTATGCCTTCAAATCTCGCACCCAGCTCTCTTCTTCTTGCGCTTCCCGGATTCGATCCACTCGGACTCGTTGTATCACGTCCTCTTGCATAACCTCCCCAGATATTCTAATAGGGGACCGTGATCGGGTCACCGCGAATATCTTGACAGATGGGCTCCGGTCTTTAGGGATTAGCAACTCTGGCAACCGATTGATCGCTTCTAAACCTGGCCACTCTCCCTTCGGTATCGACTCGATCCCCTTCTGCTGGTGTGAAGCTGTACTGGCCAACTGGTCTGCGCTCTGATTTCAGTCGCGTTTCACATGTAGGACTCCTTGGGAGGACCACGACTGGAGCTTATTCAAAGCCTTTGCTCGTAACGGGGATAGACCTGAGGCCTTACACTCGATCTCCCCACGCATCTGTCGTACGACCAAATTGGAGTCCTCACATATGATCAGTCGCCGTCGCTCCAGAGGCTCCAACAGGTCAAAGCCCAGCAACATGCCCTCATATTCAGCCTCATTCACTGTAGACGCAGCGAGGTACTTCGATTCTGTTGGAAGTAGTCCGATGTGGTCGAGTCTTTCTCCAAGTACTCGCCCAGTTTGTTTACCTTGACACGTTCTGCCCACCGAAATCCAGATGCCATCTCCGCCATTTCTAGCGCTTCCAAAAACGAGAATGCCCACTCGCGAAAACCGCTTCCCAGTCCCACGTAGAGTTCCTTGCCTGTAAATCGCTGGATCATCAGTTTGGACGTCTTGTTGCCAGGGACTGCAATCCACGCTGCACCAATTGCGCGATGCCGCGCTGATACCGCTCGTCATCAATCCCTTGATGTGGCTGAGCCGGTTGCTGGACGCGTTGTCGAGCTGCTTGCGCGTGGAGACTGCCTTGGGCGAATTGATTTGCACCAGCCTGAACGTGCTGGCCTTGGTGTAGGTAGATCTTGAACCGTCAATCGGGAAGCTCCAAGCAATTCACCTTGCCGGGCAACTTCTCGGATACCGCTGGCGCTTGGATGATGTGGCGGTGATTCCAGAACCATCTGGACGGGGGCTTGACCATCACTTGAGCTCATGATCGGGCTGGCCGATATCTGTCGTTCGAGGCCGTCGAGCCTTGCGTTCATCTTCTGAAGTAGCGCAAGCACGGTGACATCTTCGTCGTTCTTGGGCTCGGGGGTTGACGAATTTGTTTTCATCGCTCTCTTTTCGTGAGAGCGGCTTGAATCTTGGAGGTGCACGTTTGTTACACTACAAGTTTGCAGAACTTGGGCTCATAACCTGTAGGAAAGTAAGAATGAAGTGAAATAAATGACTTGTGTATTAACGCGGGCCAGACGCGTTTCGGCCCCCGGCCCAGGGCCTCGTCAGTGGCTTGTCAATCTACAAGTGAGAACCATCCATATCTGAGACCTATTACAGTACATAGAAGCACTTAGAACCTTCACACGCCTTCCGTATAGTCCCTAGCGTAAGTTGTCGATATCAGTGCATCTTGCACTTCCACCATTGCCAAGTCTCGTTGAAACACTTGCATCCGTCGATTGGCTTATCTCGTGTGAAGCTGAAGATTGTATTATCTGGTGTCTTCGCATCACCAAAGCCCCAGACCTGGATACTGCGATCATCGTCGAACTCAACCAAGACACGATAAGTCACGCTATTTATCACAGCAGCAGCCGAGTCTCATTAGCCACTATGAGACGACCATCAGCCTGATGTAGCGGCGTCACACCTGGAACAAATTCACGATCTTCCTACTGGGGTCTAAAGAGTGTAGGCTCTTGCCATCAAAGCTCTTTTCGGCACAAGTCTTCACGACGATAAAACTCACGTCAGCAACATAACGTCGTCGATTGAGCTGTTTGTCTGCACTACCGTTTCACCAGGTTCGCCTTCGTGTAGTCTACCTAGTGACAAAACGGAATTGAATGAGATCAGAAAGCGGTCGACACCTGGTGTACTGTACGCACTGCAATCATCAGCTTGAATGACTCGATGTTCATATCCCTGCTTAGGCAAACAATGTCAAGCTTACAGCTTAGCAGCTGCTCAAACCAAGATGCCCAACTGAGTTGAATGGCGTCTACCTGAGAGCCTCCTGGATGGCACCTACAGAGTAACAACAAGGGCTTCGTAAGTATTGTGCTGTACTCAATTGATGCCGTAGATTTACCCTACCGAAGTCTCGGAAGTGGCCGAAGATTGCACGCGACAGCGACGCAGGCTTTTTCGATAGCACATGGTCGCTGTTGCTTATGGGAGTCAAACGATAAAGTGATAAGTAATAAAAACGAAAGGAGGTCTGTGTCACGTGCATTTAATGCTTAGCTGAACTGTATTTTGAGAGTATGAGTGTGACTTCAACTTGCAATGTGCGATACCAATGCATCTTCAGTACGAAACGTATGACAACGATACCCTAGCTTGTGAGCCACGTCTTGTGGCGGATTTGGTTCAAACAATACTAAGAAGCACGTGCATGATAGTATGGCGCTCCTTTCTTAGTTCATTGGCATTCTTCATAGTACGTTCGTTGGATATAGCTGCAAAAAGTGTACAATGTCTGCGGATATCGACCAGAATAATGCAAAAGATGTGTCCTCTTACTTCGTTTTTGCTCTACCAGTGTCAAGCGCGTAGATGTCATCTCATGCCCTCGATAAACACATACAGCAGTACTTTGCGAGTTCAGGAGCACAGCTCGGGCAGTGGTCCCCGTGTAGCCTGCATCTTTGTTGGAGTTTGTCCGCTAAAAATACGAGGACGATTTAAAACACGATATTGTTCAGAATGCTGAATTTGCAGGCGCGCGTCTTGCTTTGTCGTAAACATCTTAGGCGGCTACAAAGTTTTTAACGGCGGTATCCCTTGTTCTGATGAGCCGACCGTAGCGTTTTCGTCCGCAAATGCGTCAGCATTATTTGACGCACAATGTTTGAAGAAGAGCTTTTACACTACGATCTCGTTTAAGACAGAATTGCCGTGTCGTGAACAAAAGAACGTGCAATGTAGTAATCCGACATCTGACGAGAGAAGAGTAATTTTATTAAGGTTTCTTCACGTGCGTGAAGAAGTGGAGTAGAACATTTTGCAGTCAAGAAACGAACTAGAACTAGAAAGTGATGTGAAATCGCTCGTCATTATTTCGACATCAGAAGTTTGCCTTGATTAGGTAACATATGAAAATACTGGGCCGGCAGAAAGAGTGAAGGGCATCGCCATATCTAAAACCTCAACTGTCACACCACCGAGATGTCGCACCGGTTTTGAGGGTGCTAAGCGGATGAAATCGCTGTGCAACAATTGAAAAGACAGACGTATCAACAGCATGTTTCAATTCCAGAGACAAGACACGCATGGGTTGGAAACCACTCTTTCATGGCATGGTTCTTGCTACTAAACATCAGAATTTATAACGACGATGTGTCTGATGGCAAGAAATTGCGAGAAATCGGACCAAAAAACGAGAGGGGAAAAACGCTCGCTTCAAGTCCATTCAAATGGACTACCATACTCACCTCCAGTGTAGTCTTTTTTTCGCTCTAGTTTAACTTTTCATCCATTTTAAGAAAGTCATTTCTCGAATATTACCAAGTCTCCATTACTCGTAATGCGTGTCATGCAAATTGTCCGTCGCCTTTCGGCTGCACGTGCATTCCGATCGCATGTGGTGCCTCGTGCTGCTGCCCCTTTCGTCTTGAATCCATTCAATCTCACTCGTCAACCTCTTCAACTCACGTCCACACGCTCGTTTGCCACTGATGATGACAACGAGTTTTTTCTTGAAGATGATGAGGATGATTCCTTTGTGCAGTACCCCCCTGTAGGTGCCCATGTGCAGCTCCAAGCACCTCAATTCACCGCCCGTGCGGTAGTGAATGAAGAGATCACGGACGTGTCCTTGGACATGTATCGTGGTCAGTACGTGGTGCTGTTCTTTTACCCGAAGGACTTTACGTACGTGTGTCCCACCGAGATTATTGCATTCAATGATCGGGCAGAGGAATTCAAAGCACTTAACACGCAGCTCATTGCTGCGTCCTGTGACTCGCCCGAGAGCCACTTGGCCTGGACACGTCTGCCTCGCAACAAGGGTGGATTGGGGAAGATGGATATCCCCATCATTTCGGACATCACTAAGGTCATTGCAGCCAAGTACGGCGTGCTGGTGGAGAAGGACGGCGTTGCTCTCCGTGGTCTGTTCATTATGGACAAGGAAGGGGTGCTGCAACAGATCACGATCAACAATATGCCAATTGGCCGCAGTGTCGACGAGACTCTGCGTCTCATTAAGGCGCTGCAGTTTGTTGAAGAGCACGGAGAGGTGTGCCCTGCCAACTGGCAGCCCGGTGAAAAGACCATCAATGCCAACCCGACGGGCAGCCACGTGTATTTTTCATCGGTCAAGGAGGTAGGTGAGGACGAAGATGGAGAAGACGATGACGTTGCTGTTTTGACGCTGGTGAAAACCAAAGCTCAGTTCCAGGAGCTGATCAAGAGCGGTAAGCCTGTTGTGGCTGACTTCATGGCTCCGTGGTGCGGTAAATGTGCGCAGATCGAGCCAACTGTGGTAAGCCTGGCTGAGGCTCACCCGGAGGTGATGTTTGCGAAGATGGATGTTTCAATCCCCGAAGTGGAAAAGCTGAAGGATGAACTTGAGGTCGGTGCGTACCCGGAGTTCCGCTTCTTTAAGGATGGCAAAGAGGTCCACGAGAAGATCTCAGGCTACAAGAAGTCTTTGCTGAAGAAGGCCGTGCAGAAGCTGCTCTGATGTACTAGCAGAGATCAACTTAAGCCTCCTGTTCCATGAGCATCTCAGCCTCTAGTTTTCAGCAACAATTTTAACCACAGCACAATGCAACGTACGCATTCAGTTTTCTTTATGCTTTCGTAAATCTCTTATGAAGCCTACCTACACACTGTCGGCATCGTACCGCGCACGAACTAGTTTTTGCCGACGTTCTTTATCACAGGTGGCATCGGAGAAGTCTACGGAGGCCAAAAGTGGTGCCTTACAACCGAGACCTGCCAAGTCGCTCCGACCACTAGCTGCTTCAATAGGGGCCGTGATGCCCGTACCGTGTTTGCCAAGACCCTCGCCGCTTTTCCACCCCATCATCCTGAGCATTTTACCACCAATGCCGGACTCAAGAGAGCTAGCTGTAGGTTCAGGATCGGGCTTAGTCGACGAAGGAGCACTCCATTGATTGTTTCGGAGCGGTTGAGTCGATGGCGCATAATCATCTTGCCGCTGCTTTTTGGCATCTCGTTCCATCTCCTTTTCATGTTCACGATATTGCGCAGCAATGTGTTGTTTGTTCTCTTTAGCCTTCGCTAAATTGGCCAGGTGCAACTTTGACAATTTTTCGTGCTTACGAAGGATGTCTAAGGATCCGAACTTCCGCCGGCAGAGCTATCGGTGCCAAATAAGATGTTCATACGTTAGCCTACTACATGGGGTCGCAAGAGTGATCTTGATCTTACCAGACAAATGGGTACTTCTACAGGAATAGTAGTTAATGCCTCAATAACAGGATCCCCAGCATTCGACAAAGCAGTTGTTGTCGCCTTTTGCTGCGACGTAGCACTAGACTTTGCAGTCTCGCCTAGGTTGACGCCCGATACACCTGGCGCTGTACTGCGTAAGAGTTGCTGTTGAGCAGGTGCTGTACTGGGCTCTTCATTCTTCGGTTCATTTGCTTCACGCTGTCGTTGTAACCACTTCGCGATATCATCTGCACTCTTCCGCTTCATCCCGATGCTAGCCACATTAACAGCATTGACTGAAGGCGCGGTCGCACTGCTTCCGACCGGGCTAGTTTTCATAAAAACCGACGAAGCCGACGTGAAAGCAGTACTTTTGATACCAAGCGAAATGCCCGAAGCCTTCTTCTTGTCCTTCTTCAGCGATAGGCTCAATACTGACTTGCTCGCTACATCAACCTTTGGAGCGGTAGAAACTGCATATGCTTCATCATCAACAGGCAGGGGCGGCACAAGCACCTGAAATGCTGCCGCTCCGCTACTTGCAGGGTCTACGCACCGGTAGTACACGCCTGTAAACGAGTTTTGGAAAACCTTAGTGGGCGCATCATAGTAGAACATGCTGTCTGGATCCCAGTATAGGCCTTTCTCGCTGACATACACATAGCTGCCGCCTGCTGTCTCGAATGGTGCAGGCCACATTTTCTTCGGTTCTTTAATGAAAGGAGTAACTTGAGCCGCAGCACTATCCAAAAGAGCGCTTACATCTGCTGCAACGCTGTTCTGCTGAAGATCACAATCAGAAAGAGTTGGGCAATACAATATTCAAGCATGCGTGTTGCAGGGTGACATCCTTGAAGATTAGAAACTTATTTCGTACTCCCGGGACGAGAGCCTCGTCCAGTTCAGCAAACAAAAATGTAACATGCGTTCACCTGATCATTTTGCGCTGTGTCAGCCTCGCGTCGTTGTGAGAGCAACCACTGAGCTTGCTCCAATGCTGTAACTGCCATCGAACTACTAGTGCGCGTTCCTTCAAGCGAATCCACCGAATGGTGCGATCTTGTTGAGAGAGTGTCGCGCGCGTACGACAGATCCACGCGAGTGTTTTGCACAGTTAAGCCTTGAGATCGGTTTAGAGCTTCCGTCGCTGCCTATAACGAGTAGCACAAACGCCACGACGACCACAGAGTTTTGTCAGCACAGCGCTAGCAAAATTACAGCCGAATCGTACTTCGATGTCGCGGAACTCGACAAAGGCGAATCCTCGCGACAGATTGGTTACGCGGTCTCGGATCAGACGAATATCCTGTACACCATCAAACTCAGCGAATACCACGTGAAGCTGCAGGTAGAATCCATTACCAAGTCAGGTTTGGTAGCAAAAAAATGATCCGAGCTCACAAGCGTACGCACCTCGCCTTCCTCAATATCGGGTGGAAGCATGCGCACCACTAGTACTTGTGATGGAGGAACGCTCCAGGCAGAGTCTAGACCAGCGCCACATTTTCGAGATGCTTTCTCGCCACCTCTTGACAGAGCACCATAAGATGACGGTGCAGTTAAAGATGAGCTGCCATTTTCCGTCTCTCCGCCGTAATGAGAGTCGTCGTGACTACACATATGACCAGCGCGATATGCTGTCGTTGCTGGAATCTCTTTCGTTTGACTTGTCTTCGGTACGTTGCACTGAAAACAGCTTCTTCGCCGAGCAAAGTTCGTCACATTGCACTGTCAATACACACAAAATAGCTGTTAGCTCACAAGAATCAACAGCCACCGCAGCAACACAAAACACCTCATCACAAATCCAGTCTGGTCGTGCTTGCCTGGGCTCTCCTTGATACTGATTTTCATGTCGAACACCTCCAATTGAGTCTTTCGGTCGACTAGAGACAACATCTCGACAAAATGTATCCGTATAATTAACGTGCACGTGGCGGTTCTGCAGTATAAGAGGTCTCAATCCTATAAAATCACAAATTTAGAACGTGTTGAATGAGATAGAGAGAAAAAAAGACAAGAAAAAAATGTTCTACCAAAAGTGCGCATTGCTTCCATTGCTTTTTCTACACTGTCAAAGTCCACGTAAGCCAGTCCACGAGGTTTCCCAGTGGTCTACAAAAACAAGCAAAAGATGTTTAAAAATTAGAGTTGTATCTTACATAATTACAGAATTTAATCAAAGCACCTTATCGTAAATGGTTCGAGCTTGTATTGGCTGTAGAGGTTGTAGAGCACAGAGAATCTGGACGAGAAATGACGACGTGTACGGTAAGTAATTGACACGTTGCGGTAGCTTGGTAATAACTCTTGACTCATTCTGTTCTACTCCAGTCTCGTTTCTACCATGTTCTAAATATTTGTATCTATTCAAATTTAGAATTGATCTAAAAGACAGAATTTAGAGTCGATTTGTTTGTACCATTTTGTCATTGACGGTGCGTGGAAGACCGCGCAGCACTAGTGTAGAAGTAGGAGGATGATCTTGGTAGCGCTGTCCACGAGGCGGAAGCGTTGCGTCATGACGGTCAAAATGCGGAGGGCTTGACATTGGCTCGAGGCGTTCTGTTATTATTCCTGCCTCTTATTAAGGATGTACAGTTATAAAATAAGGCATTTTTGAACAATTTTTCTGGGACAACATTTCATACCTTGAATATAATATCGATGTTTTATCAAATAATAGCTTAAACTAGCGTTTTGGTTTATACGTTAATGCTGCTGCTGATCTGTCAATATATCAATTGCACTACTGTTTTTTCGAGCCACCAAACCCACCAAAACCCATCATGGCCATCATCTCGGCCTCAGCGTCATCAGGAACTTTATCAGCAGCTTCAGATATGGTTTCCACAACTTCATTGTGCTTAATGTCGAGATCGTCTAGGTCCGATACCTGTTTTCCCAGTTTCTTGGCTCTCTTCTGCTCTTTTTTCTGTTGCTTGACTTGAGCCTCTTTTTCTTCCATCGCCTTCAACTTCTTTTCGTAATCTAATAGTTCGAATTGTAATGTGCACATATCAAAAGTATGAGCATGACTTATTGCATCTTGGTCCTTCTAAGAGTTCAACAGACGGCAAAACACCGTCGTCAACAGCAACGTACCTTCTATCGTGTCCAGCTTCTTAGTCGTTAAAAAGTCATATTTACGCTTGCATGCACTCTGTAATCGATTTTTCACCTGATCCACTGTCGAGCGTTCCACCCGCATACTAAAGCCAAGCTTGCGCAAATCTTGCACACAAAACAGCAGCACAATCAGCAAAATATCTAAACAGGTGTAAAGAAACTCTAAGAACTGATAGACCAACGTACGCTTTTTGCCATTGATGTGATCCAAATAAGCCACCGAGTCCTTGAGGCCACACTCACACACCTCGCAGTAATAACCACCATGCTTACTCAAATCTTCCGATTTTTTGACCACTTTTATCGTGCCCACGCTATCTTCTAGTAATATTTTGGCAGAACGAGCCTTCAGGAACGCTCGTGCTGATCCTGCAGGTCCTGCAGCTCCTTCATTTGCAGTCTGGAACTCCTCTTTCGAAGATGCAATTATTTTCTTTGTCTGCATGAAGTGTATATGTAACTACGTATTAGATGCCGTGTAATGTTGCAATCATTAATACAAATAACGCATGCACCTGTTCCGTCTCTAATTGACCAGTGGCACGAAGTTCAGCGAGTTTCGCGTAATGCTCACGATCCCATGTCTGTCGAGCTACGTTCGCCACACCCGATCCTTTCCGATCCTTTGATTTCTTCTGTCCGAAGGCATAAGACACATGTAAGTAAATAGTCAAGAAAAAAGGATAAGGTGTCGTCATAGAGTTGTTATACCGTCATTCTAATCTTGTGTTATGTCAGAGGTAGTCAAATTTGAAATCGCTTGAGTTGCTCATCGTGCAACTTGAATGCTTGGCAACTTATTCTCGCCAAGTTGCGCTAGATAATTTGCGGTCGTCAAGAAGCTCACTAGACTGAACTGCTTGCGATGGTTCTCGCTCATCAGGACGCGTGGAGAAGCCACCCCTTCATCTCCAACTGTGCCAAGAAGCCCTTTACAGGTTTGGGTTTGGCCTCCGCTATCTTTGGCATGTACCTCATAATGGATACCGTCAACACGCGCTTTAACAAGGACAGCGCACATTCCGATATCTCCGAGAAGACTCCGTCGCATACGTAGATTTGCTGGATAAAGCAGCAACTTTACAGATGCAGAAGACATCGATCAAACCACAGGCACAACAGAATTCACAAGATTTTTAAATAAAACGCTATTGTTTGGTTGATTAAGTGCTCCAGTCACAGCTCGCTCGTGTATCGTGTACGGATTTTACTTCATAGCGTTGTCTTATGACGTTGTGTGCGTTGCGAAAACCATACCAACCACCTTTTTTTCCTCGTTGATGCTGGAAAGATAACGAGCGACTACCGCTTAAACGGGCTAATGTCATCCTGTGGAAACTCCTCGTCCTCATCTTCGCTATCTCCAGTTCCGATGCTTTGGTGTTTGCTGTCTCGGAAACTTCGATCTTGTTTCAGTTCTAGCACCGAAACGCGCGTCATCAGTTGAGTGATAAGCAGCATCGTCTCAGCTTTTAATTCTTCTTGCTCGAAAAGCTGCTGCTGCATCTGCATGTTGCTTTGAGCAAGCTGCTCGATCTGCTTCTGCTGTGAAGCCAATAAAGTACGTAGCTCGTGCACAGCTGAAGACGGTGCCCCGTTCCGTCTTAACGCATGGTTTGTAGTACCGCGTTCCCCAGCTCCTCCGGTTGATTCACCTGCAGCCAGGACACCTGGATTTCGAGACTTTCCATTACGTCCAGATGTAGGCGAAGCGCTAAGACTCCGATCGCTGATGGTAAAACTTCGCGAACCTCCAAGAGAAATGTTTCGATTGGGCAAGGGGGCAGTCGAAGATGGAAAAGAGGCATCATCAGCACCATAAAGATCACTAGCACCGGTTCCTGCACTGAACGCACAGTGCTGCTGGAAGGCAACGGGGTTGAGCAATGAACTGTCACGGCCATTGTCTCCAAATTCAAGGTCATGCTTAAGCGATCGACTATGTGTGATCATGGCGTAGCACGTGACACACACACGTTGCGGGGTAGTAAATCCCTTATCTTCCATCAAAATTTTCTTGTCCGCACTGTGCTGGCTGCAAATAGACTTGCCGCAGTTGCGACAGTGATGGCGGTGCTTGAACATGCCGAAACTGGCACGGCAGATCGAGCATTCGTCGTCATGCTTCCACTCAGGTGCAGGGTCAAAATGGTCTCGGCCATTTGATCCGTGTGACGCCCGACGGTGTGACCTTCGGAACAATGGTGGCGAGCCCCTTTGTGACCCGCTACGTGTAGCTGCCCGCCGAGGGAGTACTCGTGCTGAATGGAAAAGCCGGTCTTTTGAACCGACTTGAGTACCTGCCGCACCTCCTTCGATGCTGGTGCTGTCTCGTGAAGATCTATTGCCATTACCATCGTATTCAACCTCTTCGTCCGCCTGATTGTAGAATTGAAAGCTTAAACTCTGTCGGAAGTTTTTGTGGCTAGGCATGAATGGTAGCGACAGGTGACGACTGTGAGTCCGGCTCTGTGCGTCTTCTTCATTTCTTTCCGCTGCAGCATCAGCACTCATCGCTAACACCATCGTTCGCAGCTCACGCTCACTGACGACACCATCTTTTTGTAGCTGGATCAGCAACGATGCCATGTCTTGCATACGTTTCTGCTTCAATTGAGATTTCTGGTGGCTCTGATCCTCAAGTAATCCGCGACGACTGCCGGAGTGAAGTCGGGCAGTGCTGAATGACAACCTAGAGCTTGGAGTTCTGACGTCATCTCGGCTGCCAATACTAGTCGAAAAAGGCGACACAAGATGGTCATGTGGCGTGTCAAGTCCGTCAATGTCGCTCAGCAGTGACTGTTCACTCATCATGCTGATGCTGTCTTCCGGCTCCAAAGCTGACTTCTCAACACCGTCCAGCTCCCCATCATCACCGACATAAAGGAACCCGCCAAAGTCAGTATTTCCCACAGAAGGCTCTGGTACAATAGCATCAGTCCACTCATTGTCTTCATCTTCCGGTCTTTTGATCCCAAAAGCTTCACCTTCTTCCTGTTCACTCATCCCTCGTTTCGAATCAAACTCGGCATTCCTTCGGTCACATGAGCTACTAGGTTCACCGTTGTGTTGCTGAATAAGACTCGTCCGTTCCTGTGCTCGATAAAGCACCTTTAAACAATCTACATCCAGTCCAATGTCTTGTGCCATTTTCAGAGCCGAGATTCCATCCGGAGTCTGTTCACTCACAGCTTCCGGATAAGCACGTACAAGTTTTCGAAGACATGAGGCTTGTACACGAGCTCTAATAGCAATATGAAGTGGTAGTAATTGCCCTCCATTCTTAACTTGAACTCCTTCCGGATATGCTTGAAGCAGTTTTGCAACGAGGGACAGCGGTACGCGACGTACAGTACATGCCCAATGGATAGGTAGCATACCGTGATCACCACGTTGCTTGGCCATAGATGGATCTCGCTCTAATAGCCGTTGTAAACTCTTCCAGTCTGATGCCTGTGCTAAGCGAACAGCCTCGGAATTTCCAAGACTCTGATCCATTATCGTGAGTATTAACAAGTACTTGAGTGAGGTGCCAAGGGCGACAAGGAAGCTTGTAAAATCGTAGAGGGCGACGCGGAAGAGAGAGAGTGTAATAGGCGACAGAACGCGCAAGGAACGTGAGCTAATCGTCAAATGGCTAGAAGCGTCAGCTTTTACGTTACGGTATTTGTTTTTTCTGTAAAATGGAAAAATGACGAGAAAATGTGGTCTACATGATTGTGTTTTATTGAATTACAAGATCAAAACTGATTAGAGGGACTAAAAAAGTCAATATGGCTTCACACATTGAGGCACGGTGCACCTTATTCATGCATCTTATAGATCTATGCTGCTGGTTCAGTAGCATAGTCTAGTCGAGTCATTTTCTGGCCAGCGAGTCGCCTGGCGCAGTAAAACGATCCGAAATGCCAAACACGAAACGGCTTTAACGGGAGCCACTGGTGTATGAAACGGCTGCAATGCCGAGAGAGAGCAGTGGTGACGCTGGTAGCATGCAGATTCCATTGCTCGAGCGGGACAGTCACTCGTCCTCTACAATCAGTAAGATTTAGAAACCGGCGAACGGCACGAACAAACGCTTCCACGAGCGAGTTGGTGCTGTTACACAGCAACCGGGTCATCTTCGTCGTGATTCTCTCTGCGCGCTCGCGTTGTGGCTTGCGTCCAGGAAATTGTCGACCATGTCCTTTCCCAGGATGGAACCGTCACCGTCACAAAAAATCAACTTTGTATCCTTAGCGTAGACAAGATCGGTTTTCTCCAATTTAAGCATGTTGCTCAAACTCCAGGATAGCCAGAAGGAAAGCTCCCTCGCCCAGAGCGTGGATATGTGCTCAATCAAAAGAAATGCCTTGCGCTCCATTTCCGTCGATGCAACGAAAATCATACGAGCGACCATGTTCTTGAGCTCTTACATTGCTCACAGCGTTTGTGCTTTTTCCTGTTGTGAACCTCTGTCCTTTCAATGTGTACGCATGAGCGTGAGCATATCTACCAACATGCGCGTGACGCACTGGCTCAAAGCCAAGAGTTCAAAAAGAACAAGCGGGTGTCAAAGGTAACAGTAATTTTGTTTCTTACGAGGTCAAAAGACCATGTTCTGTTAATGCTTGGAACCTACCTACATAGCAATTTCTGCCGTGTTGCACACGCGCTTTGTCGGACCTTTCAGTCGTGGTCAAGAAGGACCTAGCTTATACGCTACACCTTCCGCATTAAGCGCGTATACATCCCGTTTTTTATGTTGGCTTGCTTAAGCCGTACCGGGATCCGGCCCACGTGAATTCGGAGGCACTTGCGTCAAATACTGCGCAGGTGGCTGAGCCACGGGCAGCCATTGCGACGGAAGCAACAGGTTTTGCTGACCTTCCAGTCGCGCTTGACCCCGTTCAAGCATCTGGACACGGTTGGCAACCGAATGCAGGTAGCCACCGGCTCACCGATCTCCCTTATCGAAGCTAATACCGACTGTAATCAGTCTCAGCGCAATCGAAGGTCTCACAGAAATATTGCACCTCGTGCGTCAATCTGTCGACTCAGCTCGACGAAGCCTTTGACAAAGCTTATCTTATGACTCCGTCAGTGCACCGGCCACTACCGACTTTTCTCTGTCAGCAAGGTAATCTTCATTACCATGTGCAGAGGGTCCTAAAGCGACGTCGTCACCAGGGCCATAACCAATATCTGGTAATGTCGTGTGGTTATCCCCATTCTTGAGAATTCATGGGAGTTTGAGGTTCGTCTCCGGCAAGATTGCCCTGACATCATGGACGCTTTTCCATCGCCACGACCAAGCCATCGACGCGTCGGTCGCCGAACACTTCCAGTAACAGGCTGAGGAGTAGCTGGGCCAACAACAGAGCTCAACTGTTGACCCAAGCTACAATCGCAGCAGGAGCACTATTTTTCGCTTGCTTGCCCTGCGCGCAGGTCAAACAGTTCACACGTGTTTTGTCACTATCGCAATACCGGACCGGGTACGCTCGATGGTATCGTATGAGAAGTGAGACATAAGTTGGTGAAATTGCATCAGCGTGCCGACTTGAATGCTCATTTTAAGATCGGTAGTTGTTTCTTCGTTAATGACCGCCATGATCACGTCAAGCGACTCATCGCTCGAGCACTTTGATTCTACTTGCACCAGAAGGATGTGGTGATTCATCTGAACGTCGAACACTACTGCACCAGTCTCGAAATGCACCAGCGGCCGACGACTTTCTGCATATGTGAGTTTGCACCCCTTTTTGCGCTCCTATTTGCCATACGAAATGATGTTTCTCGCGATCAATGGTGCGAGGGATACATCACGTAAGCGCACCATGCGAGGTCTTCTGGTGACTGTCACTTAGAAGCAGCACGGACCAGACCTTCGTGACACGCAACGATTGCCCGTTTGGTAGCATGCACTCGCTGTCACGCTCACGAGATTATCTAGCAGTCTCTCATCGTTCACGAGGTGTCGACTGGACCCCTGTCCAAATCCATTGATCTTGAACAGCTTCTCGATCAGGCGATATTCATATGAACGCTTCGTACATTGCCTTTCCCTTTCTTTCCGCGGCAGTTCGCCGCAGTTATAGCACGTCCGGGTCTCGGCTCGTGGCTGCGCAGCCCCCACATGTAGCAAGACATTCTTCTTGGTGGTATCAATCGCTTGCGCAAAATGCGCCAGCACCTCGGCGTGTCGCAAATATTCCAAATATTGTCGTATTTAGTCATGAGTACGTGGCAAAGAAGTGGCCGCGTAATCGACAATATTCTCAACTACCAGCACCTCTGTCCTGTCCGCCGCATCACTTGCCGCGACAAGATACAGGAAATGCTCGGGCCAAGACCGCTTTTGGGTCCTTTTTATCCCGTTCGGAGCTTATTTTACTTGCCTGAGCTTGAGCAATAGTCGTCCAAAGTCTGTTGCAATTGCTCATGACGTGCTGCAGCGTCGGTTGCTGCTGCCACCACGTCTCTAATTGTTTGTGGTAGTATCGTTCCGCGGTGCCACCCAGGTAGTGTCCCAAGAGGTTGGCCTTGGCTTCTTCCAACCAAATCAGAACCGCATGAGCCAGCACGAGCTGTTGAACGAAATGATGTCCCCAGTCTAGGAAACCGGAGCCTAACCTCCCGTAGAGTATCAAATGGACGAATAGACAGCTTTCTCTGCCGAGCATCTGACACCCCAACTCAAGCATCTGAGGCGAATTGTAGTCTGGCGATGCATAGAGAGGTGTCGGCGCTTGCTATAGACTGTCTGAGGCATAGCCGGATTTTGCATTATGGCGGTATATTCTTAATGCTGCTGGTTACATAGAGCTCTGGAAATGTGGAGCTTTAGGTACCGGAGCTTGAACTGTTGGAGGTTTGTGCATGAGTGCATTGGCCTCCATGCCCGACGATCAAAGCTGGTTCAAACGCGGAGTGGAAACTTTTCGCCCTTCATGCGCTCGTCTTCCTCTCTTGAAAGAGAGATCGAGGCGAGCCATGCGCTCTGGCATGGTGTCAGTGCTTCGAAGATCTTGCGGTTCACATCCCTCCCACCTCACGCGTAGCTGTCTCTGCAGTCTTGGTAGATGAAAATAAGGCGACCTGTCGCGGTCGCCTGGTGTCGTTTGCACGCCCTCGGCGCGTTGGGAAAACAGCAGGCGTCGTTGGGCTCATAACCTATCAACGAACCAGCCTATTCCCTTGAATGCTAATGTGAAGCTGTTACTGATTGTTATATATATCCATTGCCTGACCTTTCCTATCCATTCATTTCCTAGAAACCGTCGCGTCATAGTGGCCACAGCACGGACATCCAGTGACGTCACAGTAGCCGCAAAGCTTATTCACTATCATGTGGACTACCTTTCAGCACCTGTTCAGGCGATACCGGTAAAGCGGAAATACCGAGACAGGAATACTCCCTATTCAAATTCTCATACAAATAAAATGAAAACGCATAATTAGAACCGCTGCTAAGGCAGCTATAATGTTGCGTCGGGCGATTCAGCGTACTCGATTGCATCTACCGGCACCTACTGGCCACGACAACGGCAGCGGTGGATTATCTAGTGACGAAGACGAAGATTATTCCGTGAGTCCTAGTGTCGCATACACGAGTCTACGTGACGACGAATCAGTCCGTGACTTTTTCCGCAAACGTCCGAAAGACGTTTCTGGTGTGCATTTGATCGTTGCGGAAGAAGTAGCAAAGGAGAAGAATAGGCACGTAGCAGAGCTGTCTCTGGATGAGCAGCGCAATGCTGCACACGCCTGGGCGCGACTGCAGACGCTCTACGGACTGTTCCGGGAACTTGAAGCTGCTACGGATGAGGTATCAGAAGATAGCGCGTCTGAGAAGGTTCAAGCTAAAGAGGCGAAACAAAGAGAGAAGACAACGACTCGACGACAACGCAGACATGATGATGGACTGCGGTCACTACTGCAGGAGGTGAAACTGCCTTCTGGTGTGATCTTGCGTGACTTGCAAACGCTGTCGACGGCGGACGCCAGTAACGATAATATCATGCCTCAAGGGTTTACAGCTGGCATGTTTGCAGCATTAGGCAATGCAATGTACAATGAAATGATTGTAGCAATGGAGCAGAATCGTATTAGCCCTGATACGTTTGAAGAACTGGGTAATTGCTTGTATGCAGAAGCAGCGAGTGTTGTCTTGTCCGCAACTGCCTAGGGTGTAGGGAATGGATGACGGACTGTTGTGGATGTAGAGGGCATGGGATGGATGGACTCATTCTTGAATTTGCTCTTTATGCTGAAGTGCTGTCGAGTTTATTGGAAAAGAAAAGCAAAACATCGTTTATGCTTTGTGGCTGTTGTTGTTTAATATTCAAGAGTTAAAAGCTCGGTGCGGGCTAGTGCTCGTGTTCGGCTTTGGCTTGCTAATTTGACAAACATATGAATCCGAACGTTCTGGACGTCGGAAATGAGGACCTCGATGTCACGGTGGATGACCACGAGTGCTAGAAAATTATTGTTGCGATACGTCACGCCCACATTTGCGTTGTCGTTGCATTGCGGGTGCCTGCCATACTGCGCATTGAAATTTGATACAAGTGCACTAAGCAGTGACAACGATTGGATAGCGGTAGAAACACGTTGTTCCTTGTGGAGCTCGTTGCTTTATTCCTTCTGCCTCCCGAGAGAATTTGAGTCTTTCGGGAGACAGAACGATCTAGACTCTGCGCTTGGTAAAGAAGCAAGGTACTGACTGATACATCAGAGCTCAAGAATACTACACTCGGCGAAGCATTCGCATCCGTATAATGCAACTAAACTTTGGCTAGCACGCCGTCCAAGGACAAGTTAGCTTGTTTGAAGTGGAGAATCAATGCTAGCAAGTACAGAATGAGGCAGCTGTGGTCTCGCCAACGTTGCCGTAGTCAATTGTCTTGTCCTTGGCAATCATGACCTCGGATGCCGTACAGCAATGTACTTGTCTTTGTTGTTTAAATAATCAAAGGTAGCAAGATCTAAATGATTGCTGTAGAGACTCTGTTCGACACATGACTTTCCCATGGACGAAAACATTAGGTATGCATAACGTCAAGCCTAGGACGGTGTATTGAAGGTCGAGTATTGCACTTAATAACTCAATGCAGCACGGCCAACATTAAATTATTAAATCCCTTCTTTACTTGACCGCTGCCATTCTGCAAGAGCCTTGATGCCGTCGCGCTCGATCTTGTCGGCTGCATGAAAGTCCACAACCTCTCCATTTTGACGAATCACCACAAGGGTGGGAATGCCGCCTTTACGTGTGATAGGGCTCAGCTCGCTCACTTCAGCACCAGCACAAACGCCAAATCTACGCTTAAGCTGCGTACGTGTCTCACCAGCAAAGGGCACCATCCACCAGGGGCCCTGCTTGTCATTAAAGTGAACGAGCTGGTCCTTCGCCGAGGCATCTGAGCCTACAAACACCAAGTCCAAATCGTTGCACGCAGTCTCGTAAAACCGGTTTAGTACCGGCTGAAAAGCGCGGCAGTCAGGACACCAGTCAGCAGCAAAGTAAAGCGCCAATAATTTGTCGTTCTGACCGAGTGTCTCGCCCGAAATAGACTCATTTTGGGCGTTCAGTAGTGTGATACCATGCAGCAGAGCTTTGGTCATAACTTGAATGATTTAATGGGTGAAATGGATCATTAGAGTGGCATACACCACGATGAATGGAAGACACCGTGGTTTGTTGGCCAATCACATCTATTGATAGCTAACTTCAACCCTGGTATTTCATTATCATTCCAATTTATGGATCTAACTATGAAGCAACTTGCGTCAGTGATCGCTTGGCCAATGACATGTGGTTGTTGTTTCCTTCGAGCAAGGTTGTGTAATCTGGCGCCAAGACGACTCAATTCTTCAGTCTTATCGGTCATCCGTTACAATCCAAAAATAGCCAGTGCTCTCTTATGATTCGTTAAAATACCAAATAACATGATACCATTGGTCAAAACATCAACTCCACAATCTGATTATGGCTTCATTTAAGTGCTTGCTGCCTATGCAGCAGCAGAGGACTGGCCACGAGCTGTCTGCAGTTTTGTGCCAACCACGCTTTACTTCCGCACTCACCCGTGTGCCGATCCGCACTGGAACGTCACGGCTTTAAACGTTGTAAAGTGCGTGTGTCCATCATCCCTTTCCCTGATAGCAGCTGCTTCTTGTCGGTCAACTTTAGCTGTGCATCTGATTCCACTGGACCTCACAACCCGCCGTTCATTATGATGAATGAATGGCGATGCAAGTTAGAAACTGTCAAAGTCGATCACTACGACGGCCAAGCCATTTACAGTGACAATGAACTCATCTATGAGCTTGGAGGATATCTCGGAGGTGGTGCAGCTGGCGTGTAAGTCGAAATGTTGGCAGCATTTCGGACGTTTTGAACAAAAAGTGTCTAAATTTCAATTCTTTTTGTGTGTTTTTTTGCTTTTTGTGGTATAGAGTGTACGAAGCGTTTTCAACCCGAACAAAACAGCATGTAGCCATCAAGATATTAAATCCTGTTGGCTACAAATTATGTCCAAATACACTATTGGCTCGATGTATTGTTGCTGTAAAGGGCAAACCAGTCGTGACTTTGCCTAGAAACGAGGTGGAATATCAAGCTGATAATGGCAAGAAAATGGATCGACGAGCTTATGCTTTACGATCAAACTGGGGCTCAAGAAAAACGACAACGGGACGGATTTGTGTGGAAAATGTGTGGTGGTTAATTCATTCGACGTCGAAACAAGCTATTGCAGCTTTTGAAGACCCATTTACAGGGCAGGTTCGAGAACTTACACTGCCTCAATGTATTCAAGTGTGGGGTGAACTCATGAGTCAAAGTGAAAGCAATACGGGCCTAGCTGAATTGTATCAGGAAGTTCAAGTGAAGAACCAAATGATCAAGATTCCTCGAATTCCACTGAAGTTTATCAAGTTTGCACAAACTCGACGATTGATTCATCGTGAGATATCGAATATGGCGGGTTTGGAGTACCATGAAAATGTCTTGCGTCTCGACGAAGCACTGGAACTCGTACAAGACAGTAAATGCACCACATTTTTGGTTCTTGAATTGGCTGGAGGCGGTGAATTATTTGATCGGATCAAACTTGATTGTGGTACAGATGAAGAAAGTGCGCGCTTGTATTTTCGTCAGCTCATTTCTGGAGTCGCGTTTTGCCACAACTCAGGCATTTGTCATCGCGACCTCAAACCCGAAAATTTGCTTCTCGCTGACAATGAGGAGCACTCGACGTTAAAGATTGCAGACTTTGGGCTATCGGCAATTTTTGCCTTTACAGATAATAACGCGAACGACGGTGCCAACGGAAACGGAGCTGATCAACCAGCTATACGTAGGTTACGTTCGGTCGTTGGTTCTCCTCACTATGTAGCACCTGAAGTTCTTATGGACACTGGCAAGGGGTACGATGGGGCAAAGGCCGATGCTTGGTCGATTGGTGTAATTTTGTATGCACTGATCGCGGGTAATTTGCCATTTGGAAAGGACCTACTGAAGTGTGTTCGCTACGACCGTTTCCGCAAGTGGTCGTACAATACCAAATACAGTGATGACGACCCGACGGACGTAGTCGAGTTCCCGTCTTGGTTCTTCCCAACGCGTTTCACGCTAGAATTGAAATCTCTGATTGCGCAGTTACTGTACCCGGATGCATGCATGCGCCTATCGGTGAAGGAAACCCAGCGTCATGTGTGGGTACGTGGCGAGAAGCTAAAAATGTCAAGCACGCTAACATTGGACGATGACCAGCCGCCGAGTGCACCTCTCAGTACACCCGGGTCGCCACCACAATTGCTTCATCCGTCTTACAAGAGTTGTATGAACGTGACGATTAACACCCTGCAGGACGACATTGAGTTGAGCCAGCAAATGCATCCCAGCCAACTAGGTTCTGTGCCACCGCAAGCCATCACGAGACTACTTGCTAAATCGCCCAGCCCTCACAATCATGCGTATCGCTGTCCGCCATCACCGCAGCTAGGCCTTCGTGTAAACAAGCACCTTGCGGGCGTAGTCGGCTACATGCCGCCAGTGGACGAGACCTTGTCTATGTCTGGTCAAACCCCTTTGAGTTCTCCTCGTGATCGAAAGGACAACAACATTATTGAAGATGAAGATGATGCTTTATTGACGGCTTCGACAAATGAGTTGAATGCTTGCAAAATTAGTGGAACCCAGGCGCTCTTCGAGCAGGAGCCGCTTGTCCGTGAAGCAACTATGCCTCCCTTCTCCCCCCCGAGTGTGGCTACAAGAGAAGCTGACGATAGTGCCGAAAGCGACAACTTAGTCGGGTGTGCTCATTTAACATTGCAGCAAGCTGCTTTTCAACACCGGCACCGATTTATATCACCTCCGCTTGTGACTGGATCTCGGGACACGATGTCGATACGATTCCGACGCAACTCACCCCCGGAATTGTTCCTGCGCGGTTTTGCTCGTGGACGATTTAGGGACCTCACAAACGGAGATATTGGAGGAGACTCCAGTGTCTTTGACGGAATTAACATTCTCGGTCGCTCTCCTCCGCTTGTACCACAATCAGTTTTGGCCGCCGATGCTAAAACTGGCGTTCCAATTGACCGCACGTTGACAGAGCCACTAGCAGTCATAGCAAACTTGGGATCAGACGCTACGAGCAAGCTTACTGCAGAGGATCTGCAGGCGATTTGTTTGGCCCCTCCTCCATCTTATAATGACGTCGTGCCTCGTTCCACACGGTTCCTTACAGCTCTACCGGCACGATTGGTGCTTTCCAATGTTGAGAACGCTTTGAAGATCCATCCATGTCCGCTTCCGTACGAGTGTGCCAAAGTCCCGCAGGATGTGACTATGGACTGGGACAATTACCAGCTCGAAGTGCGGTATGCTGGTCTCTTGACCTGCACTGTGCAGGTGTTTCTTTTCCAGCGCGGTGTGTATCTTGTCGAGTTCCGACGCAGCCACGTAAATTATTCCTCTTTGTACTATCTTTGGATGTGATGGGTATTGATAAACTGTGTGTTGAGCAGGTGGATACTTTTCAGTTCAAGCGCTTTTACGAAACGATCCGTGCGCAGGTCACCGAAGGCGTAGCCGGAGGTCCTGAGCAACCTTTGCCAGTACTACGCAAGCGCAACAACTCCGTTTCTGAGACGTTTTGAAGTAGCAGACCCGATGCGAGACCTTTGTATGCTGCTCGTCACTTCTCACTGCAACGTGCCGTTTATAACCTACAGCCAGCTTTTAACGTAAAGTATTACAACTAGAAAGGTTTTGAATTCTACTGCTTTGGAGTATACACGTGAACGTATCAGGCATGGCTTGACTGCAAAGGTTGACTGGCAGCTCAGAGCATTATTTACTTCTGCGTCAGTGCGTTCTTCCTATCTAGCCTGCTTTAGCCATCTGCATCCACTATCAAGTAGCATCGTTCAAGTAGAGCCTGTGTTTGTGGTCGCTTAAAGGCAATGCTTTGGCATGGTAATTGCCATGACGGATGTTTGTTTAGCTGCTAGGACACTAACGTTTGCAAATTGCACAAAGGACAACAATTAAATGATCTCTCTGCGATACGGACGATAGTAACATCGTGAGCTAGACCTAGTCAGCGTATTCAATTTCATTTCACGTATAAGATCGTAAAGTCTATTTAGTTGATCTTGCCATTGGGTGAGGAATAATTTTAAATCAGGTTCTGAAACTAGAAGAATTGTAGCTATCACACGAAGTTATACTTACTATCGTAAGTGTTCAGAGCAAGATTCCTATGTTGTGTAGTACCTAACGGCTCCTCGACATTTGTTGTTGCAAGACCCATGTTAATAGCCATTGCATTTGATAGCTATCTTTTAGTGAGCCCTTGTGAGTTTTCAAAGGTAGTTAAAGATGCAACGATCATCACTTGTTGCCTTTTCGAGTATCACATTGGCATTTTGCAGATTGAGATCTCAAGTCCCTACATGTTTGCAACGTTCACTTACATCACTACTGTGCTAATTACTTTCAACGAAGTGCCAGCAGAAGTCTGGCTTTTCGTCAAGGCTCCGTTTTCCCTGATCTTTTTTCAAACGTGGCAAAGTACTTGTAGAAATCAGATCATGTAAATAATCTACAAATGCGTAGTATCGTTTGGATGCCGTCATTCGTAGCACAGTCATCAAACTCTTTTAAATCAGCAGGCGACTCCAGCAAGGCGCCTTGCAACTCGAGCTCAGGCGTTGCTGAAGCATAAGTTGCAACAGAGAGCTGGTCAGCGCGCTGCCCTGTCTACTTTAGCCCAAAGCGGCGATGGCGATCATCACCGACAACATGTCATGCTCTCCCCATTCACGACCCTAGAGCTTCCCGCTACTTTCTAGGCAGCAGTATGGGCTTTGAGTAATATGCATCTTCTCGAGAAGAGGAAGCTTCTGCCTCGAGGTGACCTGCACGTTGTCAAGATGTCCTCATCAGAAGGACGATCCCATGCAGGCAAAAGTGGATTGAAAAAATCAAAAGACCGCCCATTGCTGCTTCGGCGTATAAATGACACAGATAACCTAATGGCAGCGTCTGCACGCTGAGAACGGGCGTTGGCGAATTGAAGAGTAGCTGATTGATGGTGCCATCCTAGCGATCGGCCCGCAGTCAGTTGGAAATTTTACGCGCCATACGCGATGTCAAGTCAATCCAATGGCTGTTCCAATGGCTGCTCCAGTAACTGTTCTTCAGCATTTCGTCAAGCATCGACTGTGTGAAAGTGCCGCCTCATCACCTAGGCATCACAGCGCCTTTCCAATTGCCCCACGGTTTCTGCGCTGGGCTCGCCACCCGTGACGTCCAATTCGATCTTCCAGATGTGTCTTGAGCTTACAATGCAGCGACGGCTCAGCGGCGCTGGCGCTCCATGTCATACCGAGCTGCAGAAGCTGCAACCGCGAGAAACGGAACAGGTGGCGCTGAAGCCTCGGCGGATGTAGCACGCAGAGAACTACAGCATGTCGATGTCGCAGCTAGCAAAAGACATCGACATGCTGTAAAGCTTACAGTGTTCTTTCAATGCAGTGGGATGTTATAGACAGCGTCTAAAGCTGTTGGTTTACTGATCAAAAATTATAGTCAACTTGATCGCTGCATGACTTGTCGAGTCAATGAGCACCGCCCACGGTACTTCATGAATAGACTATCACCTACGTCTCTTCGCCTTGACTGGTGTGACCAGGTGACGTGCGACAGCCAACCTGTCATGAGTGTTGTCAAGCCGCAGACACATCATGATTCAGAGGTGTCGGGTTCTGCGTCCACCTCTTAGCGACTGTATGGATTGACTGGCATGGTACACACATCACTCTTGAACAAATCTTGTCCAAAAACATGAGCCTTGTTGAATGCAATCCATCGCTGTCTTGATAAACACGTGTCGGCACTTTTAATGGAGACTGATGCAGCATATCTCACCTGCGTGCACCTTGCTTGTGACGATGTTGGCAGTTGCGGTCATCATGCCGAAAATGTATTCTGATCGCGCATGACGGTAAGGAAGCTCAGCTAAGTTGCGCTGAGCCAGTAGCTCCCACAATCAAGCAGGCAGTTGCCAAAAGCTCATTTACAGTGGTCGAGGAGAGACGAAGACGGTCCGTTCCCACCTTGGCTGTGGTCAGTAAGTTAGGGTCTTGTGTCGGCCCTTTTCTCACTCCAACTCTCTAACACCCGGCGCCTGCTCCGATCCGACCGAGTGATTCTCAGTCGGTAAATTGCCACCGAGGTGTCGTGTCATTGATTGTAACTTCCAGCAGAGAAGTCATTGCAAAAACGACTTGCACAATGAATATGCGTGGAATGGAAGCGACGGTTACGTCCTGTATTGGCGGTAAAGACGAAAAGTTTGCAGTTCAAGTGCGACTTGCTGCCCCAGTGAGCGTGTATTTCGTGTACAAGACAATGGACGAATTTGACGCACTCTGGGAAACACTGGAAAATTTCGTCAAGGGACGCAATCGCAATAGTGAGGACGAGGTTCAGACAGAGGAGAACAAGGCGAGTCGATTGACCAAGTGGGTGACAAGCATCGTGGACGAGTACGCGTTTCGAGAGATCATTTGCGACCTTCGTGCACAGGAGAAAGAGACCATGAGCACTCTTAATGTATTGCTACGGTTCCTTGTTGCGCGTGTGTCTGCGCTCTTCATGGAGCGCAGTCTGCTGCACTGTGGCTCATTCACAGTGGGGCGTGAGCTTGTTAAAGTTGTGCGGGAATTTTTGCAGGAGCCCGTCATTAGCAGGACTGAGGTAAAGAGTGAAGCTATTTACAGTATCAAGGACGGATTGAAACGCTCTTTTGAAGAGATGCGTCCTGAAGATGGCGAGGAACAGCGCAGCAGTTTGTTCCCTACACGTAGCGGGAGCGACCAAACAGTCAAGACACAGAAGATGTGTAGCATGCGCGAATGGACCATCCCGCCCGTAAATAAGTTTGGCATGGTCGTGCCTGTGGCATCTAGACGCCGTGTGTTTGCCGAGGTGGAGTTTTGAAGGGAAGAGGGAGAGAAAGAGACAGAGAGAGGTATTTATCGGCGGAATCGGTTGGATAGTAGATCGAAGCAGGCCACGTATTTAATAGTAACTGAGAGAAATTTTGCCCAGATCATTTGCACGTGTCGAGTAACTTGAGGCAGTCTCAGGTCCGTGAGCAACAACGTCATGAAACGGATGCTACATGTACATTTTAGTGATACACGTACAGCACACGTAGTCTGCTTGACGTCAGTAACATCCAGCGTCGCAATGCGCGACCTGAACAATCAGCCTAGACGTCATGTCTAATGGAACGGCAGTTGTCGTCGTCACCTCCAACGGATCGGATACTAGGATGGGGACTTCTGGTCGCAGAGTCGTGGCATTTCCAACTCTCACGTGTATGGCTCTGAGATCATATATCTCATCCTGATTGGGAAGCATCCGTTAGCCGGTCTCCGTAAAGGCATCACAGCAATTGAAACTGCGACTTAGCGGACGTTCAAATAATAACAAAGGCATGATCCGATCAGATCACAAATGAGCGTTCCAGCTACACTGTGAGTTAATTCTTTTATGACGGCATTACTAGATCGATTCACGTCACTTGGCTCAACTACCTCTTCCCTACAGTCTCAGTTGCCTAAATGTTCAAGCTGCTGCCTTTGCTCTTTTCCTTTAGCAAGCGGGCAGCTTTTCTGCTTAATGCCACGTCGACGCATGCTGTTGCCTGCCATCTTAATCTCCTATGGACACCACCATCTCAGCTGCCGTCCTGCTCTCACCAAAACTCAACGTAGCTAGACGTCGCCTTCATCTCAGCTACCCTATTTCTTATTCGCACATACCCTTCACTCCGTGCTTGCTCACTCGTTTCCTCGGCAAACAACTAGTGCTCCCAACCAGCTTCCTTTCTTCGATTGACCAACAAGTAGGCCACACCTCCAATTCAGCATTGTTAACACGAAGCCAAATCAGTTGTAATGTTGCTGCTGCAATCATCTCTATTTCATCGTGCAAATAGATCATAACAGCCACACCCGTCAAGCAAAAGCTTGCTTGACTCCTCTCGCTCATCGCACCACCCCGCCTTCCAACTTCCATTTTATCTCTCTTTTCTTCAACCTCACCTCCTTCACTTGACCACCCCACCTTCACTTCATCTCCACACTTGCTCTCACCTCCACACCTCTCACCTCCACACTTGCTCTCACCTCCACACTTGCTCTCACCTCCACACTTGCTTTCACCTCCACACTTGCTCTCACCTCCATACTTGCTCTCAACTTTCACACTTGCTCTCATCTACACACTTGCTCTCACCTCCTTTCCGTGCCCTTGCTTTCCTCTGCCTTCCTCTGAGTCCATCTTCTCCACAGCATTGGTGTCACATCGAGTGCTGCTTACTTGCAGTACAGATTTCGATCAATGACTGGCGGAATGGGTCGAATCTCCGTCCCAAGCTCCTGCTCAATTCGGTACAGGTTGAATCGGTCTTCGTACGTGATCATATTGATGGCCAGACCAAGGTGGCCGTACCGCCCGGAACGACCGATACGGTGCAAATACGTCTCAGAGTTCTTCGGAAAATCAAAGTTGATTACGACGTTCACCGTTTGAATATCGATACCGCGCGTGAACAAGTCCGAGCAGACCAAGTGCCGTGTAGCACCGTTACGGAACTCATGGAACACACGGTTACGGTGGGCCTGGTTCATCTTAGCGTGGATATAAAAGCACGAATACCCAAGTTCCGTCACCTTTTTTGCCAGCAGCTCAACACGGTTCACCGAGTTGCAGAAGATAATGGACTGATTAATATCAAGCTTGGAAAACAGCGTATTGAGGCAGTGTACTTTTTGCCGCTCCTCGACAAAAGCATAGAACTGGGATACACCTTTCAATGTCAACTCGTCCATGAGATTAATCTCGTATGGATTCTCAACGAATCGATCTTTAAATGCCTTGACCGTGACCGGGAACGTGGCTGAAAAGAGACAAATCTGTCGTTGCTTTGCCGTATGATTAAGTAATTGCTCCAGCAACGGCTGAAATTCAGGAGACAATAGTTTGTCTGCTTCGTCCATAATGACAGTAGCGCATTGACTCAAATCAGCTACACCTTTATTGGCCAAGTCCATGACTCGACCGGGTGTACCCACTAGAATATGCACCGTCTGATAAAGACGCATGATATCGTCCTTAAGACTTGTACCGCCCGTAGACACCATACATTCAATGCCCATATGTTTTCCAATTTCTTTGACAATAGCCGATGTCTGTAGTGCCAATTCACGTGTAGGGACTAGAATAAGCACTTGAATATGCTTTTTACTCGTGTCAGTTTTTTCAAGACATGGAATGATAAAAGCAGCGGTTTTACCAGTACCATTCTTCGCTCGAGCCATGACATTTCGTCCAGCGAGAATAATAGGAACAGCTTCTTCTTGGATAGGAGACGGACGTTCAAACCCCTTTTCGAAAATGCCCATAAGAAGCTCTCGCTTGAGGAAATAGTCTTCAAATTCATTGCCCTTGACATTCGTCACGTCTTCCGTTTGTACACGTGTGTCCTTTACCGGCCTCGTGAGGGAGGCTTTCCAATGACCATCCATGTCGGTAGAATTGGACTGTACTTGTTGTTGTTGAGCCATTGGTATTATTGGTATTTTCGTATTGTTTAGTCGTGTAAGTTTTGCTTTGCTGTCTTGTATAATAAAGTGCGTTAATTGCAGAGACAAAAAGCGATACAAAGTCTGAGCTTGGCTTGAGCTTGTCGAGGTGTTCTGTGATGCAGCGGATAAAGCTGGTACGGTACTTTAAGAATCTTTCCAGGCGCTTTTTGGTTTTTTATGAAGGCCCACGTCCCCTCCCCAAAATGTTGAGTTGCTGATTCAGGGGTGTCGATTGCTGAAGTAGTATTTACAAAATGTGTGGCCGACACGTAAGAAAGCGACCACTTGGCGAGCAAGATGGAAACGACAGCTTAAGAGCATGGAATATGGCATTGTCAAATGTCAAGAAGCAAATGGCGGGATATTAAATTGAGTCACATGGATCTTCTACGCGTCCATTAGTTGAAAAACTCTTCGATAGGAACACCTTTATCCAGGCGTCATACATAGTCAGAAGTACAAAGGAGGTTTTACTCTATAGCATTTGTGCAAAAGACAGAAGTATCGCCTCCTCGTGCGCTTCAATTGTCAACGTATTGACTTTACTGATCCATCACGATAATGAGTGCAGCAATGCTAATAAGAAGAAAATGATCAGACACCTGATATATATATATATTCAATGCAACATCTTCGTGTCAATTGGTGCGTCACATCTGCTTGATTGATGCAGCAGCGTCAGCAGTCGTACTTAACACGACACCTCCACGAAACGCGACCACGCTATGACTCCAGCGGAAGAGAAGCGTACAGTTGTGAAGAGCTCCGTACGTCATTCAGCAATATCCCGTCTATACCAATCATGCTACGTTCGACTTTCCTTCCTTCTTCTCAAGCTCTTTGCTTGTCCTTCTTAAGTCGATCTCTCTCCACTGTGTCCTCTAAGGACCAAGTGGGAGTTATTGGATTGGGTCAAATGGGTGGACGCATGGCTGTCAATCTCCGTAAAAATGGACACAAGCTCGTCGTGTGTGATCCCGACCGTGGCAATGTCCAAAAACAAGTCGATCAAGGAGCTGTAGCTGCTGCCAATGCGAGAGAAGTGGCTGAACAATGTAATACCATCATCACTATGCTGCCGTCAACTGCCATTGTCGAAAGTGTCTATCTTGGGGATAAGGGTGTGCACGAAGCTTTACGTAATGATCATCTGCTGCTTGACTCGAGCACCATTGACCCAATCTTTACCAAGAAATTAAGCAAGGAGCTTCATGATCGTGGGGCGACATTTGTCGACGCTCCAGTGTCTGGTGGTGTGGCTGGAGCTCAGAACGGGACATTGACGTTCATGGTCGGTGGAGAAGTGGAAGAGTTTGAACGTGTTAAGCCATTGTTAGCAGCTATGGGGAAGAATCTCGTTTATTGTGGCGGCAGTTGTAAGTATCAAGCGATATAGTTGAAATTAGGGACAAAAAGTGTTAAGATTGCAATGATGCGGCTCTTGTGATGACCAGCTACAGGTCAAATTGCCAAGTTGTGCAACAATTTGGCACTGGCTATTCAGATGGCGTCTATTGCGGAAGCTGTAAATCTCGGGACGACGTTGGGAATTGATGCCAAGATCCTCAAGAACATTATGGACACGTCCACGGCCTCGTGTTGGTCTTCTTCTGTGTAAGTTGAAAATTGCTTGGTGTCTTGCTGACTGAGAATATGTTGTCTAATCAAAATGTATTGGGGTGTTTGGCTGCAGCAATCACCCGTACCCGGGCTTGATGGAGAATGTACCATCGTCGAACAATTATGAAGGAGGGTTTGCTGTTGCATTGCACCGGAAAGATCTGGGACTTGCCATGGACTGTGCCAAACAAGCTGAAGTGTCTGTTCCGTTAACCTGTCATGTACACCAACTCTTCAACATGATGGTCGCGGGTGGCTACGGCAAGAAGGACTTCAGCTATCTCCTCCCGTACCTCAAGAACGGCAAGTAAGAGTGAAGGAGATACAAGACAACGTCACGCTGTGGAACTATGTGTGAAAATTGATACGTGCAGTGGCACCTCTACGATACACAAAATGACTAAGCGCTAATCCAGTTTTTATCCTAGTGATGCGTTGCGTTCCGTTTGCTTGGCCATACCCCGTCGATCTTTGCAACTTTGAAGACCCGCATGAGTCGTGCTTTCTCTTCGCTTAGGTTTTCTAGATGGGTTTTCGTGAGCAACAGGTGGGGGGCTCGCAAAGTTGTCGAGTTCATGTTAGCTCTCATTTTATATCGATTGTGGGGTCGGTGATTATCCTTACAGCGCATAACCACACCGACTCCCGCTTACAATTATAGATCTGGTGCGGATTGCTGAAACAATGGAGAACCGTGACGTCTTTACCTGCTCGGGCTTCGTTAATGCTCGTTGATTATTTAAGCTCGGACGACATGATGGCCCTTGACAGCCTTTTGAGCAGCCTTCCATTTCTCATGTCCTTGCTGGAGCAAACCGACGTGATATTCCGTTCGTTCGAAGTGATAAACCAAGCTCCGCATCCGTTTGTCAAGATTAGCCAGTGGTATCAAAACTGAAGCAATGGGGGCGTCAATTTTACGACACAACATCTCCAGCACATGCTCGGTTGCTGAATGAAGATGACTACGACAACTGCTAAGGAAGGACATCGGGTAAAAGAATGCATCGTATTTGGTTTCTCCGTCAGCATCTTGTGCCGATGCAGTGCCAGCTTCTTGTGATCGTAAAAGATGCATTCGCTCCTCAATAGCCTCGTCACTCTCAGCAAGAACTCCATCAACGTGAATGGCTGGGTAAGCGTAGAGATTGTTTTGTTTGAGCTTCTCACTGAGATTGCTATCTGGAGCCACCGATACGTCAGTTGTCTGAATGCGTTGTAACTCTTCGACGTGTTTCTGGAGGCATTCAGGAATACCAGAGTGATCAGGATCGATGAAAACTTCTCTGGCAAATTGAGCTAGCGCATCTAGATCACGCCGAGGGAGGAGATGCGAGTTGTGTACTGCGGCAGCGGATGGTGCCTTGCATTTACGTTCATCGCCATCACTTTTGGTCTCTTTGTCGTCTTCTTCTCTATCTCGTCGCTCGTAGATCCACTCGTGCCAATTCACACACATTTTGATCGCTACCACCAAATGTGCTACGATACCCACCTCGGACTCGAGGATTCCGTCTACTCTGTCTTTATCTTCTTTGGTGGGCGTCAGATTGAACCTGGGATAACCATCGACTTCTGCCTGAAGCAGCAGTGGCGGTTCAGGTTGATCCCCTGTCGCATTCATGAAACCCGAGATCCACTGAAAATTGCGAAAGACTTCTCCAGGAAAACCCATGGTGGCGCAAATTCGGTGCACAGCTAGCGACACATTGAGTGGAGGCAGACGCAAACCCATGTGATACATAAGGTGATTGGCAGAGTAGGCGATCTGAACAGTACTCGCCCGGTGACGTTTCATGACGGACTGGAAGAATCGAGAAATAAATTTGACGGAATCTCGTACTTCTGGCACATCAGCACAAGTTGTGGCTAATGCGTTATGATACGGAATTACTCCAGTAGCTACCCAGTCGGCGAAATCACTCGGCAGTAGCCCCAGATTGAGCACGCGGGATGCAAGCATCAAGATTCCGACCATATCCACGATCGAAAACTTGTTGAGTGTGCCATCTAGTCGAACATTTGTCCTGATACACTTGTCTTGACCTCTCTTTCTAACTGGTTCAGCTGCTTTGTTCTCCTCTTTGTTATATTCTTTCACTGTTTCCTCTTCCTTCCGCCGTCTCTCCTCTTCGTGTTCATTCTTCTTTTCCCACTCTGCATCCCATTGCTCCAACAAATCAAAAGTCACAGCTGGGTCCATACTCTTTTCCTCTTCCCGGGTGTAATACATAAAGAACTCATTGTAACACCGTAGCAACGGCTTTGTGCCTTTCACTCCCCATGTTTGTAGAAACTTGAACCATAATTCTTTCACCGCTCTCGGGTATTCTTCAGCTGGAAACGTGTCCGACCCAATCCGTTTCACGAGTGTTCGAGCCATCCCATCCAGCACCATTTGCGTAGCAATGATGCAATCCAATAACTCGGGTACTTTGGGTTTTGTCTTCTGACTTAGCTCCTTCTTGGACGGCTTTTCGACGATGTTTCCATTCACGTCTCGCTTTTTTCGACGTACGACACGCTGTTTGAGCGTCTTGAGTACAGTCGTAATATCCATTCCCATGTCTTCTGCGTCGTGTGTCTCGTTACGTGCTTGTAGAAAGCTCTGCGTCCCGCATAATTCACACACCATTTCCCCAAAATAGTTTGCACTAAAGAACGAGTCACCCGTGGCACCACAATTCTGACATTCCAGCATGAGGGCGATGACAAGTTGTCAATTCAAAGTGTACCGAAATCTCGGAATGATTACGTACGTGTATGAAAAATTACAAATGGACAGGTAATTAAAAGATACAAGTTAAATACACTAAGTTGCCATGCGTCTTTCATCATTTGTTCAAGGTTATTAGTTTCTTCTTTTCGTAGTGAAAAGATTGGCGTCTCGAATAGCTCCGTAACACTGCATCAAGTAACATTGGTTGCATGGTTTAGAGCTTGTTCATAGAGGTGACATCCACCGACTGCACGTAGTCTTCGAAACCTTCAATGGCTTCCGTGATATCGTCCAGCAGCACCAAATCATCAATGATGACGCATTGCACAAGCAGCTTCTTGATGCCAAAGGCCACAGGGACGAGCTTGTGACCTTCACCCCATGTCAGACCTTCCACAGGTAGTGCCTTAATCTTAGCAGCCAACTCTTCGAGGTCCGTCTCGGCCTCCCATGGCTTCACCTCAAGGACCACCTGAGAGCGTTCCACGGGCTTTTTCTTTTCTTTCTTAGCAGACTTGGCAGCCTCTGCGCGTTTGGCAGCAAGGGCCTTGGCAGCCTCCTCGTCCTCGTCGTCACCAAACAGGTCATCATCTTCCTCGTCCTCCTCGACGTTTTTAGGGGCAGGAGAAGCAGTTTTTTTAGGTGCCTGTTTCTTCTTAGCCGGGGCAGCTGTCTTGGCACCTGCCATGGGCTTCATGGGCTTTGCACCCTTAATCGGGTGCAGCACCGAAAACTTGGCAGTCTGCACCACTTGGAACTTGGTCAAATCGATTGGCATTAGTTTCGGATACGGGGTCAATTTGATAAATCGACTGGCATTAGTTTCGGATACGGGGTCAATCTGATACTGAACGTAGCGGATTCTATCGTGGCCATCCGTTTTTATTGTGAAATTGCAATGTTTTGAATGGGAAATATGAGAATAGAAAGAACAAAACTTACAGTAGAGACAGGAAGATGAAGCGAATCGAGTTACAAGATGTACTGGAAGCTTATCGTGCGATGGAGCCTGTACGAGAGCTTATCAAGAAGATCAAGACGCAATTTAAAGAGAAGCGGCACTGGGCGTCATTGGAGTTTCAGGTAAAGTTTTGTATCTGTTTTTTCTTTAGAATTGGATTGGAAATATCCAAGAGCTCAGGAACTTCAGATGTAACATGTTGTAGACTCACATGATGCAAGTCGTGGTGAACGATCCTATTTGTAATGATTTTGCACCGCAAAGGAAGTACACGTATAGGTTGCTCAAAAGTTATCTGAACGGTAGGTTGAAATCCAATTGAAAATTCGAGATATACCGTTAGCGGAGATCGTGGATCAACAAACTTTATTCACTTCGTTTCTTAGCTCGCAATGAGCTTGTTGACCATGTCACATTGAAAGTTTGTTGTAGAAATTGAAGCGGTGTATGCAGAAGCTGCTGACGGACTAATGGAGGCGTTTATGGAGCTTGTGCTGCATTCCAAGCTGGTCGACGACTCACTCGATGCTGAAGCCATGCACCATGTGTCGTACACTGTGCCTACCGCTAACTCGTCTGTCATTGTGACTTGTCGGGTGGCCTCGGTGTTCAATGAGGTGGGGCTGAAGCTTTGGGAAGCTGGATGGTTTCTTGCCGAGTACGTCATTGCGCACACGAGCGAGTTCCACGACAGGAAGGTGCTTGAGTTTGGCGCTGGGGTGGGCTTTACGGGCATGGTGGTGGCCTGTGTGTGTCGGTCGAGTCGTGTTGTGCTCACGGACTACGCACCAACTGTGATGCAAAACTTACGGTACAATGTCGAGATCAACTCGAACAAATTCATTTGCCCTGTTGAGGTGCAGACGCTGGACTGGGAAACATGGCAGCCAACGGATCATGAAGATGAACGCCCAAACATTTTGCTAGCAGGAGATTGCGTCTATGATGTCGGAGCTTTTCCAGCCTTAATGCATGCTCTCCAAGCATTTTTTGAAAAGGGAGAAGAAAGCACGTATCAACAACCGCAGCGCGTGGCGATTTTTGCGGCTACCATTCGCAACCAGAAAACGTTCCAGGAATTTCTCGACCAGCTTGCTGTGCACCTCATCGACTACGTTGATATCACGACGGCTGCAAGGGAAAAGATAGGAAAGCAAACCTTTTCATATCCAAATCGGGAACAGATTCGCATTTGTCGCTTGTCGAGAACTATTCCTGACAAGCTGGTTGAAAAGAAAGAGGAGGTGAGTGTGTATTCATTTGATATTGTTTAAAGTGCATCTTGATCCCAAGAAGACTACGCAGACTAAAAGTGCCAAAACGACTAACAGCGTCACCTATGAAAGCAGGCAATCTGTGAACCCCATTGAAGTTTCTTCCAGTGCAGAACCTGCGACGATGTTGGCAGCTGCCCAAAAAAGGGTTTGCAGAATCACATGTCTACATACTGGCGGTGTGGGTTTGACCAAATAGATGTACGATGTGCGGCGCAACCAAAGTGAACGTGCTGAAGTGACATTGCAATCACAGGCTATTTTTCTTACCAAATGCTGTACGCATAATGCTGACAGATTGCAGCGCTGTGTGATGGAATAAAAGCTGTAGACAAACGGATGGCTAAGGTGTACTTGAATAAGTGAGACCTTCCAGTAAAAGTTAACCCTTTATGATGGAACCAGTAAATCTGTGCCTACATTTGCAGAGATTCACAGGTATCTTCCACTACAGCAAAGCTTTCTGAAAGAGGTTGGCAGCGTAATTGCACCACTCACTCGAAAAACAAAGATTAGCTGCTTACAACTTGTTGCACCAGCTTCAAGTTGCCCACTAGCGACTGCACTAGACTCTCACCATATATTACTCGTTGTTTATGCAACCATTCATCCCAAGAATCATCACGCACTCTCCATTCGAATAGCGTGGTTGCGAAACATCAAAAGACTGCCGCGATCTCGAAGGCGACGACTTGAATTCAATAGCCACGCCAAACCATTGATTCCCATCGTTGTAAAGTAAATTAAACTCATTTTAAAGCAGCATAGGGGTTGCATTGCCCGGTAAGTTTGAAACGGGCCAGCGTTATGATGCGATCGTTTTGAGCTTAAGATACATGGGCACAAAAGCAATGTTTCACGCGTCAATTGTGTAACCCTTTGACACCTCTTAGTATCAATTCAAAGAGACTAACAGTCACGTCTCGTTAAATTGCTCAAACCCGATAGTCTGATTCTCAAACAGAACATTCTCACTTGGCCTCAAGCTCAGCAATGAGCTTATCGTCCTTCTCTTGGCGACGACGACGTACATCGTGATTAAAAATACGTGCAATATTCACTTCAGTCGTAATGATCGAGTCACGTAAGAACGACAAATCCTCCTCTATCTGAGCCTAAACGTCACAACAACATAAAGAATTGCCCACACAGTGTCAAACTGCTACCTTATAGCCCACGAAAACCTTTATCCATAGACCTCCGTACCAATTTCTCTGTAGCCAACGCCACGTTTTTCTCCAGGAGCTCCTGCGCTTCTTCGTACGGGTATTCAACCATGACCTGAGCACCCAGCCATATACACACTTTGCCCACGGAGCAATCGACTGATGCTTTGGCGTACACATTGTCGGCCAAGCTGAAATTTGTGTTGAGCATCTCATTCTCGTTACGTTTAGCGATCAAGTGTCGCACCATGTCGAGATCTTTCTGTGTGTCTGGAACCTTGCGCTTAAATGTCTCACGGTTCTTCTGTAGACTCGTCTCCATGAATTTGTACTTGCTGTACATCTGCTGTAATGCGCCCACCAGTGGCTCAATGTTCTTGACGCCACAGGCGGCCATGAACGAGTCCACGGAATCCTAAACATTATGATACAGTTTAGTGTCAAAAAACGATATTATTCGGAGATTATCAAGGTATAGAGAGCACAAGACGTACCACAAATACAGCAGAAGGGATACCACGTGCGTTTCGTTCACCCATTATAGTGGCATTGAGGCGTGTGAGTGCCTCGGAGCTCTCGATGCCCGTGGACATGGTGACAGACGTGGTTATATTTGGACTGGCTGGTGCTGGCGAAAACCGTACTTAGGTGGAAGGCGTATTAGTGGGGGTTTACACACTAAAATAGTGATGAGACTCATCCGGATAAATATGGCAAGCCGTTACGGATCCTACCGGATATTATGCTGACTTGTTGCCTTTTATGTTGCAGTAGCCGAGATCTTGAGGACGCCAATGGCACTTATCATATTCGTCCTGTCTAGACCAGGGAGCTGCACAAGGCTCAGCACCTGCCAGATGCAAACGAGCAAGGCATTCTGGAGGTGACGACACAGTGATGTTGATCTGTGAAACTGACGAATGCTCGGACATGTACCAGTCCCAAGCGACGAAGCCAAGATGCACGTGCCGGTAAGGCGGTGACCTTCTGACCTTCTGCCTCTGGGCTTAAGCTGTAGCGCTTGTTCGCCGACAGAAAACTATCTTGCTCATCCCTACAATAGCTACTCCGATGTCTATCACAGCACCTATTGTCAACCGAAAGGAGCTCCAATCGCTATCTTGCTGCAGCACATCCAGTTGTCGCTGATTGGAAGAGCTGCTGAATACCACAACGGTGTTGAATTCTTGCCATGGTAGCGTATGGATGGAGAAGATCTCACGTGTAGGTAAGTTGAATTTTTTTTGCGGCTACTAGATCTTTCTCACAGCCTCTTGTGATGGCTCAGTGGGTACCTAGTGTTCACCGCAGGGTACCCAAGCTTTACAATGGGTGATGCAGCTCGAAAATCGATAAACAAGCAGGCGACTCTTCCAAGAAATTAAGACATTAATCATGCATAGCAATAGCTTGATACTTGCTGACATGTTGCTCCTAGGGCAAGAATGCTACAGCTTCTTGTAGCTGCTGGGCCTTTACATTCTATGTGAAAGTGCATGTGAAGTAAGGTTTTACCCTTCATATCCACAGACCTCGACTCGGCTTCAAGGACGATCAGTTTAATCTTATACTTCGCTGAACATCTTCACTTGACGGCGCCGATTTGTTGCCTCGACAGTGGGTAGAACTAATCGACTCAGAATCAAATGGTGACCTTCAATAAAGAAGGACGACTGAAAAAAGCTCGTCATCAGCTCAACTGTTGCGTTTCGTACTGACGGGGTATTGTAGTATGATCGTTATTACTTACTACCTATGCAATGACAGATGCAATTGCAAACTTGCTTTCGTTTTTACAGCAGGTAACAGCCCTAGCAGGGATAACTGCCACCCACACGGTCGTTGTGTAGTATGGAGTAGGTTGCGACAGCCACGCGATACTGAAGAGAAGTCATGCACTTTGTGGTAAAATACCGACTAACGAACGACCCTTTTGCTCATTTAACCCAAAGGACGCAATTTCTCACGCGTATAAAGTAATCCGATTGGCTACTAACTCTTTCGTACCCCTATTCCTCACCACTTATCGAGCCAAAAACGCCAAGTCCGGATACTTCACTGCACTCTATGCAGAAAACCGTTGGAAAAGGTCCAGAAAACTCGGAGCGGTCCCTCCTCACTCAATCGCGCGCGTTTAGATGAAGGAGATTATTTATATTAAGAAAGCTACGACAACGTAAAAATTCCATTCCGTCTTTACTAGTTCATTGGTAAGTAGTAGTAAAAAGCATTACTCCAAACGGAATATCATCGATTTCGTAGCTCCTCATTCTAACGCTATCTCTGGCTTTTCATTTTCATTGGTACTTGGTTTTTAGAATGTCCATGCCAATACAACCACTGTTTTCTCCACGTCCTGATACTTCGATTACCATTGTGACGTTCCATAGTCATCCAGATACTGAAAGTCTTAATCAATCCAGTCCACAATATCAAGCAATATCAACACCTACTAGAAGCAGTACCCAAGAAGTGGATATACCGGTAGAAGAAGTGATACGAAGTCGCAGCCATTCACATGCCTTATCGGCAATTCTAGGGGCCAATGGACGTGTTTCGACCACTGCATCGGTAATTAATTCCGTTGAGTGGAGACCATCGAATCAACAGCTTCAGATTACAGGGTCGACGACACAGATTCAACATCGAGAACAAGTTGTGGAAGAGGAGGATGAGAAGACGGAATTGCCCGTTCGACTCGCGAGATGGAGACGACAGAGGCGGAGATGGAAACGAATGCTATTCTGGATAGGAGCAACTTTGGTTTTTGTAGGGACTTTTGCACTGAGTTTTCTAGCTCCTCAACAGATTGAGACCTTAGCACCGATAGTTTTGGGAGCAGGACTGAGTCTCTTGTCGACGTCGGTGGTACTTGTGTCGTTTTTGAGGAGACGGAGACTACGACGAAAACCGAATGAATTACTGGCGTTTGTGGCGTTGAGTGAGTTTGGGCTAGCGATACTTACGATGGCTCACGTTCTGGCAATGTGTAGTGCAGCGACCGGGGAATGTCGACCCATGGGATTAGTAACCTGCAATATCGCTGCGAGTCTGGAGACATTTTTGCTGCTGGCTGGTGTCGGCTGGTTTGGAGCTGCTATATTGCATCTTTTCGTGTCGGTCTCAAACCCTTTTGCCAGCTACAAGAGGCAGTTGGTTTTTTATCATATTGTGGTCTGGGGTTTGTCGTTGGTTGCCAGCATTGTGACGCCTCTGGTGCTATTCTCCAAGCACATGCAAAATAAATTTGAACTCACAGACGCAGAAATTTGCCGAGCTGTGGCGTTGATACTTCCGTTGCTTCCTTCGGATGCTGGAGACTCAGTCGCTAGCAAAACACGCAGGTTGGCGCAGTGGCAGGAGCTGAACTTGGCATTCTGGGGAGTTTTGATTGCCATCGTGGTTGTTGTGGTTGTTGCTGCACAGCTCGGTCTCGTAGTAGGTTGGTGGCGATCCAATAGCGGGACAATCATTGCGCTCAAGGCTCGTCGTCGTCTGATGAAGCGCATGGCCGTTTATGTCCATGCTCTCAATGCAATATGGCTCGTGGTGTTAGTGGCTTTTTTCGTTTACCGGTCAAATTTGGCTGCAGTTGCTTACATTCAAGTGCAAGGGGCACCACCGCACCGCGATGAAGGGATGAATTTACTGGCCGCGTTATTCCACTTCATTTTGACCGCAAAGGGATTCATTACTGGTGTCGTTTGGCTCAGTGTGAACAAGCCATGCTGTGCGCTCGGACTTGCGTCTTGTGGTATGCACCAGTGTAAAGATGACGAAGAGGGTCCATCGCAAGAGCAAGCGGCATCAGCATCGCAGTCAGCGGCATTGTCGGAATCTTCTCATGGAGAATCTGGTACTCAAGGATTGCATCACCCGGCAATTGCAACCACAACAGCAGTGTCGATGGAGGTGGGTTTGCAGGTGCCAAAAGAAAGAGCAATAACATCGCAGACATCGGCTGTGTTGACCTATGAGGCGCATGAAAGCGTGCGTGAAAGTACAGCCGTAAGATTTCGAGAACGCGATTCACTTCCATCGTTATCGCCAGCGATAGATCCTGTGTTAACGGGTAGGTCAAACCGTTCGTCGTCATCCTCGTACAATGCTTCCACCATGGAATCATATGAGGCATCGCAGAACAACGAGACACTCCAGCGGGAGATTATTTATTATACTGTATGCGGAATCACCAAGGCCATTATTCGTTCGGCTGAGCGTGCGAAAGCGTCGAGCTTCACGACTGGCGATGCAGAGACCGTGCTTGAAGAAGACAACATTGCCAATCCTGCAGTAAGGGATCGTGATAGTGGCATGATAGAAACAACTCTTTTCGTGGGAGCCGAACGGGATTCGACACTAGTCAACAGTTCGTTCATCTCACACGTGCAAAACGTGACTATTCTTTCGTCACCTCGAGCGTACTGTGAACCGCGCGTGCTACTACCTGCTACTGCACTTCGCCGTTCAGTAGCTGGCTTTGGTCACGAAGAGACTCGTGGTAGTGGTGAAGTTGATCGTCCACGTCCTACCTCGTTCAGTGCGACATCAAACTTAGAGTATCGAGGTAATTGGCGCCAGCCGCCTCAGCTTTTGCACAGCCGCAGTCAGGGAAGTCGACATGTCACCCGACCGGATTTGAGGGCAAACAACGTCGCCTTCCATTCTTTCAGCCAGAATCCTGGGAGATTTTCGCTGTATCCGGTGTCTCAAGTTCCCTTTGAGTTGTTTGAACAGGAGATTGAACTGGAAAGCTCACGGTCTTCAGTAGGCGAACCGCTTGCAGAAGGGAAAACGACACGATCGACGGTGTTTGCTGGTCTACGTCGCACCGCTACTTCAGTGTTTACCCAAGGGAGAGGTGTATTCCGTAGTCGCAGTGAAAGTGCTGAAGCTTCAATTAGCGCAGCTACCATGAATAATGGGGTGGTGCGTGATTTCCTACCGGACGATCCGAAGCCGAAGGTGTTCGTGGACTATGCCTCTCGTGAGTTCCGAGCTATCAGGTTGGCATTTGGGCTATCAGATGAGAAATATTTAGCCAGCTTTCGCACGACAGCCAAGGAGCGAGTAAGTGCTGGTTCAAGTGGCGCGTTCATGTTTTTCTCAGGGGACAATTCACTGCTTGTGAAAAGTCTCAAGGAGAAAGAGTGCCGTGCGCTTGTGGATATGGCTCCACAATACGCGCGATACCTGACAGCAAACCCGCACTCGAGACTTATCCGCTTCTTTGGTTGCCATCGTGTACGCCTTTATGGCCGCAACTTTTATTTTGCCGTCATGTCAAACGTACTGCATAGCGAGCACCACACTGCGACGATCACAGAAAAATACGACATGAAAGGTTCATGGGTAGATCGTCGTGCGCGTCGACCGCAACGTGGTGACCGAGTAACGTGTGCGGAATGTGACGCAACTTACACATTCGGAGGCAGCAATGAAGATGGTGACGTGGCGAGCACTACTTCCGATTCTGACGATGGTCGTGCGTTAGCAGTGACTGACCGTGTGATTGCGCAGTATCCGTTCCATGTGCACCGACCCGATATCGTTCTTAAAGACTTGGATCTGGAACGCTCGCTGCAGTTTCCCCAGCACATTGCAGCTCATTTGCACGCTCAGATCGTTCTGGACAGTGAATTTCTTCGGGATATAGGCATTATGGACTATTCACTGCTCATCGGCGTCCACAAGTGTCATTTGCGTGCTCCGCGTCCAGGCTGTTCAAATGAGGACGCAGACACAGTCGAAAACATCGACGAAGCGATGATTCGCGAGCTGAATAACGAAGAGTCCAGCAGTGGCAAGAACCTTATTCCGCTTGGGAATGACGAGGTTTACTTTGTTGGGATCATTGACATTTTGCAACAATGGGATTGGGAAAAGCAGTTTGAAAAGGCCGGCAAGGTGTTGCTGGGCAAGCCTGCTCGGGGAATCTCAGCCCTTGCTCCCGCTGCATATTGCCGTCGATTCCAAGCTCGTTGTTTTCAGATTCTCCTTGGTGGTCCAGCTTCTGAAGACATGGATCTGGATTGGGAGGTTGATGCTAATTTCATACATGCGAAAGAGACCAAGTCTTGTTCAAACCCGAAGGAGGCCAAGGAGATAGCTAACCATATCAGTGAGAAAGCATAATAAGCTTACTGAAAATGGAGTAGGTCAAGCAGGGCCCCCTACTCCATTTCCATTTTCAGTAAGCATTTATACTTTATTAGGTGTTAAGTTTATTCGAATCGAAGAGTGATTGAAGCATGAAGATGTACGTCACGTCTCGGAGCATTTTTTATTGAATATGAAGGCTACTTGCTGACTTGACGAACACAACACGTTGTTCAACACAAAAAACGAATCTGGATATTCCGAGGCTAAATGTGCCATTTGCTGTTTGGGAAAAGCTGAAGCACTGAAGAAGCAATTTTCAGATCAGTTACACTATCGCATTACTGCCACAGCAAGACGTCATCATCCCTCGTATCAATACTTGGTACCTTTGTCCAAACTGCATGACAAAATAATGTACTCACTATCGTGGAACGGCTAGCGATGAATTACAGCACGTTGATTTGTGTCACTGGAGTCATGACATTCTCCTGTTTAAACTCCTTCTCCTCCGTTTCGTCAACGTCCTCCTTCTTCTTGTGAGGAACGACCACCACGGCCACAATAGCCACTACTGCCATAAGGCCCAGGCCAGTTCCAACGTACGTGCTTTCGCCAGTACCATCGTCCGCGCTGCTCTGGGTGTTCGCGCTCTGGGTATTTTCTTCGTTGGACTTTGACCACAGTGGAGAGACGACCTGAGTCGCCGAGACCGGAGTAGTCGTCGTCGTGTCCGTCTTGAACTTCGAATCCGTCGACGCCAACGGCGCATCGACAGTCGGAGCCACCGTAGCCTTCGAGGCCGTACCAGCCACAATACCGGCAGTAGCCGTCGTAGATACCAAAGTGTCGGTCTTGGACTCCATCTTAGGCAACGCTGTAGCAGTTTCGTAATCTCCGTCGCACGACTTCACTTTCGAATCTGCAAGAGTCAAAGGGGTGATGGTTGGGGTCTCGGTAAGCGTCGTCGTATTAGACTTGGATGCGTCAATGGCCGCAGCTAACGCCTTCGTTTGCGTCAACATCGAAGCCTCCGTCTGAAGCTGAGAAAGGGTTTCGAAGCTCGGAATCGGGGGCGAAGCTTCCATCGTCGAGGCGAAAGCTGGAGATTGAGTTGAGGCCGCGGTCGATGCAGCAAATGTCGGCAATATAGCTGACGGCTGTTGCTGCTGCGGCGGCGACAAGCCTTCACTCCCACCCGGACAGAATGTCACCATGACGGACGTCGGGTCCGTGCACTTGTGTGCCTTGGTGTCGTCTGCGGGGAAATGGTAAGCGTCCACACAGCCATCCTCTAGACACGTGACAGTAGTGCATCCTGCCGGAGATATTTGCACCGGAGTATTGTATCCCGTACTGCCCGTTACAGCTTTGCACTCCTCTAGCGACGTACACGAGTCAAGTGACTGTACATATTGTAGCATCAAAGCATCAGTACGAATATCTCGAATCTCGAATAAACTTGGTCCAAGAAACTTACATCAATGACTCCAATCGGGATAATGTTGATATCGTACATTAAGAAACAGTCAACCACGGAGAACTCCACCACTACAGTCAGCACTGTCGTCAATACCTCTACCCGACAAAACTCAAAAACATTCACCACTTACAAGTTGCTTGGAAATTGACACCGTTGCGCAACGTGCCGCTAAATCCCTGGGAGAGTGTACGAATGGTGGTACCACCTGGAACGACCGTTTCAACGACATTATTGTCAAACAGCTCAATACTTCTACTGCATTGGTTGTATACGGTGATAGGCACCATGGCCTCGACAGCAACGACATTCAGCGTCACGAAGAGTATCGTGGCGGAGATGTGGACTTGCATTTTAGTAGCAATATTTTTTCAAAATACTTGTAGCTGCTGGGAGAGGTTTGTCAATGTGAGTCGTGGGTAGTGGACCCACTCGATCAACTTGACCGTATAAATATATTCAGACATTCATGCTCTACGACTGCTGGACACCATGCTGTCGATATAACATGCGGTAAGGCTTTCAATGGCGTCACTCTTCGTTTCTTGTATGGACAACAAAAAACATATTGCAGCTTTATGATTCCAGTTTGAATTCCATAAGCCCGGCTCGTTCTTACAACGACATGGTGATCACGTAGAGCTTCTTGTGTATTTTGCTTAACACCCTAGGGCGAACTACGGTCTCTGGACGAATCATTTCTTGCATCTTTGCATATCGGACAAAGTTTCTTGCGCGTGAATTTTGTTGCCAAAATCATGCGCGGCAGAACGGTTCATAGTGGGTGACGGTAAAACATCGCTCTATAGAAGACCGCTTGCTGTCGTGCTCGGAGAGGGTTGAGTACATGTATGCATCTTTCAATCAGACTCCCGAGCGTCTGTCACTATGAAAGACGCTCTAGTGGACAGAACTTTTGCTCTCGCCATGTACCGAGCTGACCTCTGCTGTTGCAGCTTGCACTTGAGCTCGGCTTGTGATGTAGATGTCAAGAAACCGTTTGGCTTCTGTGCAATAGTCGATTACCTTATACGTACGGGAGTTAGACGAGATATTTTAGTGCCAAGCGGAGCATCGTCACTTCCAAAACTTAGTATATTCCTAATCGATCCGGTGGCGATGTCGTCGAGCGAAGTCACTGCATTGTCAACAATGCATTCACATTCTCAGCAAATGATATTTCTCATGCACAGTTGTCTTAGAAATTCTGACCATGTTGCGTGAGAATCTTTGCAACGTGTCTCCAATGAAACATTCCCTGACGCTTTAACTAGCAGTGCCATTCGAAAAGAACCAGTCTTGTGAACCTCATTGCCCTCGTAAAGGTTGCTCGGTGGTCGACGAATAGAACAAACGGCATCTGTCTTCAATTTCTTGCATTTCGCCAGCATATGTACGTGGATTACCATCTCAACCTGTCGAGGCGGGCCATCTTCAACTTGCTCCATATAAAGACAGACGACGAAGACAGATCGTCTTACTTATTGTGTCTATCATTACCGCTACTCTGAAAATCTGCGATCAGATATCTAGATTAGCGCAAAGAGCTTATACGGAACGTCAAGAAATCGTGTGCAGCTTCGCAAAGACAACGACATAATCACCGAAAGTAAGCCAAGCAGCTGATTTGATCGAGGCACCAACCACTTAGCGATTCAAACGTTATTTTCAATGCTTTTGCTAAGAGCAAAATAAGCTTTGAGGGCGGATTGTAGGTGGCTCCGAGATAGTATTATCAGCAGTTGATCGCAGGACGACACATGCTCGCACTGTAGCCTGTGATCTCGAATTTCAAGCACAATTTGGTTTATTTCCAAGGTCGGGACAGTCAAAATATGCGGATTGCGCGTCTGAAATTTCTCGGCGTCTTTATAAGGTCCTGGGGCTTCCTTCCATCGCCACCTCGTAGTTGATGCTCCATTTGCCTGTCACGAGTCTCTCTTTTTGACGTGATTTTCAGACTGACAAGCTTTGGTTTATCGTGCTTCTTGTTATTAGTGTGGGCGAAGGGCTATTTCAACGCTGTGTTCGATACCGTCAAAAGTTGCTGCCTCATTAGTAACTCACCCTTTCGTATCGGTTTCACATGTTTTGATTGTAGCAATCTTCATCATCGCCACGTTGGCCTCTATCTCGCTTTGTGCATAGTTGCTGTGCACTCGTGTGCAAATTGGTCGATGTATTTTGCTCAAGAATAGCGGATGTTGCTTTCCAAACGCTGTTGATGGCCACCTGTCGTCGCATCGTTGGCTTCTTATCTTCTGTTCTCGCCACCACTGTACTTCTTAAGCTTTTCGACGTTGAGTCGTATGTTGCGTTGAGATTTGGGGCAGGTCGAGCAGCACGATGTTGCCTTGAAGTTTCAAGATCGGAGTACAGACGTGTGCGAACAAAAGTCGTTTCTACAAGAGTATAGAAGCCCTTGGTTGAAATCAAGGCAGGCTCATCGACCTTGAACCTCAACCACTTGCTTTCGATACTAGTAAACTGAGAAGCATACTACACGTGTAAGTATGGGAACCGGTCCGACTATAACTGGGCTGCTAAGTAGGTCTTGGGATGCTGACCCGTATCTATAAAAAAGGTGACAGCTTCGGCACCAGCATTGCATGCATAGGCAGATATCTATGGGGTGCTTCGACAGCTTGTCAATGTCACATGAATTGGCATGAAAGCCATCCCACACATGTGACTGAAGGCCATCCGTAGACAATGTCTGGCATAATCTCAATTATAAGGATGCGATCATCTGCCACAGCGCATATGATGTCGGCATGCACTAAATACTACATGTTAGTGATTTGTGCAGGATTGGTTTGTTTTCTTCGACTGCATTATCACTAGCACTTGAATCTGGTGATTGTCCATTTAGGTGTTTTTACCCAGTTTTAGGCACACGCCAGGGAGCATCACTACTACTAAAACTAAAATAGTAGTACTACTGTCAGTACTTTGAGTCAACAATGATTTTAGCTTGTAAATCTTGCAAAGGCAGCCATTAGTTTTAATTTGGCTCGAGTTTAAATTGGCTTGCACCAACAAACAGGCCCTGACCAGAGTTTGGAGCTTGTGGATGATAATAATGCAGTGTGCGGATAGAAAGCTCGTACAAAGCTCGTCGTTAAGTGTAAATGGAATATCGAACAGAGTGATTGCCACATCAGGAGAGAAATCTACGAAAGGTAGGAAATCACCTTGCGTTCGGCTTTCCAGTGTCAATTCAATACGTAAGGCAGCAGTGAGGTTCAGGCACGTTACTTGACTGGATACCAAAGAATCACGTCAATAAAAGGTTTCGCTTCGAATTCTAGTTTGCAGGTTCGTGCACCAATTTTTTGACAACGCCATAATTAGAGGAACAAACTCAACGTAGCCACACAGATTGCCTTCGGTAGTATAAAAGAGAACCAGCTGCACCGGATAGACCGATTTTTTGCTGTGTTTCGAGATGGCGGTGATGACGCTTACTATTTCCAGATCAAGACTCCCGATCTCACACATTCGTACAAATATCTATGATTCAATCAGAGAAGTTGTCAGGCTGGTAAGCTTGCCAATGGATGTCGTTCTACGTTTGGCTTCCCACATCTGTTGCTGCACGATGATAACGACAAAGACCTGATACCGTTCTTACTGTAAGAAATGAAGCACATTGTCGCTTTTTGGCAGCCTCATTACGATGAAAATAAAGAAAAAAGGTAGATCCTCGTTCTCGTGCCTTTACTGTATTCTGCGTAATGCAAGAAAAACGATTTTTGTATTGCAAAGCCTCAGCTAAGGAAACCGCCAGCTTGCGATTTCAAATCCAACGATTGTTTTTATTTGCTACTTAAAAGTGGAGAAAGACTTGCACGCGATAGATCACATGAAGATGATTACCGTAAGTAGTCTGGCACCACACCTAATAACGATCCTGAAATGTTATGGAATTTTCCAAAATCAGGAGTCGTAATAAAAACTGGATGACAAACAGCGCCTATTTTAGGCTCAAGGCACTTACGTAATCAAGCGGCTTCCACAATGCGATCAGTGCAAAATGTGATCACTAATCAGAGATGCATCTGACGTGTCCACCTAAAGTAGCCATTTCATTCCCGTACTTTGGATATTCACGGCCTGTCAAAATCAAACTGATAAGACACCACCATTAACTGTGTGTGTCTCGCTGCGTCCATGACTCTGCTATCGTCTTCTCGTCTCGAAGCCATCCGTCTCATTCGCGAACAACTCCAGTGTTCATTATGGTACATCATACTTCTTTTCTCCGTACCTTAATGCCATCTAACACTTGAATGCTCTCTAACTGTAGTGGTAATATATTCCAAGACCCTCAATGTCTCGACTGTAAACATAATTTCTGTCGTCCGTGCATCTTGTTACACCTCAAGAAGAACAATTCTCATTGTCCTAATTGTCAATTACCTACAAGACCGAGTGAAGTGACGCGAAATCAATTTTTGGAGAGTATTTTATTGGCCTGGAAGGGCGTTGAGACGGAACTTGAGACTTTAAATGGAGATTCGGGACTTCATGCAGGAAAATTTACAGTACAAGACACAGATCAAGCACTACATCGAGTTGTAAATGGTTCGGGTGCAGTGACAATGAATAAAGACAGTCAACAGGAAGAGAGACATTTTACAAGAGGAAGAGTAGCTAATAACAAGTGGCATATTAACACACAAGAAATTCGACAAGAACTCAAGCTAGAGCAACCCTATTTACCGCAATATTATGGCTCTAGACGACCTGGAAATACGGATTGTTGGAAAAAAACGAGTAGTAGTGACTTATCGGATGATTACGGAGGAAGTGCTATAAAAGAAGATGAAAACAATAGACGGCATGGGAGTAGAAAGAACAAGCCGTCGGTGGATGAGGTGGATCAAGTGGAGCGGGAAGAGATGACGAGATGGGTCCAGAGCGGTGGAGAGGAAGAAAAGGAGGAGAATTATGGATCCGTGTCGTCATCGATTCATAGTTTGATGGCAACGCAAGAGGTGGAGAGTTATATGGACCGAATTACAAAACAGCGGGAAGCGCTGAGTCAGTGGGAAAGAAGTGGACATGTAAAAAATGATGGAAAGGCGTCACTGTTGGATTTGGAACGCTCATTACACAGCAGCTATGATTTTGATGAGTTGCTGAAGGAACGACGGAGAGAGTTGCAACACCATGATGACGACGGCGACTTGTTGACGCAAATGATACAGATGACTCAAACGCCACCATATACGAGTGCGCTTGAGTCACCTGACCTACTTGCTTCGTTTCGACGGCAACACTACACAGGTCAGAGCAAAAATGATAACGATCGACGGCCAGTGAATAAAGCAAAACGACGGGTTTTACCTACGTCATCACCACCATTGCATCCTCGAAGTCGAATATCGTCGCCGTCACGTAAACGACTCCGCATGCCCACTCTTTCGAACAATCACTCGGCTTACGGCCACATCACCGCATCGGCTACCGATCCCTCACAAATTATTTCAGATACCAATAACGAAGACGAAACACCGGACAGTCAGCCAGCAACAATGCTACAGGATGAAGCAGATAAGGAAACTGATGATGAAGAAGAATATGAGACGAAGCCGGCAATGCCCATACCACACACGCCTGAACACAAAGTATCTTTATCTGATCGACACTGCGAACGTCTCAGAGATTTGTTTTCACGGAAGAAAGAACACGTCAGTGATGACTATGGGAGCGCTATCACGGCTTTCCAGTCGGAACACGAATACGGTAGTGGCAGTCCCAAGATTCGAGCAGCCAGACAATTGATGTATTCTGTTTCGCAAAATAAGACTGTAGCTGGTGCTATTGCAGTTGCAAGAGACGGCGATGGTGCAAGTTTAACTTCCGCTGAAAGCTTGTCAAAGCCTCCCAAGCACACTTCGACTAGCAACTCGAAACGTTCGGAGAGTAAGTCAAATTACGTATTCGTGAGCTCTGATCTTACCCGTGAGCAAGTAAAGTGTGTGCTCGAGGCAACTCAGCGTCTAGAGGGAAAGTTCGGACATGACTTCGATCTTCAGCGTGATCCCTTGACGGGCCACTTTTGTACATCCGTGACACATTTGATCACAAAGGCAGTGCCCCCTATCGGCGCCATTAGCGACACAGAACCAGACGAGCTGCGATGTAAGCGCACCGCCAAGTACATGCGTGGACTGTCCGAAGGTATTTTTGTGATGGACTTTTCTTGGATCACAGCCAGTCTAGCTGCAGGCAGGTGGCTAACAGAAGAACCTTTTGAAATGATTGGTGATATCTATAGCGATGCGGTTGGGAAACCACACGAAGGTCGCATTCGTCGCATGCAGACTGGACGACGTAACAGCATTTTCAGCATGTTCAGCTTCGTGTTACTTGTATCGGAACAAGAATTTGATTTCCAGTTCAACTCGGTGAAAACTTTGGTCAACAATTTTGGAGGTACCGTCGTGCATGCCGAGACTTTTGCCAAGCCCAAGAAGAACCGATCACGTCGTACTTGTGTTGGTGTCGTATCCAAAATCACTTTACCTTCGGATGCTAAGGCCAAGTGGCAACAGTTTCAAATTCCAATTGTGCGCATCACGTGGATTTTTGACAGTATGAGTCATCTTGAAGTACTACCTTTTGACGACTACTATCCGTACTAAACCATTTCTATCATCAAATTAACAACACTTTTTGACATTTTTACGGTTTGCTCTTCTCCATTTTTTTAAGCTTAGTTTTTGCTTGACTATCTTTTTTATTTACCACGTTGGTTTCCTCTTTTCAGCCATGTGATCTCCGTCAACTGGCACTTGCATTTCAAAAATGTCCATTTGCCCTTCGTTCTTCACTAAAAGTGTCAAAAAGCAAAACAACGAGTTTAAAACGGATTTCAATCCTAATTTTTAGACACCTTTTTCCAACCTGCAATGTTAATATTAGCCCCACTGGCTACTTTGATGTGGCGCTGTACGCACTCGAGCAGCTCCTGCTGTAGTGCCGCTAGATCCACACCTGTTAGCACTTGGCTACCCCGTTGATGCGCCAAGATGATTTGCAAACGTTCCTTAACAACAGACTTCGAAGATGACGAGTGCTCAGCGTCCCCAAAAAAAGATGCCAGCCATTTCTTGGTGCCGTGACGAGAACTTGCACCCACACGAGCCGCCATGTTTTGGGTTGAATAGAATTAATGGAAAAGAATCTAGAAAAAGGTAACAAAATTGTTACCTATTTGGACATGGTATGACCCAATTTGAGTTAATTGACCAATGAACAGTCATTATAGTAATGGGTTGTCCTTTAGCGGCAGACTTGCATTTTTGAGGCCAAATTGTTGCGTCCATACGTGGCTTCACTATTAACAAGCAGTCGTGTTCGATTAAATGGAGAATATGCTTGTTTGGTGGAATTGGTCAGATAACTATGAAGTCACTGGATCTTTTTATTGTGAGTGCAGCTTTCCAAAACGGAGATTGCACTCTCACCTGTAGTGTTCCTCATTCCAATCCCATTTTAATCTACTTATGAGCATGAGTGTTGTGGTATTCAGCTGAAAATTAAAAAGTTACGCTTGGTTCTCGCCACGTTCGGGGGAATGCGTTCCACCCGTCGGACAGGGATAAGTTTGAGTCATCATGACACGCACACACACACTCGCTCTCTACAAGTTATGGAAACTAGTTCAATAACTGCAACCTTTCGACACATGCAACAATATTTCGTTGAGTGATCAGTCAAGAGGGAGTGACCCCTCGGAAACAGTTCTCTTCATCGTTAATGACTCGAAGCGAGCTGGGTTGAATAATGTCATCATTACACTCTATACAAACAAAAAAATGAATAAAAATACACATCGAGAAGGAATGTTCATGCACAAAGCTGTTATCAATGTGCTTTGAAGTACTCAACACAAAAGTTCAGACTGGGGCGGCGACATTCATGATTGCTAAATCATTACATTCCAAGTGATATGTAGAGAAGGCTAGCATTTGGCAGACAATCGTTCAGCGGTACAGACGGCAAAATGCAAGTGGCTGCTGTTTACAATGTCGGTGTTTGTTTTCAAAATGGATGGCTGTCAAAAGACTGGTCCGGTTACGTCTTGACCGCGGTTATGCGATTGATGGAGTACAGTTAGCTACATGTTCGATGAACAGAGAAACCACTGAAAGTGCGTTTAGAAACGTTGTCATATAGAAAAAGTTTATCTTGCTTAAATTACGTACCATAGTCGGACGACTGACTAGTGCACCAATTTCCTTACATTTTGCTCGATAAATCGACCGACAGCAACTTCACGTCAGACGTGATGCTGGTGTCCTACCACAAAAACTACATCGAACACGCAGCGACTGCAATTGCCACTCAAGCATGCATAGGCTTGCTGAACACTTCCTCCACTATTGATTGCGGACCGTGGCTCCAGAATTCTGCTGAAAATGGCAGCTTAGACAATTTTTAGAAAATGTTGCTTTTAGTCATCAACGCCATTTAGTTAAAACACCAATAAAAAACGTATGGCAAAAAAGCGCTTCTTAATAAACCGTTTTATCACCCTTTCCCAATAAAGTCCGGACAGATAATCGTTGATAAAATCCCTGCCACTCCTCGGTTCTCCTAGAATCGTAGTGACTCGTACCCGTGGCATCCCATTAATCCCTTTAGCTGAACGATGGCCAATGCGTGGCGCACCGTCGGTGTGTTGCTCTGGAAAAACTATCGCATTAAGCAGCGCGAACGAAGCATTAATCGCGGTGAAACTCACAAGCGTTGGATGTTTCCTGCGCTTGTACCGGATGTCGTGATTCCTCTGGGCATATTGTTGTTGATCATACAAAGATTATGTCAGTATAATGCGGACCTGATGATGCCAAGGGATGGTCTCATCAATATCGAACAATTGAAGGCTCTTACGTCGATGACGTCAGCTAATGATCACAACTTCACAGTGACGAAGCAGCTCGAGTCGGAGCCGGCAACATTACTTTTGGCAGCTTTGCCGTTACTTTTGGCACGCAGTAATCAAAGTTTAGCAATTTTGAACCGACCAGAGTCGACACTGTTTCTCCAATATCTCGATACGTACGACTCGTTTTTATCTGGCTAAAAGACTCGTATACTAACTAACTTGTATTTTGTATAGTGAATATCCTGCAGCAAGAGAATTGGGGATTCCCCGATATATTGAACAGACCACGATCGTTCCATTGGATACGACAATGTCGAATGAAAAAGCGGATAAGATCTTGCTGGAATTTCCGAAAAACAGTGGAGTTAACGTTTACGCAGGTTTGGATCTGAGACGAACGATGATACAACATGGCGACAATATTTCGTATCCATTGGAATTAGTGGCCCTGTTTTTTCAAAAACAAAATATCGAAATGCCCGATGAAAACCAAGTGAGCAAATTTTTCTCAAAAGATTTGACATTTAATGGTACAATGTCGTTTCCCGATATTTTGCCGTTTCAAATGTCAGTAAACATGCTCATTCGAGAAAACACGACCACGTATTCGAACAATCGTGTGGTCAATATCAGCTCCCTATCTTCCGAACTTATCTGTTCAATTGTGAATAAAATGTTGGATATAAGTGGTCTTTCATGGGATGTTTTTCCAGCAAAATCACCATTGGGACACAATGTGAAGGATTGTCAAATTGCTATCGAGAATGGAGAATTATCGGCGGAAATGTGGAATTTTTTGACCAATCTCATTAGCAAACTCGTATCGAGTGATGAATTGAATACTTTGATGGTATCGGCCTTGCCGAATCGTCCTGCAAATACTGTTGCTGGTCCATTAGAAGGTAATATTGTGTTTTATTTGGCCTACTTGTTTTTGTGGCCATACATCCGATTGATTCGGGATGTTGTGAGTGAGAAAGAAAGACAGTTGAAAGAATATTTGATGATTATGGGGTTACAGGCATCGTCACTTTTAATTAGCTGGTTTTTACTGTATTTTGTGGCTTCAGTTGCTGTGGCAATTATTGGAACATGGCTGCTTAGTGGCAGTATGTTTGCTGCTACGGCAGCAGGAGGTATCTACTTCCTTATGCTTCTGATAACATTTATGTCAAGCATTTTACTTTTCGGTATTGCTATCACACCAGTTTTCAACCAGTCAAGAACGGCAGCAGCATGTGCTCCACTGGTATACTTCATCCTCAGTACTGGAACTTTTGTCCGGTCATTGGTGGGTGTCGATGCAATTGCATCATCCAATTCACTGGCACTAATGCTGACAGTGCTTGATGGGATCAGCTCTCCGGTGGTGTTTATGACGACGTTGCACGATATTCTAGCATTTGACGCAGTAACGTCTCTCCGTAGACCAGTCACTTGGAACACCGTAGCGACACCGTGCCGCCTGATGGGGTTCCAATGTGCAGGGTATCTGCTTCTTGGATGGTACTTGGAGAACGTGTTTCCACGCACGTATGGAGTGCAGCAAAAATGGTACTTTATATTTCAGCCGTCCTACTGGTTCCCCCAAAATTTTGATCAACAGTCGTTCTCGGATGGTAATGAAACTAACGAGCTCGTTCGGCTGAATAAAATGGGCTCAGATAGTTTCGATGAGCGGATGGATGACACACTTCGTGAAGAGTCTCTAACAGAGTACTTGCAGCACTATCGTCCAGCACTTTTTGTGAAATTACTGTCAAAGACGTATCCCAATGGAAAAGTGGCACTAGAAAACGTATCATTTGGTGTAAGGAAGGGAGAAATTTTTGGATTGCTGGGTCCCAATGGTGCCGGCAAGAGCACAACTTTGTCGATTTTGAGCGGAATTTTGTCGCTCACTAGTGGAGATGCGTATGTGGGTGGGTCTATCAGCGTTGCGAACAACCCACAAGCGGTACGACAAAGTTTGAGTGTTTGCTTCCAGCAGAACATTTTGTTCGGCGAGTTGACGGTTTGGGAGCATCTGTCACTGGTTTGTGCTCTTAAAAACAGCTTGGGGATCAAAACTGTGTCAGAGGAAACCTGGCGCAATAACTTGCAGCAGTTCGGGCTCGAGGAGAAGCGTGAAGCCGTGACAAAAACTTTATCCGGTGGCCAGAAGCGCAAACTGTCGCTCGTTTTGGCTCTGTTGGATTCGTCTCGCGTGCTGTTGCTCGACGAACCTACCGCTGGTATGGACCAGAAAGCTCGTGTAGAAACCTGGGATGCACTGAAGCATGCCGTGACTCATCGTGCCGTGATTTTGACCACCCATTCGATGCAGGAAGCGCAGGCATTGTGCGAGAATATCGGTATTGTCGCTGACGGCAAGTTGAAATGTTGCGGCTCCAGCTTGTTTCTTCGGAATCGGCTTGGGGTGGGATATAAACTCACCGTTGTTCGTCGCGAGGATACCGGCCAGGATGACGAACACAGCCATTTGCAACCACGGCAACAAGCGTGGACTGATGTGTTGATGAAGACGCTTAGAAAGTATGTTCCGAAAGCTACTATATTGAGTGACAATAAGTGGGAAACGCGTGTACAGCTGAATAATGGAGAGGAGCGGTGTTTTGCGGAGCTTTTTCGAGAGCTGGAGACGATGAAGCAGGCGGGGAGTATCAAACGCTACGCAATTGTAGCGGCTGACTTGGAGGATGTATTTGTGAAGATGACCGAGGGCGAAGATGTTTATTATCACACCAAGGATGATGTCGAGAACGATAATATTTTTGAAGGCACTGACCCAGTGCTTTCTAAAACAGAGACGACGAAGTCCAAGTCAAAGATGGATTTGCAAACTATTGACATTGACAGGAAACTGTCAGAGTGGAAAGTGTCGATTTCGCAGATTCGAGCGTTGATTCTCAAGCGTGCTAAGATGTCTTCTCGGGATAAGAAGACCCTATTTGCTCAGTATGTATGGCCGCTTGCCTTTTATGCAATCCTCATGGCCGTGATTAGAAACGTGCTTACTGCGAGTGACACCATTGAGACACTGACGACTTTACCTCCGTCTGAGAAGGAAGCATCGTTCTTTATATCGTCTGCGCCAGCGGTGATAGATTTTGTCGCGGACATTGTTGCGCAGATTGAACAAATCTCGAACCCGGTTGTGTTTGACAAGAACGTGCAGACCGAGCAGGCCATGTTGGATGTGATTGCACGTAAAAACGGCACAACTTTTTTTGCTGGAATATTTGTATCGGATGTCAATTGGACGTCAGACAATTCAGTTTCCTCTCCGGTGATGGCGTATTCGCTTTACTACAACGAAACATTGCGTCGCTCGTTGCCGGTAACGCTGCAATGGATGTCACAAGCTTATTGCAAAGCGCGCTCAAAGCAGGAGAACGCACCTGGAATCGACAACTGCGACTTGATTGTTAAGAGAGGCGTATTTCCGGTTAAAATCGCGATAGGCACCGGGGTAAGCACTGATGAAGGTGACGTGGAGTTGGACCCTGATGAAGCTATCAATATTATGCAACGGATAATGATGGCTTTTTACCTTCTAATGACGATGAGCTCCATGGTGGGATTTTATGCTGCGCCAGTCGTGAGAGAGAAGGAATGCGGTATCAAGCGTATGCAGTATCAACATCTTGAGACCGCTAATGCGTCATTCTTGTACTGGTTATCGAACTTCCTGTTCGACTACATGGTGTACACTTTAGCGATTATCGTCATTTCTATCATACTCGTGGTGTTCTCGGACTCAATGAGTAATTCGATCCTCGCTGCCTGGTTTGTCTCTATGGTCGTCTTCGGGTTGGCGATGCTTCCTTCTCAGTACTTAACCTCGCTAGTTTTCGCATCACATTCGTCAGCGCAGTCGTATATGTCGTACGCTTCGCTGTTCCAGATCATGGCGGCATCCATCGTGTTTGCGCTATCGATGATTCCTGGTTTGTGTGCCAAGGCGAACACTATCGCGTATTTCTTGCAGATTATGCCATTATATACGTTTAGCATTGCGATGCTAAATATCGTGACGGTGTCTTGGGCTCCCATGCGACAGCAATGCCTTAAGGTCGGCGGTGACCTTGATGGTGAGGGCCTATTGACTGTGCTAAAAGGGCTGGGCGAGAAATCTGAGAATTCGGTGTGGGATTGGGAGGTCACTGGGAGCTGTTGGTTTGCCCTCGTGGTATCTGCTGTAGTATACACGGTGATGTTAGTTATTATGGATCAGCGTGAAATGTACCCAACAGAAGTCAACTACAAGATTGGTCTCGCTTTGCGACGGGTGCGAGGCTATTTCTGCTGGCGCTTTTACGGGCAGCGTTATACAGAGGCCGATCAAACTGGTGCCGATTTTGACGAAGAATGCCCTAACGTGGATATGGTGCGTGTGATTCGAGTCTCGAAGGTTTACAATACCTTAATAAAGACGGAATCAGGGGGACAGAACGTAGCTGCAGATGGCGAGGCCGCTGCTGCTGCGGTAAATGGAAGCAGCCAAGTGGTGGCCCTGAACGATGTCAGCTTTTCTGTCGAGAAGAGAGATTGTGTCGCACTGCTGGGTGTCAACGGCTCAGGCAAATCAACGATGTTTGAGATATTGACGGCTAAATTTTCTCCCACCGGTGGTAAGGCAATGATTGACGGATATGATGTGACAGTGGAGGCCCGACATGCCAGCACGAGATACGGCTACTGTCCTCAGGATAACATTTACTTTAACGACTTGAGCGTACGTGAGCACCTTGAGCTGTTCTATCGCCTCCGATGCCGTAGAAGCAACGCTGTGCTGTCTGAAGGTGCCGTTATCGACAAGCTCATGAAGCGGCTGGATTTGTTCCTGGTCGAAAAAACCGCAGCTTCGCATCTAAGTGGTGGTAACAGGCGACGGCTTATGCTAGCGCTGGCACTTCTGAGCGATCACACCTCACTCTTACTTTTGGATGAACCTTCAGCTGGCGTGGATGTCGTGGCGCGGCGGCTCCTGTGGCGTGTTCTGCACGAAAAGCGGCAAAGTCACAATCGAACGAGCTGCCTATTCACAACTCACAGTATGGAGGAGGCAGAGGCTGTGTGTGCAAACGCAGTGGTGCTGCTCAAGGGACAGGTAGTATGGTCTGGCAGTATTCCTGACTTAAAGCAGCGCGTATCGCGAGGAATTTCGATCAGTGTACAGCTGGACAGCTCTGCCATTTGGAACCCCGACGAGGTGGAGCTCTACACTGAGCAAATACAGCGCTCACTCAAGTCGAAGCCGTCACGAACAGAGTTGGAGTGGAGTAACCTTTCGCTGCAAGAGCTAGAAGAAGCCTGGAAGCTTTGTCACGATCTGTTGCACAAGAATGGTGACACCACTGCATCGGCGCTTTCTCAACAACGTAACAAGGATTGGTTGGCAGGTTTACGAGCTCGTTTCGAATTGGACGACAGTGTAGCAAATGTTACTGTGATACCAAGTACTGATAATACCAAGGTACTGCCGGTCATCCCAATCGTTGAGTTCGTGCAGGAGTGGCTTGTGCAAGAAGCGTTGATTCGTCTCGAGACTCAACTTCTTCGAGACGAAATTACCACTCGATCCGGTGAGGTTGTGGTTTCAGCAGACCGTGAAAGTGCTCGTGGAAGTGGCATCAATACTAGTGGAGTGTACGAAACGTCGTGCACGGAAATTTTCGGGTTAGCTGACGTATTTGCGCTCATGGAAGAGAACAAACAGCGCTTTAACATCTCGCAATACAGCATCAGCGAACTGTCGCTGGAGCGCGTATTTGAGCAGTTCCAGTGAGTAGAGAGAGAATGCTGTTGTGTCAACAGATCTGAATCGTCAAGAAGTAGTGAGACATAAACTTCATAAGCGTTCCTCAAGATCGTTACATTAGTCCTAGGATCACTTTTGACAATTTGGCCTTGACACTTTTGTACATCAGCACTAAGACTCGTCACCTGCAATTGTGCAGTTGGAGCTGTTACTTTCTTACCTGACCAAACCAACCGATACAAATAATTGTCTTCACCAGACAGAACTTCATCTCAAGAATATCTGATCCGGAAGCAAATGAAGGTCAGTGTTTTGGAGATCAAAATAGATGGACGCTGCATCGAGTGGTGTTATACTTGATGATTGCGTAGGTGATGTCGATGAAGCAAACACCTTTGGTCGATCGAACTTTAGGTCTCTCCTACTAATTAGATCACGTAGCGCAGTCAGATACGATTTCGTGCGCTACATAGTGTCGTTCGTTCGATGAGGATCTGAAACAAGCAAGCGTATCGACAACTTTTCTCATCGGAGCAGATTGTTTCAAGAAAGCACCTTCATTGTTTTTGCTTTAAGGGTCATGTTTCCAGCACAGTGGAAAAACAATTCTCGCTGTCAAACGTCGTTCTACGACTAGTGTTTTCCAAATTGAGCAACTTGCTCAACCTCCAGGCTCGCCAGAATGAAAGCTCCCTCGCCCAACGCGTGGTTGCGCACAATCGGCCTCCCGACATAGTACTCGTAAGTCCCCGTCGAATTGAGGCTGCACATCGCCACAGTCCCCTCCCAGTTGAGCATGCCATTGCTGTTCTCAACGACGAAGGCTTTGCTGGTCACTGTGTAGTTGTAGGCCCTCAACGCGGCTGCCTGTAGCCCATGGGCGGAGGTACAATCTTCCTTGAGCAGACCGAGCCGCAGGCCCTTGAGAATGGCAAAGGTGTAGAGCATCGTCGATGAGCTTTCGAGGAAGTTGCCTTGCTTTGCACCAAGCGTTGGAAGCTGCCACCACACGCCCGTGGCCGCGTCTGCGTAGGTGACGATTCTTTTGCACAATTGGTTGGCCTGGGTCTGGATTGTGGAGGCCAGCCGCAAACAGGCTGTATCCGATCCGCCTTTGCAGCTCCCAAGCTGCTCCCAGGCGTTGACAAGGCCACCGAGATACCAGCCCAGCGCCCTGCCCCAGACGTAGGGGCTGCCACCCGTAACTTTGTTCGCCCACACTGCGGTCTTGGAAGCATCGTAGCCATGCACAACCAGTTCGGTGTTCTTATCGTAGGTGTTGAGGTAGAGCAGTTCAATCTGCAAGAGCATGTCCTCGTACGACCAGCTTGGTGCGGCAGCCATGTACGGCAGGAAGGAGAAGGTCCCATCGACGTATGACAAGTATGGGTAGACATAGTACCAGAAGCCGCGGTTCGCGTTACGATTCTGCAAGACCAAAGATTCGTTGAGTGTCGACAAAGTGTCCGTTTGAGCCGTTGTGAGGGTGCCAAGGGTAGCCTTGATGTTCAAGAGGGCTTGACCGATGGCGAGTCTGTCCAAAGGCTTCGTCGCAGTGACCGTGGGGTCCGTGAAAGACGTCGAGATAGACGCGACGATCGAGTCAGCATATGCCGCAAAGTTGGTGACGTGCTTCGAGTCATTACCATTGCTATAGATGCTGAGCCAGGACTGGATCGCAAGGGTGAGGACACCAGACTCCAAAGTGCTTGTAGCAGCGCCAGATGAGACAACGCCCTGCTTGCGGCTAATGACGCTCTCGATCATTCGCGTTGAATACGGAATGTCGAGTGCAGTCGTGGCGGTCGTGGCAAAGACGGCTGCGATCAGGGGGAACACTAGAGCATTCTTCATGGTGGTTGTGCTGATACCGATGGTCGAGGTTGGACAATTTCTAGGCAAGGCAGAAGGCGTGGCTCCGTGTTATGAGATGTTTCCACGTATGCGCAAACTAAGCTTTGGTTCAGGGGAGATAGAGATATCGCTGTCGTGCTTTTCTTTGTAGGAGCTCAAGTGGGATGTGTTGTCTGTCATTCGTGATCGTTCAGATAGAAGTCTTCAGTACTAGTAGAAGGGTGCGTGTGCAAAACGTGTTCGGCGGCAAAGAAACGATGACTTCTTGATCAAATGCACTACAAACATAACCTTGCTTCGTCTTGCCTCTGTTGAGCGCATCTGCAAAATCTCTACGACCATGCCATCGACACCATTATAGGTCCTTGTTGATTTCTGACGACGCCGAACGGCCATCACTAGCACCTACGCCCATGTACAGGTCTGTACACATACAGCTAGCTACTCTCGGTGCCGTGAATAGCACCTCTTGTAGCGGAGGAGGGCCGTCCTTTTAGCTGGCATGAGCTTCTTCGAAAAACGCCTTCAAAGCGAACATGCCGACGCAGACAAAGCAGAGACTTCAATAAAAATCTAAGGCGCCATTGAGGTAGTCAGTCACGTACAAACCAAAGTCAATGCCAACTTGGAACAAGCTGTCACTTCAAATACATTTTCCTTAGTGCTTCTGGTGTTGACGCTGTCCTTGTCCTATCGAGTGTGCGTTTTTCGTGCTATTTTTGATACTTTTCGTCGAATTGCTCCGTCGTATAGCGCTACATCTTGATATGTATCTCATCGTTCTTGGTAAGTTCAAGCAAATCACGCTGGTCAGCGTGCTGTGTCGACATGAGAGGCCTTGCATGGCACTCTTTTCTTCATTTTTCACATGTCAGTGTCGGTGCCATCCTTCATCTACCAGGCACCTCCCGACGAGCGCGTTCTCCGACGCTCCATGACCGGAAACTTAAGTTCCGGTGCCATCTCCGGCGGCTCACCACCGGTACGACGGAAACCAAAGCCACGCGTGCCATCCGGCCCGATAGCCTGGCGGTACAACTGGGTAGGTCCGATACTTGGAGAGGGCGCCAACATGTTGCCCCCAACAGTGTTGTTGTGTACGGGTGACTGCGCCATTCGCGGCGACAACAGGTTCAGCTTCGGACGCGTGCCCGACGATGACGAACGGGTACGGAAAGCTGCCGGCTGGGGTGGAGCACCCACCGTCGCTGCACGGCTACGCGACTCCCATCTACTCGACGATGGCGCAAAGTAGTCCTTCTGCCCATTTCCACTTGACGAGCCTCCACTTAACGCAGCCAGGCCACTTAAGCCACTACCATTATTAGCATCACCTGTCAGGTTCGAGGGCGGACGAAACTCCAGCTTGACCTTACTAGCGTACTTTCGACCGCTCTTTTTGTTCTTGCCAACAGTGAAAGACACGTAATCACCCTGTCGAATGTCCACATTTCCGTCTTCATCGGGAATAAGGCGGAACGAGATACAGGCCGAATCCTGTCGTGTCGGCGTAATGAGTCCGCCTGCACCACGGATGGAGTAAACGGTACCGGTGTTCACCTTGCCCTCACGAAGATCGTCCAACCCTTCACCGACCGATTCTACGTGCACAGGGCGCGTAACTGCAGAAGCCGATTTGGCACGACGGCGGTCACCACCAAGTTCCACTGGAAACATTTTCTGCTTCAACTTGTCACAATTCGTGCCGTCAAAGAGCACCACCTGCATACCCGTGCGCCAATTATACTGATCCGATAACGTCAATACAGCGTGCTTGGTCATCTCGTCGTCTACGAACTCAATGATAGCGTATGTCTCGCCCGCCGCGATGGGGGGCTTCAGCACAGCATTACGACCCGTAATCGTGTTCTTCTTAAGCAGGCGCAAATACGAAATCTCGCCGCATCCCTCAAAAGTTTCGCGCAGTGAAGCAACCGACGCGTCCTCCGACAAGTTATAAGCAATGGCCGTGCGAGCTAATTTGCCATGGTACGTCTGGTTTGGAGACAGTGGTTCTTTACGACACACCATACTCTCGTCTTCATTTAGCAATAATTTGGTCGACAATTCCAGTGCCTTCTTGACCTCATCCATATCGCTCGTCAGCTTCTTCACTCGACCAAATGAGGCCAGCAAGTCCAGCTTCACATATCCATCGACATTCATGTTTTTCAACAAGAAAAGATCGCCAAGCAAGTTTTCATCACAGAAATAGTACTCCAATTGATCACAAATCGTGCGGAGAAACGTGGCCGGCAGCGGGGCGCCCAATAACTCACCAGAACCATCAACTTGGTGGCCAGCTTCACTATTCTCGTCACTTGCTAAGTGCAATGACTGCACGGCCTGGTCGATTGCTCCTACTGCTATATTATCACTAGATGAAGGAGATGGCTCCATAATGGTGAGCACCGGGGGCGGTGGACCCTGTGGCAGCGGTGGCTGATGAGGTCTCAAATTCCGATTCTGCATCTGAATCTCATGCTGATACTGCATAGCAGCTGCGACAGATAGGGACGTGTCATCTGCGAGCGCATTCCAGGCCGATGCCAGCGCTGACGGCTGAATCGGGGCCGAGAAAGAGCGATTACGAGTAGGAGTATAATACTGTGAAGCCAATTGAGCCATGACATCCAATTCGTCCGAGTCATCATCATTTGCATGGCTGTTACTGCGACTGTAGGATGGCAAAGATAAGAAACCGTCGGTCACAAAGGAAGGCAGAGGAGGATTCTCATTCTCAAAGTTCGAAGACATTTGGGAAAAATGTCTACGAGTCCGTGGGAAAGAAATGAAAAGAATGACTGAGCCTCTGAGCCTGTCCACAGAGAGAGAGACATGGAATGAATATATCAGTTGATTATCAGATAGTCAAGTGACGATATGGTATGAGTCAAGTCTGTACCTGTCTTTAGAGTTCGTGTGTAATGTCTTTTTAAAGGTTTACGGATGGAATGACAATTCAATCTATCAGACACTTGTCGTTAGCTCGCTTTCGTGCGTAACGTAGACGTTAACAGTGGACGGTTGGGGTCCAACGCGTAGCGAGTCTCTCGGCAAGAAAGAGGGGGATTCAGCTGAGCTGTAGTGTAGCTGGTCCGACGACACTTGTGGTTTAATTTGTCCCCCTTGCTGCTGCGATCTCACGTTGAGTTGCCAGAGAGACAGCCGAGCAACTTATCAGGTTACTTGGATGCTTACGTTGCAAATGTGAGAAAAAACCTTGGGTTTTTTTCTCTGCAACTTGAGCTGTTTCGTTGACTCGGCTTCAACACGTGTTTTCGCGGAAGAGTTGTAACGCTGATAGTGGCTGTTTTTACAGCATTAATCCAACTATTTTCGTTTTCAAAAAAATACAATACCTTATTCATGTAAATTTGTGAAAATGGGTGTCTCGGTAGTGAACATCCGTTAGAGTGGGAGGGAGCGTCGCGGCTGATCTAAGTTAGGAACGTGTGGTTAAGTGACGGAAGCTTCATGGCTGTGGCCAATTTGCTATGGAATGATCGATTGTTCGTATTGTACATGACCTTCTTGTTAGTCAGAGCGCCTCGTCGCCACGTAAGTTTCTAGTGTCTATGAATGCCAAATGTCATCAAAAATATCTTCGTATTCGTCGTCAGAGCTGTCTTGGGATATGATACATGTTTATCACCTTCTCTAATTGCAGCGTAATAAGTTGCCTCGTTGATCGAAACACGAATAGTTTCCATTAATAAACTCTCAAAGCAAATCACCTACTTTCGTTTTCGGCTTGCATAAAGATTGAGCAAGGATGCTCAATCTTTATGAAGGCGGAGTATGAAGCAGCAACGTCGACTGCCCCATCTTCGACGCGCGTGGTACCCATGTTGTAGCAAATGGCTACACTTACGTCATGGCTTAGCATTCTGAGTCCTACGCTCATTTGACAAAACTCACTTACATTTACGTAGTTTTGATTGGCTGAAACTACCAATCGCTCACGTCCAACCATGTCAATCAGATCAGTGCCACTCAGACTATGGAGCTCGATCAAGCCATCTCGCTTTGGCGTGGCCGTGCTGCCGACGCCACGCTACTAGGTGCCACGACTTGCGTGTCCAAGGACAACAACAGACTGGTTTTGCTAACATCAGCCGAAGACGTGCGCGAGATCTGCGCCTCCACGCGCAAGTGTATCAACCACTGGACCTTCCGAGCTGGTAGTGCACACGCGCTGCACGTGGCAGCAGTGCGTCACCCGTACTCGCGCTTATTCTTTGGTGTATGTGGAGCAACTGGCGTGAGTGCTAGTAAGAGGACGCGTCAGGCTAGGCGGCAGGAGGACAACAAGACGACAGCAGTACCGGCCAACGAAGGCCTCGCGGTCTGGCGCGACACGGACTTGGACATGGTCAAGTGGAGACGTACGCCTTTGCAGTCGAACTGCATAGTCTTTGCGCTACTTACACATGTCAAGCTGAAGGAGGAAGTTATCGTGGTGTTTCAGGACGGCTCATTTGTCGCATACGATGAGGATTTGAACCGAGGAGTGCACAGTGATGACGCCAAAGAGGCAGTCGCAGTAGAAGGAGATGAAGATGACGACCAGGAAGAAACGGTGGTGTGGTCGTACTTGGAAACGGACAACCGAAGCTCCTTGAAGGGTGGGCTCTTTTTATCAATCTTGCTGCAGAAGAGTGACAAGCACTCAAAGCTTTTGGTGTATCAAATTACATGTCCTAGTCTTACGAGACGCATGGGAGGTGTGCTATCCGTTGTGCTGTTAATACGTCGTCGTGTCGTCCTACCGGATAACGAGGAACTGTCTTCGTGCGCATTTCACCCGGAAACTTTCTCGTACTCGCTGATTGGCCGCTCAGGCTGCTGGCAGTCGCTGCGTTTTTCACGCGATGCACTGACTAGTGCAGTGACTTTGATAACTTCTCGCCAAATGCCGAACTTGACGTCGGCCGAGTTAGATTCCGCCCCCGTGCACAAAAAACGTAAACTTCAGGTGGCCAACAAAGCAGGGCCAGGTTACCTGGTGAGTGGCATTGGCCACGTCACCTACCTGGTTAGTCTTTCTCTGGATGCTCCCTTGAATATCACAGCCTGGGACTCCAGGTTTGCTGTCCCGGTATCAAGAACTGAGATTGATTTGGCGACGGAGAAAGACAATGAGAGCAGTGTTGTTGTCGGGCGTAGTAGCAAAGATGGCATTGGCAAACCAGTGCAAATCGTTAACGTAGGTCCAGGTGACGCAGTGTTTGCCATCTATGAGCGGGGTGCCTTCCTTATTCACGTGAGGAATAAAAACTCGACGCTAGCCAGTGTCCTAGGAGCCACGGCATCTAGAAATTTGACAGCTTTGAAGAATTTAACGACGCCTGCAATGCCCAACAGCGTAATCCAATGGGAAACAGTGATAGCGACGAGTAGCGCGAACAACGATACACTGGATGCTGAGGCGTGGAAGTCGAATGTATGCGGTGATGACGATCGTGAGCGACAGCTGATTGCGGATCTGTCAAACCCTCAAGTTACCTCTACAGCTGCTGAGTTCACGAACCGCCTTGGAAAGGCGTTAAAGAAACTGAAAACCAAGCGAAAGAACGGCAAAGAAGAAGAAGAACTATCTTTCCGGTTGCTACAGGCCGTGACTCAGCGTTGCTTGAATTCGACGGACCTAAGTTTGTGGGCTACGCTCGAGCAAATGTTGCTTACAGACCGATTGTCTGCTCGCGCTGAGCCAACACTGCTACCCACTCTGATGAAGCACGACCAGTTTGCACTTCTCGAATGTGCTATGGTGCACCTTATCGATATCGACGAGCGCTCAATTGTGCGCCTACTGAAGTACTTTATTCGTAAGAGTAGCAGCTCGTCGTTCATCAAGTTTGTGACAAAGCAGGTCAAGGTCCAAAACAAGAAAGCTAGCAAGGTTGATGCAATTGCAGCCTGTGAACGCGCTACGGTCGCGCTTTTGGGCCTACCTACGAACATTGTGTTTCTTCACCGCGCGATTCGTGAATTAGAGCTGGAGGAAGTACTGCTCTTGCTTGCAATCTGCAAAAAGCTGCTGCTTGTGCACACTACTGGAGACGATGCTGAAGATGACGAGGAGCCAATTGAAAAGCCTAAGAAAAGTGCAGACAAGACTATTGCAGCGAAGAAAGACGAGACACGCTTCACTCCACTGCCTCTGGCCTCGCACTGCTGTGCGTGGGTTTGTGCGCTGTTAGACGCACATCTGTTGGCTTTGGTCCAGCGCGCGTCTCAGAACCCCGAAGTCTGTCGTACGCTGCACCAACTGGATGAATTGGTCCAGCTGCTGGTCCGCACGAATGCGCAGTATGAATCTGTCCACGGTGTTCTGAGCAATTTCTTATCGGGCGTGCGGCTGCCGCAAGCTCCTGGACTTTCTGATTACAGCATTGAGGAACTGCGTCTGTAATGAAGTCCCATATTGTGCTTCTGCATCAACATGGCTACAACCGATAACGTGATTGCAATGTACTAGATTTATGTTCACCAGTCTAATGAGTCTGACGATGCAGTGTAAGCCGTGAACTATTTAAGTGACTTACATTAGACGTTTCAAGTCAAACATAAATGACTCCGTCTTCATCTCGTCTGACTCCGTCTTCATCTCGTCTGACTCCGTCTTCATCTCGTCTGACTCCGTCTTCATCTCGTCTGACTCCGTCTTCATCTCGTCTGACTCCGTCTTCATCTCGTCTGACTCCGTCTTCATCTCGTCTGACTCCGTCTTCATCTCGTCTGATTCCGTCTTCATCTCGTCTGACTCCGTCTAAGATCGTCGCTTTAGAAGCAGCGATCCCAACTCTCCCTTTGGGTCCACCTTCTAGTTAATAACATCCACGAGAAAGTCAAAAATGTCCGTGTTTCGAATGGCCGTCTGGATGTCCTCCTTTTGCAACGTCCGCCGTTTGTTCTTCTCCGAGTAGCCCCACGAGCGCAGTGTGAGCTCTAGGATGAACATCTCACAGGCCTTGGCAAACAGTACTGGTGCTTCTGCACTAATCATACGAACGTCTTCATCTGACTTCATGATGCGCTTGATACGTGCCAGTGGCAGGTCATTATGGTTTTTAAAGTCTGTAGCAAAAGGAGGCATTCAAATCGACACACAAAATAGGTCAGTACCGTATTTTTAGTCCCAATTTCGCTCCTGTTTTCAACCTTGTTCACTCCCGACTTCCAGCTGTTCCATCTCCAACAACTGTTTTGCCCAAAACGACTTCAGTTGCTGCTCCATCTGCAGTTGGTGTTGAGCTTGTTCGGCCTCTGTAAGTTCCACGACTTGGCCGTCCATTTTTCCTGTTCCTGGCTAAAAATTACAGCGCTTTTTCTTTGCAATAGTAAGAGGTTGTTTAATAAAAAGGGGTATGAGAATGCAAACGGCTGCTTAAAATGGCCACGCAAAGAAAGACGCACCTTTTCAATCGAATGCGCTTTTTGATGTCGATGGTACAGTGTACCGATACAATGTGGTAAACATCATTTCAAATCGATGGAATGGCTACAGTTGATACATGGCTACATGCAATGCGAAGAGACGATTATGAGATGCCGAGGGTAAAGTGATTGAATGGATCGTCCAGCTACAATTCGAGTATGTGTCGATACAGGGTCTAGTGCTATAACGGTATCGAGATCATCTATGATTTTTAAAACATGTTCATTAAGCTAGGAAATGACGAGTTGAGGTCGTGTGATAGATAGTGCAAGGAAATAAAGTAGACTTGACTAAGATGCACGTACGTCCTCAAGGGCGAGGAAGTATACGGGAATGATGTGCATTATATCGAGAAAATGCTGGACCTTGTGCTGACTACAGGTCGTCGCATAGTAGACAGTTGTGGGCAGTAACCTACAAACTACGTTTCGCCATATCAGTCATGAAAACCAAACACTTACCGCATCTTACTACATACCCCTGGTGATCTTACTTTTTGACGCGTAGATCCACATTGTATTCACTGTTTTTGCTTGCTTTGTTCACAAGTTATTTCCTCAATGACAAGGTGATTTTGTTGTGGAAGCACTTGCGGTGAGGAATATCTTGTATGAGATTCTTTTGCATCATATCATCAAATTTGATTAGGGAACCGATATCAAAAGTCTTCAGCTTTTATAACACTGTCTCAAACTGATCTTAATTGATCGTCTCTTGTCGTCCGTCACTCCTCCGATGGCCGCCTCGGATAAGGTATTCATGCAGCTTTTCCCCAACTTCGTGGCTGCTGTTTTTTTCACTTGTCGTCAAATCGAAACTCTTCCGTTGGGCAAGTATGTAACTGCTTGATGCACGAACTTGCCAGACTACAAAATTTATTATCCATCTGAATGTTGGTCTCATTCTTCAACTTGTGCTCTCTGGTCAACTTGACGCCAATTTGTAGTGTTCAAAAATCATAACGAAATCTTGACGATGGCCGATGTCGAGAAAAGTTTCAACCTTCAGATTTCTCCAAAAGGGGTCACACGAGAAAGTGCCAACAGTGAACAAACTCCTCTGTCTCATCCGTCTATCTGGTTATTGCTTGCAATTTCGATGCCACGGATGGCTATTAACATGGCCTGGTCAGCTCAATGGGCCGCACTTGGACCCTACCTGTCGACGATGCTACCGAATTACGCCGTCCAAATCACACAATTTGTTGGTCCCATTGTCGGTGTGTTGGTTGGTCCCAGTGTCGGTGTCCTCAGTGATCGCAGCACTGCAAAGTTCGGTCGACGCCGACCATTCTTGATCGTCGCGGGCTTTTTTAGTATTATTTGCTGGATAGCCATGAGCTACACGCGGGAAATGGGTGAAGCTCTTGGCGACCATGGTGATGGCACGGACGGTCAGCCAATTGACCGCACGTGGACATCGATCCTCACTGTATTCTTCTACTTGTGGATGGACATCACCATCAACGTCGTCCAAACACCGGCCATGCTTATTGTCGCTGACATTGCTGGCGATCGTCAGACAACCGGGGCTGCTCTTGGCCAGGCATGGTCAACTTTTGGTTCGATTCTCGTCGCCGTCTATATAGAATTATTTGGAGCTGCCCACAAGACTCTGCACGGATTCATGTGGATGTTGTCGGGCACCATGTTCATTTGTGTCACCGTCGCTGTCGTGTTTGCAAAAGAAACTCCATTGGATCCGAGCAAAGTTGACGCTGTATCGACGTGGAAGCGCATCGGCCACGCGTTTGCTTCCGTATATCGTGGCATTCGCACACTACCTCATGTGCTTGCCATTTATGGTATGTGTTTCTTCTTCATTCAGTATGGTTTCACGGCGTACAATGGTAACAAGGGTCAGTTTTTCGGTCTCGAGGTGTACGGCGGATCCGCTGAAAACGCTGATAGCTGCGACCCGTGTACCCCCGAGCAGGATGCATATAACCACGGCGTCAGCATCGCCGGTGGCCGCGCTGATCTAATCTTCAATATCGTCGGCTATATCTACTCATGGACACTGCCGTTCCTAGTGCACAAGTTTGGTGTGAAGTGGATGTTGACTATTTCGACGGTTCCGCAGACTTTCCTCATAGTCATGGCATGGACGAGCGATGTGACGTTCAATGTGTTTGTTGTTGCCATCACCAGCATCACACAGGCCGTGTGGTTTGCTCTAATTGTGCCAGTGATTATTCACGTTTTTGGTGAAAACGAGGAAATCGGCATCTACGTCGGAGCTCTGAACTCGGCGAACTGCTTCGGTCAACTTTTGAACTTTGCCGTTGGTTCGGTCCTCGTTGAAACTTCTCTGGGCTATAAGCTTCCCGTCTTCCTTGGTGGTATTATGAGCGCTCTCGGCTTTTTTACGGCTTTGTTTTTTTTCAAGATGAAGACGTACTCCATGTAAGCGCTATATCCAACCTTTACATAGCCTGGTCGTCATCCCTTGCATTTTGCTTCAGCATCGTCTTTGTCGATTCGCCAGCTTATATCATACCAACGTACTAGTATTTTTTTCTCTTGCGAATCCTTGACTATTACTCCGAAGTACTTCGAAAGCACGTCACCTTACTTGTTTGCTTAGTGTCCGTACAAAAAGTGCATAGCAGAACGATCGCAAATGTTCTACTGATGAAGTTCATGATGTTGCCGTGGCAAACGATCAGCTTGTAGCTCACATTGGGGTCAAACTTCTTCGCCAGAACCAAAGATTAAACGTAGCCATGACGTCCAAATGAGGTCGGTGCGTTCGCTTGCAACTTGAACGCCGTAGTGTAAAGTATTTTGAGACCTTTGTCATGTAGTACACGGGAATTGAGGTTTGTCCACGATAAATTAATATGTTACGCAAGAAATGCTGCGCGAAATTGAAGACGTGTATAACTATCCATTGGACCCACCCGAAATGACTTGAAGTTATAAGGGTCCTTGTTCTGTGCTTGATGAACCTTTTCTTACATACCACTGTGACAAGACTTCAACTAGATTTTGAACCCAGACGCCAGAAATCTTGACCTCATTATGCTATCTGACCTTTTTTTGAGACCGAGTTTGGGCAGGGTAGGTTGTACTATATGAGCGAGCTATGGAAAGTCCGGACATAACGTCAATCAATGAACATAAGAGTCCTTCTAATTCTCACAGCGCAGCGACTCCCTCTTTGTAACAGATGCCGTTTTCTCCTAGTACCTTGTACTTGGCACCACACCATTATCTTCAATCTGCACTTTCAGCTTCATATATTGTTTTGTACATTGATCATCATTCATGTTCGTAATGAACATGGTATTGATATCCAACACCAGCACTAGAAAAGCTTAAAAGCGGCAATTTACATTCACACACCAGCAACATGACGCCTAGTTGTCGCCCTCGACATCGGGATCAACAATCTGGCGCAGAGCGTCCGGAACAAAGTCAAAACCCGCCTGGTCCATGGCAGAATAAGGCTCAATCAGGCTCGAGCCGTCGTCGTGGGCAGCAGCTTCCAGAGCGTCACACGCCTCGAGGAACGTCATGGCGTTCAGCTCGTCGTACGTCTGCTTGGTCGCCTCCATGAATTTCTGGATACGGAAGTTACGTGCCAACTTGTTCACCGTGATGTTATCGGGCGACTGCACGTGCTCCGTGTCCATGACGTTGATGCCGATCTCCGAGTCGCTCGTCATGCTGCGGCGGTTCCAGTTAGCCGAGCCCAGAGAGACGTAAACGTCGTCAATAATCACCAGCTTGCTGTGAATATACAGCTCTTTTGACTTCTTGGTCGTGTACAGCTTGAACTTGTCCGGAAATGCCTTCTGGATAGGAGCCACCATGTCGTACAGGTACTTGGCGTAGCCAGTGTAGCCAGCTTCGACTGTGTGCTGCACAATGACAATGAGACGTTCAATGCTCGGCATCATGTCCATGATAGCCTCCAGGAGCTGTGGCACTAGAATAAAGTACTGGTCTTGAATGAAGATGTAGTTTTGTGCATTACGGATTGCCTTAATACGAGCGTGGAAAATAGACTGTTCACCTTGTGGTGCGAAGCCATAGTGATCGTAATCAGGACTGAATGTGCGACAAAGTTGCACAGCATGACTTCCATCCTGAGGAATCTCTAGAGGTGTCTCACTCTCCCCAATAGGCGGGAGGTCTGAAAACTCGGGGTTTTCAAAGTCCAAGATATCATCCATAAGATCCTGGCATGGTTTTTTCTTCGAGTTCCAACGATCGAAAAAGTTACACGCTACGTCTTTAGTAGCAGGGCCTTCAATACGTGCATGGGCGTCCAACCAGCCATCCCACAAGCATTTAATGCCCGTCTTTTCACGAAGTTGAGCTTGATCGTGTTCAAGAGTGTCCCAACGGTCATTGGTCAGATCCACGCCACCCACGTACGCCACAAGGTCACGTCCTTTGCGTATAATGACAGACTTTTGGTGATGTGACGACGTCGCGTATGGCAGACGGTCGTCGTAGACGAAACGTGCAGGGCCGTTCTGTTCTGGTGGTGGCAGCGCGTTAATAAGGTCCCGCACCTCGTGGTTCTGTGCACGTTCCGTGACATTTGACCACACAAGCATGCGCCAATCAGCGCCGCGCTTGACAGCAGTTTCAGCGAGGTTGCAGAGCTTCGTATCAGGCTCATGAGGCTTGAAAGGTACGTTACATGTCCCCCAGCCTGTCATGTACACGACATCTCCACGACGGACTTCAAGCATATCATCAGCTACGTCGTGGAAGTAACCGGCAGAAGCGGCGTAGAGTTGCACGCGGTTTCCTGTCGTGTACAAGTGCATGCCCTCACGTTTGTGACCGTCACGAGCTTGGCGCATTTCGTGTTCGGTGAGAAACCAACGTGATGGTTCAAGATAAGGCTGATCAAAAGGAGCTGTTGCTGCTTTCTCGGGCTTTTTCTCCCTTTGAAAAGGATCGATAATGAACTTAAAGGCACGACTGAATCCATCCATGATTGTTGAAATGGAAATTGAGGACACGAGGCACGTGTGTATTGGACACGGCAAAAGGAGGAATGATCGATCTTGATGCGGGTTCATAGGATAGAAATGGATCGGCTTTGGAAGGGTTTCTAAAGGGATAGATCTCTATTATTCCTACAAACTTGCCGAAAGTATTACTGTATAACTGCTACATAATTCCGGTCCCGACGACGACCCATACAGTGACAGTAATACTGCCTTAGCGAACCACTTGTTTTAACTATTAGATGACTCTGGTCAGAAGGGTGTCCCTTCTACAAAGTAAGGCTACGTTGTTCATTGGATGATATCAAATTATCAAGCCGCAAATTTTTGACTTTAAATCGAAAAATAATCCTAGTCCGATTGTTAGTAAAACTACTATAAATCATGTTTCCAACTTTCCGCTTCTGTGTCTTCTTTGAATACCAAACTTCTAGCTTGGCTGACTCCTGCTCCTTACAATTTCATGCCAGAGTGGCACATTTGGCATGTTTTCTTTTGCTCAGCTTTTCTTCATCTAGCAGGTCTCGGCAGCTCCGTTTGTAGAATCAATCGGCGAACCAGCAATGGCAATCATCTCGCAAACCATCTCAGGTGTGTATTTGTTTATACGGATCTTACATATCAGTTCATTAAAACACAGCAGCGACTGCACCAAAGCATTGAGCATAGCAAAGTCCAGTCCTCTCCGATCCAGTCCGTGATGATTCCAATTTTGAAGCTCTTGCTCTATCTGCGCTTGTTGTGGAGTGCATTTGATCTGGAGAACTTCTTGGAAAGCGGATAAGGAACCTCACACCGATAGCTAGTTGATCAAACGAAAACTTACGAACTGAAGTTATCTGAGAGCACGAATTCTCAGTCAATACCATCCCTCTTTCTCCTACATGACTCTAGTATGAACGAGCAACTTGAACGCCGCATTGCACCAAAGGTTTCTGAAAAGACGCAGTCCAGAGTGACTTGTTTGAAATTAATCAACCGATAGTGGCTCTGGAAAAATCAATCAAGAGCGATAGTCGCACAAATTGAAGGTGATCGCTCGACCATTACTCCAAAAGAAAACATTCATAGCAGTACCGCTATCCCTGATGCTAGTGCGAAGGCAGTTAGTAGCAGCTCGACGTGTCCGGTACCACAATCACGGCGTGAATGAGATGACAATCTTGGCGAAACTCACAAAGGCATCTCCTGTCAGCGAAATCCACGATTCAAACCACTTCAGACACTCGATCCCAAGACGCACAAGAGTCTTTCGGTCAGCTAAGCCGGTTACGCGAAACAGCTACGTGCTCTGTGAGACGTTCCTACTTATCATTTTACACGAACACAGCAGCAGATGGAAGCTCGTTTGCGCACCTGGTAAGCTCATCGATGCCATAAACCCAATCACTTCGAAGTAACACGTATTTTCTTCAGACAAATATACCTCGTAGCCATGCGCTTCAAATTCCTGAGCAAGGACTTTTAGACACCAAATTCCAGACTTAGTGCACTTAATTCTACCACGTTCAACATCCACATGCAATGTGCTAGTGCTAATATCAACACAAGCACTACCAACGCCATGTGTGCGATTTTCTGCGTCCTCATTTCTTCTATCATCGAGTTGGACCTCACAACTTGGTGGTTTGTCGTTTTGTCCTTCGATGAATCTGTCTCCATTGCTCGTTCCTCCAATGCTTGTGACGCTATCGCTCTGAACTGCCGAGGAATTGTATCTCCACTACTTTCGTTCCTTTTAGATTCATCATAGTTCGTGTGGCCAAGCCTCCTACTTCGTGGTCCGTCACTAGTGAAATAATCCCTTATGATGTGGGTCGACAAAGACTTTTCATCATCCGACACCATTACGGTCGTTCCAAGAGCTTGATTGGTTGTGTCAATCTCGTTTTCTTGCACTGACATTGCCTCCACACCTTTGCAGTCGAATTTCTCCGACATTTCTTGGCAACCAGTTCTTCCTGCAGGTCGAAACCTGTCAGCAGAAGTTCCAACCGTCGCGTTTTATTGACAAGATACTTTTCCCAAGTTGAAATGCTTCACAGTAATTACGGACAGCATATCAATTCACGTCCCGTTTTCGTGACTGGTGCAGATGAAGGCATTGGCATCGCAACGTACGCTCCGCTTCAGGTGCCGATCTTATGCTACTTCTTCGGATGAGCTTCAGACATCTGCAGGAACCATCGAACCAAAATTGAAGCGGCAGCGAATGATGGAGACGACAATTGTTGAAGTGCATCTTGTAGAGCTTCTTCACGACCTTGACAAGACCAATGAAGAGGACGATAACCATTACGGACTGTTCGTGTGGCCGTCAGCACTTTTGTTATCTCAGTTCATTGTCCACGAAGCAGATTGGCTCTGTCGCGATAAAGTCATTCTGGAATTGGGGTGTGGTACAGGACTCCCGTCGATTCTCGCTAGCTTATGTGGGGCGACAAAGGTGTATCTAACGGATCGACCTGATGCCGCCGATATCAAGTGCAATGCAGAGATCAATATCAACATCAACGACATTGCAAGTCGAGCCGAATTTATTCCTTTGACTTGGGGCGACATGCATGTTTCCGACACGATACTTTCTATCTTCCAGACAGTTCAAGTCATTTTTGCTGCTGATTGTTTTTACCGATCGGAAGGTATGACGTCTACTTTAAATTCTCGACTTCATCTCACGCTTTTAACTTATGGTTGTATCATGTCTTTGGCAGATTTTGAAAACGTGCTTGCAACGATGGCCCTGATCTTTCGTTGCAGTCTTTCGAGCTCTTGCAAATGTTACTTTACCTACCAACTACGCAGTATCGATCGATCTATTGCACCATTACTTTCTCGTTGGGGTTTGACTGCCACGTTCATAAATACGAGCAGCCTTCGTCAATTGAACAATCAAGACTTTGATAGTATCTATCTCTACCAAGTTAATGCTCAATTTTAGAATGCAACATACAATGATCAGGATGACGATGGCTCAGCTTCGCCTTTTATTTCTCACACGATTCCGATTTTACAGGGTTTCTAATTCTAGCAATGTACCTCCCATAATCTAGAAACATGTGCGTGGGGCTCTCGCAATAGCCTCTTCAGCCTTTTCATGAGAGGCTTTTGCTCTTGATATACCCTACGTTTAGTGTAACTTGTCAAATTCCTATCAAACGAGTGAGACCGTCGAGCTTTAGGGTCCACCCATTTTAATACAGGTCGCAAGGTACATATACAATAGGGACTTCCTACAAAATTCGAGAGGACTGTCCTTTATCATCATCGCCATCCGGTTTTTATGTCTGCGCTCGAGTGAGTTAAATGTCGCTGAAAATATTTATTGGTTCTTACAGGAATTTCTAAAAAAGCATCAGGATTTCAGTGATCAAGAGTTTTGAAAGCCCAATATGCTTCGACACTTGAATCCGGACACAGTTTATATTAATCTGGCAGGCATCGCAGTTGGCAACGCACTAACGGACCACCTAAGACTAATGAGCAACCAGAGTATTGAGCTTGGCGGTCCACGCTTACCTCGTTACTTTGTGATTCTGTGCTCGACTGACAAAAGGCATTGAAACACCTGACCACAGTTCTAGAATCGAGCTAAGGCCGATTTGAGCGCGTACTCAGTCCGCGTCAAATTAGTCCGGCGCTTGATGTACCGAGCGACAAGTACGCACATCCGAATGTCTTGCTTTCCACCAAAGAGTGTCAAGTCCGCGCAAGATTCTTGTGGCACCAACCAATGCCTACTTCGAATATAAAATGCTCTTGACAATTTTCATCATAGCACGAGCTTTCAGTTGCAGCTCCTACGATTGTTTGGGTCATCACGATAAACGGGACGGATTGAGGTCTATTGTATCCGGGACGAAAAATACTCGGTCGATTGAAGCCGTAGTGCATTAGTGAGTCCATAACTCTGCAAACACGAAGCGTCCAAACCAGAATGCTGGAAACATTCTGTGAACGAAGAAGCAAAGCTTCAATGCATGCATCTTCCGTGTCTGCACCGCTGGAGTACACACTTTGTCGATCGGGTGTCAAGAATATCCGAGTGTCGTCTCTTTGTCTACTTTGCCACAGAGAAAACGAGCTTCTCCAGCGTAGTTACGATTATGCGCGCGTGAAGCCTGCCGTCAGCGAGCGTGTCAGCTTACTAAAAGCAGGATCAGAGATCACCGCAGTCCATTTTTGAGGCTCAAGTACTTGAGCCTCAAAGTACTTGCCATTAGTCGTTTTCTACGGCGAGTAGGACAGATGATCTATTGGGACTGTGGTCGTACTACTGATGGCTTGCACCCTAATGACCCGATTCCTATTGCAGCGATGAAGATAACGGCGAGTGGGTGCATGGCGCAGTCGCCACGAAACTCGAATGCAGCATGACTACATTTCAACAGCTTTGAGCCTTCTTGATGTAGAGGCTCGTCTCCGTGACATCTCCGTCTTATCAAACCTCCAACGATAGTGTGTTGTTTTGCAGTAAATGAAAGAAAACTTAGTCTACTTCGACTGAAAAGAGTGTTCTCTTTCTTCAAAACACTTGGGACGAAGTAGACTAAATCTTCTTTCGAAATTTCTGCAACAATCAATCATTGACGCCTCCGTTGTCGACAACCATCATTGATGGTCCAAACTACAACACGGAGTGTTTCTAGATTTTTCTCTCTAACGCTCACTTGGCCGATCAACATCGAGTGTCCAAAGCAGATGTTTGAAGCAGAATTTTGGGATGGCAAGTGGCCGTTTGGAGGAGAATGTGATCCTTATGATGTGCCCGCGCCAAAGGGAGAAGTGTGTGCAAGGATTAGCAAATTTGTGGGCTTGGCTGACGAAAACGCTGGCGAGTATTCGTTCGGTGGTCTAGCTGACACTCTGTCGGTTGCTCCAGGCCTATTTGTTAATTCTTTGGGAATGATTTCATTTCCGCTTGTGGAAGAGCAAGCGGAGAAGCTGATTGCAAAATGTGAAAAGTCTCCGTACGGACACAACATGGAAACTAAGATTAATGAGTGCGTCCGGAAGAGTTGGCAGCTTGAACCGGATCAAGTCGAGATAAAAAAACCTTCTTGGGAGAAAGAACTTGATAAGTTGATTGACATCATAGCAAACCGCTTGGGATACAAAGGGGTTCCACTGCAGTGCAAATTGTACAAGATGCTTGTATATGGAGAGGATGGTCACTTTTTCAGCCACCGGGATACCGAGAAGGAGGACGGTATGATTGCAACGTTAGTTGTTCTTCAGCCACCAAGCACACATGAAGGAGGCGTCTTAAAGGTTTATCGATATGGAGAAGTAGAGCACCGCCATGACTTTGGCAAGGCCGATGGTACCGCGGCTTATTTTCCCCACTTTGCCGTGCATTATGCTGATGCAAAGCACGATTTAGATAAGGTTACGAAGGGATTTCGCTTGGCTATGGTGTACTCGATTTGTCTCCCGGCAACGATGCAGCACCTAAGAAAAGGCCCGACATGGACCGTCCCGGACGACCTCAACGTTGCTATCAGCCAAATGGAAAACGAATCATTCGCATTGTTCTTATCCCACAATTATACGAAGAAGAGCATTGGAGATTTGGGCTGCGCAGCTCTCAAAGGAGTCGATAGGGCCAGATTCCAAGCCCTTGAAGTAGCAAACTCCCGAGTACCCGACGATAAGAAACTTCGATTCCTCACGCAAAATTGTCGTTAAGAGCTGATGTAGACAAATTCGACGGTTCAACCAGGGGTCGAAAACAAGCGCTTCACTGGTTTTCGACTTCTGGTTGAGCGGGGAAGATCTCGGGCGCTAGAAGAACCTAACGCGTGACGACATGTTCAACTTCTTGAATCCTGGAGGTGAAATGTGTTTTGAGCTCTGAGGTTCTTTTGCTTCATTGGACTATGTAGTCACGGGTAACGAGGGCACGTTTAGAAGCACAATATATTCCAGATTCGAAATTTTTGCGTGGCCAGCTATCCGACATGAGGAAAATATACTATATCTCATGTCTGTCGAGCTCGCTGTTGAAGACTTGTCATCATCGCGTAAACCAGTTAGTGCTGCGGCACTTCTCACATTTTTAGATGCGGCTGGTTCAAGGTATGATTGGGGTGTTGATGATCGAGAACAACCTAGTGCGAAGGCTTCCGTCAGATTTTGCCGGTCGTTTCTTAACCTACTAGTGGATGTTGGAGACCCAGAATTGGCAAAGTTGTTCCTTAGCAAGTTTTATCCCCACTTGGGAAAGAAAAAAGAAAACGCATCGCTGATCCCAGGTTTTATCAAGATTGCCAGCACTTTTTCATGAGATGACGTCGGTGAAGCATTGTTGGACGTTCTGGGTACCCAATCACCTGAATATGGTTACGGCGAAGACTCAGCTGTGGAACTGCTGCTGCGAGTGGCTGCTGGTTTAAATGATGGAGCACCTCGGCAGGCTCTACTCGCGAAAGCTTTGGAAAAAATAGAAAATGGTCTTGCATTCTTCCACAGCAGCTGAAGCTTTGTGGAGCCATGCTATCTGCCTTGGTGACTCTCAATCCTTTGATATGGTTACAAGGAAACTTGAGAAAATGGAACCAAGTGAGCTTGGTCTATTCGGCAATGTGTTGGCACAGCATGGCACCGTCTTAGAATTAGAGAGCGAGCAGTTTGCCTTGCTTTCGAGGATTGCTGCAAAGCGAGTGGAGTGGTTGAAAGGCGAAATTGAAGAATTGGATAAGTTGAGCAAAACGTTTTCATGGGAGATGCCGTACGCGGGATATTACGAGTACAAAGAGATTGCGGAGTTTCTGCGTGGTCCTCAGCAAACGATGATTTTGAGAGGGGAGAGAAGTAGTGAAAACTTCTCTTGCGAAGCTCGCCTTGAGCTTTGCAAGGGGAAGAAACGTGAAAGAATTGAAAACTTTAGTAGTCTTCGCAAGGCGAAGAAATTCGCTGCTACTTGCAGTCGGAATCGTAGTCCTGAGCCCTCATACATTGCCAAAGCTATTGAAGGCGATGGCGCGTTTGTGACAATTACTAAAACGCGCCAATGGTTCAAGGACACCCAGACAAATTTTGCTCGATATAAAGAAGAACTGGCAAATTTAAGCGATGTAAGCTGCAACGTGTCAATTGCGTAGCGTTAGAACATTCAACAAGGGTCAATGGACATGATTTCGACAAGCGATGAGTAAGAAACTCGATTTGGAGGCTTTGACTTAGTACGCATGAGTGGCATGAAAGGATCGAAGCTACTAGATAGCGTGTGACAAGGCAGACGCAACTGGGAGCTTCTCATCGCGTTTTATAATTCAGTTTTACTTCCCAATACGAGGTCGACGAAATCACATTCGACACGTTTAGTAGATTTACATCTTAGGCTCACGCAACCTCTATCTTTATACGGCTGAGACTTCTAGTCGGCATAATGCACAGCAAACTATGTCATAGACGCGGCAATACCATTGACTTTGCCGAGACCACGGTAATTTCTTGGTTTTTCTTTCGACACACCACCATGTTGCCTCCTTCATCAGCATCCGATGGTCGAACGACCAGCGGCAATCGTTCCCTCTTCATTCTGTAAAACTTCATGCTTTTCGATGCAACTTCCTATTCCATAAACCAGCAACTTGGACAGAACATACTTCAGGGTAGACATTTCGTAGCCTAAGCTTTGCGCAATAATCTTTTGCCAGATTTTGAAGGCCGGAAACCCATTGTGCATCGAGTCAAGTTTATTTTTTTAAGCGAGATCTGTTCCACTTCGCGATCAACCTTCAGCTTGTTCTTGAGGTTTGCCTCACTTCATCGACAAAAAGCATAGTCCAGGCCCACAAATGTCAAAGCGATAGATACATTGCAAAGGCCTTGCTAGTCATCTCATCAGCAATTGTCAGAATCCAATATCTTGCGACATAAGGGCTGGGTACATTTACGGCGTCTTCATTTCAACCAAATGACCAAATCCATTTCTAAGATCCTTTTCAACTGGAATAAACTTTAAAGCAGGTAGTCACTCCACTCCATTGAGTGAAGCAGACTGAGATGAATTGTGGTTGACTCGCTAAGCTTAAGCGGAGAGTGAAGTGGAAGGAGTAACGAAGGGATATGGACTTGTTAAGGGATATGGACTTGTTTTGGTCTACTCGTTTTCTCTACCTGTCATGATGCTTGACTTTACGCGAGATCCTAGCAAATTGGCAAAAGATGATGTAGAAGACGCACTAAGTGAGACGGAACATTCAGATGAGGACTGTTTTGCTGCTGTCCGACAAGTGTCCTCAAAAGGTCATTAAGAACGTGAAGCTGAGGCTTTACAAAGTGGTGAGTCAAAGTATGTCTTACTTTCCGGATTCTAGAACGTATCATTCCACTCTTCCATTCGTCAAAATCCATCTTTGTTTTCAACCAATCATATATCCTCATATATGTGGTCAAGCACACTCCAATCGTCCAGCATGTTTGCTCGAGTGGCTCGTATCGCTACAGTTTCTGCCGCTCGCCGCACGCCGTTCGTGGGTCTGCAATGCCTGCAGCTCCGCGACAAGTCCTCTCTTGTTACGTTGCTCAACGTACGTCTCGTAACACGTTTAAAATATTCCGCTATAAAGTATGCACAATTTTAACTTTAACTTAACTTTTAATTGGAAATTTATCATTTTCCCAACAATTGCAGCGTGAAATTCAGGAAGAGAAGGGCAATTGTTTCGAGGAACCAGAACTAGAAGAATTACGAGTAAAAGTGGAGAAAACTTTTAAGTTGCATGAGTCTCCTACTTGCATGGAGGTCCTGCTGAAGGGCTCTGTAGGTGACGATTCGATTAAGATCAAGTTTAATGCCCAGGACACTGTGGAGCTTGAGGACGATGAGGAGGATTACGTTGATGAGGAAGACAAGGAGCAGGAACAGGACGAGGACGAGGTAGATGAAGATGAAGAAGATGAACTTCCTGGTGTCCACTTCACGGCTGATGTGACCCGTGACAACGAAGGACTGCAGTTTGATTGTGTAGCTGGCAGCAACCTCACGATTGAGCGTGTGCGGTACTTGAAGGACTTTGCTAAACACGACGAGGACGAGACGCTGTACTTTGGTCCAAACTTCATTGATCTGGAGCTCGACGTGCAAGACAAGTTCTACAGCTACTTGGCTGAGCGCAATATTGACGACGAACTAGCGCAATTCATCGCGCAATTCGCCGACCTGAAGGAGCAACGCGAGTACCTGGCCTTCCTCGAAGACGCTGCGACCTTTGTCAAGCATTAACGTAACAACAATCGTGATGCATCCATCTTGAGGTTTGTCATTGTCTACAAAATAAACACGGGAATAGAACCTCACTCACTAGCACTTGTCATTCACAATCGACCTGTGATGGCTACCTTGTTATTGCTGCTGCTTTCCTGTCTACCCTTGCATCCGAGACATCACCCTTTGCATAAGCTGCGAGACTTTAGGGTTCGACACGTGACGCATAGCGGCGGACGGGCCCTCACTGTCCACGTCACGGAAAAAGTCCGCCAGGTCTGGGTCTGATCGCGCCGCCACAAGTTCGGGACAGTTCATCAGGCTGCTCATGTCAGGCATGCCGCTTCCCGCACCACCAGCTCCAGCATTAGGGGCAGCACCAGCGTTAGAGGCAGCACCAGCGTTAGAGGCAGCACCAGCGTTAGAGGCAGCACCAGCGTTAGAGGCAGCACCACCGCCGCCACCTCCCATGAGATTGTTAAGCATGTCCGGGCTTTGCATCATGTTTTGCGCCATCTGCATCATCTGCGGGTTCTGCATCATGCTCTGGGCCATCTGCATCATCTGCGGATTGTTCATCATATCGGCAAGGCCGCCGCTACCGGCTCCACCAAGCATACTTGCCAGGTTTGACAAGTCCGGCATGCCCCCTGCACCTCCCGGCGTCGAAGCTGCGGGGGTTGTCTGCACCTGACGTCGCTTGCGCTCCGCATCTGCAAGTCCGTCACAACAAGCCGCGTTTGTGCTGTCTACCTCCAGTCCACGTCGGAACGTGTCAATAGCACCGTCCAAGTCATTCAGCTGTACCTGTGCATTTCCCATACGCGAATAGGCTTTTACGTACGCTGGCTTTAACGAAATCGACTGTTCGCAGTGGCCAATCACCTCCGAGTACTTGCCCAAGTACATAAGAGCTGCTGCTAAATTCGAATGGTAAATGTGCGACGATGGTCCATCTGCTGACAGCTGCAGCGCCTCACGGTACAGTTTGGCAGCTCCCTCATAGTCCTGGCGACTCAGTGCTTCATTGCCCTGAGCCTTCAGCTCCTCCGCTTTCGCTTCTATCTCTTCCTTGGACAATTCTGGCTTTGCATCTCCAAATTTCTCCTTGAACTTGGCCAACGCTTTAGACGTTCGTGTGGCATATTCACTCGAACCAGGAGCTGCATCGTTGTAAAAACCTTTGATTTCTAGCTTGGCGACCCACTTTTTCCACAGCTCGGGGTCTACGGCACCAAGAAAATGATCATGCAGTCAATATCTCGTTTCTCTCTCAATAGGAATATGGTCAAACCCTACGCTTCTTAATGACGGGATCTTCGTCCACCGACGACGTAACTGAGCCCATCTCCAAGTCTAAAGCCTTGAGGCCAGCAGCAAAGATCTCGTCAAATGAAGCCTTGCCACGGACCGCCAACTGTTGCTTCTGCTCTGCGTCGTGCACGTCGACACCAAATACCTCGCTAAAGGAATAAGTATAATCAAAGAGGGGATAATTAGTGAAAAGATGATAGACAAGAGGTTTCGTGGCTTCTACAGCGACTTGGAGCGTGGAAATTACGTGAGACGAGAAAGCGCATCGTCTACTTCTTCAGAATTGATGCCTTCGCGCGTCTTGAGCGTATCGACCCACACCATCGCGTTAAATAGCGTCGCCTTGCTGGTCTCGTCCATGCTGTCGGTCAAAATTTCGGTGTTCTCGAAGCCACAGCAATTGAAGTCGTATGATTGGTCAAAATCAAAGAGGACGAAAACCAATATTATGGCTAATCAAATCGTCAGCTGATTCACGTAATCAATCATGGCTACACTATGAGACATCACTGATTGCACAAGAGCGGTATAAATAACCTTGTGCAATTAGTCACGAAAAGATACAATATTGTCTACTTACTGGCGTCGTCAAGCTGTGACTGTGAGGGCCGCTATGCAGTGGTAAACGATTATAATTGTGCTGACACTATATTTTCCTTAGCAAAGAGACCAATTGTCATCGCTTTAAACATTGATGTTGTTGTGAACAGACTGTCTATTTACCGTTATGGTGTACAAGATTTCTGAAAAGTCCAAAGCTACTTGTGACCAGGAGTTGTCTCCTGTTGGCTACAGTGGCTGTGCCGTTCCGGCCAGTTTTGGAAACATCATGGCAACTCAAAGCAGAAGCCGTCAAAGTGGGCTGCTGCCGCGGAACAATTTCCTTTGCTAGGAATAGATAGTCGTAGTATCATCCCCTAATGACCGCTTGCGCGGTCCGTCGAGCTGACTTGTCCGTATACCGAAGCATTGACGCGTGGCGCGGGGACGCCGTCAGTCGTAGTATCTTCCCCTGGTCTGCTGCCCGCACGACCGGTGGCCGCGCGAGATGCATGCCCGAGACATGACCCCACCCAGTTCGGCTCCCGCAAGGGAGGATTCCCGCCGAAGGGGGGCGCCCGTAATGAGGGGCTGAGGCTTGGACTGGCTTGAGCTTGACCGCGAAAATTTGGGAATCGCTTTAGACATTGATCTGAGGCGTACGGGTACAGGGCATAACTCCGCAAATAAAGTCTTGGCTAGAAATCGACACAACTGGCATTAGTAAATTTGCTCACGTCCGAGCACGAGACAACATTACATTACGCAAAAACTGAATCAGTCAATAGAAAAGGTTGCAGACTGGGAAAACGTTGCAACTTTTGTCAGTTTAATAATATCAAGAATTTATCTACTTGTGCTAGGCTATTGACGACCATATTTAACACGTTTACATAGCGTAACAGGATCTTATTTCATTTGACTGGATACTACTAACAAATATAGAAAACTATCGTGACACTCATGCAAATCAGTTTGAGAGGCGGATGGTCAGTGTAACTATGACAAAGTGTGGTGCTCACAGAAGAAAGAGAGACCAAAACGGTCCTCATTCCTTTCACTAAGTAACAAAAAGTATCTTCACTCCATCGCCAGATATCAAAACAAATCTAAACTACGACATAGCGAGCGAGAAATATACACAAAACACAGATCACTTATGACTGTCTGAGGCAAAATTGATACTAAACGATGTGGAGCGAGTTCATAACCAGTCGTGTGTTTTCACGTGCATTGTCTCGGTGGTCAGCAAAAGCCATCGTTTGATTCGTCAAAAGATAAATTATATTTGTTTTTCAAAAGTAATGCTGATTGCACCAAATTAGCACGTCATAACCGCGTCAAACGACCAACATTTTAAAATTTGTTGTGCTAAAACTACCAGAATCTAGAATCTGGAATTCGGAACGTGAGCTTTTTGACTCGCCTAAAGCAGTTTATTAATTTCCTGTACAACCTTTAAGGGATAAAGTAGCCCGTGACATGGTCGAAAACACGGCGATATTATAAAAGGCAGTAGGTTTTAGCAGTCGTGAATGTAAGTAGCCATCATTCATTATCTAGCCGTCGTATAGACGTGTTTGTCGCTCCTTGCAGCATAGAATCTCAATGGAACGCTTTTCACTGAGATCCTATGCTGCAACTAGCCTGCAAAGAAACGTGACACATATAAAAGAGATATGACACTTTGTGCTGAGCAGACCACTTGAACGCCATCGATGGGAGAGATACACAAACTTTGCATTCAAAAAACCATTTGCAAACGTACTCATGTAGATGTTTGTGCCTTAAGCTGGTTAGTCTAATGGCCCATTATGTGCAATTCACTCGATAACATTCGGGGGACACCGATCGACGAAACATGTCGAACTACTGAGGCTCACGTCAAGAAGTTGTCTATGTAATTGGTGAAAGTGTGACAATGACACTACATCGGCAAGTAAATGCTCACACTTTCACAGTAACTGTTAACGCGGTCTCGATAGTCTCGGATTACATGGAATACATGTCAATCCGTAGCGCTCTGAGACTAATCAGCGCGCCAAGCAACGAGAGAGCACCTCCCACAAACACCGGTAATGCGTATCCAAGCGATGTGTTCACAAGTGCAGCACCGACCAAGAAATTGAGAAGCTGGCCCACACAATTGGCGGAATTCACGGCGCCAACATACATGCCGACCTGCGCGGAAGCCCCAAAAACATGCACGATGATAGGCACGACGAGCGCGAAAACTGTGGACTGCGTAATAGCAGTCAATACGACAATCATCACGTCCACAGCAACAATTTTCGTAAACGCCATCACCATGAGCAGTGCCTGCGGAATGCACGCAACCGTGACGACCCAGCGTGCACCCAGACGATGAATCATCAACGGTAACATCCATGAGTACAGATATCCGAGCACATTGAAAAGCAAGTCAGCTAGACCACCAGCAATCTGAACGCCGTCGTTGTAGCGCTCTTGGTCGTGCGTGCAGTGACTTAAGTCGCAAATGTCTGCTTCAGTTGAGTTACCACCAAAGACTTCAATGCCGAAAAACTGACCTTTGTTGCCATTGTAGGCTGTAAAACCAAACTGGATGCAGAAGAGCACAAGGCAGTAAATTGCTAGTGTGTGAGGAAGCGTCTTCAAGCCGTGATAAATGCAGGAAAAGGCTTCGCCAATCCGCTTCGTTGCGCTAGGAGCTTCTTCGCCCAATTCAAAGTCCAAATCTTTAGAGGCTGGTACCTTTTCCTTGGCAAACGCGCATACAGCACCCACAGAAGCTAATATGGTCACCGAAAGCATACCAAGAAACCAACGCAGCGTCAGATGCGCTGCACCGAAGATGTAGATGTAGCCAGCTACGCAGATGGATCCCAATGTTGAGCTAGCCTGTCCAATACTGGCCCCCAAAGTCTGACGATCGCCTGCAAAATCCGCGATGATGAGGAAAGCCGGTGTTTGCACCACATTGACGGTAACATCCATCCATGTGTAAAACAGAACCGTGAGCCAAGCAGTCCACGGTCGATTGTTCCCCGAGTCACCAAGCAGCTCTCCCAATTCCCGTGCGTATCCCATCAGCATCCAGCATGCTGCACTAGTAACGGCTCCGTAAACCAAGAATGGGCGACGGCGACCCCACTTGCTTGTGCAGCGATCGCTGAGAACACCGATAGTCGGTGCCACGAGAATGCCTGACAGCGGACCGATTAATTGAGTCAGCTGCACAGCGAAACGCGGCAGCATTGTACCGAGGTACGGACCCAGGGCGGCCCATTGCGCCGACCACGCCATATTGGTAGCCATTCGCGGCAAGGAAAGAAGCACAAGCATGGCCACCGAGCACCCGGTCGTGTGTTTGCTGTCGCCGGAGTCAACGAGGTCGAGGTGCGAGAATGTCGACAACCTTGGAGGATGTTCCTGCAACCCCAACGCAGTCAGTTCCCGGTGGGGAGGCGACTCGGCAGGATTGTACTTCGGAGTTATCACTTCAGTAGGCGTGGTCATGCTGTCAATAACTGGAGGAGCAGCTAGATGAGTGAAAGCGGCAAAGCTGGCTTGTGGCACAGTGATTGCAAATTTGTAAGTGATTCTGGAAGCTTTGACAGCATGATTGACATGCTCAACGACAAGTTAGTCTCACAAGTACGCATCAGGTGTGCAACTATCGTTTGCGTAAGCAGCAGACAATGTAGATGTACTACTGAATCAGATTCTCTTGTGTTCAAGCTGTTCCAGAAAATTGATAATATCTTTTCCAATCACCCAAGCAAAGCGCAGATCAGATCAGATACGTCTCAAGTGTCATGCATCGAACGACGATGTCGCCACCAAACAATGTTGTCGTCAGTCTCTTGATTATTCACCTTCACACAATTGATGTTCATGCGTCACAATTTTTTTTGCAACAATTGGTACTTTGGCATTCTACCTATGCCATGGCATTGGACTTGTTTGCTGCTGTGCGTTCTCGTGCTTCACGCATTGCTTGCCTCATTCTTTCTTTGGTTTGTTCCTTCAGATTCTGGAAAAATGCCATATCATCTTGCAATTCCACCAATAAATCATGGTTCATCCCATGCACCTGTGCTTCTCGAAAGGATTTTCGCAAATTCTGCAAAATTTCCAGCACTTGTTTCAAATAAAAAGTATCCCGATCTCGTTGGTCCATCAATTTGTGCCATTCATGAAGCTGCATTTTGGTCTTTCCCAGTCGAATCGACTCCATTAGCTGATCCGTGACGACCGTACGACAATTGTTACATAATTGTCCATCAGCTGTTACATTCTGAGTATACGAATTGGCAATTCCACTGAGAATTTCTAAATCCGTCGTCAGGTTAGCCGAAGGTTTCGGTACGTTTGGCGAATATTGTACCGATTGCCCTCCTTCATAGAAACCTTGCAAATCTGCTACAGCTGCTGACGTTACTTTTAAATTGTTTGTCTCGGTCTGAGTCTGAGTCTGAGTCTGCATGGTCATCGCCAACAATTTCCTCTTGTTAGTCATATTGGTGATTATCTGGAGTTCATTTACATTATCTCCGGCACTATTCGCGTCTTCTTCATCTTCGGTTTCTTCATCTTCTCGCTTATTCATTTGGGTACTTGGTGCTTTCGAAATGGGTCCGTCATTTTTGCGTAATAATTCAATGTACCCACTTTTGTTATCATTTGCATTCGGACCCTTTTTTATGGGTCGAATACCGCGACGATAGCACTCTGCCCGCAGGTCGTGGGCACGATGACGGTCATACGGCTCATGAAGACGCCGGACTAGCTCTTTTCTCACAGCTTTGTCGTTTAATAGCAGCAAGTCGATATCCCCTCCATTGCTATGGACGTCGCCAACGAGTGGTCCGTTGTTTGCGTCCATAGTATTTGGATATAGTAGTAGTATTACGCAGGTTTTGAAAATAGTACAATGAGGAGCAATGAAATACTGCACATAAATGACCTAGTTGAAGTTGTACATACATTCCCGCAGAGTGAATGTAGCGAACGAAGTATTATCGCGATTCTGAGCTCTAGCGATGACGACGATGAAGCCAAGGCTTGTGCACTAGCTACGGACAGCTAGCGAGTAATAAGTGATGATACCGATACAAGTCTGCCCGATTCGCCAGCATGAAGAGTGAGGTGCACGTCAATAGGAGGCGTTGAATGCGTTCAAAGCCGAGACGAGAGCATTTGTAGACAGAGGCGCATTGAAGTGTCGAGAAGCACGACAACGAAAGAAGTTGAAAGTGACTATACATCAGCAGACTTTTAGTTGGGCAGAGAAGCAACGTGTGTCAGAAAAGTTAAGAAGCTGAAGAAGAAGACTGTAGCAGCGAGAATGAGCTCAAGACGTGGCTAAGTCTTTGCTGCTGAGGTGGCCGTGCAGCTTGGAAGCTGAGAACTCGAGCGGGCCACGACTATAGCAAAGAACTGAAAGAGCTTGTTGCTGTCGAAGGCGGCCGCTGACCAGGCTTAAGAGATTGCTTTGCTGTTGTAAACCAATTGCAGTTGACTCTCATTCCGATGCATCGCGAAATATCAGCTGAAATCGGCCAAGTTCGACATGGCAGACTTGTCTACAACGTGTGGACTGCGCAGTCTCAGCTGGAAATTGCAGTATAAATCCTGGAGTGAAACAGCTTCAGGCGCATAGTAAGCAGGCATGCAGATAAGGTCCGGAACGTGACGCGTGCCCCGCAAATTGAACGGTGCTGTTGTTGTTGCTGGGTTTTTACCGTCAGGTAAGACAACTTGTCGCGGAGACAATAATGTCAATTTGAATGTGGTTAGCGCCAAACTGACGCAGACATTGATTGACATTGACTAAACGTTTTTCCGAGAGGCCTTAGACGGCGTGCTCGAAAGCTAATGAGGTTGTGAGTCTGTTGAATACACATGGACCAACTTAAGAGAGCAGCAACGCAGCAGTTAGACCCAAGAGCTAACTACGACAACGAAGCAATAAGACTTCCATGCAATTTTCAGACTTTTTATCACCAAACACTACAACGTGTAGTTGACATCAGTTCAACTCGCCATCTCACTGCCGTTTTGCTATTCGACAATTTTTCCATCGACCTTTTCGACAGGTGGAGTGCGTCCGCCAGTGTCGTCGTCCAGTGCACGAAAAAGCTGCTCCAGTAAAGTCGAGTTAGAGCGACATTTCTCTTTCAGCACCTGCATCAAGACATTAGGCTGCTCCGCGTCAGGTGTTTTCTCCAACTTGACTTCCTCCTGGATATTTGTCTCGTCCTGCTCTTTGACTTCGTCCTGTAGCACTGCTAAGCGCCTCACAATTCCTCTACTATGCTCAAGAATCTCCTCGTGCGCTGAAAGCACGCTTCGGCGCTCTAATGCCGCAATCAACACCTCCCCACTCGCAGCTCCATTCGCAGGGGATGGAGGGGTTTCCATAAATGTGTGTTCTAGCAAGCCCACCAGCAGCTCTGCCACGTTTTCCCACACGGACAGAAACTTGGAGCACATTTGCAGCCTTGTCAATTCTTCACATACCACAAGTGATAGCAACTGAACCACCACCACGTGTGGCCGTAGGGCTAACGGGTCTCTTATCGTTAATGGCCAGCGCCGACGTCCAGTGGGACTTGTATTTTCGCTAGGAGCGAGGACGTCATTGGGACTCCGCAACGAGCTCTCTTTGTTAAAGGTAGGTAATTGTCGCTGGTAGTACAGGAAGGATGAGTTTCTCGCCTCTTCGTCATATATCGCTTCACTAAGATGTTTGGATCCCACATCGCTTAGCAAGTCAAAACCGACAGGAACCAATCCGTATCGAAGAACGTCCAGCCAGGCCACGGGTTTAAATGATTGCTCAGATCCTGTGTGTTCGCACAACATGTGCTTCAAACCTTCAATCGCCGCCACAACGAGGTCATTGGAGAGCTCCTGTTTCATCTGTTTTACTAGAAGATGTCTTGATATAATAGTCATCCCACCTAAGAAACGCAAGCGTTCTTCAATATAGTTTGGCGCATCAGGGCAGAGTGTATCGAACATGAAGAGAAGTAAATCAATAGGTCTCGAGGGTGCCCATGAATCGTGTGGATCGCGGGGTTTCATTGCCATCATAATCATCTTTGTATAGCAGTCGCTAGCAAGAATTTCGTTTCCGTCTCCATTCCAAATCTTTTCTGTCACAAGCTGCTCAAGAAGTCCGAACGCATGCGAGGCTGCGTGAGGCATCCCAACGGACAAGCTGATCAGATTGCAAATCGTCAGCCAGTCCATGCGTGAGTAATGTAAACAATTCGGCTTCATAAACGTCACATATCGATCCAATCCGCACATAATTGGCGTTAGGAAAGGTCGGATAAGCTCGTCATCACCGCTCATTTTCATCAAAGCATTCAAGCACTTTACCAGCAGCAGCCCATTGACATCACTACGCGTACGGGTCGCCCAAGCGAACAGACCAGTGATCGACTTATATAACAAAAAGCATGCGTTCTCGTAGGCCAATCCAGTTGGACTAGTGTTCATAACCAACACCGGCTGCAAAAAAGTCAGAATTTGAGTATAATGAGCTTCGAGCACACCAGATATTCGTTCTTCATCAGCTGCATCACCATCAAAGAGAGACCCGCTGAGCGAGACTACCTGGCTTAATAGGTGCTCGAAGAGAACGCATCCTCCTTGGCTAAGCGACAGTTTTGTGGACTTTTTCGGGTTTTCTTGATGATCAGGACATCGTATTGTCAGCAATATCTCGTCATGCAGTGCCTCGATAACTTCAGCAAGGGCGCGAGATGGCAAGTTGGCCACGTCTTCCATCAAAAGTTCCAATCGGTAAGGCTGCAAAATCGTTCGAATCCACTGGTAAGTGCCGAACTCATCTGTCAGGTCGTTTTTGCCGTTGGACGCCTGCTCCGTTGACGTATTATCCTCGACCACGAGATCTTCTGTATAAAAGGCTAGCTCAGCCGGACTGAGCTGGCGCCACTCAAAATCAGGAGAAAGACGAGACTTTGTCGTTTTGGTAGACAAAGGTGCTGAGCCGCCAATGTTGGAATCAAGACTTGATAGCAGCCATGCGACACCGCTTAAAAAAAATCCGCCAACGTCGCCACCACTACCGCCCCGATCTTGTGCACTAAGCGCAATCTTCCTTTCCAATTCTTCTTTGTTCTGATACACCAGGTTTATAAACTCAAGACGCTCGTCAGCTGTCATTAGCTCGGAATCCATCTTGTCGCTGGGATGCAGAATTCGAGACGGCAAAACATGGAACTCACGCAAACCATTCACAACATGGAAGAAATATCTCCATGAGCGGTTATGAAGCGACAAGCTGCACGTCCTTACCAGCTTGAGTACAGCTGCAGTCGCGACTATAGCACTCTGGTTGTCACAATACACCCAAATACCGTTTTCGCGGCCGTTATATCCAGCAGGATAAATGTCCGACGTAAGCAGCGCCGTGTAGTTGCACATGCCGATAAACAAAGAATTGCAGTGTTCTGTCAACGACAAATAAGATGCCACCGCTGCACACAGCACGAAACCATTACATGCAAGTTGGAGTGCGCTTTTCTGGGGAACATAGTGCATCTCATAGCTGGTACCGACTGAGAGATCATCACTCCTTGCTGCATCTTTTGCTTGTGAATCAACGACAAATTGCTGAAAAACGCTGCTGAATGCACGAACAAGATTTCGCTGAATCAGCTCGTAGATATGGCGATCGTATTGGTCGCCATATCTACCTGAAGAAGCATAGAGTGGCACACGTTCATCCTCTTGCTCCCACGGTCCACTTTTTTGTAAAATGGTGGCACCGTTAGCATGGCTAGAAGCAGCCATCGTGAGCCGAGTCTGATTCATCGCTTGCTTAACAGCAGGTGCTAGATGTACCGCTAAGCCTTGGGCAACACTTATATTGCAAGGCGTGCTTGGTGGTCGAAGACGTAGCGATGGATGGTGCACAATTAAACGCGAGTTACGCGGGTCACTTTCTGCTTGATTGAGCAAGTCCTTCCATCGATCACTCGTCACTTCGCCGTGCTTTCCACCATCTTCAAACGTCTTGATCTCGTCCTCTGCAATGGTGCTGTACAATTCCGTCAGAAAGTCGTCAGACAAATCGACGCCTTTGGAAACGTCCTGACCATAGTTTTTGTTGTTCTTAATAAAATCAGCCAGCTTCATCTTCTTGTCTCTTGAAATGTTTGGGTTGTGCAGATCTGTGTTTAGCATAATTAAACTGAATGATAGCAAATATGCTACGTCCAAGGATGCCATAACAAACCGTTCCCGACACTGCTCGTATACTTGGTGCGAGAAGGTGTTCAGGATGCGGTCAATTTGTTGAGCTTCACCTGGAAGACGGAAACTTGCAAGAAACATTCGCAGTGCCGTAACGATGCTCTCTCCTTCAAAATTAAACGATCGCACGAAGTTGGTAAGAACGTCGCGATGGAAGTCCATTGTATCAGCCTCGTGGATCTCAGTTTTCTCAAAGCCCTTGACTTCCTTGCCCATTGCTCCCAAGTACACACCCACAGAATTTTTGTTCAGACCTTGAGGAAGCGATCGAAGGAACGTAGCAAGAGACATGCTGTCGAGCGGCGTAGGCAAAAAATAATTTTGCTGCAAGTACCTGATTCCTGCCAGTGGCTTTCGATTAAACTCCTGAATCCCGTTTTGAAAAAGCTTTTTGCGCTGTCGTTTCTTGAATAAAACTTCAGCAGAAGCAAACCCTTCAGTATTGGCTGGTAAAGATCGTTCTTCCTGATCTACCAGCAGCGCATCCACATTAATCTCTTCGTCGCTCGGTCCACTACTACTGTCACCACTAAGAGCAGGTGTCCCTGGGTGCGTTCGGAGATGCACGACATAGAGTGCATTAAACATTCCGCGAAGAGCAATCTCTCCAACAGCCTGAGCCCACAGAAAATGCGTTTCGTCGTGCGACTCAAAACAAGCCACATGAGATTGCTGAGCAATCTGAGAAAGCAACTCGAACAAAGTTTCCGTTAGGTCGCAACGATTGTCGTCGCAATCGTAATTTACGTATAAGTCCGGCAACAACGTTGCCTCGGCAAGCAGGTCCACCAAGCAGTCGAGAATTTCAAACGAGATCTTGTACAATTGGCTCTTGGATAACATATATCCAGAAAACACGTCTAAAGCGCAATCGACCATCGGCTTATCGTCCCCTCGACTGTTTACATCGCCAGTAGAGGGAGCCGAATCATACCCATGCGGAAAATTTGGGTTATTAATATCCATATTGGCGAGACACCAGTGGAGCGTGTGGTAGAACACTCTCTCAAAAATCGCCTCTACCTGCATTTTGAGATTCGAGCGAAGCTTTGACCACAAAAGCCGGATTAGCTCGAGACATTTCACGGGGATCCGAAGCTCCGCACAAGCGCTGCACAGCATTTTCATAATGTAAGCAATCGACCAAAGCAACACAAGGTACGATCATACAAAGTAAATCGCACCCAAGACGACAATAGCGTAAAATGGCGCTGCACAAATCGTCCTTGATGAAAAACATTAGCGATGACACACCTAACATCAGCTCAGCGTCGCAAGCGATTAGTGCACGCTGAAGCAAGCTAAAGGACAACAACACTTCACATTGACTTGTCGTGCTTCCAATCGACATAGTAGGAGCATCCGACGCGGAAGGTGATAAATAGTGGCGCTGGTGTAGCTTTTGGCATAGAAAGCCCACAATTTTTACTGCACAAGGCAATCCAAATCCAGGTCTAAGAGGCTCCAACGAGAACGTTGTATCATCAACAGCAGGAACCAGATTTGAATAAATGGCCGAATTTGAAAAAATAAAGGCCATCGTATCGTGCAGAAAGTTTGTAGCAATGGATCGCAATGGCAGCGTAATATGCGTCTGTACAAGCAAACACCACAGCTATCAGTATTATTCACCCTTCATCCAACATTGGGATCAACCAGCACAGTGCGTACATCATGTCGAGAGCTGCGATTGAGAGCGTAGAGTGACTCTACCAACTGCCACATTGAGTGATCTGACAGTCTCGTGCCACAAGGTGAACGCACCACCGCGTACAGCACCTGAACCGCCAGAATCAGCACGTTTTGATCGCTCTGAATGTCCTTTTCTTGAAGTCTGGAGTAGCTCACAGCGTCCAAAACGTCAGAGACGGCGTCTGCCGCGATATTTTGGTCCTTGACGTTTGTCCACGGCCACGAGTGCAAAACGTTCATCACCGCTTGCAACGCAGCAGAAATGACTGCACTACTACTATGTTCATGTCGAATTAAGTCTAGAAATGGCTTCAAAACGTCCACAGGCGACACTTCAGTCATATCTGGATGGACAACGTCCAAAAAGAGCAAAAAATGTCATCAGTAGCTTTACGAAGCAGAAAAAGGTCTAGACGTACTATCGCAGCGTTGCAGACATTCACGTAGTAAGGAGAAGCTTTGAAAGACCGTCAGAGGACTTTTCTGTCATTTTTAACATAACTATTTGAGATTTAAAGACCATTTTAAAAGTGATATTACAGTGGCTACTGGCCATTTCCGTACTTTATTTGAGTTCTCACTGATAGCACTGGACAGCAGATATCCATATTGATGTCGCGCAAGACTCAGAATACTCTGGATGTCGCTCAGCAGAACGCACCGTACGGCCGCCATCTCGGTAAACATGAAGCGGAGTCAGTTTTAGTTCGTTACAGGATCAGCATCTTTGACGTGGACCACATCCAGCTAATGTGGTGCCCATTGAAACGCTGTGTGCCACACACACCCTTCCGACCCACACGAAGCTGAGATGGCTACACTTGTAAGTTTAGCTCGTGGCCAACGTTTGATGCGTGTCATTCTCCTTTCTGTCGTCTATTGAGCTTCTCAAGTGATGAAGGTCGTAGCGCTTGTAAGTGGTGGGAAAGACAGTTGTTATGCAATGATGGAATGTGTTCGTTTCGGGCATGAGATCGTCTGTCTGGCGCATCTTCATCCTCCAATCGAGTTAGCAGCAGACGAGGCCGAGCTTGATTCTTTCATGTTCCAGAGTGTTGGGCATCAGACGGTCAAGCTTATTGCTATTAGTATGGAGCTTCCATTGATCTCCGAGACTATTACGGGCACAGCAGTGGAAACCGATATTAATTATCACGAGTCAGCAGCTGGAGATGAAGTCGAAGACTTGTTTCGGCTATTGGAGAGAGTGAAGCAGCAATATCCTGACGTCCAAGGCGTCTGTACAGGTGCAATCTTTTCGAGTTATCAAAGGAATCGAGTCGAGAATGTGTGCGTGCAGTTTTCTTGCTAGAAAGTTGATGGACAAAGGCTTAGTGAAGTGATTTTTTACAGGTGTTCGAGATTGGATTTGACATCACTTGGATATTTATGGCGTCGAGAACAGACGGAACTATTGCAAGAGATGATTGATTCAGAAATGGAAGCGATCTTGATCAAGGTCGCGTCGATTGGTCTACATCCTCGGAAACATTTGGGAAAGACCATTGCAGAGCTGCAACCACAACTGATGATGCTGGTATAAAGATGGAACTCATGGAGTAGTCTGTACTGTACTGCTGCTCACTTTTTGTTCTTTTGGACGTGGTTATATCTTATGCAGAAAGAAAAGTATCAGATGAATGTCTGTGGTGAAGGTGGTGAATACGAGACGTTTACGCTGGATTGTCCACTTTTTAAAAAGCGTATCGTCATGTAGGTATTTTATGAGTAGATTCTCGATTGTAAAACAGACTAACATGCTTTTTTGCTTTTTTGAAGTGATGAAAGCCATACAGTGCTTCATTCGGACGACTACATTGCTCCTGTAGCCTTTTTGTCGATCGACAAGTGTCATCTGGAGGATAAGAAGCCTTCGGATCCCTCGCAACTAGCCTCGCGAATCCCAGAACCTTTGCTTTCTCGTTTGTCAATCAGTGTAACGAACACGATTAAAAAGCCAGCCACCGTGCTTGCACTTTGCTCGCAATCTGCAAAGAAATTTGTGCCTACGTTTGGTCAGTTTCGCGACCAAGTGCACCTTTCAGGCATTATGAGCAGCAAGGCTGGTGACGCGTCCGTGTCGCTGAAGGAAGAATTGATTGATATCGTTGACCAGCTAGAGACCATACTCGACAGTCAAGAGATGGTCTTAGCAGATGTATGCTTTGTACACCTGTATGTTCGGGATATAGCCGCATTCGCTCAGCTCAACGCCGAGTATATCCGACAGCTTGGACAAAACTTGCCACCATCACGTACTTGCGTCGAAGTGAAGGCACTGGGAGACGTGCCTGCCAGCGTGCTTTTGGACTGTTTCGCATTGCGCGGTAGTGGAGAACAAAAGTTGCAATCTCTACGTGTACGCCGCGATGTCCTGCACGTGAAGAGTCTTTCAGCCTGGGCGCCCTGTTGCATTGGTCCATACAGCCAAGCAAATGTGCTCCACAGAGCGCTCATCCTTTTGGCTGGTCAAATTGCGTTACACCCTCAAACTATGGACCTTGTGCCAGGCGACCACGTCGCCCAGACGGCGCAATGTTTTCGCAACGCCTGCCGTGTATTGGAAGCACTTCAGTCGAATCTTCGTCACGTGTGCTCCGGTGTCATCTACACCACCGGAGACCCTGACGACCGAGGAGCTCGGGAGTGCCTGCTAGCTGACAGCCGTCGCAATCTCATTACCAATGCCGATTTGGACGATGAGTTTGAGTCTGTTGACGACAGTGACGAAAGCGATGAAGAAGTAGACAAGAACAAAGCGCGCTTGGAGTTTGTGAAGAAGGCTCCGCTGCTGGTCGTTCAGGTGTCAAATTTGCCGCGCAATGCCTTAGTGGAAGTGGAACTCCAAGCACTTACGCACATCGCGCTGAAATACTTGGTACCGCAAAGCATGACGCGTACACGCTATTCAGACAACTTGCGCTTCGAGTGGCAAAGTGGTATGGTTCCGCGCGCGCTTTGCCAGATCGTGTGCAGTGCGTCAGTTGAAAATAATGCAGAATTCTCGGACACCCGAGCGTTGGCAAAAGCTGTAGCAAAAGGAATCTGGACATGCGTGCTGGATAGCCTGGTGGAAGCATTGATACCTTGGGACCGAGTAATTCACGTGCGCACCTTCTACGTGGCAACGGCATTCTCAAGCGAGAACGAATTGGCCAAGCCATCTTACGAGGCTATAACAGCTCGAGGTAAAGTTAACAGCATGCCCGGCATGACGTTCGTACCTGTTGATGCCATCCAGAGTGATGCAGTAGTTGCACTGCAGGTGACGGCGCAAGACCTCGACAAGCTGGAGACTGAGCTCTGGTTGCACAAGCAAATTTAAACCACAGCCAGATGCGTGTAAATAACAAACGAGTCAATGGATAAAAAGCTTAGCGCAATTACTATTTGTTTGTCCGATGCTGTATTGTCAGAACGAAGCTGTAGACGCTTGCATATCATCTAACGCCGCCGTTTGGAACGCTGATCACCAGGGCCTCGTTTAGCACCAGCACTTTCATCCCAATCCTTGCGCTTACGTGAATCACGGTCTCGGGATCGCAATCGCCCACCTCGATCTGCTCGGTTGCGTTCTCCTCGCTCCTTTTTTTCGGGGTCTCCTGCTTCGCTTCCGCGACCTTCTTGCTCGCGAGGGCGACGATCGCGACCTCGATCACGGTTACGGCCACTATCGCGACTACGACCACTATCGCGACTACGGCCTTTTTTGCGACTACCATCTTTTTCACGGCTACGGCCTTTTTCGCGATCACGGCCATTTTCATGATCACGGCTTTTATCGAGATCACGGCTAGTGTCGCGATCACGTTCCCGGCCACCGTCACGGCTTTTATCGCGATCACGTTCACGGCCACCGTCACGGCTTTTATCGCGATCACGGCTACTAATGCGATCACGGCTGCTAATGCGATCACGTTCAATGTCACGATCACGTCCACGGCCACCGTCACGGCTTTTATCGCGATCACGGCTGCTAACGCGATCACGGCCAATGTCACGATCACGGCCAGTGTTACGATCTCGTTCACGGCCTTTTTCACGGCTGCTAGCACGGTCGCGTCCGCGTCCGCGGTCTCGGTCTTCGCCACGGCCTCGATCCTTCTCGCTAGCACCTTTGGCCCCCACCTCGTCTCGATGTCCGTCACCCCGTGAGTCATCCCGACGAAGGCGATCGCGGGATCTTGACCGGTCACGACTTGCTTCGGATCTATCACCTCGTCTATCATCTTTGTCATCCTTTCCGTTGCGACCTCGATCGTCCCGACCACCACTTCGACCTCTTCCTCCGCCAGGTCCACCCATCCAAGGAAGCCCTCTTCCTAGTCCCGAGTTCCAAGGTACACCCATCGGAGGACCATTCCAGTTCTGCTGATCCCCAAAGCCCAATGGCGGGCCCATTCCAGGGTGCCAGCCTCTCGGTTGTGGTCCTCCCAAAAATCCTGGAACTCCTCGTGGTGGTCCTCCACTCATTGGAGGTGGAATTACACCAGCACCCCATTGTCTCGAGCGATTACCTGCATTCTGGTCATCTCCACCTTCTAACTTGATCTGTCCAGGGAATCCACGCGGAGGTATTCCTCCACCTCCTTGCATATTTGCATCACGATCACGCATTGCTTGTTGATTCGCAGTATTTACTGCTTGTCGTGATGCCTGTTCTCTTGATTTTTCCACTGCTAAGTCCCGTCTCACTCTCAATTGTCGTGATGCATATTCTCTCCAACTATGTTCATCAAAGCCGTAATTAAAGTAATCCGAGATATCGACACCTGGTTTACGCCATGGCCTGTCCTCTAAGAGATCAATATCGACATCAAAAGCTGTCCGTCGACCACCAAACAAGGCCATATCATCGACTCCATCCGTGACTAAAGGGTCTGTATCTCCCGATTGAGAGCTCACTGTCACGCCATCACTTGAGTTTCCTGTCCAGCCTTGTTGGGAGCTTCCAAAATTGCCACGTACGTAGCGATTTCCCCCTCCAGTAAAGCGTAAAGTGGGTTTATTCCCAGCATGACCTTTGCTCAATACAATAGCCACGTCTTCCTCGTCCTCGTCGTCCTCTGAACCCACAACCGACACGTCTTCACTTAACCTGACTATTGGCACATTTGTCGCCGCAGCTTCGGCTGCTGCAACAGACGTAGCGGACGCATTGAGCTGAATAGAGACACCACCATAAAGTTCTTCATCTTCATCTTCGTCTTGTTCTTGTTCATTCTTCATCTTCTCAGGCTTGATACGATCACTATTAGCATCTTCCCATGTTGTTCTTGATTCCTCTGTCTTGGCCTCTTCTTTAACGCTATTATCGTCCGTACGTGACGTCACAAGCACGTCCTCACCAAAGTCTTCGTCCTCCATATTCGATACAAGACGTTTGGCTAGAAGAGTTGAGTAAAGATGGTGTGCGTGATCGACTCGGTTACGTACGCACGTATCGTGGTTTTTTTCGTACTTTCGAGAGAAGGTAATGTAAGTGCTTTTTCTAGCTGCTGATTGGTTCGGTAAGCTTTTGACTTGGTACTTGTATGCTGACGCCTCCGTGGCCAATAATTTCGCGGCCCCACACGTCTCAAGCTTTAGCGAATCATCCCAGTTCTTCTTGTCTCGTTCGACTTTTGAAGGTAAGCGTGGATATGTATAAGCAATGTGATATGGGGAGACAGCGCAATAAACGAATAGTATGAACATATCAAAGCTATGATACATTAATCAAAAGGTGGGACGGAGACGGTCAGCAAAACGACAACAATTGACAGCGATACAGGGCAATGGACTGCAGAATGGAATGAAAACACACAAGAATGCTCCGTCCCGATCCGATTACTGTATACTAGTGCTGTTTCACCATGCTTGCAATGCTCTCCCCTTTACGTTGCAGTCTTGGATTGCTCTGACGATACCGCAAAGTGCCGTTTCTAACGAGGTTTTTGGTTGTTGGTGCTACAGTTTAGTCCAGGAAAATGCCACACTCCTTCGGTTACCGCGCTCGTACGCGCGACATGTTTGCTCGTCCGTTCCGTCAGAGTGGCATGATCAAGATGTCGACGTACCTGCGTACGTTCAAGGTCGGAGACTACGTCGACATTAAGGCCAATGGTGCCGTGCAAAAGGGTATGCCCCACAAGTACTACCACGGTCGTACGGGTCGTGTCTACAATGTCACCAAGCGTGCCGTTGGTGTGCGTGTGAACAAGGTGGTGGGCAACCGCATCATCCATAAGCACATTAACGTGCGTATTGAACACGTGCACCAGTCGAAATGTCGTCTGGGCTTCCTCACGCGTGTCAAGGAGAACGAGCTGAAGAAGAAAGAGGCCCGTGCCACTGGTGTCCGTGCTCAGATTAAGCGCCTTCCCAAGCAGCCCAAGGCCGCCTACACGCTGAAGGCTAGCGGTACCAAGCCCATTACTATGGCGGCACAGCCGTTCGTGGACCTCATGTAAGTCGACATTGGTGCATTTTCCACCTTTGCTTCAACGTACTTGTGCTTGGGTTGTCGTGAGGCTGTCAACCGGTCTTAAACAAATCATAGGAACTTGAAACGAGCTGAGCTAAATGAATGAACGAGTCGAATCTGCAGTACTTCTTGTATTCATCACCGTCTTCGGAAGCGAAAACTGCGCAACACTCTCTTTCTGCATAGTTTCGATCACATTTTTAAACAACAGCTCAATCAAAAGCCGACCTATCTAACAGCATTTGGGTCGAAACTACATTCAATTCAACATTCGTCACTCTCCGATGAACGTCCCGATGGATGACGTGGCTATCGAGCAATACGCCAATGTACGTATCCCCGTTGTTTGCGCATGATAAAGATCTTTAAAGTCTGTGTAGAATGAACCTTGACCTCTTTTTCACCGCCTCATGACTGCCACAGTGGCTCGATCATTTGGAAAAAACAGACCCGGAAAACTGCAACTGGTTCATCGCCATGATACAGAGCCGATTGCAGACTGCAGAATTGGAACAAGAGGCTCTTGAGAGTGTACAACAAGACGAACGAGGAATATTTGCGGACACAAAGTTTTCAGGTTTGATAAAGAAGTTAAACAACAAACTTTATAATTGCTGCGATCGAATGCATCTGAGAGATTTGTGGTGGCCTTTATGATTGATGGTGAGTAGACTTCAAGCCACGATTTCCTGGTGTTAAGGTCATGGAGGAGGACGGCTTGAAAGCCACACAGGAGGGGGTATGGCTTGAATTTTCCATCAGCTTAAAAAGTGTTAGACGTTTCAATTGAGAGCTAAGTTGTGATAGTTGCTTGTCTACAGATGTACATTAATGTGAAGCCTGGTTTTGTGATGAAGACAAAGGACACTAAAACGAAGAAGAAGGTACAGAAAGTTCTTGTTGCTATCCCTAAGACCCAAGAATCTGAAATTGTCGGACTATGGTAATATATGCTGACATGCGCTGGAACAGGTATTTATAAATGTAGTTTATGCCAACGAGATTCAGGCGTTTTCGAAGAAGAACAAGCTGGACGATGAGGGCAATGAGCAAGAAGTAAAATCGGTCTAGTTTTATTGACAAACTTTGAACTGGTTTTAAGCACTTCCCGTGTTACTTAGGGAATTCAGGTGCCGCTGAGTCTAAGTGCGCCACGTGAGGTCAAAGATAAGATTGGAGTGAGTTCACTGGCTTTTGACGTGGCGGTGAACACGAAAGTCGTGGAAAACTGCCACGCAGACAAAACAGGCGCCTTTCGCAACTTCGTTTGTGAGGTGGCGATTGAACACATTGATCAAAAGGTATGACTGCGATCTTATCGGTTTTGAGCACTAGCTAATAACGCTTTTGGTTTATGCAGTACAAAATCAAGCTGGATGATTGCTACAAATTGCCGCGGTTGACATACCGTGGGAAGCTGCCTCCACCAAAGCACTATATTCGAAAAACACAAGCACCGATCATTCAAGAAGTTACAACGGAAACAGCTTTGAAGAAGACCTGCACGTCAACATCTACAGCCCAGAAGGTACCACAGACATCAAGCATTCCGACGACAGCTACAGCACGTTTTGATATATTTGAGGAGCGCAAAGGTGTTCGTGTAGTTTGTCAAAGATGCTCCTCTGTTATGGAGGGTAGCACCCCATTATCACCCGCAGTACTAGAGCAAGCAGGGGATCGGTTGATTGTCTCCATCAAATTTGAAAACAATGTGCGGGCGGCTAGTGATGTCGAGCTCGAATTGCAAGCCGAGCGATTGACTGTCAAAACAGCCACGGACAATGATTTGGGTCAGTACAATCTGTTGTAACGAGACTAACAAGCTCAATCTGATGTCATTGCTTTTGATATGTAGAAATTTTTCTTCCATACCCTGTAGATGTAAACTCGACGAGGGTTTGCTTCGATCAGGTTTGCAGCACAATGGACGTAGTACTCACAATTGACAAGTTTTGGGATACTCTAGGACCTGACTGCGGTTCAGCTCCATGGCTTCTCGCACGGGCTAAAGAAAACGACTTACAGATTTCCGAGCTAGCACCGACTGCTGATTCTGATAGAGAGAAGCCAAAGACACTGGTGGAGATGTTTCAGCTTGCCAACGGACTCTCACTACAGGCTGCTAGACAATGGGACCCTGTAATAGAGGATGAAGAGCTACCCGAGGATCAATTCCATCGCAAGGATGTAATGTCCATGCATATCTTGGAGCAGCGGCGAGTCGAACGCGAGCAAAAGGCGAACCAACCAGTAGCCGAACCGATCCGGACACGTGCTAAGGTAGAAGAGATCGGGCAGCAGATGTACCAAGATGAACCAAAAGCAACTCACATCGACGTAGAAGATATCGTGCGACAAGAAAAATCAAGACTTGACCGCCACCAACAACAACAAAAAGAAGAAACCGATCCCGATAAAAATTGCATGTCTATGGAGGATGCAAAGCAAATGGCAGCCAAATGGTCCGAGAACAACAAGTACGGCATCCTCGATCTGCAATCTGCTTTGACATTTGGTCCACTCTGAGATAATCCCGGAGACGCCGTTACCTTCCAATTGCTATCTAGTCTTTTTTCGCGTAATCACGAGCACCAAAGATGGTCGAACCCACACGAACGTGCGTACTACCGCACGATATCTAACACAAAAGCAACACCAATCAAACTTAGCACATGATCCACCTCTTCCTTACAATTCCCTACCGCAAGCTCAAAGTCCCCGGACATGCCCATGCTTAGAGCCAAGTCCGTCTCAGCCATCTTCATAGCCTCAGCCACTTGTTTACGACAGGTTACTAAGCGATCAAAACACTCGGACGTAGCGTCTCCATAGCGACCAATAGTCATGAGCCCAGTGAGCTTTAAATGCTCACAAGATGTCTCAATATGACGGGCCAGCTCAACTGAACCATTAGGATGAATACCCGACTTTTGCTCTTCTCCACTCGTATTCACTTGTACCATGACACTGAGTTTCTTGGTACGAAACTCACCTGATGCTTTGTTAAGTGCATTGGCAATTTTAACCGAGTCCACTGTCTCAACCATAAAAAGATTGGGGACATCACGTACGAGCACTTTCGCCTTGTTTGACTGGACGTGGCCAATGTAATGCCATTTAATATCTTGAGGTAGTAATGGCGTCTTTTGGACTAATTCTTGTATCTAAAGATTCAATGTAGTATACCATAAATAAATATTAAGTTGTACGTAATTACTACCAATTAGATGATATACGGTGGGTTTACGTAATTCTCGCCAAAGTGGCGCTGATCGGCGTCGTAGGCTTCTTTTAGATCCTCAAGAGGCTTGGTCTTGCTTGCAGCTACGAGTGTACATTGCTGCTTTCTTGCATTTTTGGCTACAGCCTCTGCTACCTTGGCACGCACGGCTAACAAGTTTTGGGTCACTGTCATTTTCAGCCGTTTGAAAATGAAAACTAAGATATAGAATGAAAACTATAGTAGTATGTGGTATGAGATCAGAAAGTAGTATGTCGTTGTCATAAATAGTAGTAAGATTAATACGGTAAAGACACTGAATGTAATATTCCTATAAAACTAGCTGGCACAGGTGGAGCCCTGCTTTAGAGAGAGAGCGAGAGTTCAGATCGTCTATTTACACGGTGCTAACTATGTGCAAGATCTCTGGAATGTCCTGAGCCAGAATGTCAACGCCGATTGACCCGGCTGTATGTCGTGGCTGGTCACCGTTGAGAGTGGTGGCCCTCTACGTTCGCGCTCGAGCAACTCGATGCATGCATATACATCATTTTTGGCGGACACAATCTTTCGATGCTCTCTCTTTGCGATCGCTCGGAGCTGACAAAGGCACGAAGCCCAAAAACTTGCGATGCTGCTGGGAAGATGGAGTGTGACCGCCTTGTAAACGGCGGTCAGACTTTTCGTACGGTACTCGGGTATGCTGTGAACTCTTTGGCTTGCACAGGCCGTCAGAAAGTGTTGGGTTGATTGACGGGTAACTTTTTGCTCAGTCCAGTGACCAATAAGTTTGTCCCAGAACGCTGCAACGCACGCACAGTCCCAAAACAGATGACCAATGGTATCCTCACTGCCGCTGCAGGCCGGTACCTTTCTGCAACTATTGTTTTCGTTCCTCGCAGCGTGATACAGATTTAATTGTCTGGTCGCCACCCCGTACCCTGTCCAGACTTGATACGGTGTGAGACCATTACTATGATCGCACACTTGCCTGGGCGTTTGCCGGAGCGCTGCGCATTGCCATTCATCCGTCGTTGCTGATTGGGAAAGTCGATCAACGAGAACGGAAAGCTGACGGGCGAGAACCTTTTTATGGATTCGGAAAGCTTGCTTGCCTAAGGCCTTCGTGACGAAGTGATTAGACGTTGTGTTCGTCACAGGCCAAGGAAACCGATGCAACTGCGGGTGCGCTTCGAATATTAGACCCCATGTCGAATCTCGTGACAGACCGCCTGTCGTTCCGATGGCGAACCGACATTGAGCTCCGGCAGGAAGACGTGGCAAAACCAGTGTATCCCATCATCATCTTGGTGCAGAGTGACGGGCCGAGTTTGGCCGTGCTCGATATCCGTCGAGTGGCCTTCGATAATGCCTGCTCCGAGGAGCTTCCAGTAAAAGCCTCGGAAACATGGTAGTGCCTGTCGTAGGCGCAGTGGCGGTGCCGAGTGCAACTCTGACCCGATGGGTAAGTCCGAGGATGAAAGCAAGATGGCTGTTGCCCCATCGGCAGAGTTTTGCGTCCGAATGAGAGCCAAGTTGGTTCTGAGGGATTGGTATCCGTAATACGAATTCCGCTGGCCCCGTACGCCGGATGTGTAGTTGTTTGAGGGTGCAGCCCTCGATCCTGTTATAAGTAGTCGTGGCCAGCATGTTGCCGCCCTGGTCCCGAATCCATGGGTTCGCACTCCAGTTAAAAGTGGCCCAGAATCGCTGAATTTCTTCCGGCATATCATCATATCCTAGCAGTCGTTTGGGGAAAGGGTCAATGAACGACAGTACCAATTTATCCCCTTCCCACCAGCTGGTGACTCGGTCGAGTAAAGTCGTCGAGTGGGCGTGACTCCACGCGGTCACCCGGTCCTGGTGATCTGTTGTTGGGGCGAGCCGTTCTCCCAGCTCTTGCTTCAGCTCGTGACCTGGCTAACTTTTCCGGTTAGACGATGCCCGTAGTTTAGCCTGAGCCGGAGATACTATTGTTGCGTTCGGTCCTTGATTGCTCCGGAAAGTCCACATCCGCCATGCAGTATAGTATTTATCCGGCTTCTGAGTAAGCCAAGCAAACGCGTACTTTGTGCGTTGTGTTTTGACTGCTACTGAAACAGCCGCTAGTCCGATGCCTCCCGCTTGTTTTGGCGTCACAAGCAGTCTAGGATTAACCTTGTGGCGACTGCTTTCTGTCGTCGTCGCGCGCGCCCACACGAATTGCTTGTATAGATTGTGCAGTTCCTTTTCCGCCCAACGAGGTAATTCAAAAACTATCGCGATGAATAATAATGAGGGAAGCACGATGGATAGCCCAAGTATCTAGTTGTTTCGCCCGTGAAGACGACAGCAATGCCCTCGTACTGCTCGAGCTTGACAGACCTAATCAGAAGTATCAGCTGACTCTTTGCAGGTTGAACGTGCAGGCCAGAAAGAGCACCAAATGCTCGTACAACATGTAATGCGTGGGGTATTTGCTCCGCTGTCTCGAGAAATAGGGTGGTGTCATCCACAAATGCTGAGTAGAGGTGGGTCTGGCCAGCTGAAAAAGAATCTACCACGTCTCATCAGCCGATAGAGCCGAGCAGCAGACACGCTCAACAGGAAAAGGCAGTGTCAGTGAAGGGTCCACCCGATGCAAGGGAGACTTCATCGACTACAAGGAGGGCCGAGGGTTCAAATGACAGAGCTGATGGAGCTGTTGCCTCAACCCAGGCAGCACAAACCGGCAAATCATCAGGCGCGCAGGCGCCAATTCAGCTACGCGCAACGTCGGCGGAAATGTTTGCGGCTCTAGTGGAAGACATGATCGACTCGCTCAATGTGGGACAGGTCAACGCATGGTGCACAACAGTGCGACAGTTGTTTGCTGACGTATACAAGACAGTCCCGTGTAAATCGGAAGCACTGCCTACCGAAAGGAAACGCTTTCCTTCTTTGAATGTAGCGGAGACGGCTAGCCTGTTGGGCCTGTTTGAACAAGTCTTTGTTAAGGGCAAAGGAAGCTTTGCGGAGTGGAAAATCTTGGCCAAGTCCACCACGCATGAATTGCTGACTACAAAGTGGGCGTTTAAGGAGATTATTCGACGTCTAGCCAGAAAGCATAAATGGGCTCATGCCCCCGTTCTGAACCAGTGGACTCAGGTAGTCCAACATGGAGCGTCATCACCACGTCGGCAACCGGTGCGCGCCAGTCCTCAGACTTTTGATGATTTTATGTTTAATCCCGCGAGGATCACATGCGCAGAAATTGAACGTTTTAAAGCGATGTGTGCAGCGCCCGCAACCCCGGCAGAACATCATCAAGTACGGGAAGGTACTGATGATGAATGGGTGATAATCGTCGGGTTAGTTGAAGGCACGGTGGCATGTCGTCGCATGCCTGCTTTCATCAAACATGTTCTTAAGAGTGGGAAAGGCTACGTGTGTATAGCACACGTAGCCTTCATTGCTGCCGATGGGCGCAAGATCGACAACTTCACCAGCAAAATTGGCAGAGGTAGAGTTTCAGTTGGGAGTCTGTTCGGTCGCCACGCCAGCGACTGGAAATTGAATGGCTATGGCAATAGTGCAAGCAGCAACAGAAGCAACTTTGGACGGACCAGGCAACGCAGTAGAGCTACTAACTGCCAGCCTCAAACGAGGCATCAAATATTCAGGGCTGTTAGATCTTGAAGGTCAACTCGCCCATGACCATCGAGTGCAGGCGCTTGCAAATGTTAAGCGAGGATGGTCCTCCATGACTCGATAAGAGTCGGCCACACAAATGCGTTGGTTCCTCGAGGATTTCGCTAACAGCTCTTCCAACAGAACAGTGAAAATGAGTGACGACAAGTGGGGGGAAGTGACACGGTCGGCATGGTAGCTAATTTTTTGCAGCGGCACATCTATATTATGCAGCAATCAGATGGCCCGAAACAGGGGTGGCGGTGCAAAAAATTTACTCCAACCATGATCACACGCAATCGATGAGTTATAGAGACAGCTGCGGAATATACACTGTCAATGATGGATTTACTTGACGAAGTCGTGGCAGAAAAGATCGAGAATCCCGGACAACCACCTCTTCTGCTGCATTTCTGGGGGCGTCATTACTCGGCGCTTCTCCATACTGGTCGCACCAGTCAGCTCCCGGACTTCGAGGAGGAAGTGGAATGTAAGTTTCCGGTTTTGGCTGAGAACCTTCCCAATGCACCGGCGGCAACGCACGCAAACGCGAGTATGCAACAACTAGCGCTGAGGACGGCACCGGTGGATGCTCCGTTGAAAGGACCATGGGATCCGGATTCTTGGAATGGTACCACAGACGAGGTTTGGGCAGCGTTACAGGGATGTTCGGTGCATCCCGATTTACAACACGATCTCCACGTGCTCTTTATGATTGACAAGCCAAAGAGGTCTCGGGACCTAAGTAAATTGGTAGCAACGGCAGCGATGACAATAGACCTGCTGGCTCAGCAACAGTTTGCAGCGATATTAAGAGGAGAGAAAGGCGAGGAGGCCGAACTCGCTCTAACTCAGCGCATGCAGATTACGCAAGAAACTTTGAGTCTTTGGCAATGCCAGCTTCAAGCGGCGGGCCACATTGGTCCTAACCTCGACCGCCACTTTTGCCCTCCGGCCCGAGAAATTGCAGGTTTACTGACAATGACAACGGTCCAAATGATACGTAAAAAAAAGCCGCAACTCAGAGGTGGAATGTCGAGCTCTGGTACAGCACCAACCTACAGATGGTCAAGCATTCAGTTCAATGGGCGGGCACGAGGCCTTACCTGCACTCCCAACCACGCTTCCGGCGGGAGTACGAGAAACTTCAGATATTGCACAAAAAAGAGGTCATTTAGCCTCCCCGGACGACACGACACCATTACTTTGCAGTTCACCAATGAAGACGCCTAGGAGCGCATTGATAGGGATGATTGGGCAGCTACGTGGGAGACACTAGCGCAGGAGTGGTCACATCCCGACCACGTCCCTTTCCCCACAGCTCGAAGCTCTACGATAGAGTGGCAGAGGGTAGCCCGGCATGCATCGGACCTTTTACTGTGGCATGTCAAGCGTTTCGTCTTTCCAGGGGAGCTATTGCAGATGTTGGACGTATCCGTCATTGAGCACTGGATGACCGACAGCCGAATTTCATGTTTGGCGGATGGGTTCAAGAAGTATCGGGAGCAGCCCATGGATCGTCCTACGCAAGCATGGATTGATCGATGGATCACTAACACGCAGCACCGCAGTCATCATACCAAGCTGGCGCCGCTAGGTGACAACGTTGATGACTGGAAATTACTCCGCGCACATAACTACGCGGGGGGCGATGTACTCAACTTTTGTGATCTCCAGCGTACAACCCGGCTCAGTCAGCACCTGTTGTGTGCGCTACTGTACAACACCGAAATTGCGGCGCTCGTCAAAGGCACATCGACGGCTAAACGGGTGTCTGACAAACTTTGGTTCCATTTAAACTTATCATCACGAATGGACGTTATAAGGAGGCGTATTACAGCTCGACGACATCGGCTAATTGGGCTGCAATCGAGCGATTTTTCTGCTCGGGACTGGTCCACACGGTGGAAACTAGTCTCGTTCAGTACTAAGGGCTCTCTACGGATACCGATGAAGACTACCTACTTTAAATCTGCGATCGCTAGTGCGGATGCCTACGGACGCCACACAATACTAAACGATGCAAGCTCTTCAGGGCATCCATCTCATCCATTAGTAGATCGTCGACTCATAACCCAAAATGTTCTCGGATTTAAAAAAAGACACACGAAAACTCTGGATCGAAGCTTGGCGGAAAATTCCGATCAACCGACGTCCTCTCGCGTGGTGCATTCAAGAAACCCACGTCACGACCACGGCGGAAGTTTCTGACTTACAAATGGAGTGGTAACGTCTATGGGGTAAACATTTAGACGTCACTCAGGCTCAATGTCTTTCTGGAGCGTAGGCGCATCCAAGGCTGCGGGTGTCGCTATTTTACTCACGCCCCAGGCTGCGTCCGATGCCGCTGAGTGGAATGAACACCGATGGAATTCGCGAGGCGTCGTAGTGACAATACATGACATGACCATCTTAAATGTATACTCACGTAACATTAGGGCTGAGCGCGAAGTTTTTTTACGGACTTACTGGAATGGAATATGCCAGTTGGCACTACTGTTTTACTTGGAGATTTTAATAGCGTCCAAAGTCCCCAATTAGATAGACTGGGGCAACGCTCAGCCAGCAGACCGGAAAGTCCAGCATTGGAACGACTGGTGAAGGCGACGGAGCTCAGTGATGCTCGGCTCTTAAAAGATCATGCAGAGGACGATGAGTCTGCGAATACGACGGATATTTTACTTATTGGAACAACGAAAGGGCCAGAAGAATCGACCGATTTTACGTGCTCCATGAGCTGACTGCGCGTCTCGCAAATGTAGCTCCACTTGCTGATGGTCCGCGTATTGGCACCACAGGTCATCTGGGTATCCTCGACGCCACCTCCCCAATACTCGGACCATCAGCAAGTGAAGCTATATTTGCGAGACGCGCAGTCAGCTCTGGTCCCAACCAACGTATCCCATAAAAACTCATCAACCAGACCGCGTCCTGGAGGATCTGTTGCGCGAAATGGACGGCATGGGGGTTGGACACACTCCGTCAGTGCAGACATGGAATGCTGATATTAATGAGGACATCAACTGCATACGTGCTGTTACTCGACGAGAAAAACAGAGGCGTAAGCGAGTCATCAGCAAAATTCGGCAGCGCAACAGAAGACAATTCCTTATGCGTCGCCAGTGGTGTTCTGCTAACATGGAAGAAATGCGAGAGGAGCACTTACTTCGAATGGGCGAATATTTGGAGCGGTCGGCGGAGCTTTTGAGGTGGTCTTACAAGCGTGTCGCCATTTGGGAACGCAACCAGCTGGTAACATCGGTGCGAGCGCGAGGCCTTTGGGCGACACATGTCCATTGCGGATAAGTTTGCATCTGAATGGGCACCAGTGCTCAGCTCTAGTCACCGTACCACAGCTTTGAAGTACTACCTGCAGCTCTGAAGAATTTTGTGACGATCCCGAAGGAAAACAATCAACTGATAACGACTATTACGTCCGATTACAGAAACTGAGGTGCTTTCAGCCATTCAAGGATTGAGTGGTAGATCATTCGCAGCGCAGGTTTAGCCAATCTCGGGCCAAGAGCCTTTGACTTCGTTTCAGGTGAGTAGGCACAAAGCGGCAGGCCAGGATGGTTTAAACAACGATTTTTATAGAGATACATCAGCGCTGCTAGTACCAGCTCTGGTCAGCATCAGCAATCAAATCCTCAATGGGACGAATTTGTCTCCCTCGTTTCTAGAAGCGCTTATAATTCCGCTGCGGAAAAAGGGCGACTCGGACGATGCGATGGATTATCGACCGATCTCGTTACTACTACAAACCAGTTACAAGGTGTTTGCCAAGGTGCTGGCAATGCGATTACAATATTCATTACCTCGGGCTATCAGCGACTTCCAACAGGGCTTTGTTCATGGGCGCAGAATGTCCAAACCAGTTATGATGATGATAGCTCACCTGTCGACTGCAATGGAGCAAAGGGAGATGCCGGCAGCACACAGCCGTTGTATTCTGCTGCTGGATTTCAAGAAGGCTTACGATACTGTGGACCGGGACTTTCCTTACGTGACTCTACTTCAGTTCGGCTTTGGCGAGCGATTCATCGACCTGATCCGACGTATTCACACCGGCATGACAGCCAGCTTCGTCGTAAATGGTTGTCATTCCACACCTCTACCGAGGGATTCGACAAAGGTGCTCGCATTCCGAATAGCCACTGTCGCCAGAATTGCGCCTTGGTTTGGGCTGTCGTCCACCATGTCGTCTACGGTGCCCTGTCCGTTGGCTGGGCCGTTCCCCTGTCGTCGTTGTCGACCCGGCCTTATTAGCCCCTCCTCCCGGAGGAGGTAGGTGAAGCGGCCTCATTACGCTCGCTGTCGGTGACTTGTAAGCCAGTGAAGACCGTTCCGTTTATACTCCACCGTGACCAGATATGATCACTGCGCCGCAGATTGGGGAATGGGTGGAGCCCTGCTTTAATAACGTCGTTATTTCACATCTAGAACGATTGCTTCCAGTGGATATTACAAGCACTATCATCTCTACCGAGTCTGTCATTGAATTGATGAGCAAAAAGTATTCACTGAAGTTCAATTCAACTTGCCTTTATGTCCACCACCTCATTACTTACAACCAGTACACAACATTATGTACCATTAGCTTCTGTTCGGTGTCTTAGAATGAATGATGACCAAACGATGCTGCGGGCATTCATCGCTCGACGCGGAAGTTTCCTATGTCGTCCACACCTCACTTCCGACAGCACCTCTTGCATGATCCGATACGTCAGTGTCTCATCTACATTGCCAATGCGGCGTAATGCTTGCATTAACTTGCGTTCAGCATTTGTTTGGTCTCAAAAAGTTGTTCCAAGTCTCGAGACGTTTCGAACTTTGAAACAACATTTATTAGTCCCTTCTAAGTTTATTGTGCCCATTGGAGACCCGCAATGGCCACAAAAAGCTTGGGGTTATCCATTGGGACAGCATTGCCGTAAACTACGTATGGTTAAAAGTAAGGGAAAAGATCTTCCATTCTTTGCAGTCGATGACCTGGCAAGACTCAATTTTCCATGGAATATACGGCAATACAAATGGGATGTGCTGATACTGCCTTCAATGCAGACATACTATGATATTCATGGTCACACTGATATTCCGGTAAACTTTGTGGTCTCTATGGGGGATCGGGAGTGGTCGGAAGCCCTTTGGAATTTCCGACTTGGAGAAACCACCATGAGAATTAAACATGCTGATACATATAAAGCACAACGAGAAGCTTCGATGGATGAATTGCACAAGATTAACTTTTTGATGCAAAGTTGGAAAGAACGAGTGTGGGATTCCAAGATTCTTCCGGCCCTGGAGACATTTAGACGTGAATTTGGACACTGCAATGTGCAGTCGAACTTTGTCGTGCCGGACAGTGGCAACTGGCCAAAGCATACCAGAGGATTGAGACTGGGAACGACTGTTGGTAATATGCGCTGTCAAGGCAATTACGACGATATAGCGACTCAAGACAAGGATAAGTTGAAGGCAATTGGCTTTGTGTGAAGTCCAGGAGATGAACGATGGACTAACAAAATCCTGCCGGCACTTGAAACGTACAGTGAAGTATACAAGTCAGGATGGGTGCCGGTGAAGTTTACTGTCCCGGAGTCGGAGCCTTGGCCTGAACAGACTCGCGGATTGAAACTCGGCCAGATCTTCAGGAACATCCGACGCAGGGGTTCGTACTCTTCGTATTTGGAAAGAGACAAAAATCGTTTGGATGCAGTTGGAGTCAACTTAAGTCCGTACAAGGGATGAAAGTAGATTTTGCTGATGCCGACATCTTGCAATAGAAGAAGGGATTTGTGACGCTTCAACCAGAATTCGTATAGACAATTTGGCCGCAGCATTCTTCTGTTGTTCTTGTTGGCATGTAGACACTGCACCAACAACAAAACTCTTTGATGTTTGTGGACTGCTTATTGAGTTGGCCATACCGTAAACTTTGGGCAGCGGCCGTTCGTTAATGTCGAGAAACAAAGAGTACTGACATCTCTTAAACCACGGAGAAAGCTGCACTCGTAAACTTGCTTGGTAAATCGTGAATCGGCACAACTGCGAACTTTCAACCTGACGAAAATCTGCAACGATGCTTACGTACTGACACTACTGCAATATATCATATAGCTGCGCTGCTAGTCAACTCATAGCTAGACATGAGCAAGTTGGCCAATTTCTAGCTATCTAACGAACTGACTCGCATCGCTAAAGTTCCTCTTGTTTCATGCTCAAAATTGTGCTAGCCACTATGCAAGCTACATCGATACATAGGCTACAACTTCCACCTGTCCCTAATCGAAAAAAACCTTTCTTGATCGCAAAAGTTGGTGCAGGTAGGACTCAAAGTTGAGAGCATACAAGCGAATTATGCAACAAATTTTCAATTTAAGAAGCGGTACTGTATCGTTGTAGCGAAACAAGATTTTGGGCTAATTGCACTCTCATAGCGGCAACGTGAATAGGTGCACACGCGGTTTTGCTGCCAGATACGCACTTTGGAACACATTAGCGACAGCACCAGTGTCGACAACGTTATTTCTTCATTAACCCAAGCTTTCGGATTTGGTTGTATTGCTCTGCAGAGAGGAACAAACAACAGTACGTAAGCACGACAACCTCCTTTACTCCATGGAGCAAAAGACAACATACCAGGAATCTCCATAAGTGCTTGCATGGCAAATCCTCCATCTGGGTTGTCTAGGACACCTTTTGGAATGGTGTTGTAATTCACGAACTGAAGGTTGTCAAAACGACGCTCGGGCAACCCGTCGTCAAACTCGCTCATCAAAGTCCAAGGCCCATCGCCTACACCGATCATGACTATCGCTAAGAAGAGCAAAACACACATCTGGTCATATCAACACCCGATCACGTCGATGAAGCTCAAAACACTTTTGTGGTCGACGTACAAAGCGGATATTCAGAAGCCTCCACGATAGCTCTTCTCGCCATTGCAGGGTCATCAATGTGGCCGTCAGAGATGATTATCAAGATATGATACCGGCTATCCTTTTTTGCCATCTTGATTGCTTCGTAGATCACAGGTACAAAACTAGCCGAAGAGTTCAGCTCCATTGTGGAAGCAATTGCAAAATATCGCTGCAGGACCTCATCGAGTTCACAACCTTGGCCTTCAACAAATGAGAAATATCGTTCCGCAACTGGCCGCTCTGGGTATCCACCATAGCCAAAGGTTGGAATTGAATCATCGTCGTCGAATAACTCAAACACACGAGCGATTGCCGAAATCACCGTCTACAAGGAGATAAACAACCATCATTCTCAAACACGTCAAAAATCAAATAATCCACCCTATAATCGGAATTATAGCATGAAATCAACATGCCTGATAAGGGTTTACGATACGACCTGTTTTATCAATATAATGAAGTGATCGTCCTTCAAATGTCGCTTCTCCTTTTACCTGCACAAATATCCACCATCAAGATAATATCCGATCAAATTGCCCCACACGATTTAATTTATTGTCCATACCAGATTGGATTCGGCAAAATCCACCTAACAATTCGTCCAAAAATGTCAACGATTAAAGTTTCAAATATTTATAGCAAAAAGTATAAAAATACAAATTACCGCAATAATTAGGTCCGATGACTGCAGTCCCACTTGTCTATTGATACGATCAAAAATATATGGTCATGCATTATTTTAGCCAATGACGTGACGGAATAATAATATTCGAATATTGGTTTTTATCTTCACCGCAGCGCATTTTGAACTTCTTCTGTGGAATTGGATAATACGTTTTCATACAAATGTCAAGGCATTTTTGTTGCAATTTCGTCATAAACTGCAATAATAAAAAAAAGAAATATCACCACGTACCAACAGAGGTGTATTTATCTGGAATCGGCTGGAAAGCTTTCGTACTAAAAGTGCAGCCCATGACGAGGTCGAAATAGCGCTGTGAGCTGGAACCAGCCAGTTGTATATTTAATCCAGCCAGTCATATATTTAATCCAGCCAATCGCATACCTTATACGATTCTCCAAGAACAATGTCACAGAAACGGATTCGCAAACGGATATTATGTAAATCTTCTCTTATAAAAATAGACGTATATTTATATGAATACATTGACCTCGACAAATGAAATATTTGGTTAAGAGTTTATTTTCTTAAAAGATCATAACTTACGAATAAAAATGTCGGACGAGACGAAGCAGAAGACGGCGGTGAGCGTGGAGCTCGTCTCTGGCAGCATCAGTCTTCCATCCATAAAGGAAAATACGCTGGACGAGCCCGTATCTGTCACTATCGTATGTAGCTGCTGCCTGATTTTTTACTAAAAAACCTGTAAAATTTATTTGAACGTTGTAACTTATCAACACGTTTTATATCTTCGTTTGGTGGCAGCTTCGTGACTTGCGGTTGGTCGGTGGCAAGTTGCGTGTTGTTCTTATGCCAAGTAACACGTCGGAGGAGACGCTCGAGGCACTCAGGAACTGTACGATAGATGGATGGAATCAGATCTGAGTCGGAACAGATGACTTAATTTTTTTTAATTCTCCTGTGTATTTTTGCTGTACAGGGGACCTTTGGGGACCATTATTACTGTGTCTTACACTCTCTATGTGCGTTGTACATGTGTCAAAGTGTTGAGGAGTTAGATTGTGATGTTTAATTTTGTTTTTATGGTGCCAGAACGTTGAGTGTGACGGCTCCTACGGCTCAATCGGCCATGGTGTTTACGGGAGTTTTTATCGTGATTTGGGTCGGTGCTGCGATTGTTACGATTAATGCGCAACTTTTGGGAAGCTCCATGTACGTTGACTGAAAGTGTTTTTGTTGTTGTGTTGTTGTTTGTTTTAATCTAGTGGTGCTGGTTGTAATGGACTTGTGATTAGATCGTTTTTCCAGAGCGTGTGCGTGCTGGGTTACTGCGTCTTCCCGCTGAATATCGCCACACTGGTGTGTATGCTGACGAAAGCGGTGCTCTCGCACATCTTACTACGTGCAGTGATTGTTGGTGTTGGCTTTCTCTGGTCTACGCGAGGTGCGATTTGTTTTGTTGTCATGCACAAGAGTCTCGTACTAACTCGCGACTATGTTTTTTTTGTTTCTTAATATGACAGCGTCCGTTGTGTTCATGTCGAAGATGGTGCCGCTTAAGCGAAAAGCTCTTACCGTTTACCCCGTCTTGCTTTTCTACATCTTTCTCAGCTGGATGGTCCTTATTCAATGACTTTAACAAACCAGCAGCAGCATTGATAATAAAATAGTACCCAGATCATGTACCTATTTTCAAAAAATCAAACTGCTATCATTAGAAGCAGTAAGTACGTCATCCTCCAAAAGTACCCATTTTACCCTCCTTTTTACCCAATTCTTCAATTCATGAGTGCCAGTGAACAGCTCCAGAGTCTCATTCGCTCCATTGAGACGGACTTGGGCATTGCAACCAATGCACCCATTGGTCACACCAAGCAGCCAAAAGTCAAGACTGGAAACGCAAAACTGACCGTCAACAAGTCTCTTCTCGAGCTTAATCAAGCCGAGATCACAAAACTGAATAATGTTCAGTATAAGCTTGCGTTATACGAGTCGCTCTCCCCCGCACGTAACGCTACCATTCTTTGCTCGCGGGTTCATTCCCACGGTCGAGATGCACCAAGTCCAAAATCTGTCGCACATTGCTCGTTGATGACAGCCACTCTTTAAACTTGAGCTGAATCACCACTTCCATCGTCCGTTTCTTTGTCAAATCAAACTCGTCACTGGTCACTAGCTGCCGCAGTGACTCTACCGTTTCGTATTGCTTCTTCACAGCAGCAACGTACTCGGGAGGAATCGGAAATGGCCGCTCGGTGGGACCTGCTCCCGCTCCCGGTTTCACCGGTACACACACATCGCGGAAAGTCTCGGGCACTTGAATTGAAACCGGGGGCTTGTTTGTGTCGGCCATGTTATCTATAAAGCAGATGCAGCAGTGAGTCAGCAACAACACTTAGAATGCCGTGGGATACAAAGTCCACAGTAAATAAAAGGCAGTTATACCTTTGTCACTGTCCAAGTCAAGAAAACTGTTCCAACAGCCCTTTGACTCAGCATTGTACAGGAATGGCACTGTAAGCAATTGCTGCTTCAAACCGGAATACTTGGTGTTATACGGTCCTAGAATCAGGCCGACATTTTCACCACTGACAATTACAGGTAACAGTGTGTACACATTGAGTCGCGTGTCCAGACAATTGCTGCAACATGAGATTCACACATAGAATAAGTACTCAGACGCGGGAGTACGTAATTTGTTGGCGTCGTACAACAAATTCTATTCGTTCATACCTGACGCGAATGAGGCCACAGAGCGCAGTGAGCTGGACATTTTCACATCGCTCCAATGACAATATTCCCGTGTTTGGCGCCAGGACGATACGACAGTTCTTGCAAGCTAAAACTGTCACATTTGTAAAATTCCGAACAAGCAAGGTTAAGGATAACTGCAGGTGTCCTCGAAGTATGCAAACAAGTAAGCACTGGACCTCCGCTATCAATGCCCACACAAATATATACAATACATGCAATACGTGAATGAAAGGATATCGAACAGGCCCCAAGATGTAGATGTACGAGTCTTGACAAGAGAAAATGATGAGATCCGGACGTTGGCCGTTGTCATCGGACACCATGAACTCGTCCGCGCGCTTGACCACGGTCGTCTTAATGAGTTGTGATAAAATGGTCGGACGACATGCTGTCTCCTCTGGAACGGGCACGTCTGAGCTACCATCCAATGAGAAATCATCTGGACAAAAGAAATGGAAAATGGGCAAGCCACATTCGTCAGCATCAAGTAAACAGCACGCACGCTGCATAGCACGAAGCAAGGTGACCGTTAAGCAAAAAGGCGGGAGGTGACAGCGTTGAGAGGCTGTTCTGGGCTGTCGTTGGAGGAACTACAGAGAATCCTACCGGCGGGTACATTCTCTCGTTCAGCGATAAATGGGTCTTGTAGAACCGACAAACCTTGGCTCCATTGTCCACAAGGTGCAAAAATTCCTGGCCAGCGTCAGCCTCTGTCATAGTGTTGCTAATACCAGATTGTTCCCAAGTCGGGTAGCACGAGCTCAACTTGACATTTTTGTCCACAAGACTCACATCACCTGGACACAACAAGAAACCCAATAGGTCGAGCTGATCTGCGCTGACGACGGTCAACGATTCGTCCTTGAGATCTACCGATGGGTAAAGCAGCCCAAATAAGTCTTCCAGCTTCTCGCGTACGAATGCTAGATAATACGCGTCTGCTGTCGAGCGGTCCGCCATGCCCATTGTATGCGGAGACTGTGGCGGTGGTGGACTAGCACTACCCCTCATCAGCGGGGACCCTAGGGCGGCTAATATTGGCGATTTTGGCACTGTAGCAGCACCCGCAGTTTCCAGAGCAGCCGCTGCAGCTAAACTCTCAGCATGTTCCCGGTACCAGACGGCATTGTACATGTCGAGCGAATATTTCGATCTCCACGAGTGTGGCTTTACTGTTTGAATAAAGAGGAAAATGGCCATTTTGTATACCGGTACTTCCTCTCTCTCAAGGCACTGCTCGACATCCAATGGCACCGTTGCGTCCACAACTTCATTCTTTACTGGAATCATCCGATGAAAATGCACCAATAGCAACCAAAAGACTTTATAGTACTCGTCTCTCCATTGGTAAATCACATCAACTGCTTCTTTCCAGACGGAGAAAGTAATGGAATTGAAATTGTCACTCTCGGTAAAACATGATCCTTCCGTGTCCATCATAACCGTATCATCTCCAAGTGGTCCCTCCTGTTCTCTTCCAGTCCGTAATTTATTGTGCAAAGAATCCAATACATTCTTTACGTTATTTAATGTTAGCGTAGCCGTATATTTGGACGGTAAAGGCAAGAGGCCAAGCTCAAAGAGCTCTAACCGGAGCCAGATCCGTGGCATCTTATCACGTCGCTTCCTCTTCTTGGCTGGAGGTGCTGGAATAAACACAGGAACGTCTTTCCCGCCACTTGCTTTCCTGATCTCCGTTACCGTCTGAGCCATGGGGACGGCGTTAGCACTAGAACTTTTACCGGTCATGGAACGTCTAACGTTAAACACTCCGCACCTTCGTGGTTAGAGAGATCTAGACACAAATTTTCAGACGACCTCTAGTCTCTTGTTTTACTACTGCAACGGTTTACTGAAGGTGTCCGAGGGCGGCCTTGCAATGCGAAGGAAGACGGTCGGAGGCGGCGATTCCTGGGGAATAGAGACGATGATACAAAGTGCAAGAGATCAAAGGGGATTAGGTCTTTGCGATGGCGAAAAATCAAGAACGGGATTGGTTAAAAAAACATGCGGACATGATTGGCGATCAACTATCGTACAAAAACCAAGATATTCGCTCACATCCTTTTGCTACAATTCGGTGTAATTTACAGTAGCTGATGTAGTGATGGTGTGGTTCTCATTTGGGCGGTAGTCGTAGCACAACGAAACGTAACACCTTGACAAATTATGAGCCTCATGTCCAAAGTCGCGGGACTCTATCAGAAGACAATCAGCAAGTCGCTGGGCATGTACGGCCTCAAGTACGACGACGCCCTCGTAGACACGGCCGCCGTGCAGACGGCATTGCACTGGGTCAATGGCGAGGACTACCAGGCCCGCACCAAGCGCATCGCTCGGGCCGCCGACTGCTCGCTCAAGCGCAGCTACTTGCCGGACGAGATTCAGTCCATTCAGCGCCCGCTCGACTTCTACATGTCCGACAAGGTCGTGGAGGCTGAGAAGCTTGCGGAGGAGCGCGCTGATCTCACGCGGTGGTAGACAGACAGACACCGGTTACCTGCTGAGCTTTAGCAACTCATTGGAATTCTTGCTGGTCTCTCGATGTTCAGAAGAAAGGATAATGATAAAAATGACAAGATCCAAGCTGAGCGAAGTGAAGAAACAAGTCGGTGTCAGTGTATACGTTTGTGTGGTGTTTTGTGATAGTGACAGTTCCAAGTGAAGAGTCACGTGGCAAGTGTTGCATTCTTCATCTGTAGCTGCTGAGATGTAACGAACTCTTTTACTTGGTCGCCTGCGGGTGCACAACCTCTGCGGCCAGGACCCGTGAGTGCTAAGGAGACTAGGAACGTAATGCGTGCACGATCAGTACTGGGTCTCGTGCATCAAAAACACGGTCTAGACGTGGAAGAGAAAGAGGAGACGATACAGGTAGCGACTGTCAAGCTGAGCCAAACATGCAGCATCACACTTCATCCATCAGCATCAATGCGCTAAACAAGTTGATACGAGCCGCATCATCTGGCATCAATATGCAATGGATAGTGGTTCTACCAGAGTGTGACCTCCTCAACTGGTATCGTCAACAGTTGCAATTATTTCCACGAGCTATTTACTACCAAGCTCATAATTAGACATCGCAGTGATGGCAACGCCTAGTACGTATGCTAGCGTTGCTTTGTAATGTATTGCTGCGGGATCTCAGTGTGAATTGCAGACGTCATTTGGCAACACGTTACGTACCCCTCATACAGGAGTTTGTGCCATCTGCAAAACTTCTTTGTAGCCAATCATCGATCGAGAATCCGTTCATATTAAGCCAATCATATATCGAGAGAAGCTACCTTTTTCACCCACACTATAATTTGACCGCCCGATGTACGTGATGGGCGAAGTGATCCGAGTGCTGTTGCTGAACCCACTGACGGGCGTCACGTCGCTCGTGTGTCTTCAGCGTCCGCTCGAGTGGGAAAGCGTGCTGGGTGATTTCTACCAGGTTATCACTAACTCGGACGATGACCCAGCGCCCAGCATCCTCACGAAATGCAAAGTACTGCTGCACCCGACAAAGTCCATGAGCGAGAAAGGAGTCGTGGTACTGTCACACCCTTTTTATGTAGTACACAGTACCTTTAATGAGGAATGTTAACCAAGTTCAATACGTCACTTTGGCAGATTCGTAAGACCGCCTTAGATCGGTCAATCCGAGACGGAGATCTCTTGTCTCTGGAAGGATTTCAGCTGGACGAGGCTACTGGACCCCCTTCAGAGCTGCTCGACATGATAGATACACTGGACTTTGACGTGCCTTTGAATTTTGGCGCGAATTTGATTCCATCTGGCAATTTAAATGATAAGGAGAACGTTTTATCGGCGGCGGGATTGACACCTGAACCGGTGATTAGGCCAGGAGTGAACCTGGAGGTACAGAAAGCGCCTCCTTCTGCCGCTTCTGCGGGTGCGCGGAAGGGAAGCTTACGCAAATCAAAGCGGGGACGCAGTCTGTCGTCCAAGTTTTGGCTCGTGAATAAATTGGCGGCCTGCGGCAAGATCAGTAAAGAGCAAAAGGATTCGCTCAAGATGCTTCTCCTTGCCTCGGACGACTTGGCGCTGCATAAGGCCTTCGAGCACTATGAGGAGACAGGGGATCTGGACACGCTGCTTAAATTGCATGTTAGCTCCACCAAAAAGTCGTTTGCGGGCTTACCGCCGCTCTCTACTGACGCCTTTGACTTCCAGCTCACTCAGAACATTGAAAATGAGCTGGATCTGCTAACTATGCGAAGCTTTGACGCTGGTGGAGACGCCAACTCTCCGGTAAACCAGACTATTTCTCCTGCTATTGTGCCGCCAGCAAGGACAGCCGGCGCTACTACGAACAACGAGCCGATCCCGTTTACGAACTCGAATGGCGACCTTCTGGACCCGTTGGACGTGTTGTTAGAGTCGTCGCTGGACTCGCTGCCTATGCCTATAGGCCACGGTAACGGTCAGAACTTGCCGTCAGCACTGCCTGGTGACCTGCATGGCATGGAGGAGTGGCTTACGGATTAGAAAATATTGTGAGAGTCTTATGTGGGGTCAGTTAAATAAACAAGCAAAAGCTCAAAGGCATGCGACACAGATCAAGCGCAGAGACAAACACATGACTAACAAAACCCAAGTGCGAAATGAGTGAGTGGAATCGTAGCGTGCAGCTTTTGCTGTAGCATTCAAGGATCACGTCTGTTCCGGTCCGTCGGTTCGTACCAAGTTTAACCTTCTACTAGTCGATCTACCAGCCAGATACCTCCTTCGTCTCCCACACATCCGTGGTGTGCGGACACTTGGACGAGTCCAAGGGCGTGTCCTTGAGGAAGTCCTGACGTTTCTCCTCGTCCATCAAAGTCGACCGATAACATAGATACATGTTATTCCATGTAAACTTGCACTCATCTACTTGTCCGTATCGATAGAAATGTTCCATCTGATTGCCAGGTGCTGATACATTGGTAAATGACAACAAATTGTTACACAATTAACTACGCTCTCTTTTCCTTTGGCAATGCTTAATAACGTACTGACGCAGTAGAACGATCGATCGAGGAACCACCGGCACGACATTTTTTTATTGGTCTCGCCACGTTCAATCTGGTTCAGTTTCTCCTCGTACAGGTATCGAACCGTACGCTCGGCGTTCGATGCTTTCGAGTCCATGGTATAACTGACTGACGTCGAAAAGTTTGCATCAGAATGGTGTTCATCACACAAGTATCATATTTATGCAGTCTTTTAAATGCTTTTTATCTAAAAAATGCTCGTGGAGGACATATATAATCTTGCTAGAGTATTAAATTTTACGGGTTAATGCGAGATGCTAGATTTAAATTATCTAGAGATATTTCAATTTATAAAATTAGGTCTAAATTCAGTCACGACCACTTGGGTTGCTATACTACGCTTGCAAGGCATATTGATGCCAGATGATGCAGCTCGTATCAACTTGTTTAGCGCATTGATGCTGATGGATGAAGTGTGATGCTGCATGTTTGGCTCAGCTTGACAGTCGCTACCTGTATCGTCTCCTCTTTCTCTTCCACGTCTAGACCGTGTTTTTGATGCACGAGACCCAGTACTGATCGTGCACGCATTACGTTCCTAGTCTCCTTAGCACTCACGGGTCCTGGCCGCAGAGGTTGTGCACCCGCAGGCGACCAAGTAAAAGAGTTCGTTACATCTCAGCAGCTACAGATGAAGAATGCAACACTTGCCACGTGACTCTTCACTTGGAACTGTCACTATCACAAAACACCACACAAACGTATACACTGACACCGACTTGTTTCTTCACTTCGCTCAGCTTGGATCTTGTCATTTTTATCATTATCCTTTCTTCTGAACATCGAGAGACCAGCAAGAATTCCAATGAGTTGCTAAAGCTCAGCAGGTAACCGGTGTCTGTCTGTCTACCACCGCGTGAGATCAGCGCGCTCCTCCGCAAGCTTCTCAGCCTCCACGACCTTGTCGGACATGTAGAAGTCGAGCGGGCGCTGAATGGACTGAATCTCGTCCGGCAAGTAGCTGCGCTTGAGCGAGCAGTCGGCGGCCCGAGCGATGCGCTTGGTGCGGGCCTGGTAGTCCTCGCCATTGACCCAGTGCAATGCCGTCTGCACGGCGGCCGTGTCTACGAGGGCGTCGTCGTACTTGAGGCCGTACATGCCCAGCGACTTGCTGATTGTCTTCTGATAGAGTCCCGCGACTTTGGACATGAGGCTCATAATTTGTCAAGGTGTTACGTTTCGTTGTGCTACGACTACCGCCCAAATGAGAACCACACCATCATTACACCAGTTATCGGGGACACAGAGAAGCTCATGTGAACCACACGCTATGTACATAACAAATGCCTAATCATAATCAAATAAGTCTACTCTAAAAGAAGAAATGATGCGTCGCTCCATTCTACCACGATTAAACCATGGACGACGCATTGCTCAGCAAGCTCTCGCGCAGTTTTGGCGCTGGCCGTACCTCAATGCGCGCCCTCACTCACAAGAAAAAAGGATATGGCATCGATAGAAAAGTACAGGATAGCGATGACAGTAGATGCTCGAAATTCGTAGCTAGATAATCGACACCATTCACTAGGTGAGACATTCATCGCTTAACTACTACTATCCTTGTCTTGATCTTGAAGTGGAACTACTGTTCAATGAGTATCATAGGACTGCTGTCGACTAACCCTTTCGCTCGTGTCGCGACAGTGTTGGAATGCATATCGGTCTCTATTAAAAACGTCCTGTCGGCGTGGAGGCCGTGACAATCCGGCAATTGCGTGCAAATTGACGTGTTTGATGATAAACAGTTTATCAACCTCAGAACTTGATCGCTAGTAGTTCTATCGGATTCATCGTTGTTGTGGTGCTTTATTACATTATCGGAGCCGTCTCGGCTCAGTGCTGATCAACCTTACACTGATCGGTGCTGTCATTTCCTACAGATTCTCAGCTCATCTTGTTCATCCGACTGCGTATAAAGAGCCGCGTCAAGTTCGCCCGTATCGTAGTCCTTTTGGTGTTCCCGCTGCAGTGGTGTCGATGGTTCTGTGTGTGGACAGATACACTGTACCCCCGTGTCGGATGTAGCCTAGTCAGAATTTTGTGGTAAGTATCCGTCACGAGCAATAGCGTACAGTAGCTGACCCATGCAAAACACAAACAAATTGAAGCTCGCAATGAGACCCAGTAGCATCCACGAAAAGGCTGACGTCGCACGGTTGTCAACGAAGACACTCTTGTAGCCAGTCAACAGTGGCAACGAACTGTTGTAAATTTATTTGGCTCCAGGGTAGATCATAGAATAGCAAATGCCAGTACAAAATGCCAGAAATGACCAGTGTAGAGATTGGTGTCACAAGACCCGTTGCGTTCTGGTTGATGATCACTTCGATCGCAAGTGGCGACTTTCCGATGCCCAAGTAAACCAAAATAAACCCTTCGCAGCATCATTCCAACCACTTGGGCATTCCTAGTTGACATTCGATATCTACTCTATATGACACGTTGGTGGCTGCACCGACGTAAAACACCAGCCTAGACTGACACGACAAAGGCTTGTACACGAAAGGTCATCTCAATGCCGATGACGTTGAGTGATACAAAGACCATGTAGAAGACAGCCCACCCTATCGACCGTAGTCGGATCTCCAGCCCAGCAGCTGGCTCATGGATGAGCTGATGCCCGTGAGGACCGCTGCACAAGTGATGACAACCTCAAGGCTCTCGGCCAGGCCAGCAAAAAAAGGCGGCGCGAAGATCGACGGCATGCAATGTGAATACGTATGAACTACCATCCGATGGTAACGTTGTCAAGAGCTCGGCGATGGAAAACACCAGCAACACGTAAAGCACCGTGACAAAAGACAAGATGATGAGTAGATCGTTGAAACCAGCAACAAGGCCCGACTGCTAACCGAAAAAGTCGCCACTGACGACGGCATCCACACCCAATGCCCACAGATGCGACGCCTTGGCATAGCGATGGCTCTCCATGGAATTGTGTACACGCTCGGGCATGACAAGTTTTGCTCGTCGACGTTGGCGACGATTCAAGATGAAAAGTGAAGGAAGAAATTATTTACTAAAGACTTGCACTCACTCACTCGACTGAACTGTTTTTGTAAAGAGTTGTATGATAATGTCATCCGTCCTAGGAAACCGTTTTATAACTTGAACCAATCAAATTCTGAGCAATATGATTGGCTCTCCTAGTTCAGCAACATCTCGATACAGCGTGACAGCAGGGTGGTCTGTCACCCATAGAAATCGCTTATAAAACATGCTCTTTAGTATCCACCTTTTTGGCTCGTTGAAAACCACGAGTGTAGCCATGTGTGATGGGACGTAGGCATGTCCACTTGACAATCTTCGTGCAGCTCCGTACCCCTAATTCCTCAATGATCCCAGTAAAATACCGATGGGCGCATGCCGTCAATTCAAATGCCTTGTTATCATTAGTCCGTTACCAAGCTCAAAAGGCCGAGAAGCAGCAGTTCATGATACTAAATTATGTCAATGCCATCGAGGCCGACATTATCTGGAATGAAGTCAAACAGATTTCGATGATGGGACATCCACCCGCGACCGACAGTGACTTGACCTTGTCCCATTTCTTCCATGCAATGTTGGAACTTGCTGCAAAATTTCGCCACTCATCGATAAATGACGAGACGCCTCTCATCGTGAAACTCGACTTCAAAAGCAGTCGGGCGTTCGAGGCGTCGTTGGAATTGCTGACGACGTTCGTGGCAAAGTATCCATTTACCAAGGGTGTTTTCATCAATGCAGACATATTGCCAGGACCTGCAAGCTCAAATTACGTGGCCTTTGACGCCAGAACGTTCTTAGAACAGGTCAATGAGCTTGGAGACTATGAAAATGGACAGCATCGGCACAAACTTGTGCTTTCAGTAGGCTGGACGACAACAAATGTCAATGAAGCAACGATACATCGAGAATACACTTCAGAAATGATTGAGGCGATGTTGCGTGTGTTGAAACCGTATAGACACACACTTGCAGTGACGTTTCCGATACGCGCGACAAGTGTGCGGAAATCGTGGCATGCGTTGCGCCCGCTTCTAGGACCACCGAACTACGGACTCACGCTTTGGTGGGCTATGAATCAGATACCCGATGATGATCTCGAATGGATATATGCGACACTGGAATGTACAGCTGAATCGGAGAGCTTCGCTGGCAGTCCGACAATGTACGCCAACCGAACGTTCTACGATATCAAGGGCTTCAGCAATTTTCTGGCAAGACGTGGATGACCCGATCACCGATTTGTAAATATTTGCTGAATCATGGGCGCTTGCTGGTAGGTGAACGTTTCATGTGCAAAGATGTCAATACACAGTTCGGTTGCACGCTTCAGCCTCACAAATTTATTATAACGCCAGTTGTTATCGATATGTTGTCTCGTTTCTCTACGAGGATGTCTTCTTTGATCCCCTTCTGAGTGGATAAAGAGCGGTGGACGAACAAATTGACGCCAATAAAGGAGCGTCCACCACAATGACACTTAGATAAGGAAACGGAGACAAATTCATCATTCTATGAGCAAGGCAATATTCTGTGTTAGCCACGGTAATGTGGGTAGCTACATTGTACACCGCAGAAATTTAACCGGAAGTGCTTGTCATTCCCAACAACTTGAAAGCCGTTAAGCTCGTACGAGTGTCTGGAGTGATAAAGCTGCAGCACAAAGATGTGCTTGGTTGTGACAGCTCTTCTAATCGAAAGTTGCAAAACGACGATGTTTATTTCGTGAAGGTGTATATGTCGGGCTTTGGTTTTCAATCACGAAGCATGCTGAAGATAGCAAAGATTATTGCTAGAATTTATGCACTCCAATGGAGGTTCTGCTACATTTCATGGTGAAGCAATTGTCACTCAAAGTCTTGGCTCACGACTACTGGCCGGTGCAGCGTCATTAGCAACACTACCACCAAATTGTGGTCAAATCTCTTTTGGCTAGCTTTCTAGAGCTTTAGAGTACGCATCTTCGTTTGCACGCGTCGAATTGCATATCGTAGTTCAGCAGTGCTGACCCACTGCAGCAACGTGTGATTCCGAATCGAGCAGCCACACATTTCCTTAGTGTGCCGCAGGCATGATAATCGATTTGGATTACACGTGCAGATGACGCCTGAAAAGAAAACGTTGTGCTTGCACAGGTAGCACTGTCGTACGTCATCCACCTCCATCGACCGTTCGTCCAGCATAACGTCGCCACTCAACTCCTCTACATTCTGCAACCCTTCTGCAAGAAAAGCTTTCTTGTAGTATCGCTCCTCGTGGAATAACCGTCTCAACTCTTTCAGCAGAATCTCACAGTCTGCAACTGAGTACTCATTTAAGTTTTGAGTTGATCCAAAGTGAAACACAAATCGATCGTGTGAAAAGATCGACAGTCGTCCATAATTGCGGTACATCTCGACACACTCTCTTCCGGAGTCGATCCAATTTGGAAGAACGAAATTTACAGCCTCGGTGCAGTTGAAGCCTTCGCTAAAACCACTATGATATGCCTTCGGGAAAGTCAAAATGATATCTCCGGGTTCTTGCACAAGTGTGAATACTCTCACGCCTCGATCTTGCAAGACGGACGGAGGCACCATCGTAGTCAGATGAAGAAGTAAGTCTGGATTCTCTCGGAAACGCTCGGGCACTTGCGTCCTCATTGCCGCCTCAAATTTTTCGGCGTCTGAGGATGCAATCCCGTACCACCGTTTGTTGGCGCCAATGTGGTGGTAATTAATGCTGGACATGTAGTTGTCTTCAGCATGCCAGCAGAACGATGCAAACAACATACCGCAGTACAACCACGGTACATTAATGCCGTTAATTGCAGCACCCAAATACCGAAGCAGCGAGCCGTAGGCATCCGGAAGGTTATTCAAATTCCACCCCGTATTCCGATAATACTCTGGGTTTGTAAAGTCTATCGTTTCTTTTCCTGCGTGTATCAGAAACATCCATCGTCAAATGCTGCGATGAAAACAATCCACGAAGGTAACCCAATCTTGTTGTACCGTTCGTAGCCAGCAATGCGAACCGCTTCACCGAGCGCAAAAATCCACTGCCGACCTGCGCCGTGTCGAGGTCATTGGCATATTCCACCTGAATGCCAAGTCATTATCACACAAATTAGCACCGCTACAGCAGTATGATCATATTCGTAGCTACCATTACCTCAACCTTGGGTTCCTCCGTCTGGACAATTCGCCAGTATTCCAGCTCAATCTCGTCCGATGTTATTGTATCCGGATCCACTCCTCTCGAACTGAACCAATGATCACGAAAAGTGTTTGCATTTGCACGGAACGACTTGAACGTATGCTTTCTGCCGTAACCATAAGCACGCCCTTCCTGCAATCAACCAAATACCATTCTCTCTGTTACTGCACAACTTCAGCGTCAATTTTAGACAGTATAGTCTGCAAACCTGCAATCGGTGAATGTTCTGCTTTCTTGTGTTAAATTGCACACGGCCATCGTCCAGATCAATTGCAAAAGTAGGTTTCCACCCTTGCGGAGGAACAACTTTGCAGATACCCGTACGTGCTGCTTCGTGTTCGATACTAATCAACTCGATTGATTACGTCTTGTTCAACTGACTCAACAAATCTAAAAAAACAAATTGTCCTACAAAATCACGTACCTTGCAATGTACTTGATCGGATCAGCAAACTGATCCAATGTCGGATAAAATACAGCTCCTTGAGACAATGGTGCTGTCTGTATCAGTTTGGTCGTCACGACGGACTCCAACTTCAACATCTTTGTGGCTCCGTGCGACTCCGAGTTTTCTACATCGGATTCCGCGCGTCTTTTTTTGTACCGGTCACAACGCCAGGGTGTACCGCTGGAACTGGTACCACCTGAAAGTCCCTGTGGCAAAAGTGTTCCCGGTAGGGAAGACGAAACCGAGATACGACTACCATGCGGTAGAGAATATCGAGTTGTTACATCTCTTTCGTCCGAGTAAACGTCTATCGAGAGGGGGTGTTTTGCCATGGTTTAATCTGTAAATTATCGACAGAAATCGAGTCGCTTTGGTGTGAGTTTGTATTACCTGGACTTGTGTCGTTACATTGCAAGAAATAAAACGGCCATATTTGCTAATAGGAACAAAGTAACACGATTAGGTGTTCAGCTTTCGTCCAATTGCAACCGAGTTCAGATACAGTATAACAAAAAGCAGACAGTTTGAATCTTTCATGTCTCGCCACTTCAACTACTATAATCATTGGTATGACAACTTCTGCGAGCTCGAATCTTGTGAGCTCGTTCAATACAAAGCATGGACCGCTTTGCACAGGCACAAAGGCCGCGACGACCCGTCGGGTAGATAACTAACTACCTTATGAACGCAGATGTGGCGCTTACTGCGGTGATGAAGCTCTCGAGCGCCTGCGTTAGTGAGGGCTGCTGAGAACTCAATCTCAGGCTTGTCTCCCGTCTTGATCCAATGTACCGCCCATTTTGTCAGTACAATGAAAGCAAGAGGACGCTCGGATGCGACTTTGTTTGGCGTGCTCAGGCCGTAATACGCGAGAGGAGTTTAATGCAATTATTAATTCACTACGCCTGGCAGACTCACAAGCAGCCCGTTATCTTTAATCTCTGGATCAAGAAATCTGGGCGAAGTATTGCTTTCTTCAGCGGCATGCACTATACGGTTGGCAGACAACAAACTTGACCGAGTCGGAAAATTCGGAAACAGAAGTGACCCGGATGTTGCCACCGTTCAATTTCTTTCGAGGTATATGGAGCGCAGCTTGGGCGATCTCTACGAGCGTAAGATCAGATACAAGGGGCGGGTGCAAGCAGGTCGCATTCTCACTTTGTACGCAGAGAAAATCCTCGAGGAGAAGCAGCTGGATGCCTCCGCTTGCTGTGTATCTCCTAGTGATGGAGACACTGGTACCGCATATGTGTGGGATACGCGAAGCCATGTTACGAATAAGCGCCGGGTCATTTTGAGTGCCAAGATGTGCTCGTGTTCATACCTCGATCAACACGAACTGCCGTGTAAACATTAATATGCAGCACTCCTGTTCTTCAACAAGAGCGGTGGCTCATGAGACATCGCTCAGCTCTGTCATTCGGTCTACACTGTTGCGAGCTACACGCAGGGTACGGACCATTGGTAGATCCGGTGCAGATTCCTGTAGATGAAGAGCTTGTACGCAATGACGCAATCCAAATAAAACCGACAGGCATGAAATGATGTTTGGTTGCAAGACGATCAGCTACAACAAACGGAAGTGCACAGCTCTGAAGGTGTGAGGTAAAGTGAGCATAATGTTATTCGGACGAATTTTTGTTGGTTGGTTTGGCTACTTTATCGTTGTCATTATTCATCTACTTTCCACGCTTTAATCACCAACTTGTCATTTTTGTCGTATGCTTGGCGGTTAGAGATTAACGGTTGGACTTTGTCTTCGATCTTTTTTCTGTCGAGGATAACGCTTGGGCTCATATTGAGCACGAGTCAATTATTCGGCAGTTAGCGACAGAGCGAAGGGCGCTGAAAGTCACATTGAAAACCGTCGACTTGAGCGCAGCACCCGCAGCAGCTCATCAACAATGCAAAGTCAACCCTGCACTAATAACCAATCGGAACTGGTAACGCAAAAGCTCCGTAAAGAGCGCAAGCCTGTAAGCAAATGGACAGAGAAGGAGGATCTCATGATGCTAAAGCTTGTGCAAAAGTACGGTACCCGCCACTGGACCGTCATTGGCACTAAATTGCCTGGACGCAATGGCAAGCAATGTCGCGAAAGGTATTGCTAGCATACCGATTCGATTGACACAGTTGTAGTTTGAGGTAACTTAGTTGTTGGCACTTTAGATGGCACAATCAACTTGATCCGGCCATTCGGAAGGAGCCGTGGACAGCTGAAGAGGAGCTTATTCTCAAAGACTTGCACGACAAGTTTGGCAACAAATGGGCGGAGATCGCCAAGATGTTACCTGGAAGAACGGACAACTCGATCAAGAATCACTGGAATTCCAGCAAGCGACGACTTAAACGTGATGCCACGCCGGTCACTGCTTTGCAGTGTAAGCGTCGCGATAGCTCAGGATTGGAGAGTACATTCCATGGAGACTTTCTGGAGGTGACATCTCCTGTGTCCATTGGGGGCAACGAAATGTACCCCCTCCATCCGCTTTTCACGGATCAAGCTGACTTAGCATGTCTGTGTCCACACAACGCTTTGCAGTCACCCTTTGCAATTCAAACTGCTCAACTTGGTAGTCCGTATAACACAACGTGCTGGACACCAACAGATACAACACCCAACCGCCTACATTCCATGTGGGGCGTTCCTGCGATGCCAAACTGGACCCGGACGAGTTTTGCTCATCCTCCGAGCACAGCTACCACAATTGAGCCAAGAAGTACCAAGCTGGCGTGCGATCGAGCTCCAGTCATGAATGGCAAGCGTTTCATGGAAGATAGGAGTGAACAGGAACAGAAGCAGTCGGACGATTCACAAGTGAAAAAGCAAAAGAAGGACGATCCATCGCTCGAGATCTTGGCCAATGCTGCATTGCTGCAGGCAATTGGCCACGGTGTGTAAGCACAGTCGTCAGTTTGAGCAGATAGTTCGTATGCAGCTTGAAGCTGTATACAGTGGCAGTATACTACAGTCACTTTTTGTATGATTGTGTCTCCGACACACACTCTTGATCTGTGAGACGTAGACAAAACTTCCGCTTTCCTTATACAGAGACGTCTAAATTTCTAAAAAAATCTGCGGTGATGCTGCTTCGTCGCACAATTCAAACAGCTCCAGACAAGACGAAGAAGATGTTGAGCCAAATCGTGAAGCAGACCGCCAATAAGATGAGCGTGGCCGGCCGCCGCGGCATTTCGGCCTCGGCCAAGCGCATGTCAGCTGAGGGTGAGCACCATCAGCACTATGTGTTTGAAGGCGACTTTAATAAGGGCGTCGTGATCGGCCTGACGCTGTTTGTGACGCTGGGCGGCATCGCTGTGCCCGTATGCCTGTACCGCTACCAGAACTGGAAGCACGGATTCCCACAGTAGGAAAGGAAGCGGAGGAAAGAGCAGACAAAATTGGACAGACCCTGACGCAAAAAGCAGGCGAGACAGCGAAGGATGTAGCAACCGAAGTCCCAAGGTGTGCGTTTATAAGCTAAATGAAGTTTTGTTCTTACTGAATGAGGTAGAGAAAGATGAGAAGTAGAGCCGACGTGAGCAATGAAAGAATAGGAAAAGGAAGAGAGGAAGTGACTTTTGTAAGGGAAAGCAAAGGCAGTCTCACATGTTGAGGCTATTGAACGTGCTTTTATATCCCGCTTCATTCATGTCGTCATAGTAGAGGTGCAGAATAAAGTCCTCTTCTCGTTAACGTCGTTCATTTTACAGTTGTACTGCCGAAAAGCCTTTTCGTCTAGTCGACACTGCATCCAACAGCGTCGTGAAGTGACACCGTCCATGTCGTCCTCTTCCTCGGTATCTATCGCTATTTTTCAAGGGTGCGCTTACTAATGTCGGTAATTCGCGCAATGTCCATTTTGCCCTGGCCACCCAAAATTCTCGGTGTCAAGTCCGTGTGGTGTGAGTCCATGAAGATAACCACGCACTCCACATTTTCCAGCTGCAGAACTGGTTGACACGGACACTGAAGCTCATACTTTTCGTAGGGCAGATTGGTATAGGAAAATAAAATAAGCAGCAGCCCGACAGTCGCTGACTGAATGACACCTTGATATTCTGATTCTCTTTGTGATATTGTCTAAAGAGCGGTATATTTGTATGTAATTAAAAGTGTGGCCTTATAAGTTTGTAAGGCTACACAGTAGGCATACTCAAGTTCAGGACGTGAATATAAACAATTACAATGCGTTTGAAACGGGCTCAGTGAAGACGAAAAGATGGAGTGGGATTTATTGAAGAAGAAGAGAACTTTAGTGTATCTGGATGGTGCGAAGCAATGGAATCTACGTGGTATAGCAGATGCCTCTACAAGAAAGAGGATTCGTTTTGGATGGTCTGATATCCGAAACGAGGACGGAGGCAGACTTGCCTAAAATTTACTATTCTGAATTTGCGGTTACGTCTATCCATACTAGTAGTAACGTAGTAATGCTGCATGGTTTCCTGACAAATTGAGCACCATGCTCGAAGACGCTTCATATACACGAGTTTTTGTCTGTCAAGAGATCAAGCTTGCTTTCAGAAGGGCTGCATATTTTTTTGCCAGCGAACGAACATCTGAAAAGGGTAAATATGTGTATGCTTGTGTGGGGTTGTTCATGATGCCTATCGACTTATATGAATGCTTTTTGATTAGTTGTAGCGTGAAGTTGTCTGACGCGCACCGATGCTATCGGGGGCTAGCTGTACACGCAATATCTTCATTCTCACTTGTCAAAAAGAAGCTCTTTGCGTGATCACCCTGGGTTCAAAGTCAATCTACATATGTAGAATGGCTGCCCATGACCTCTGAATGTGCAGTAACCCCTGCTGCACCTCATTCAATTCATCAATTGCCTTTAATGTAAACACAATTGCAGTAACAAGTGCGTACAAATGCCAATATCCCATGGCAAGCATGAAGTTGCCTGTATATGCATGCTATCGTTGGGAGGATCTAGTTGAAGTTTATTCAATCATATTGCTTTCGATGAATCATCATGTTTTTTCAACTTTTTACGACCCTGTTGGATGATAGACTAGTGAACATGAAGTCTATAGTAGCAAGCAGACACGAAAGCAAGAAAGAACCTACGTAACTACTGCGAAAAATTGGCTGGCTAGCGGCTGGGGATGTGGACGTGGCGAGCCCCACGCTGCCTCAAACCACAACATTTGTCTGTGAAAAAGCATATATCTCATATCTTATAAACTGGTTTGCTACTATACTTACAATTATCAACAACTCAAGACCTCTATACTTTGTTCTTAGCGCATAAAACAGTCACTTTGTAGTTTTTATTCCTCCGTTTTTCTAACTGAGGCTCAATTCCAATCGATCAAGCGACCTGCCACCAACGCCTTCATCTTGGAGCTTCAATACTTGCTTCTAGCCACTTGCCTTTGATTCCGTCTGTACATCTCGCATCTTTATCGTCTGATACTGCATTTCACTCTCTTCCAAGTCTCAGACGGTACAGACGTTAAAATGTACTTCCCAATTTTGTTAAACAGGTGAAAAAAGAACCCATTTTCTCTAACCTGAAATATGAATATGATCCATTTCCAGACAAATGAGTGATGAAGATAGCGACTTGGGCTCGACAGGCTTTGTGATAATGCCTCCTCCACCACCGCCACCACCACCACCATCACCCCCACCCCCACCTCCCACTTCGGTTCGACCTAAATACACTGGCAAGGCCCGAATAATTCAGTCGTCTGTCTATGCCAGTCGAGATTCCGGGCGACCCAAATCTCGAAAAAAAAACCGGAAAAATTTGGATAATAAGGTCGTTCCACGTCAAAATACCCCTTTCCAGATAGATAATGACCCAAATGCCATTAACGACCCGGAGGGGCTCAATAATCCGAACGCAAGACCTGCTCATATGTTGAGTGTCGTAGAGCTTTGCAACAATAGTGACGAGGACATTGAGAGTGTTGCAACTACAGGAGACGTGGCTATTGATACACCCGTGCATTCGGGTGATGAAGATGGCAACGAGAGTGGAGAGACAATGGACGATGGCTGGTCTGACCATAATCGATGGTATTGCAATATTTGTAAAGATGGAGGAGAGTTGCTATGCTGTGATCGCTGTCCTCGAGCTTTCCACATGAGCTGGTGGGTTGTTTGATTTTAGTTAAATTGCCAAAAATGGGTCATTATCGGCAAATTGGGCTAATGATAGTGTTTTTTGTGGTTCTTTTGCAGTTTAGGTATGAGTGACGATATGATTCCGGACAGAGAGTGGTATTGCAAGATGTGCGCGTACGTGGCTATATTAGACTGGGAATGTGTTAATTTGTTCTATTTGGTTAGTAAATGACAATATTTTTTATGGTAGAGAATGTTTAGACCGACGTCGACTGAAACAAGAGTTGAAGGAAAAAGCACGAGTGATGCGTGAAACGGAGAAACTGGAACGAGATGCTCGTCGACGTAAAGCTGAACAAATGAGAGAGGAAATGCTGACGAAAAAGTCAGTTGAGGCAATCGAGCACAAAGCCAAACGTGTTTTAGAAATGCAGGATCGAATCCTCAGCCGCAAGAAAATCAAGTACAAAGACAAGGAAGAGGAGAAACTGGGCAAAATGGCGGAAGAGCTTGCTCAGACTGTGCGGTCATCTAAAGAAAAGCTAGAAAAGCTGGAAAAAGAGGATGCCGTCCTTAAAAGAAAAGAGGAAGCTCTCAAAAAGAAGAAGCGCGGAATGGATGATATCCCACCCGAGGTTATTGAAGATACGTCGCGTCCCGACAAACCGACGTGCGTACTACCTGTGGCACTGGTGTATCGGTTACTTGATAAGCTGACTTTGTTAATTACTACAGGCCAGCGCCATGCAATTTTGCAGAAATTCCAACAAAGTACGTTGGCAAGATGCTTGCAGTGTGGGATTGTATCTATGCGCTCCGCAACATTCTAGAACTTGCGGATATCACAGTAGATCAGTTTAGTCGTGCGCTGAACTATTCAAAGTACTCGTCTATGCTGACAGAGATCCACATGTGCTTGCTGGAGAAGATTTTGGAGGACAGGTACGATACAAAGACTGTTAGAGCATGTGTGAACATTACGTTCTTAAAGTTTCGCTTTTGTTTTTGACTTTAGAGAGGACGAGGACTACTTGTCCGATGATGAAGGCTCGATGGATGACAGCGAACAATATCGATACGAAATCCAGCACGCCCCTTTAACCGTGGGTGTGCCAACACGCTCGATGCTCACTTCGCTCACTTGGCCGTCCATTTTGTGCGGCTTAATTTTGGCTGTGCCTCGCTACACACAACACCCCACGCCGACATTCGTAGCCGCATTTAAAGCGCTACAAGATATAGACTACCCGGCGTTGCAAGTGCAGCACAAGCTGGCACTGCTGCAATTTCTCGTTGGTCGCTTAGTTGGCACGGAAAAGGTTCGCCGCGTGCTTGGGAAGCACCTAAATGAGGTTCTTCAAGCATCCAAGGAATATAACCGCACTGTAATGCTGGATCGAAAGCTCACACTTGAGGATGAGAAGAAGCTTCGAGAGAAGCAGCGTACAGAGCTCGCTAACTTTGTGGAGTCGAACAAAACGTCGATGAGATCGTGGTTTGGGAATGATAAAAAGGATCGAGCCAATGAAGATGCAGCAGCCTCTGCTGACGGTTATGAAGAGATCAAAAGCGATTATGATGGAGAAACTGGTTCAGGTAGTGACTCCGACTTGGACGATCTTGCTTACAATGAAGAGGCCTTGTCAAAAAATGAGGAAGAGCTGGAGAGGCTCCAGCTACAGGAATTCATATCTCGACATGAATACGTTTCCCGAAAAAAAAAACTTGACAAACAGCGTGAAAGGCTACGACAGAGATCGGAAGTAAAGTTGCGCAAGCAGAAAGTGCAGGAACAGACAGAGCGTAAGCGAGCGATAGCGAAAAAAGGCATCACTGATGGTTTGGCATCAAAGGACTCGGCTCTGCTTCGAAGTGCTATTGAAAAAGCCAAGGAGTGTGGCCTTCCGGACCGTATTATCGTATCGGCTACACACGTGCTGGAAATTCTGGATGCCGAAGCCGTTCGTGAGGAGGAAGCCTTAGTGAAGAAACGCAAGTTCAGCGCATTGCTCCGTCAGTCGTTTGTTCGGTCGGAGCCACTTGGACGAGACAGAGACCAGAAGAGGTATTGGTATTTTCGAGGCGACCTACGGCGGCTATACGTTGAAAGGCCAGGTCCGTCGGACAAGATAAAGCGTAAGTATGAATCGCTGGCTAGGAGCGGATCTCCAAGGGATGGTTTGATTCCCGAAGACGACGATAGCAATGCAACATGGTATTGCTACTCTTCACAAACTGAGGTGAACTTGCTAATGAAAGCTCTAGACGCGCGTGTGCCTCGTGAGGCTTGCCTTCACTCAGCCTTGGCTGATCACATGAAAGAAATTGCGAGCGAAATGCCTGTTTCAAAGCCTGGTTTGTTGATCTCTGATCTGCTCAACGAGGAGAGTGCTAAGAAGCGCGCTCAGCTCATATCAGGCGCGCCGACCGATGAAGCAACAGAATTCCTTCAATGGAAAAATGACAAGCACTCAAAGCGCAAGGCATTTGTGTATGCAGATCCAAGTGTTGACTACTTCCAGGAAGTCCTGCTAAAGGGTCAGGAGTGGATTTGTAAATGCCTTCGTACTTTAGGCTCAATCTGGCCAGACCGTATTGACAATGGTGGAGCAACGTGGCGATCGTCCGTGCAAAGCATTGATAAGGTTGAAGGCTTTGCTACTGCTTTGTTTGCTCTAGAAAACGAGTTGATGTCTGCTCAGAAAAAGCCGAATCAACGATCCGGCGCGGCAGCGTTTAGTACCGCTGCAGCAGACGCAAGCAAAAATGTTAGTGTCCCCAACGAGGAGTACGTCAAAAACGAGGAGAGGAGTGATGATGAGGATGACGACGAAGAGGAAGAGGCGATTGATCTTTTAGTGGATGACGGCACAATGCTGTGGCCGTCAAAATATTGTCGTGAACGCTGGATTGAGAGTGTTAAGCGTGGTAAGACAGTTGCAGTCATGGCCACTGCTTTAGCCTCATTGATACATCGCCTAGAGGTGCTTGGCTTCTTGAATGCGTCCGATGAAGATGCGATGAAAATACGTGCGAAGAGTGAAAAGGAAAAACAGTCACGCAAGGAGCGCGCAGCCAAGAAAAAGAAGCAGATCGAGGAGGCCGACGACGGTAACATGCGCGATTCTGTAGATGAATGGGAAGAGAACTGTTACATTTGCAGCGAAGGTGGTGAACTGGTGTGTTGTGACGGTTGTCCTCATGTGTTCCACTATTCATGCATTGGGCTTCGCCGTATTCCTCGGGGGAAAATATTCTGTCACGAATGTGACACATTGGTCAAGCCTGTAGTCCTTACGGAGAAGAATGGAAAGGCTTGGGTGAAGCGGCCTAGACGGTCGCACTCACCATCATTACGGCGTCGACCCCGAAAGCAAGCAAAGTTGGTGAAGGACGAGTCGGAGTTTGACGGAAGTGATGCTCAATCCGATTCTGCAGTATCCACTTCTGCTCTTCCTGCGTCGGGAAAGACATTTCCAATACGGCATGCACACGCCGAGAACCACATTGGGCCTAAGACTCCGGATGACCAATGGGATGTTGACTGCAGTGTGTGCAGCCTGGGAGGCGAGCTGCTCTGTTGTGATGGGTGTCCTCGTGCTTTCCATGTCAAGTGCATTGGTCTGCCTGAAGTTCCTGCGACGGAGTGGTTCTGCAATGAGTGCAATCTGCAAGCATGCGGGGCTTGTAAGAAGAATAAGATCCGACTTGATTCGCATGTTATTTGTGGATCCGAGGACGGCTCCAAGGGCTGCGATCGTGTTTTCCACCTGGTATGTTCGACTTTCTCTCTTGCGCCTTATAGCCGTGATCTAATCTGCTCTTTGTTTCTCTCATTTAGAAATGCGCGAAGCTTGACGTTGTTCCTGCCGATGACTGGTACTGCAAGAAGTGCTGCACGAAGCTGAGCCTGTAAGGTACCGATAAAGCCAATATACGCAAGGCGTGACGAAGAAGTTTTTTGATCTACATGTGCGTTGCAAGAACGTCATGGAAGCGTACCACTCGATTCACTGAAAAACGATATACTATCAACGATACTTTTACGCGCAAACCCTTCATGCGGTGGTGCATGTATGGTGAGTGCTCGTTGCTCTTCACGCACAGCACCAACAAATTGGTATTCAGGTTTCCAGACATTCCGGATCGTTAACGAGGTACATGTGAGCATTTATATAAACAGTACAATGGACAAATGACGCGTACAATGAGGCGCTGATGGATGGGTTGAAGCCGTCGATAGTGTCGGGCAGCACTGACGCAGCAATTGACTGGTGAGTGGGATGGTGCCGTACATGTGGGTATATCAACGAATGCAGCTCGTTTCTGACAACGTCATTGGGTATGGCTAACGTGCTGTGCCAAGATTATGCGTGACTTACGTAGCGCATCTTGAGACGGCTTCGTCTCCTTCATTTACTCAACACAGTTGACCAATTCTCCACTTGATGAACGCTGCTCTGAGACGTTGGGAGTTCCGTTTGAATTACTTTTTTGGATTCGGGGCCAAACCTTCAGCAGGATGTGTATGTATGGCTGAGCGCGTTGACGAGGAAATAGGGGTCCACTGCGTTGGTACTGACACTGTTCCTTGAGTTTTATTTAGGAAATAGAGACGCATGGAAGTCACTGTGCTTAACATTGTTAACCATTCGTTAGACTCCATGTCTCGTCGTAAAGCTAGCAATGCGAAGGCCTTCTTACACAAAGCTCTACCCACTCGGTTTTATCTCCTTCGCCTTAGATAGAGAGCATCCAGCACACAGGAAATTCTGTAAAGCTGTATTTGCCACGTTCACGAGGTTGTTTGCGATGAGTGTGGACGCGGATGGCAACATTGGCTACAGATTCAATATGACCGAGCAAAGGTATCAATTGCAATCTCGCTGGATTTGAGTTTCATGTATCTACTTCTTGTTTTGATCGGCTTGTTGGAGCTCTTTGAAGAAAGCTCGGAAGGCATCTTTAACCTCTTTGTTCGTAGGAATATAGTGACCTCCAGGATGCATGAGCACTTTGGCGTCGATGAAAAGATCCTTAAGCGCGAGACTGCTTTTGCTTTCCACCACGGCATCAGTCTCACCAATAACGTGTAACGACGGTAGATCCACCTTCATGCTAATCACGTACTTTCGGTCGTTACAAGCTCCAGCCGACACGAAAAAGGCAAAACGAAACGCGAACGGGAATTCCAAGACACTCACTAACAACATGCAGGAAACACAACCACCTCTTCTTCAGTCCGGACCCTCGGTACATTGCAATGAAAACGTTACTCTCACCTTGTCTGTGCAGGATTAATGAAGCCATTGTACCACCTTGACTAAAGCCGAAAATGCCATCAAAAGGTCCCTCCTTCTTGACAAACTTTGCAACGTACTTGATCGATTCATCCACTCGTTCTAGCAAGTAGCGACCCGACTTTTTGTCTTGAATAAAGTCAAACCACTTTAGTTGGTTCATCTTCTCCCCAGCATTTCCACTAACACTCACGATAACTTGTTAGTTGCCATTAAGAGTCCAATAATGACGATAAACCTTCTATTTGTGGACGTGCTCTTCCACTGTTGGTTCATAAGGTACATGGAATGGGGCATCCAGACACACTACAAGGTAGTCGCAATAAGGTCACGCCGTTTCGACTTAGTGATCGGACTGAAAACGACATTTGGGTCTAAAGCGTTGGCTCACCAAACTCGACGCTGGATTTGAACGCTCTACGCAAGGCGGCGATACGACCACGAAGCTTTAGAGCATCTTGACGATAGCCATGAAGACACAAGACACGATACGTCGGCATAAGGTGCTTGGAGGCGAAACGGGTGTAACCGATTCGGTTATTCTACGAAAGAGGTAGTAGTACTCACTCCTCTGTAGTAGTAGTCGTCGTACAACACACTGTAGTACTCATACCGGTATGTGGCTGTTATCTTATAGCCACTTCACTAATTTCGAAAATACGCAATATCGAACACTATTCGAAAAACTACGCTTCTTGGCACTCAAAACGAGTTATTGCCTTTTATGAATGAATCATCGAAAGTGTCTCGAGTCAACCACACAAATCGGTACACCAATTATCCCGCAAGTCCTCCAAATGCATGGCCCAAGTCGCAAGCGCTCGTTCGATGACAACGACCAGGACGGCAGCTACAAACGCTCGCGCATTGACGACCGTCTCAACGTTTCTCGACGTCACGAAAGACGGGGCAACCGCGAGTGCTTGAACGAAAGTGATCGCGCTCGTGCGTGGCGATTGGCCAAAAAAGCGATCGTCGAGCTCGGAGACGGCGCAGAACGCGAGCAATTGACGCGTACGAGCGACCTTCTACTGCATGAACTAGAGGCGGATGCACAGGATGTGAAGCTCGGTCACTTGGCTACATTGGTGCTACGCTCAGCCTCTCGCTTGGCGCACAAGACGGCGCTCTATGCAACACTTGTGGGGCTCGTAAACGCCCGTAAACCGGCCTTTGGACGGGAAATTGTGGCTAATGCCACACAATGGTTGCAGCGGGACGTGGACCACTTCAATTTCGAGAAAGTAGACGACCCTGGCATAGCAGATACAGATGTTTTTCGTCGAGATGGACATGTAACAGCTGTTGCAATACGTGTGCAGCTGCTTATCCGGCTCTTGGCCGAACTATGTGCTGCTCGAGTATGTAAAGCTGAAGATGTTCTGGTTATGCTGGATTCCATTCAAGGATTATGTACGTCCGATGACTGGGACGGAGAAGACGAGACGTATGCGTCTTTGAGAGCAAGAGAAGATGCAGCTGCCTGGAAAGATTTCTTTGCCTTGGTGGTGCTAAATACGCTGCTACATAGTGGCAACGAACTGGCGAGAAGTGCTGAAAATTTATTTGACAGCTTGTTGAGTCGATGCAGAGAATACGTCTTGCATCGTGAAGAGGAGAACAATCCACGTGGATCAAGTGCAGGTTCATCATCTTGGCGTACAAGACGTTTGCAATTGGCTTTGCTGTCGAGACCTGAAAATAAAGATGAACTGTCGACGTTATGTGCTTCTAGCGATGCACTGTCTCTTGTATGGAATGCACTGAACGCGATTTGGCGTGGAGATGGAGATGATAAGACTGCCGAGTGGAAACTCCCAGGTGTCAGTCACCCACAGGACACCTTTGCTCTGGACTTTGAAAAGTCAGAGACACATGCTTTTGCTGTGTCCCTTTCGATCGACCTGACTAAGGTACGAACTAATGTTGAACTGTGTGAGGTGTCTATGTATTGTACTAACGTTGTCGTTGGCTTGCAGCTTGACCCGAACAAGATCCCACCGTACACGATGTGGTTCCGTATTCTGTCGGATGAATCGGGCGCTATTGGTGCCGCTGTTGCAACGTTGCCATTGGCCTCGTATCTCATTACTCGCAATCATTTCTTAGATGCACTGCAGACGTTTTACCCAAAGCCTGCAATTGCGGCCAAACTGCTGCTAAGTCTCTGCAGTATGTATAATGCCCGATTTGCTTCATCTTTGGCAGCAGAAGCTACTCTCGTGAAGAGTGAGTATTTACTTGTGGAGACATTGTTGGTCGCGGCCTTGAGTGAGAGCGCCGATGCCAAACTGGGTTATTATTGCTCGGTGTTGTACCACCTTGTGAAGACGAATGCTGGCATTGTGTCCCCAGCTGTAGCTGTGGTGGTAGAGTTGCTGTTCCGTGAGGTGCCGACCATGCGTGCTGCCGCCGTAAATTCGTTTGTGCTACTTTTGAGCCACTTCCTGTCTAACTTTGAGTTCAAGTGGCGTTGGCCCGCGTGGTCGTATGTTCTGGAAGCCAGCGAGGACGATCCTCAACGTCTTTTTGTCAGCGCTGTAATTGAGCGTTGTGTGCGCCTCTCGTACCTGCAACACATGCAGAGCGCCCTACCTGCTGATTTTCACGTGCTTTTGCCTCCGACACCCAAGCCTCGTATCCGCTTTCAGTCCGCGAAGGAGAAAGGTGCTACTGATGCAGTGGCGGATGAACCCGAGGCTGCGTTAGAGTTCTATCAGTCCGTGACGACAAAGCTGAAAGGCCATCCACCAGCTACTGCTCTGCGCACTTGGCTCAACGAAGAGCTTCCTCGTCTGGAGATATCACGCGGAGAAGCTGTGGAAGTGGTTTGGACGTGCATCCTGGAGGCTGGGGCAGCTACGTTTACACACATGCGTCTACTGCTGGAAAAGTACGGCAAAAGCTATGAGCTCTTTGGTGGAGAAAATCAGTCGGGCGATGAAATGGATGCTGACGAACTTGTGCTGGTCAAGACTGTGACTTCCGTTTGGCTGAAATCGCCGCAGCACATCGGCCTGATTCTGAATGCTATGCTACGTCAAGGGCTTTTCCGTCCATCCACCATTATAACATGGGTCTTCACCCCTGATGCTGTGCAGCAGTACAGTTGGCCGTACGTGTGGGAGATACTTCACGATACGTTGAAGTTTATACAAGATGCCATTAGCGCTAAGACGCGGCAGTTAGAGCAGGCTTTATCAGACGACCATGACGAGGACATGCTTGACGTCGAAATGCTCGAGGACGGCCGGAAACACCTACAGAACGATCTGCGTCAGCTGCTTGTGCGTCTGTTCAGTGGGTTCAACAGGGTAATTACAGAGCACAAGGCGGAGTGCAACGCAGAGAGCTCAGACCCTCGTGACAATTGGTTCCGCAGTACTTTGGCGCAGATGCAGGCCATAGGCGATCGGTTCCGTGTACCGCTTGAAGGTGTTCTTGATGAGCTACAGCTTGAGGTTTTCAGCGTTAGTGCCTCGGCTGATGCGGACACCACCAAGATCTTCCAGCTCGTTCGTGATTCGTATCGCAGCGCATAGGATCGCGCAGCAACAACAACCTGACTAGAAAAAGAGCCAAGAAAGAATATAAAGATACCAAGCAGGCTGAGTTAAGCAGAGAAGACAAGTACAACCAAGTCCACCTTATCTCAAAAGTGTCTTGGTGCAGGCTTGTACGGTTGCCGCGATTTCATTTGCTATTAGCAGGTGCCGGGGTCTCTGACTTGGCCGCAAGTGCCTCTATCTTCCGCTTCTTCACCGAAATCACGTTCACTACTGGGGCACCAGCAGCATCGGATGCCTCAGTCTGGCTGAATCCAACAGTTGTTACCGCTTCGTCTGTTTCCTCGCCCTTAATAGTCTCTATAATGCTGTCCACCTTCTCCTTTAGTTCCAAGTAAATTTCAAGGTACTCAAGCAGAGTCCTCTCGTCCGCTTTCAGCGTGTCCTTCTGTTCCTCCTTGACGTCGACACAAGTTAAATACTCCTCACGAAGGGCCTCGGGACGCTCTCCATTGAACTGCAACGTGAGCGTCGAATCTTCTGTGCTCGACAAGTCTTTCCTCTTGCCTTTGCCCTTAAGCTCTACACCACAATCTCCCTTCATCGAGTACTTGGGGACACGATTTGTTACAAATACCTGCACTTTGTCTTCACATTTTCTCGCCACCCGATGGATATTCTCTGCCATGACTCGTCCAGCCATGACGTAGTAGAAAAGTTCCTCATTCGAAAGTTCCTCTTTCTCCTGCTCCTGCTCCTGTTTCTGTGTTGAGTCTCTGTAAATACATGCAATAGCCAGCTGACAATACAGATCAGACAACTGTGTCGTGTCCTCGGCATTAGTTGCCTTCAGCAGCTTCCTCCGCAGTAGCAGAGCCTTTTCGAAATCTACCTTAGCCTGCTCATACTGGTCGCTTTCAAGACCCAAGTCTCCCAGTCTCGTATATACTCGAACCAGCTGCATTTCGACTGCTTGGTCCTCTGGGTAGCGCAAGTAAATGACACGCGCTAGTTCCATGACCTCCCAAGCCGTTTCCAAGTCATCCGACAAGTCCTTGGTGTCCTTTTTCCCGTCTTTGTCTCCACTGGCTCCAGCATCTTCAACTGCACCACCAAATAGACTTGCACTGGCCTCAGTGAGACACAATAGAGCATGGCCATATTCGTAATAGATAGGAGCCACAGCTAATGAATCACTCTTGCCCTCCACCTCACACAATGTACGCAATAGATCCTCAAAAGCTACCACTGCCTCCTCCAGACGCTTATTCTTGAGAAGAGACACACCACGCAAGTAGCGAGGGTCCGTCAGCGTCCTCTGCAGCTCCTGCGCAGTCGATGAGCTTTCCTCTGTAGTCGCCATTTACTGGTTATGATGATATTAAATGTTTGGTACGTAATAATGTGTAAAATACAAGGATATAACATGGCTACATACATGTCGGACGTTAATAGGTTCATTATCTTTAATGGGTTTTCCTTTTTTAACAGGATTTTATTCAAAAGATTTAATATTAGAGGTAGCTTTTTCAAGTTTTAGCGAAACCGGTCATTTTGCTTATTGGTTAGGTACAATTGGTGCATTTTTTACAGCTTTTTATTCAATTCGTTTATTATTTTTTGCTTTTTTAAGTGAAACAAATGTATTAGTCAAGTTTCCGCATATTTTGCAAAAAAAAATATATTTGGTTATTTAGGTATGGTTTATGCTATGTTATCTATAGGTTTATTAGGTTCAATTGTTTGAGCACATCATATGTTTACTGTTGGGTTAGATGTAGATACTCGTGCTTATTTTTCTGCAGCTACTATGATTATTGCTGTTCCGACAGGTATTAAAATTTTTAGTTGGTTAGCTACTTTATGGGGTGGTTCTTTAAAATTTGAAACACCTTTATTTTTTTCGTGTGGATTATCAAATTACCCTTTAGCTATTTTTCATTTATCTAATCATGCATATTTTAAAGCATTATTATTCTTGTGTTCAGGCGCAGTAATTCATGCAATGGGTGATGAACAAGATATTCGAAAAATGGGAGGTTTAAGACGTATATTACCTTTTACTTATATAATGTTTTTAATAGGTTAAAAATTTAAATTTAAAAAAATATAAATAAAAAGCACCAAATAAACCACTAAAGCTTAAAATAACTGGTAATATTTTAAAAAATGTTGGTATGAATTCAGCATCAATAATTTGATTATTTAAAGGGTTTATATAAATCGAATTATTCCAAAAATTTGAACCTAATCCTACAAACATATCTTTAGAAATATAACCGATAAAAATACTACCAAAAGCTAATAAACCTAAAGGAATACCCATTTCTAAAGGAACATCGTGTGCATTTTTAATAATATTTTTATATGCATTTGTTTCACTTAAAAAAGCAAAAAATAATAAACGAATTGAATAAAAAAAATAATGCAAATCCTATTGCTGAATATTCAACATTATAACCTGAAACTAATTCAGCTTCAGCTTCAGGTAAATCGAATGGATGTCGATTTGTTTCTGCTAAACATGCGATAAAAAAATTTATAAAAATAGGAAAAATAGGGAAACAATACCAAACAGTTTTTTGTGCTAAAACTATAGAAATTAAATTTAAAGATTTAGCACAAACAATTACAGAAAGAATTGAAAATCCTATAGTTAATTCATAGGAAATCATTTGTGCCGTTGATCTTAAAGCACCTAAAAAAGAATATTTAGAATTACTTGACCAACCACCAATAATAATACCATAAACACTTAAAGATGAAATTGCTAATAAATATAAACACCAATCTGGGTAATCTAATGTCAAAACTTGAACTGGGATTCTTCTTACAGACACCTAGCATTGGAAGGATAACGAGGGTGACGAGAATTGCGCAAAAACGTTCAACAAAATCGCGAGCTTGACGTTCTTCCACCACATTTGTCTACGCAGTTTTCGGCTAGTGTTGCAAAAAACCTTGACCTGTTCATTCAAGTCGTTGATCTTTTGCTTCACAAGTCGAATCTTTTTTCTGTATTGGACAACACAAGTTGGATGCTGCTGGTTCATGACCTCAGACAACTTGTCCACCTTGGCGTGGTCGTCGTATGCGGTGGCAATAGCTGTAAATGGCTCGATGCAGTCCTTGTTCAATCCATTCTGTTTCAAAACATACTCAAACTTCATCAGTACACTAGACTTACCAACATAGGTACACCTTTCGACATCCTGTCGGAAGGCAAGCTTTGAGATGATGATCTAGTAATCTAAAACATATCGATTATGAAGTATCATGTTACGCCAAACACCTGTTGGGGTCTCATTATATGATTTGTCCTGATATATAGATTTTGAGCTAGCTAGGGATAACGGCACTCTCTCTTTTGCAGTGTGTGTGCTGCTGTTTTTCCTTTGATCAACTTTAGCAGTTTATGAGCCTATTAGAGGTAGCACTGCATGCGACGGCGTGCATGAGCAAGCAGTCCTCGCCGCCGTTCACGGAAGGATCGTGGAAACGAAGATCTAGAGAAAAAGAGCAACCGCGGTAACGCCCATGCGGTGGGCGTGACCAACACCAGAAGTGAAGATGTGTAAGAGCTCCTGGTCCTCATGCGAGGAATGGCTGGGCTCGAGGAGTCGCAAATTGGACGACAGCGGTGGGCGTGGGAGTGTAACGGGCTATATACCCTAGGTTACACGTGCCCGTTAGTACGTGGTACTTACTTAACGGGGAGGTCATAAGTACGTGTGTACTTAGGCCTGCCACTTGGGTGAGATATACCATGTGACCCACCCTTGTGTATGTGATACACGCTAGGTGTATTCATATCGAAAGGAATGACGCCCAGCAGGAACTGGCGTCAATGACGTCACGGACAGATGTCATTTGCGAGCTTAAATATATTCAAGCTCGCCACGTAGAGACGCGCATCGAAAGAGACGCGCATTCAAACATTGCATACTAGCCAATAGCTTTTGATTTGTATTTAGTTATATCAAACATAAGTCAGTCTTACGCTTTATACTTATCTTACAGTGCGCACGAGAAGACGGCCGAACCGCTTCTGTGACACCAATAAGTGTAAGAGCACAGGTTCGTTGTGTGAGGCCGCTTTAGGCGCTCACTAACTACCTTGCCGCACGCGATAGAATACGGTGTAACCGCTTCCTCATTAGTGCCTGAAGGTGTGTGCGTGTAGTGCGAGGCAGCTTTCAAAGCGCCCGCCTCACTTAATAGCACTAGTAGTCCTCCCCACGACCCATCCCTCTAAGCGTATTAGTGAGGATGAGCCTTGATGTCGATTAAGCTCAACTCTCTCACCTCTCCAAATATCGTCGAGAGGTGGCTGAGCATTTGGCTCAGAGACTTGGTGAACAAGCGGTAGTTCACTTGAGAAACATGTTGCTCAGCTGGAGCAGTTTGAGGCGATGGTCGGATGTCCGCGTCTGAGGCACATAGCCATACTGCGGCTGAGTCCATCAGTAAGACTCAGGATGAGCTTCGGCGTGAGCAAGCTCGTATCGAGGCTCTGAACAGGACTGTTGAGACGATCTCTACCCGGTGCTAGCCGTGGAGCAATGCGGTGTGGCGCAGCTCATTGAGGGCGACACCCTAATGGGGACTCTGAAGCTACCCCTATGTTCACAGCTATCGAAAGCATAGGCCTTGAGGTTCTGAAAGGTCGGACCTCAACCCTGTTATATAGCGCTCGAGTGCGAGACTATGATCAGGTGTTGACCCTTCCGTTGATTCAGGTGCATCACAGAATTTTGTGAACTCGCAGCTCTGAAGAAGAGCCCGACGAGTTATGAGTAGCGTTGCCAGGATGGCAAGCGAGAAGAGGTGACCGTTCGTTTAGCAGACGGCGCGCTCATAAAATCGGAGGCAGCTCATGTTGAGCTCACTTTCAGCTTTGGTGATCTCTCTTGTAACAAGAAGTTCACGGTGCTAGGTATGGAGAGTCCGTATGACCTCATGTTAGGCATGGCCAAAGGTACCAAAAATCGATAGGCTGGCGCACACGCACATACGCAGAACACCGGAGAGGATGTGCTTCTGCGAGAGGCCTATGTGACTGATGCTGTGTCAAACACAGTCGAGGATGCGTTGACGGTATGTCGTACGTATCCACCCCGTTGAGCCTGGTGTAGTTGAAAATGTCCAGACATGACACGAGGTCCTACCCACCTCGAAGTGACTGGTGTAGTGAATAGGACGCTGACAAGTAGTCATACGTCTAATGGTTCTGCACAGAGCCTAGAGCCTGGTGCGGCTGGAAGGGGCGCGTTAGCTACGATAGCAACGACACCCACTTCCAGGTCAAAGGTCGTGGTGACCTGAACAGCGAGTACCAGACGAATTAGGACAATCAAATGCACGTTGAAAAGAGTGACCTTTGGATCAGTCTCGGTCTAAGAGGACGGAGCTACGAACGAGATGTTTGAGGCCGTCGAAGACAAGATGCCGGAGTACCAGCAAAAGCACTAAAAATTAAATATAAAGTCCCAATATCTTTATGATTTGTTGAAAAAAGCCATCTTGTTGACCAGTTTTTTATATTTTTAAAATTTTCTTTAATTAAATGCAAAATTCGAAATTTTTATTTATTAAAAATGTTATTTTTTTTCCTTTTATGAGGTGCTCCAGCATGTCTTAGGATCTGCCGAGGAGATAGGTAGTTTCTCGAAGGTGACGTGGGATCTGGTCCTGTCCGAACTAAAGGAAGGAAAAATCCATGACAATAGTTGCACCTGTTCCAGAAGAAAACTTGGTGGACTGTTGCTCACCGTCCACGATGGACGAGAGCGTCTTGAAGACCGATAAGCAAGAAGCGGTTTGCTGTTCAAAGCTGAGAAGCCTTGAAGGTCTTACAAGTTCTATGGAAACACCGTGATGTGTTTTCAGCTGAAGTACCGAGCCGCCAACCGGCCGCTAGGGGCATCAGGCACAAAATTGACCTGGAATCTGGCACCAAATATTGTGTGACCAGGCACTGACCATTGCCGAAGGAAAAAGCCGACTATATTGATGAGTTCTTCGACAAGCGAGCTAAGGTGGGACATATGTTTGAGAGCAAGTCGCTTCACTGCAGCCTCAACCTTCTGTGTGCGTAAAGCCACAGATGGATGGCGCGTGGTTCACGCTTATAACAAGCTGAACACGGCCACCATTCCGGCGCAAATGCCGATCCCGCAAAAGATGTCCTGCTTAACTCAATGGAAAGTCAACTATCTTTTCCGCGCTGGACCTACTATCAGATTCTCATCAGAGAAACCGATGTAGCCAAAACGACAGTAAACACCCCAAGAGGTATGCTATGGGAGTGGATTGGATGCCACAAGGATTGAAAAATGCATCGGCGACATTCAACCGCGTGGTGGCTTACGTGATGCGTCAGCACCGTACCTCCACGCCCCGTTATTTCGATGATGTAATCGCTCATAGTAGGGCCAAGGACGGGCTGAGCGAAGTCGAGTCGCACAAGTGCCATTGGACGCTGTTCTGAAGACGCTGAGTGACGCCCAATTGTACGTTGACTTGCAAAAGTGCGTCATAGGGGTCCCCGAGATACCAGTACCGGGTTGCATCGTCGGTACACATGGTGTACGAGCAGCCCCAGAAAAGGTAAAGGCTAAACATGAGGTTGGCGATATCCTTGATTGAGAATGAACCCAATATTTGTCCAGACTATTCAGTCTGACTCAGACGAGTGTGAGCCTAAAGCTCTACCGACGGCACAGGGCCGTGCTCAGTTGGTGTCACAAGCACGCCGTGCGCTATGTGCTACTCTTCTGCCATGACTACGTCGTTCGCCTATGCGGTAACACATTTCAAGAGGCAGAGAGACGCGACGACGGCAAAAGGAAACCAAATCACCAAGTTCTTGCTCAGCCTTACGCCGACGCTCTTTGCTGTCGTGCTTGACCTTTTTGCTCTTCGTTTTTCTTTTCTTCATTTTCTTTGACGTCTCCTTCACAATCATCTTTGTCACAACCTCAGCCTTCTCGTCACCAAAGCTCCCTCGCTTTCATCACCAAAGCTCCGTCGCTCTCATCACTTTTTCCAACACTCCTCCTCAAATGCAGCTTTCTTGGCCGCATCATCATCACCATCACCACCGTCACTTCAGTCCGCGCTACCCACAAGTTCTTCTCCAACCAATGCAGCCGATCGCGACGCTAGCAGTGCCTCATTTCATCGTCAAATCTGTACTTTGTTTTGCGATGAAGCCATGCCATGGCTATTTGGTTCACCCACAGTGAAAAGACATTCTTACGAGTGTCAGAGAAATTTTGATGGCCCCATCAATGTCGAGAGATGGCTAACTATATCCAATCCTGCAAATAATGTCAACGCGTTGAGCCTGCACCGTCTAGCAGTGCCTTTGGAGCCACTGCCGATACCAAGTGATTGTTGAAAATCGGTCAGTTCGGACTTCATGTTTGGCATGCTGCCTGACCACAAGGGTCAGACGGGGCTTGTTGTCTTTGTAGATAGACTGAGCAAGATGGTGCATTTAGCATCATTGTAGCACTAAGATCTTAGGCAAGGAGGCAGATCTCTTGCTCCTGGATCACGTGTATCGACTACGCGGGATGCCCGAGTCCATAGTAATCGTACACGTCTCCGTTATGTCGAGTTATTGACGTCACGTGTTTCAGCTGCTGGGTAGCAAACTTCAAATTTTACAACAGCCCATCATCCACAGACCGATGGCCAGACGGAACGAGACAATCGAGTCGTGGTGGATGTATTGCGCACGGTAGCGACTCAGAGCAAGCAAGTGCCATTCGTGGAGTTCGCTATCAATAACAGTGTCCACGCCAGTACGGGTGAGACACCATTTTACATAGACGGACTGGCTATCCTCAGTCGCCAGCCTAGTTTTTGCGCAGCCCGAGTCTTAGTGGAGAAAGGCCCCTTACTACGCTCGAAGCAAATGCAAAAGAAGTCCTAGGTTTCGCTGAAGTGACGATGACCCACGAGGGGCATCAGTCGATGACAGAAACTGGCCCTATTGACTCTACCAGTTTAGCAGTAGTCAGGTGTCAGTGCGGGGTCACGTCACAAATGTATATGCTCCTTGATGATAGCGATATATCGTTACTCGCTGCGTCGACCCTCTTGGTGGTGTCATTGGCGAGCTGTATGCTAAAAGCGTGAGCGAGGCTCAGCCGCTTTGTGGATGAGCTATTAGCCATAACACGAAAAGTCTGTGACGCGATGGCAAGCGCACAGGACAAGCAAAAACAATGAACGCTTTAGTGTTTGGACAAAGTCCTGTTGAGTACCTAAAGTGTAGTTTCCGTACTACCTGGTGGTACGACTAAGCTACTGTCTCGATTCATTAAGCCATTTACGGTGGTCGAAGAGGTTGGGAACCTAAACTATAGGCTCACCTATATGAAGACACACCCCGTATTTTACGTGGTTCGTCTAAAGAAATATGTAGATCCACAAGAGATCACATATCCGCATCGGTCCAACGTGACCGACGGTGACGCTGACCGTGAGTCGAGTGTCGTTGCTGCGGAGGCGACGGGAAAGGCAAATAGCTTCAGGGTCGATTGGCCCCCACTTTGCAAGGGAATCGGAGAGTCAGGAGGACTCCGCGTTTGATGCGAATCTCCCATCACCAACCGCTACAAAAGGTCCAGACAGAGTTTCAGCCGTGGTGATCCTTCACGCGAACATCGCGCAGATCCGAAGTCAGTCGTGAGACTTGACTCTTTAGATCCACAATCCATCTGTCGACAGCAGCGCTCTATGCTTGCGTCTGGGCGGCAGCAGGGTAGGCAGAAGCGAGTAGGTGGGCGTAATTGCCGCTCCTACCTGCATTAGTGGATGCGGTTAGGAACCAACGCTTTCTTGTTTAAAGGTTGTTGGCCCACCGCTTTGAGAAGCAAAAGCTTCAGATCCTCGTTCAATGGAGAGGATATCCAAAGAGTTTTGGCTCTTGGGAGCCGGTTGTCGCGCTGCGCGTCGACGTACCGTGACTGATGTCAGCTTATAAGGAGGAGCACCAGCTCCAGCCACTCCGCAAGTCCGGATGGACTAGCGGGGCGGCGTAGCGAGAAAGAGCAGGGGGTATTGTATCACCCATGGTCACCATAGCGAAGTTAATTCGCTGCGACCTGCATCTGAATGCGGCTTAACACGGCGCAGAATTCTGCTTCGTATTGATCTGTTGTTTAGTTAGAATGCAACACGACCGGAATAGGGAAAATACTACCAAGTAATTTCCCGTGTTGTTTTCATGAATGGAAGACGCTGTAACATGTACTAGCGTTTATAGTGGCACGCTCTAGGAGCGGTGCATTAGTATCATCCGACCTTATCCATTCGGATGGCGGTGGCATTAATGGGATATCACCGGGATTTTCTTACAGAGAATGCACAGAACAAGTGGGAGCAGACGGTTGTGTCGATAACGCAGGCATGAGAATTGCGAAACTGCTGGCGGAGCTCGTGGAGGAGCGCTCGACAGGTGTAAACAAGAGGCTGACGGAGAAGAATGCGTCACTTGAGGCCGAGGTGAAAGCGATTCGTGGTGAGACTGAAAGGTTCATTGGACTATTCGTCGTACGAAGACAAGGCCAGAGCTTTAACTGCTGAACTTGAAGCAGTTCAGGTCGAAGTGGACGTGTCAAAGGCGGAGGTTGAGAGACTGCAAGATGCAGTTGAGAAGTAAGTAAGCGAAGCGAATGCTGCCAACGTGAAGCTTTGCGCTCTGCTGAGCACGGCGTGACGATGAAGCAGGAATTGCAGACGGTTTGCCAGAACACTAACGTTTTTTTTTCTGTGTAGAAGATAGATGAGAGTGAAATCGATTCCGTGTTATGCGTGGCCTTATCTACTATCCTCCCTATCTACGCTAGCATGCTCGAGCATATAGTGTGCACATTCCACTAGCGTCCGATTCATACGTTCAGCCACGCCATTTAACTGTGGAGTATAGGATGGTGTGAATTTTTTTTGATCAATGCCACGACGACGACAAAAATTAACCAATTCACCCGACTTATACTCTCCACCATTGTCACAGCGTAAAGAGCTACCCTGCCATTCCTACCGTTCCTGCTCTCGTGTCCATTCATTGACCGAAACTGCCGTTTTGCTCTAGCTCTACCTTGATTCTATCACTACCTGAAATCGTTCCTGCCAAGATCTGACAACCGTTTCTGCACGCATTTTGATGCTCATGAAACTTCCTTTGCTTTCACCACCAAGGCTCCTTTTTGCTTTCATCACCAAAGCTCCGTCACTTTCATCACCTTTTCAACGCTCCGAGATTGAGGCTCGGCAAGTTTGGTCTCAAAGGTTGGTGGATGTGCGCAATATTAGAAGAATAAGTGAGGAAGCAAAGTTATGGCGTTGCCGTTGTGGCTGTGTTTATGTTTGGGTTCGTGAATTATTACGCTTGGATGAGCTGGGGGAGCTCTATTTGGTCTGAGTGACGGTCAAGATGTTACGGGACTGTCAGGGGAAGAGATTTCTACACGGTGTTTCTCCGTCATTTCCGCGAGATCTGGTGTTATCAAGAGAAGGTGAAGAAGATCAAGATGTTCCAAGTCATGTTGAATTAATCCAGAAGGTTGTGGGACTATGATGCATTAAGATACAGATGATGAATGCAGTGCAGTTCTCGATGGAGGAGTGTTGGACGTTGAGATCTATGAGGTGGTTTAACACTTAGTCTATTACTTTAAACGCAGCGGTAGTCGTCCGCGTTTTTGTCTCTGCGCACTGCAAGACGTACAACAGAAGCTTTGTCACCTTCGTGGCTGATAGTCTGCATCTAAGGTGACTCTTCCTCGATGTCTCGTGACTACATCAATCCGATCCAAACTTCAAATCGCCTCTTAGTTTTCACCTTGATCGAGGCGAACACAACGAGAGCATAAATCTGAAAAAAGAACGTGGTACGAGTCAAAAGATTATCGCCACACGCGGAGTTCTATCCTTATAAAACATGCAAAGCAAACTGATACGCAATGTGTCCAAGGTGGAATCATGTAGTTTTCCCAGCATTATCTTCACGTTTCCATTTTCTGTGATGGCTTTGCGACAGAGATTTACGAATCCCGAAAAGCCTCTCCTAGGATCATCATTTGATGTTGGCTTCACTTTCAAATATGTGCGCGTCCTTCATATCCTTGCTATCCCTCACCCACGCCTCGAGCAATAAAGCCAGCACTTCAGTGGCTATTGTTTTAACTTCGGCCCTGGAATCTATCTTTGCAATTTCAAGTACTTCATCTGCTGCTCCTGCAATTTCGTCGCCAGCTTCTCCGTGCCCTCCACCTTCTTCGCCGCTTCTAGCATTTCAAACACGTCATTTTCATTATAATTACTCAGCTACACTCTAATCTCGTCCATCTCGTGGCCGGGGTTTGCTGTGTTGTATTCATCGAGGTATCTGGTCCAGACTAGCAAATATGGGCTGGTCAAGACGTCCTCCAGCTCGCGTCCATGCTGCATCACTCTGAAGACATCCAGCAGGCTGTAATTCTTCTCCTTCAGCCAGTACTCTGTGAGCTCCTTCTGCAATTTCGTCGCTAGCTTCTCCGCACCCTCAACCTTCTTCGCCTCTTGGAGCATTATAACCACGGCCTTTTCATTGTAACTATCCAGTAACGCTTCAATAGCGTCCGTCTTTTGGCCGCCATTTTTTTCGTTATAGTCATCCATGTATTTTATCCAAACTGGCAAATTTGGGCTGGTCAAAATATCCTCCAGCTTGCTCCCCTGTTCCACCTTCCTAAAAACACTGAGCGGGCTGTCGTTTTTGACCAACCATCTTTTTATTAGCGCATTCTGGAGGCCCTTGGCGACATCCTTAGTAGACTCGGCAAGGATTTTGTACAGTTCGCCATCGGAATAGTGTCGTAACAGCGTCAAAAGTGCTTCTTCGTTAAAGTCTGGTGAATGGAGTTCCTCAAACCATTTCATAAAATTCAGGTGCGTGAGCAACTTGTCTTCAGCCTTCTTCAGACCGTACTTTTTAAAAGCATCCATGGATTTATCGCCAGACATCGTCACTGTCGACTTGAAGGCGTTGGAGTTTTTTACAACATCGAACGGAAGCCCCCTTTCTTCATCGTCTTTGTGCATAGTGGCGAATCGTCCCCCATCTTCGTCTGCAATGTCGGTAGTCCTCAAAAACCTCAGGACAAACACATCATCCTTTCCAGCAATGAGCGAATCTACCGAAGCTGCTGTACTCGGGGTCGAGTCTGTTGGCACAGAGTTAGCCTTAGCACTTTCAAAGAAGTGTCCAGCTACAAGAAGGGAAACTTAGTAAAGGCGCATTGCTATTCTCCGTCAAATGTTCTGTGAGCTATCGGAATGGGTGGCCAGGGAGTGTATTAAGAAGTATCTGGTGATCCTATCGCGCACACATAACGAGACAGACCACCATGACTTTTAATATGGATGTCTCGAGTCAGATATATTAATTTACGTAAGCTGCCGCCAATCTCTGGCACAAGGCATGTAATTTTCAGCAGAAAACGCACGGATGATCAGAGACGTCACCTGGCTGGACGGGCTTCTTTTAAAAACATCACCTGGGCACAGCGATTATTGGTGCTGCTGCCGATTTTGTGGTCACGTGAATGAAGAACGTCTGTCAAGCGTTCACTTTCGACGCTCATACTTGCTTTTACCCTGTTACAATCTCTTCGTGCTCCGCTGAGTAAGACTAGTCAGCACGCGAAAGAAGTACGGTATGGGATCAGAAGTCCTTCACCATCTACGACGTGACTGTTTATAGCCGTGGCGCCAAAGCAAACCAGCGGAGAACCCGCAGTAGGGCCGCGCAGTTTTTGAGAATGCAATCTACGTGCCTATCTCCTCAGCTAGACGAACTTTGCACTTGTTACGGCGTACTAACTTATTATCACGAGCGGCGCGTCTAGCGACCGGTTTAGGCTGGCCACTATTATTTGATAATCTCTAATAACCGACCCCGGTGGCCGAGTGGATAAGCTCTGGCACTGGGACCGGGAGGTACGTGGATTGATTAATACCCGCGCAGGGGCGGTACGATACACATCGCCGGAGAGTGGCTAACTAAGCCGGATATAGCGGGTCGTTAACGTACCTTGATATTCCTCACCGATCTCTCTCTCTGGATATTCCTCTCCCATCTCTTTCTCTCTCTCTAATACGACGTTGTCAAATTAAAGGAGTTACTGGATAGCTGGAAGACTAGTCCTCCCACATACAAGAGATAAACAACTCGTTCAATGAAATGGTATGCTACATATACTATGGAGAATTTCTGCACGGTCAAATGTCGAAAGAAGGTTCCTATTTTTTGGCCAATTTATCTTGTAGGCAGATGCACGAGTTGGTGAAGATGTCGCAGCCGAAGCAGCAGACGGAACGGAGGCAGGTGATGGTCGCCGCTGGGATATCTGTAATGTACAGCATATGCATCCCTCATACGGACAAGGTATGTACACGCATCTAAACATCAACAAGTAACGCTAGCGAACTGGCCGTGAGAGTGCTTCTTGTCGTTGGCTTCGCTAGCGATGTCGATTGCGTGGTCGACTTCACAGTTGCGGCATCAACGCACGCTTATGCGCGGGAGTCAATTTTGGTGGAGCAGGCGCGTAGCAGATTAGTAATGTGATTGCTGCAAAGGACTACCTGCCAGGTCCATCTTATCCAATAGTTTGTAATGGGCAATGGTAGCACACGCAACAACACATTAAAAAGTAACGCTATTGTACAAGCCGGAGGAGTGCTGCGGCAGGGAGGAAATACAGCTTTTGACGTCGGTGTCGCCTTTGTTTTGTCTTTGCGCTTTCAAATAAAGCGATATAGTGGGCTAACGGATGAGGACGTGAGGGTATTGGTCGGCGCCCTCTTACGCACAGGACACGCTTCGCTTCTTCAGCACGATCCATGACCATGTAAAAATTCATCGTTTTACATGGTCATGGTTCGTGCCCCAATGCTGCAGCGATTTTGCAGACTACGCAATACTTGTGTCACGACGTCCGAGGCAACAATTGATTATAGTAGAGCACAGGAAGCTTCGAAGCTTGCAGCTCAATAGGCAGAGCTGCAATTGTTACGGTTGATGCTGCTTCTATAGGACTCATCATCTTCATTGTGTTTCATAGTGACAACGTCCACGTCAGCTACTGCGTTGCCAGCCCAACAATTGAAGTGTCGACTGACGACTTAGATTCCTAGGAGCATATCTGCGAACGTCACTGGTCGATAACTCTTCAACTTTCCTCCGGCAACTTTGTCGCTGCAACGTGGGTCGTAGATATTGCCTTCGGAACCTGTCCAATTCCTATGCATCACCAATCCACCAACTTTAACAAGCAAGTCTCACGCGTTCGTAGTAGTCACGACAATGCGCTTGAATGCAACGAATATTGTTATGGTGTAACAGGCGTAGTATAGTGATCTCATAAATGAGCATATGAAAACTTGCCATAATCTTCTCCTTCGGTAGTTCCTTGAGAGAAGTCGGCGCTAAGCCAGCGTCGACATTGGACTTGATAAAACGACGAGCCAAGCTTTCGGCAATAAAGTGAGGGAGACAATCACGTTCATGCCATAAAGTGCTTGGTAAAATTTACGACACGAACTAGTGTTTAAAGCTGCACTGCTGCAAAACGCCTGTCTTTTGGCTTCGCTTTTGCAATTCCAACCTCATGACCGGTGGCGCAGTCTTGTAGCCACAATGCGGCCCGAGTGTACTACCCAATGTTTGCGTACGGATTCGATTCGAAACATTGCACGTAGTTCATAGAGTTACTAGCAATGTTGCTGCCACCCGTTGTGATTCATGATCTACAATCAGCTTTAAGCAGGCTCGTCGTACCGTCATATTGCATCTTGTACAAACAAGGTCTTCTCTATCATTATGTTGCTCTGGCACATTGGAGCGAAGCGAAACCTCTTGTCTCTGAAAGGTTCCACATGGACAATACCACTGGACCTCTTCCAAAGCTGCTCGACATAATGGATACAACTGGACTTTAACCGTTCCCTTTAATTTGAACGATAATGGAAACGCCTTATCTGACACCCGAACCGGTCATAAGACCTGTAGTGAACACAACGGCGTCTCCTTCTGCTGGCGCAGTAGATAAGTTTACGCAAATTAAAGCGTGGACGCAGTCTCTCGTCCATGATCTGGCTCGTGAATAAACTGACCCACCAGCTCCAAGACCAGTAAAGAGCAGAAGGACTCGTCTAGATTTTCTTCCTTGCCTTGTATGACTCGGCGCTGCACCTTCGAGCACAGAGGATCTGGACACGCTGCTAACTGCATGTAAACTCCAAGAAGTCGTTCGCGGGCGCTCTCTTCGGACGCCTTTGACTTCCAGCTCACGCGGAATATTGAGAAGGAGCTAGATCTGCTAACTATGCGAAGCTCTAACTTTGATGATGATGCCAACTCTCAATAAGCTAAGCTATTTTCTTCCGCTACGGTGATGCCAGCAAAAACAGTCAGCACCACTGCGAACAATGAGCTGATCTGTTCATGAACTCAAACGGCAAACCTCCTGGATCCGTTAGACGCGTTGTTAGAGTCCCACACGAACCGACGCCACTCCATCAGCAGGACAAGCTCAAGCTACGACTACCGCAGCGCCACGCGTCCGGTACCAGCAGCAGCATCTGTTACGCAAGCGCTCGCAACACCAAGGTTCTTCGCGACGCCGAATGCGAGCCAGCGCAACCTGTTGATTCGGACGTTTGACATGAATGACCTCTACAAGGAACTCAGGTCCGGCTTCTTCGATTCAGGCCGCAAGTTCTTGCGCGGCGTCAACCTGGTCGAGTCCTCTCGCGGCTTCACGTGGACTGAAGACGTCAAGGTCCACCTGCTCGGCCACCACCTCAGCGGCACGGCTGAGCGGACTATCACAAGCATCGTGAAAGCAGAAGCCGACGCTCGACTACGTCATGTGTCAGCTGCTCGCAACATCTAAGACGAAGATCACGGCTAGCCACGTCATGAAACTCTACATGCAAAAAAGGACTCAAAGCGCACCTGGGCTGAGCACTTTCTCTACATGGTGGCTGTCAGCGACGCACGCGGAGACACAGACTTGCTCGTTTTACACGACATCGTCCATCACCCGCCGTCTGAACTGATGAGCGTTATGCGCACCGAGTAAGACCCGACGCGTGTCGACTACCTGCATCATCCGAAGAGTTGGCGCACTTTGCGCAGTCAAACGAGCTCGGCAAAGATGCAGCCGTACGCGAAGCCGTCGCTGCACACGTCGACACGAAGCGAAGCAAAACGCGCATCTGCTACGCCCGGCGCAAGCGACGCAAGCGACGCAACATCGCTCTCCAAGGTCAGACACACGCGCGCGTAGCTGGCTTCTGCTCGGGCGAGTCCATCAGCGCGTCGATCGTCTTCGGCCGTGTGCGCATGTCGCACCAAGCGCCGATGCGAACATGCCGCTCTCGACAGCGCCCAGCATTCTCTCGTTTTCGTCGCGCTCGCGCTGCGAGAACTCCATCTTCTTCATGCGGTCGTTCAGAGCGGTGAGGGCCGCGAGATCTTGTCGTCAGTCGCCGAGCTCCTATCGCAAGCTAGCGAGTCTTTAACGACTACGGCGGCGCGTGCTGGTGAAGTGGCGCGTGCGGTGAGGCTCTTGCGTGACCTGCTGTGGGCTTCTTGTCAGCCGTGTCAGTCATTGGGTTTATAACCTGTAGGCAAATATACGCTGCAGTGAAGCCGACGATCAGAGTTTTGTGTCCTAGCTACTCTGTCTTCCAACACTCTGCTCCAACCAGTCCAAATGAATGGCTGCTAGTCAACTTACTTGCTAGCTACTTTCACTGACTATGAGTGATGGAAGTAACGGCTGGCGCTAATCGCAATTTCGCGCGTCCTTCGTGACATCAAAAAGTAGTCCATATCCTCAACACATGCCCGGCGAAAATACGTGGATTTATTAATTTCTTTAGACCAAGCATCGGCAGACGATGTCAGCCAGGCATGTTTTTGGTGAACAGACAACATCTATGATACTCATACACTACTTGTTTTACATCTTCTCATGAGTAGCAATATTATCAACCAACATTCAGGATGCCAAAGCATTGATGCGTGCTGGAATAGAAACAGCAATAACATGGATCACAAAGCTCGCAGACATTATTTCGGTATCTTCTACGTTGGGACGCGCTCAACGTATCATTCATACTTATCTACCTAGCAGTTCTAGTAGTGATTATTCACCAACTTAGAAGCAACTCAATGCCACATCTCTCCAGTTGGGTCAACGCGGTTGGTGCTGGTAGTAACGTTGGCCACGATCCAGATAAGCGACAGGATTTCTCTCGGTAAAAACTCGATTAATGGAAGGACAAAAGCAGCTCTGACAGCATCAAGTGATAAAGTATCTCTCCAATCACTGCAAAAATTACCGCAGCCTTTTGAGTCTCGTGGATCTGGCCCTGATTTTCGAAGAAGCAATGGTCGGCTTGCTCGTCCCTATTGCTTCAGATTTTGATTCGTCTGTTGTTAATGGGGATGGTGTCGTCTCTGAAGACATCTTTGTCTTCGATTCCACGCGGACACTCTTACTGTTGACAGCACTTATGCCAACCCGTCGTGTTTTTGCAGCTACGGGGAGTGTTCGGTCGATCAGGTTAGGAAGACGCTGGGCTTGGAGGAACAAGAGTGCCACAGACCTGATAATACGGAAATGGAGTATGACAGTTAGTCAAATGTACATGTAAGAAGGCAAGAATATGACAAGACTTGCTCGATATCATCCTTCAACAAGGGAGTCTCCAGTTGTTTTAGCTCTCCTCCTGTCCGATTTTTGATTGCCATCTCCACTAATCGGCCAATACTATATCAACACAAACATGCAGAGTTAGTTTAGCCACGTCAGCAGTAGCCTGCTAAGGCGAGCGTACTTGTGGTAAGCAACAAAATTGAGGAACTCGAGTGATGCGCGTGAGATCTTTTCTAGACCCAACCATTGACGAAACTGCTGCGCTTTGTTGTTCATGAAATTGAGTTTGCGACCTCTTGCAAACATGTCGTATATAGACCAGTCCATCGTTTTCGTACGCTCGTCAGCAAAGCGTATTCGCTCCTGGATGGAACCAAGTATCAAAATCGAACCAGATTGGCACTAGAGCATTTTTTGCTCAAGCGTTGACATAAAACACCGTACCAGAAACGCTTCTTTAAATACGTTGTCAGTCTCAGACACAGCAAAAAGATCTAGCTCTTCCGCCAGCTCCTCTTTCTCGACATCCTCCAGCTCATTTTCCGCGTGCTTCGTCTCACCGCGAAATTCTCTCCAACGTCCATAATAAATGGCCTCGTCGTCGAAAATTTCCACCAGTGTCTACAGCAAAACATGTTACCAATACCATACGCAAATGATAGCTCCAACCATAGCCTACCCTCAGACACGATGAGGCTGCAATCACTTCCGAATCCACTGTGCCTAACACCCTTCGCATGTGATCACCAACTAATTACCATATCGACGGCAACACGTCATCAACTGACCATCGCATAACACACCAAAACTAAGATAGCTATCTCACCAAGAGCCTGCACTTCTTCCACAGTAGTCACACAAGATTTAGTACTGTCGCCAAAAGTGCTCATCATGGAGCTAATAGTGTGCAGTATCAACGACGATTTCTTTCCTATTTTTCCAGTATCGTGCTTCAATCCACATGCGCAAAGTTTCTCAAAGAACTCGTCTTCAGCAACCTGCCACCGAGGTTTATGTTTTGGTTTGATTTGTGCATAATAAGACACCTCTGCCGGTGCAACGTATGCACTGTTCGGATGTTTCGGTAAAGCAGTCGTGTCGTCGCCTTTAGTCGCCACTGAACCTGCCGACCGTAAAATTCGTTGCTGCAGCATCTTAAGATACGGATCCGACGTGACAGCCAAAGTCGGGTCCAGTAAAGGCTCCTTTTCTTCAGCTTGAACCTCATCTTCTCGTCTAGTCTCTGACTTAGATTCCGCATCGGTTTGCAGCTTGCGTTGCCGCTTATCACGAATATAATTCAGCATTTTCATTTTTTGATCCAATGGTAAAGTCTTCCATGCATTAGTCTGCAGTAAAATAAGAAGAAATAGGGAAATTAATATCGGTTTTATAGATGAATACAAGGTTCTAATGGTTAGGTGCACCTCTTTATAAGGATATTTGCATTGGATGGCATGGTACAGCCGATGCACTTGCTCGAGAAGAGGCAGACGAGCTAAATCTTCAAGACCATACTCGTTTCTGATCTCAGGGGCGTCGGACTCGTCACGAAGCAAATGGTCCGAGTCCGCCATTATTTCACGTTTTTTTGCTGAACGAAGTAAATTTGTGGGTTTTATTCGCTCGTCTACATTTGTAATTAGAAGTTTTATGTGTACCGAAAAGAAAATTACTAAAAGATTTTGTTTCGTGTTTATTAGCACATTTTTACGTTCAGTTCTAAGAAAAAAGATATACCACAAGATGAAAAATATACTACTAAATGTACTATAAGATGAGGAATATTACAGAGTATACACCACGGATACTAGTACGTGTACGTATACTAGTTTTGAACAAGTATTTCAAATAATACTTTTTTCGATCACGATCATTCGCATGGCGCCAGCCGAGCATGGCAAAAGCTCCAGCATAAGAGAATTTTACGATGGTATTTTCCACTCACCCATCTACTTGAAGCACCACCGCGTGTGTTGCAATGTAGGCTTTTATCCTCGAAGTGAGACGCCCATCAACTCAAGTATTACAGCCATAGCCAGTGAAGACGTGTCTATGATCAAGTTTAAGGCTTGTTATTCGGCTGATAAGTATCAGCTACAGCTGTACGACAACTTACTGGATGTTGATGGACAGCATGAGGTGCGACGTGACAAGACGTTTCGGATTCTGGACTTGGGCTGTGGTTCTGGTGGGGGTTTGTGTGAATTACAATCGCTGTACCCCAAGGCAGAAGTTATTGGAGTAGATATCTCCCTTCAGGCACTAGAACGCAGCAAAGAGGTGTGGAAACACTTCACAGAGATGAAGCCGGAGCTACAGAAGAAGAAGTTGCAGCTGTATCATGATTCGTGCGAGAGGATGAAGGGACTAGTGACCCATTCAGTGGATGTTGCTGTCAGTGTGCAGAGCTTGCAGGAGGTGCATAATCTTGACAAAGCAGTAAACGAGATTTCACGTGTGCTCAAGCCTCGAGGACTGTTATTCATCGCGGACTTCATTCCGCCTGATGCTGCGGTAGACCACGTGGATCATTCGCTGCTATCACCCACTTTGTCGGCTCAGAATAAAGCTCCAGTTTTTGAAATTGTGCAGGAACAATTGGTCTCGTTTGAGGCAGCAATGGGCGCAAAGCTCAGCTCTAGTAGCACACGGGAACTGATCCATAAGTTCATGCCCCCGGAGCTCCACTTGGAGCTAGAGACATTTTACCTTGTTGAAAACACGCCGCTGTACGAACTGCTGCATCGTGACCAGATGGGCTATCGTTTGTTGTGTCTACGTAAGACAGATGAGTGTAGCACGGACGAAGTGGAGGATGTTAAACACGTGACCGGCTCGGTCGGCAATGGCGTTAGCTATTCTTCGGATGAAGATATTCAGGACGACGATGTCCCTAACTACTATTCGTACCAGGAGCTCTTTCCTCAGCTGGATATTTTGAAAGACAATTACAACGTAATTTTAGAGGAGATGCAGGCCGTGCAAGAAATCGCAACGTGGCCATTCTGGCCGGAGAAGCACTACACGGAAGGCAATAGCGAGTGGCGTGTGTTTCCGTTTTGCTATACATTCCCGGCTAGCGACGCGTCCAAGACAGCTTGGGTATCTTCAACATGCTCAATGTGCCCTCGTACGGCAGAGTTACTCAATAATCTGCCTGGCATTCGCACAGCCTTATTCTCAAAACTTGGCCCCAACACGACGCTTAGCGCACATCGAGGTTGGGCGGACCTAGCCAATCACGTTCTGCGCGTTCATTTCCCGCTTATTGTACCCTCGCTGTCGAATGGTGAACCTTGCTGCGCCATGGTGGTGGGTGGAGAGACTACCTACCATGTTGAGCGTGAATTCATCGTATTTGACGACAGCAAGCTGCACTATGCGTTCAACCAGCATCCTGATGCGATACGACTTGTACTTATCGTCGACTTCTACCGCCCAGATCAATTGCCGAGAGGCCGAGCTCGTGGCGGCCACTCGGACGAATTGGACGAGTTCATTGAGTCTTTTGGAAACGAGATGGCAGCAAATAAGACTGAGAACTAGAAGAGGAGTCAATCGAGAGGGGGGGGGGCATCATGCATGATGATAAAAGACCGAGGGTACTTGCAGTCCGTAAAGAGTCTCTCATTATTTTGTCATCCCTGCTTAATCTTAATGTTAAATAAACCTGTCCATAAATGAGCAACCGCCACCACAACGACAAGACACGTCAAACATTTAAAAGCTTCTCATCAGCTTATCACCACAAACGTACATCCAGGAAGCGCACGGACGTCTGGGACGTCCCCATTGACAATGGCCGTGAGCCCGAGATTGGCAAGTGCACCTCGGATCAATCCACAAGGAAAGACAAGAAACAGTAGAGCCATCTTTTTTGTATCTTGTTCCGTAGCAGCAGAAATGCCAGCTAGCCAGTGAAAGCTAAAGTCTTGTACCACGAACACGCCTCGATGATTCGTCTGTAGCTTGTCGATCTGCTTTTTGAAAATAGCGATCCAGAACTCCTTGCACACAAACTTGATCAAGTCCAATGGTTCCAGCATACGTGGTCTGTCTCTAGCTGCTCTCTCTGCAAAGCGATAGCCCACATCATAGCCCATAGCCTCGAGTTTAACGATAACAGCCTCACGATGGATCGCCATTTCTTCTAGTGTTGGGATCGTCCCGTTTGTGTCGTCTTTCGAGCCTTTTACGTGCCATGAATAGCATTCCAGCTGCACACACGTAGGCAAGACTCGCATTTAGTATATAATCATAGAAAATCATTAAAGGACGCACCATGGAGCGCACGATTTCGCCGTAAAGCTGCTGAAAGCAGCCGTCTGCTACCTCCTTCATCGTAATTTATCGCAAACTCTACTCTGAAAAAAAGTTACATTTTATATTTTTCACGTGGCACTAAAGTGAAATTGACATTATCAAATGTCATTTTTGAGATCACCATCATGAGCGCCAAGAGTCCTGAAGTAGTGGACAGCATGATTGGAGACAGTCTATTCGGCATTCTTATTATCTTTCTTGCTGTCTTACTTAGTACCGGGTACATGTACATACAGCAGCTCCGACAAGGGGATGGACAGCGTGGTAATACTCACAATAACGTGGCAAGAATGGCGCCGTCCACAGCCGCAGCACTTGCGTCGGTTCCTGGGCGTATCGTCTCGACTATTGACCTTAATGACCGACAGCTTCGTCTTCATTATACGCTGCCAATGCGCAATGGAGCACGTACAGTCACAATTAGTGGTGAAGTGCTGCTTAAGACGGATAATATGAAAGCTCTGAGCTGGATAAACGAAGAGGTACCGGCGCTACTTGCGGATCTGTCACATATTGCGGATGTATACTTGATGTATAGAATGGTAGACGCCACGGATATTAAACGTATGGAACGTATTCGTGAGTTTATAAGTACGTATCCGGACTTGAAGAGCAATGACACGAGGTCTGGAGGTATCAAGAAGCACAAGATTCTTTTCTGTACCACGTCAATTGGCAAAATTGCGTTTGTGCGACAGATTGAACCTCATGTTCATGTGGACGGTGGGATGAGTTTTTGTGTGGTTAAATGTGTGTAGTAAGTTGAGATAGACTGACGTGTTGTTGGTGTTGTTGTTTGTTGTCTCTGTCTAGCTGACGCTGGTGTCATTCGTGAGCTGGAGAAACATGTGCCACGTATCGTGCACATTCCAGCTTTACCTGAGGATGTAGCATTGCCCTCGATCCCTAACGTGATTCACGTGGGTGACAGCTTTTCGGGATACTTCACGCTCATCAGCTCAAAAGAACGTCTTTAATGGCTAATAATGTTGATCTTGTCAAGAGATTGGAAGAAGCGATACTCGATTTTATTTTGTCTGTAGGTGTTACAATCTAGGGCTGTTGAGCTTACCACGGAGCATCGATCCCAAAAATTTTGGGATCACTAATTGACCTTGCTAGTGTCTGGAGAAACCAGAAATAGTCGAGTGTGTGTACTCGTGGGCCACCTTGTCAATCGTTCCGTTTCCACAACGCATCGAGACAAGCTGCCTCAGACGTTCAACGTGCTGGTTGGAACTAGTCACTTGCATTTCGACAACTTTGATTAAAGTGTAAGTAAAATGATAACACTTTGATGAGAGCTTCGCGTCTGACGATACCGTTCAAAACTATATCGCGCGGTGGCTTGCCGCTAGCAAATACATTTCTCTTTCTTGCACCAGTACACAACGGCTAGCTCTGTTGCTCTCACCTTTGCAAGGCCCGAAGATCGACAAGCTTCACCGGCTCGGGCTCCCAAAAGATTCTGAGTACCTCGGACCACGAGCTGAGGAGCCACAATGTTGTGCAACCAGCGCTCAATGTATAAGTTTTGAGATTCCGCACAGCTTCATGCTTGCTGCTTAAATATGACTCGAGCCACATCATTCATCACAGCGTGGAAAGATCACGGCGCTGATGCAAATACCTTGGCTTTTCTAGGCTCAACAAGTTCTAGGCATGAATTGTTTGGCAAGTACAGGCTGCGATGACATTTCGCCGAACGCTTTTGTGCTGATAATCTGAACATAGAGACAATCATGAAGATGACACAATAATTTACTGTAAGGCTGTTGCCATCGCAACGTGGCTAGCAGTGACAGTGGGCCCGTGAGACACCATCGCGACATCGCTAGATATTGTCGGAAACTGCGATAGCACTACCAAAATTTGCGGCGAACTCACCACACGACACCACATGGGATGCATACACCGAAGGCGCAACCAAGAATCACTTGGACTCGACACACATTACAAAACTGCTGTACGCGACGAACCAATAGCTTGGCCGCCATTTCGTCTATAAAGTTGCTTATGCTTGGAGGCTGAGCTAACACCGAGCGCTTAGTAACAATTTGGCCACACTCTATTGCTTGTTCTCCCAGTACTCTATGTAGTGCAGAATAAAAATTGGTAACACTCGTGTTTCAAAGTGAACCAAGGCACAGCGTAAGTTCTCAATCTCAAAAGCTCAACCAAGGTAACTTTTCACTGGTATTGATTGCGGTGATGTCACTTCGTTGGTGAAGTTATTCGCAAGGCACAAGCACGAATGCAGCGTTTGCATCTGACGTTGCAGCTCCCATTTGAAGTCGGCAAAGGCTCTCGAAATGCCGACCGCGTTCCGAGCATCTTGTTCTCGTCGCAATATGTCAATGGCATCCCTCTTTGCCTCATCCACCAGTCAAATATAAACATCATCGATCCAGTTGCTCGTCGAAGCGACTGTCTACATGCAGAAGCCACCATATAGATTGAATCTCCTTTACATACGTGAATAAAACAACTAAAACTATAAAAGCGATTTAATGGTTTTCGCTGATTTGTCTATCGCCTCCTCTCCTCATTTTCACCGTATCAGCCAAGGAAAAGACCTTTGCACTGTACTCATCATGGATGACGTGTCGCTGAAGCAGAAGGAAACGGACGACAAGGAACTGGACAAGCTTATTTTCAACAGTGAGAAGAAAAAGGAACAAGAGGATGCAGCTGCTAAAGAGAGTCAGTCGCAGCCACAGACGCAGACCGAGACGCAGACCGAGACGCACGAGAGCGATTCAGACAATAGTGACTCGGACAATAGCAATGAAAAGCAGGCGACGGCTTCAGTCAAGTCTGGCGATCCCTCGTCGTTGAACAACGTCCTGCCTGTAGAAAAGCTGAAGAATGGCGCAAATACTGCCTCCAAGTGCGTACAGTAGCGGGGTCTCTGTGTCTCTATAAGAGCGGATCGTGTCATGTGTTCTTTTTTGCAATTTTTGGTGTGCAGGATGTTCAATCAGACCTTTTCCATGCTAAGAGAAAAGTCAGGTGCAGCACTGGAAGCAGCCAAGGCCTCGAATGCTGGCAAAACTATTGCGGGTGGACTGAACACTGCTGCCACGGCCAGTCAAGAGCAATACGGCAAGCTCAAGGGGACGGATGCCTATAAAAAGTCGTCCACCCTAGCAAGCGGTGCCTATGAGCGGACGTCTCTTGTTGCTTCGGGTGCACTGGAGAAGGTCTATCCATCATATTGCTACCGTAGTGTGGTTGATATTGCATTTCAAGTCGTGACTAACGTGCACGTTGATCTGACTGGTTAGGCACTCGCGGCGTCATCTACTGGACTCGAGATAGCAAAAAGCACGGCAGCTGCTAGCATGGAGACGATCAAGTCGAAAAAGGGTGGCAAGAAGGGCGGTGACGAGTAAGGGTCGACATTAAGTTGGTTGTTGCTCTCGAGTTCATCCAGACTGGAGACAGTTTAGCACGATCGACGATACGGAAGCCCGATCAATCAAAACAGCTGAATGTCTGTTGTTGTCTCATCGGCGGATCTCTCTCTGCTTCCACTTTCTCGCCTTAAACTTCAATGCTACCATCAAAACGATACATCCCATTCATTTTACCTGCATAGTACAAAGACAACCAAACATTACTATTCTTTTCTTTCATTTTCATTCGTCAATACCTTTTAATATTTAGCAGCCGATCCCATTCCAAAATAGTAATCATCATGAGTAAACGTACAATAGTAGAATGGTCACCCCATGATACGTCGTTATTTGCCGTCGGAGCAGATAATCTCCGATTATTTGAAGCCACACCATCTCGTAATGATTACGCTGACTCGACAAGTGAAATTGCAATCCCCACGACACAGCGTAAACGTGCTTTTCGTGTCGTGCGTATCACTGCAAAAGTCTCCCAACTCAAGTGTTTACAATGGTATCCATTTGAATCAAAACCATTATTAATTGCTACAGGTACAGGATCTGGAAAAGTACTATTGAATGATTTTGATGATCCACGGACTCGTGTCGTGCGTGAATTTCTGCCCAAATACAGTCGACCGTGTCATGCTGTAGCTTGGAATTCATCAATACCGAATCAATTAGCTGCAGGTTTTGAAAAAGTTCGAAGTGATTTTTGCACTTTAGTATGGGACCTCAATGCTTCTAATGCAGTGACTGGGATGACCAGTAGTAGCAGTACTGGAGGAGATATTGAAGGCCTTGCAGACCAAGATGGAGGCTTGGAACGATCCATTAACACCAGGAAAGGAGGCACCAATGGACCGAGTACTACCAGTATTGGAGCTGGATCTAATGCATTTGGAGCTGCAGACTCAAAACCAGTTCATGAATTGGCTAATTCCGAAGCAACGATGGCACTCTCATGGGTGCCACTTCAGCCGACGTGTTTAGCTACAGGGACAGGCTTCAAGTGGCTGCGTGTGTACGATTTGCGCACGAAAGGGTCGTCTCCGATGAGTGTGGTGGCACATAATAAGGCGGTGCTGGGAGTGGTATTTGACCAGCATCGACCGCATATGCTCGCTACGTATAGTGATGCACCACAGGAACCGGTAAAAGTGTGGGATGTTCGTCAGCTGGAATCGCCATCAGGACCAATGCTTTCGCTATACCAAACAAGCAAGAATCTCGTTCAGGTGTCGTGGTGCCCATCTAAGCCGGGCATTCTAATGACGGCGTCCACTGACGAGAAGTGGGTCTCGTTGTGGGATGTTACAAAACAGGAGAGCGGATCGTCAACGCTCAAAAAGCCGTTCCGTAGACGCTACATCTCGGAACCCCTGACGTCATTTTCTTGGCAGCATGTGGACTTTTCATCGCGAGTACAACGCGCTACAAATGTGGGCAAGAGTAGCAATGTTCAGAAAGACCAACTCACGGCGGCAGCTTTCCCGAATCGACTACTGACTGCATCAGTTACAGGTGAGCTGGTAGACATTTCAGTGCACGATGTCATGCCACTCTCGTTGTCGTCGCATGGAGCGGTGACATTTGGATGTGGCAGACTACTGTTTGGCGGATCTGTCATCGGGTCTGGATTGGGGACTTCCGCTGTGAGTCAACTGACACTGGAAGATGAAATTGATTCTGGCTCCCGTGTCGAAGAGGACATTTCTAATGGAATGTACAAGCTTGCTAAGCGAGGCTATTCCATTGGGCTATCTAAGAATCTAAAGTTGTTCAATGAAGCTACATCACGAGGTCGACAGTTGCGCAATTTGTGGTTGTGGGTCGACCAAGTAGAGGCTCTACGCCAAATCCGAGCTTCACGCGTAGAGCAGTCACGCTCTACAAGTAATGGTCTCGGGAATAATGCGGTCAATGTTGCAATGGCTGATCCGCTGCGCGGGTGGCCCGTTGATCCAAATGTGCTCGTAACCGCTGGTGTAAAGAACTTGCTGACAGCTTCTGGGGAACTCTCGACGAATACAAAACCTGGTTCTTCTGATCCTACTTCCACTACTCTGGAGGATACCAGAGAAGAAGAACCTGCTGTTGCTGTTGTATCTGTGATGAAAACGGATTCGATTCTCGGTTGCCAGTACTTTGAAGGACCTGGACGTCGATTGAGTTTGTTAGCATGCAACTGGGATCCTGACAATGGTCAGGGAGGGTCCCGCGCGTCATCAGCAAGTGTGGGTGGACCAGGCCTTGACAACGCTGCAGGAAGAAATATTCATCGAAGTAGCTCAAGTATCCGGAATCCTCCGAAGCAGTACGATGAAAATGCCCAGTTTACCAATCGTTCGTGCAATGAAAATGGCCGACATAACTTACAAGACATCCTGAAAGAATGCAAGTTAGAAGGCAATTACGCACGAGCGGCGGCACTGGCAGTATTCCACGGGGACTTAAACGTAGCTGTGACGCTACTTCAGAAAGGAGCTACGTGGTTGGCACAGATGCAGCACTTGAACGTTGGGGTCCCATCACCCTATTCGCCTGACCTGCTGCAACTTATCGCGATGTCTCTTGCAGGCTATTCGTCATCCACTGCCAGTGCGGGCGGATTGCCTCTGTGGTCAACTATGACACAGCAATTATTGAAGCGGAGTGAGATCATGTCGCAGGCTAACCCTCGGTACTTTCACGCGATGCTTTCGTTCTTGTGCGTCACAAGTTCGTCTTCTACGTCCACGTCAACGAATTTAAACGCCATGCGGGCTAACCAGCAACCTCCACGGCGCGCAAATAGTCGAAGACAGTGGGGTAGCGTAGACGGACTAGCGGTATTTGGTGGAGCTAGGCCTGCAAGTGCTGGTGCATACTCGGCGATTCTCAACGATATCACATTGCCTTTAAGCGATCGACTAGCGTTTGCTTGTCGATATCTCCAGGCTGACGATTTGCTTGCGTTTGTCGCTCAGCATGAAGAGGAAAGCCAACAGTTTGGTCGTCTGGAAGGATTGATTGTGACTGGAATAAATGCTGATGGCATTAAGCTTCTTCAAGCATACGTGGACATGACGGGGGACATCCAAACGCTGGCATTGCTAGCTGCGCGCCTTCCCTCTTCGTACGTGGCAAAATGGTCTACCCTGGAAAAGTGGATTAAAATTTACACGGACTTGCTGAATCAGTGGCAGCTGTTCCACGAGCGAGCGCGATTCGACGTGGGTCGCTCGCAGCTTGAGGACCTCCTGAATGGTTTTGCTAGTTTCTTGCGTGACTGTGATGCAGGCAAACACCAAGCCGAACTTTTAGGACCGTCAACGCTCTCTGTCTCACCACAGTTATTCGTACGATGCAATTTCTGCAATGTATCGCTATCTTTGGCTAGTTTGCTGCGACTTGGTGGTTCGCACTCGTCGTGGTTAAATCGTGCCAAGCCTAAACTTACATGCTGTCCGTCATGCCGAAAACCGCTGCCACAGTGTGCGCTGTGCTTACTCCCATTCGGATCACTGAATCCGTACTTTGAATTGGCACACCGCCGCTCAAGACAAGCATCTGATGCAGTAAACATGTTAGTGACCAGCGTAGCAGCCGATCATGGCGGTGTGCTGAAGGAACCCAAAACAGGCAAAAATGAGTACGAGAACCTAGGCCAGCTTTCCAGCATTCCGTTTGTGGAGTGGTTCACCTGGTGTCAATCGTGCAAGCACGGTGGTCATGCCCACCACCTTGCAGACTGGTTTAAAACGCATACAGTGTGCCCTGTTACAGACTGCAACTGTCAGTGCCAGCACTTGGACTTGCCAATCGTGGGCGACAACAATCAAAAGACGCTTATTAAGCAACAGCGAGCAAGCGCTGCGGCTTTGGCTACCCAGCGTGCAGCTTCGAAGGGAAAGATAAAGCAACAACAGCAGCAGCAATACCATCAACCAAAATCGCAGGACGCCAACGCATTGATACGTGCTGGAAAGAAGCAGCAACAACTAGGATCACAAAGCTCGCAGCACAGTTTCTCGGTATCTTCTACCGCTGGGACGGGCTCGACGTATCGCTCATACTCTTCGGCTCAATTGAGACCTAGTGGCTCTAGTAGTGGATATCCACCACCCCTTTCACTATCGGGGAGCAACTCAATGGCAAACCTCTCCAGTGGGATCAACGCCATTAACAACGTTGGCAGCGGGTCGGTAAGCGACGGGATTTCTCTCGGCAACAAACTCGATCAGCTGGAGAAGGACAAGAGCAGCTATCAGTTCATGTGAGAGCATTGATATCACGAGTAAGATACGACGTTGGTCGATAATGAATTGGATTTGGTAAATGTGTAGCAGGATGCGAAAAATGGCAAGATCTTCTGAGGAGTTGGACACACCGAAGCGCGAAGCTCAGCGACTGTCATTGTCCATGATCTCAGTCGCTTGGTGGCTTCGTCACGGTGCCGTTACTCCTCGTTGAAGCCAAACATGAACTCAGCCTTGAAAGTCAGCTCTGTTTGTGATACCCCGGTATAACGCCGCAGGTCCTCGCTACGAACGATACCGACATCGCAAATGCCTAAACTTCTTCACCCATTTTCTTCCTAAAGCTGCATTCACCCTAAGACGATCGAGCTGATGATATTGCTGACTTTGTACACTGCTGAGTACGGGCTTCGTCGCTTGTTCAGTTGGGCCGTTTCTAGAGTATCAAACCGAAGTAATGTGTTGTCAGGAGAATTGGTGGCTCACACATCGTCTTCCTCTTCATACACTGCGTTGGCGGACGGGCAGGACTGGTAGCGCTGAGTCCGCAATAAAAGATGGTGAATTATTTCTTCCGTTGGGGTGGAATAGACCGTTGGCTGTGTCAGCCATTATTGCTGCATGGTGTCGTCATGGTGAGTACAGATATTCACCAGCCTTCCATTTTATCGCTGGGGGTAGAAAACCAATCGTGGTCGTTGCACACCACTCCAGGTGTGTTTCTTCGAGCAACATGGTTGATATGAGTATCGCAGCAGCTAAGACGCTGGGCTGCCTGAATAATATACCAGACTCCATCGACAACAAACATCTTCTCGCAATTACGATGACAGCTTCATATATTGGGTTTTTGATGGCGAACTCACTTAGCCGTTCTCTGTTTTGATGCACAACTGGACAAGAGTCCTGCAAGGTTGTGTGGAATGCTAGTCGATCTATGCCAATGGTCCTGCACCTTTAGCCTATTAGGTGCTCGCAAGACACAATCCCTTCTCTCTTTCTTTTTATGCGTAAGGATAACGGGTCCCGTTGCTCTCGGTCTCGTTACTGACCACACCATCACGGCTGTTTGCTGGACCGTGCAATGTCCCAACCAAATTGCAGTGCTTTTCCTCGGATAGGGAATACCGTAGGTACATACATGTAAGATAGACCAATGCATTTCCTGAGATACTACTGGTCATCTTCCTCGTTGCTGAGCAACGAGTAACGACGACGATGCGATTACGGACTATAAAAAAGCTGACTTCCATGTAAGTGTTCTCTGAATTCAGCTGAATCAATGATCCAGTTCGCCTTGTTCCTTCTTCCTGAGCAACTTCGGAACCTGTTCATCTGCAATTTCACTTGCAGCAACGAGTCAGTCACCTTGAGCCAACCATGCGAGTGCAACTCGTTACATTACTCGTTGTAATAGCCGCGATTGAGTATGCTGTTGAAGCAATGAGACCAACTCCCGTTGCTGCGAGTCCTATTGATTTCTCTGACGAGTCAAACTCGACTGTCAATGAAGGTGACGGTGACAGGATGATAAGCTTTGATTCATTGCTTCAAAAGGCCAAGGGTTTTTTTGTCTCTAGCCCCTCAAAAGGGTTGAACAAAGTCGATGAGCGACCAGCACTTGTGGGAGATCAGCTGGAGATAGCCGATGAGCAACTAATACATATTAACGATCAGCTGGAGAAAGCCTACGAGCGACTACAACTCGAAGGGTCCGACGACAAGCTTTTCAAAAAGCTGAATTTTCTCCTGTGGCTCGAAGTAGCGAACGAACTTGCCGTGAAGTATCGTCAATCTAATTCAGCGTTAGTGATCGATTCATTGACGAAACGATTGAACGACCGACGTGTTGCAGACCTCATTCAAATTGCGAAGAAGGACTCCAAGACCAACGCCATCGCTGTCGAATTGGAGAAAGCACAAATGAAGTATTGGCTGGAGGGTGAGACCTCTGCTGCCATGTTGCTCGGGCTGTTAAGAATGGAATATGGGAGGTATGGCCCGCTTACTCATCCATTATTCAATTACTGGCGTACCTACGCGAAAAAGTTCAATGTTGTACACTCGGGCCAGAAGCCAAGTCTCCTGCAATCTTTGACTGACTATTACGACGACAAAGAGGTAGCAGCGATGTTGCAACTTGCGCTGCAGGATACAAGCTCTGCAGAACTTGCCAAAAATCTGCAGAAGCAGCAAATCATGGCTTGGGTGAAGCATGATCGGTCATTGGATGAAGTGTTTGGGCTTCTCGGCCTTGACCGTGCAGGCTACAAGTTATTGGAAGACCCTTTGTTAAACGTGTTTACCAAGTTCACGGAAGTTTTGAACAACACCCCCAGAAAATTTTGGTTACGAGACAAGCAAACAGAAAAAGGTACTTTTGAAGCGGCAATGTACGCACCGAGTACGTCGTTTACGATTACAGCTTCGGACAAGGCTCTCTTCCAAATGTGGTTTGTCAAAAAGAAAGACCCCGCCACTGTCTTTAAGCAGTTTCTCACCAAAGCAGGAGACAATCTTCTTACAAGCCCACTCTTCACGACTTTCCTGAAGTACGCGGACACTTACAGATTAACCAATCGCAAAGATGTCAGGGTGCAGAAGATCATATATGATTATTACAAAGATGAAGGCCCCGCATTAGTCACCAAGATGTTGGCCTTGAAGAAGGCCCCGGATGCGTCCGCGAGGTATGTTGCTCTACGAGTGGAGGCTGATATGTTTCGTCACTATATGGATCCGAAAGAACCTATATCGCCAGATGATTTTTTCGAGTTCTTAAAACTGAACGATGTGGAAGAGCCTGCGGAGCTGTTTCAAAATCATTTGTTTGAGTACTGGATAGATGACTTTTTGGATGTCTTCATCAAACTGCCCAATGCAAAGCATGTATTGAGGTCGTGCTTGGCGACAGCGTACAATGGGGATGCCATCTTGTTAGCAATTGCAGAGGCGAAAAGGAATGACAAGACGAAAAAATTAGCGACAAAGGTGGAGGCTGAGCTGTTTAAACAATACGCCTTCGCTAAGATAGATCCACCTACATCATCTTCCTGACCAAAGTCAAGCACAAAATGGCTCGCAGCTCAACACACGCTCAAAGTGCTCTCGAGCAATTGACAAATTAGTCGAGGTAGCTTGAAGTGTTATAAGGTCATCTTAGTGTCGCCTTTCTATTCTGTTTTTTTGAGCCGGTTGCGTTCATCGCGATTTGGTTTCTCACTGACGTCGTCGAGTTTGGATTCGACAACTATCGTCTTCGTTGTCGTTCTCTCGTTACATTCTTCATGTAACCGCAGGTGCTTAGTGTCAGCTCCAAGTATTCTTCCTTCTTGCCAATGCTATACACAGTTGAAAACGATCGCTTACACTCTCACAATTGTAGTGCTTCAGCATTCTTCGTACTCCGGAGTCCATGAGCAGACTTTCTTGTCACAAAACTGTCGTTACTGCTGCTGCTAGCATCGTCATCACCGTTGCGCTACAGGTGACGCCGACATTAATGGATTTGGAGCAGCTCGCTGAAACTTCATCGGCAGCGGCAACGATATCCGCTTATGACCATTGGAACTCGACTTCGTTGACGCCACACCACCGACACCAGAACAGCAACAACAAAGACAATGAATGTAATGCAATGCTGCTGTATTTACATTGAAGCAGTCCCAGCCGGTCAACATGCCGGCCCATAGATAAGATACACAAAGAGATAGATAGAGCGACCAGCACCAATCGAAGACAACACGCAGTCTCAGATGAGACGACGCCATATCTTGACTCGGAGCATAGTTTGAAGTCCGGACGTCACGCTTGAAGGTGAAAGAAGGCAAGTAGTTTGACGCCTGGTTGCGATCATGACATGGCGTCAGGGTCATCAAGACAGGTCTCCAAGCCGTAGATCGACGAAACCAACACGCTCAAGCGACTGCGAAGACGGTTGTTGCGCTCTCGAAGGTCGTGAACAGCCTACAAAAAAGAATCAGATTAAGAGTAAAAACAGCGTTCAAAAGGCGAAGTTTATCCCACAAAAGACAACCACATCCATTCCTCGTACCTGCTGACTTTTTTCAAGCACCAGTTTTTTGCGGAGTCGAGCTCTTCGTGCGTGTAAACGGTTGCGTTCACGCCGCATACGTTCACGCTCTTCCTTGGAGCAACTAAGCATTTTACTGCCAGTATCTGTGGACAAAAATGGTCTCTTCCCATTGGAATTGACCTGCTCATCGGGACACGCACAGACGTCGTCATTGTCCTTCATTTCAGTACAGTCTTTCTCCTGCTCGTGTGTCTTATCGTCACAATCACTTTCGTGTAAACAACACGTCATCTTTAAACTCTCGTACAACTGTCCTTCCTCGTCTCTGTCCTCCATAGTACTAACACCAACTTGCTCCAGCCTCAGCCCACAAGGAACATCATGGACATGTCCTAATCTCACGAGCCAGACAGCTGTCGTATAAAAGTCATAGGCCTGTTCTAACAGCTGAAACTCGTCCTGAAGTGCCAGAATACGTTCCTTGAGACTTTCCAGTAATTCACGTTTACGAATACGCGTTCGTTGTGCATGTAATCGATTTCGCTCTCGACTGACACGTAATTTCTCTTCTTCACCTGATTGGTCCATCTCAGTTGACCCATCCGTGTGCGTAGGGGAATTCAAAAGTAGTGGCAAACCCTGAAGTAGTGGCAATATAGTCTTGCTACTGGCACTATCTTTTTTGACAGGGGAACTGGATGGAGGGAAGCGCGTACTTAACAGTTGGACACTTGTGGGTGTACGTAAATTGGCTGCTACTTTCTCTTGTGACTGACGGATGTAGCTCGGCAATGGCACACCAAAGTATCTCGCCATGTCTTCTTCATACTGTACACGTTGTTCGTCATTCTCGTAGGACAGCAACGACATGCAGGACTCGTTCCTGGCAAACGGTGGCCTGATTGGCGGTAGCACGATGGGCACATTATACCCTAACGCCATCAATTAAATAAGTTCGTCGTCTTTTTGTCAAGTTCTTCTTCTTCTTTCTCTAGAGCTGGAAATTCACCTCTGGTCACACTGACTGGTTAAGCAGGAGCAAGAGTGTATGTCACTATCGTATGTCGCTGTCTCACTTATGCAATCACAGAGTGTATGTTGTCTCGGTTTTGTGGTGTGGAGCTTTGTGGCGTTCTGTTTTTGGTAAGGGACCTTGGTTTACGGATGTGATAGACACTGCAGCCACTTAATTTTGTATTTCTTGTTTGCAGTACACCTGACTTTGATGACGATAAGTGATACGGAATCGATCTCACTGCGAGCTGATTGGCTATGCAGATAGCGTACACGGGCAAATGACTGGGCAACTGTATACGATCTTGTATGGTCAGGAGACCTTGAACTTCCGCTAAGTGCGATGACTTGCAGGACGCTCGTAGTCAACATGGATTCGCATTCACCAGCCTCTTCTCCTCCTCCTTCTGCCAGGCTTCAATATAATAACCACGAATCAATCTTTTCATAAAAGCGAGTTGACACATGTAATGAGTCGGCACAAAGCGTCAATCGATTCTTGATTTTCGACAAACGCAATCTTTTCTGTGAGATTTTCCACAACAACGTCGTTGTTTCATCATTCTAAAGAGGATGGGCAACAAGTCGTACGTGACGAAAAACCAAAGGAACTTTAACGTATATTGGACCATTGCACCCGTAAGTAGAAAGCTGATTGCTAGAGGTTTGGAGACCTTGCACTCTTTTGGCAGCAGTGCCTAGAATGTCAACACTTGTCTTGGATTACAATCATCAACAAAAAAGTAAAGGACTGGGCTGCATCATCTGACCTCGAGAGTACAGTACAGTACCAAAACTTAAGAAACAGCAAGTTCAGCATCCTATGCATCTGATCACCACATGGATTATATATATCAGAGACGACTCTATTAGGTGAATCTCTCTCTACAGGCTCAAAGATCGTGGTTATATAGTAAAAACCACTGTCGGATTAGTCGTAATAAAACAAAATGCACATGTTATAACGCTTTTATCCCTAGTTTTGAAATCTCGGTCCATAAATGGTGCTCGAAAAAGAGCTGGTACGCGTCTTGCAGCCTCTTGCGTTAAGTTCTATACCCGAGAGCGCTATCTCGCGTGTATTTGATACAGGTGGTACTGCTGCTGTGCGTGAAAAGTGGGCTGAAAACGTCTCCAAACGGCAGCTGCAAGCCGTCGATCGTGTGTTCATAAAGTATCTGCTACTTCAGGAGGTCGCAAGCCGTCGTGAGGACGCTACGGACGCGCAAGTGGTGCATTTTTGGCGTCTTTTGGCGTCTCAGGACGCTGTTGATGCTATGGTGCAACTGAATCAAGATGTAGAGAACCACGACGCCGTCTATCGGTCGTTTTTTACGTTTTTACAGTCAATTATCAATGTCCGCGACGTTTACGCAAGTTTAAACAACGTGAAAAAGCAGAGTGCTCTATTAAAAGCGTTATTAGCTGCTAAAATTTATGTGACATGGCTACAATTACCGGGAGGGTCAGCATATGGGATATTCATGTCGTACGTGTATCGTCAAGTACTGGATACTCTGAAGAAATGGATTGGTTTTATGGCTGTTAAAGAGCCGAAAAATAATGCTACAATACAAGAGAAAAGAGGAGGTCAGGGAAGACGAAAAGTGGTGAGAAAAGAGCAGAGCAGTGATGAAGAGAGTCACGCTACGTACCAAATGCTGACGACACTCGGGTTGGAGTTATTGGAGATGTTGGTGACATTTCTAGGCAATTTTTCACTCTCGGCTAGTCAAGAATCGATTGTACCGACAATTGAGATGACAATTGCATTGCAGACAGCAGTGCCACCGGAAAATGAAGACACGGCATCGGCTATGACGAAGAAAACAGTGCAAGTATTGGAAGCATTGGTGAGTGGCACACATGGTGAGCCATTGCAGATTGGCAGAGTGATTCTGCATTGCTACATTCCGGGCGTAACGTTGCAGGATACAGTGGCAAAGGAAACGAGGTCGTTGTTACGCTTTCATAAACTTGCTATTGATGTTATTATGAGGATCCAGCACATTACAGGAAAATCATGTAAAGAGGACGACGCAGAGGGCTCTGCACGTCGGGAAAACTCGTTGATGTTGCTGGGTTTGATGCAGAATATTTGTCTACAGGCACCAGGTCTGGCGGATGAACGGCAACGTGTTCTCTCGTACGTCTTCTCGACTGTTATGGCTGGACGGCGGGAGAACGAATATGAAGAGCAGGTAAAACCGAGCGAGTTCCGAGATGAAGAGTGCGTAAGATTTGCACGATTCCTGGCTAGTTATTCTCGCAACGCTAAGCTGAAATACCGCCAGTTTGCAGTAGAGCTTCTCAGCCGCTTTGTGATAGAAGCTAGGTTCTGGAAGATCAAGGAGAATGAATTACCCGAAACATTAGTTGCGTACTCGGGCGTAGGTCCACTCTTGGAGGTGCTGATTGCTCGTGCTCGCGACAAGATGTCCCAAGTTCGTACAAAGGCAATTGGTGGAATTTCGGCCATGCTTACCTTAGGTTTATCAAATCTGGCTAATGGCGAACACGAAGACAATGATGAGCAAATGGATGAGGGTTGCGGATCGGAAGCGATTTCAAGCTCACTGCAAAAGCTGTTGTACGAGCCATCGATTGATGCTAAAGGATTGACGACACTTGCGGAAACACCACTGATGCAGCGACTTATTGACCTCTTCCGTGAGCGGCTCTTGGACGACAAGACATTTGTGCGCAGAGCTGCGGTGCACGCTCTGGAAGCACTTTTGACGGCGCACTCAGGCAATACTGTGCACGCTTCTTCTCGGAAAGACCTGTTCCATATCCACGCGCGCTGTACAGATTCCTCGGTTGTTGTTCGCGTGCAGTCAATAAAGTCGTTGTCAGCAATCTTGCTCAAATTCCCACGCGATGAGGAGGCCCAGAAGTTATGGAATCTTGGGGTTCTTCCGCTGTGTGTTGACCCCGAGACGACTGTGCAAACTTGTGCATTCGAGGCGGCCGGAAAGGTTGTGTTTGAGCGAGTTTTGATGTGGTATGATGCACGCCGTAGTAAATGCCAGCGTGAGGTTCTCGACAACGTCTGGATGCAGGTGGCGCATCTTGATGGTGTCATGGCTCGCTGTTTGCAGAAGGCAATGCGCATGCTAGTTAAGAGTGAAAAAATCGATGTCGACAAAATTATTAAAGCATGCGTGTTTGCCATTAATGAAAGCGTGAATCCGTACAGCTCCGGAGAAGAGGTGCAAGAAGAGGTGGAGGATGACGCTACTTGCCGAAATCTAACTCGCTACTGGGGTTTTAGCTGGATTGTACTGGAAGAACTTGCGCACTCGGGTAGTCTTATTGAGGCTGTCAGGGGAAAACAACAAAATTTGAGCATCGTCGTCGAGTGCTGGAACAAGCTGCAGGACCAAGCACTGCCAGTGGAGTTCAACGATGGATCAAAGCGCATTTTGCGTGTGATTGCCGCGATTTCAACTGTTATTGATGCGCAAGATGCCAAGTCGATTGCGGATGGCATTTTGGCCTCTTTGCATTCGTTTGCCATCCCGCTAAATGTTATCGTCGATGGAATTCTTGCCTTGAATAGCATTTGTAAAGCCAAGGCTCCTTCTCCCGAGAAGAGTCGCGACATTACCTTTGCGTGGGGAAAGAAAATCCTCAAAGTTTGTGAGGTCAACCTTCGCAAATGCTTTAAAAGTAGCCCGGACAACTTGGATGAGGAGACGATATTGCTGCAAAAGCAACTGATATCTATCGGTGAGGTGGCGCTGCTTGAGTTTGATAAGGATGCTGACAAAAGCGGCGAGGCGGCACTTTTACCTGTTAGTTCGAGTCTGCAGTCTCTTGTGCAGCTCTTTTTGCCACCGAAATTTGTCCCTAACAGCACCGCCATCAGCCTGTCCATGTCACAAGTTACAGTGCAAAGTGAGGAAGGTGAGACGACGACTTCTGTCATGTCAGAGCCCGTTACGCTGCCGACTCCTGTTCGCGTGTGTGCTTTTGTGACGCTCGGTAAGCTGTGCTTGCGTGACAGTGGCCTAGCCAAGAAATGTATGACCATGTTCATTCGCGAGCTGAGAACTTGCAAGGAGCAGGACATCCGATCGAATATCCTGCTGATTTTAGGTGATCTATGTATTCGCTACACGTCTCTCGTTGACGCGTACGTTCCTACAATTGCCTTGTCACTTCTAGACGACAGTCGCTTGTTGCGCCGCAGTGCTCTGCTGCTATTCTCACAGCTGATCCTGCAGGACTACATTAAGTGGCGCGAGTCACTGCTGCGCTTTTTCCTTCGAGCTGCGGTAGATGAAGATGAGGAACTGGTAAACCTGGCTCGCCATGTGCTCTGTGGACCCCTGCGGCAAAAGTCGCCGCACATTTTCACGAACAAGTTCATCGAGATTATCTTTGTCTTCAATGGGGTCCAGGGTAACAAACTTAAGTTCTCGGAGCCTTTTGAGGAAGAAGGCACGCGCGAACTCGCACTGCTGGGCAATGCGTCCTACCCACGACGAGCGAAACTATACACCTTTTTGTTGGAGCACATGACGGACGAGCAAAAATTGCAGATTTCCATGAAACTCTGCAATGAAGTGCTGGAGGAAGTCATGGACGGCACGCTTCCGCTGTGCGATAATCCATCGCAGATCACGGACCATTGCATAGAGGCAGTTCTCAAGGATACTTTCGCAATTCTGTGCTCTCCAGAGATTAAACTTGCAACTTCAAAGGAGGAAGATGATGAGGCTGAAAGTGAAGATGCAGCGATGGGGACAAACGCTAACGTTGTGTCACAGATCGCAGCAGCCAAGGGCAAATTGCTGTCCAAGTTGTCCAAGAAGAATTTCCTTGAAAACGTCGTACCGGTGCTCATCGGACTCAAGCACACTCTTGAAGCGAAGCATAGCCCCTTGACTCGCTACTTGCTGCACTACATTCGCGAATTGTTCAAGATATATCGTCAGGAAGTGAAAGATATTTTTATGAACACAGATCCGCAGATGGCAATGGAAGTGGAGTACGATCTGCGTCAGCACGACTTGCAGCAGCAACAACAGCACAAACAACAATCGCGCCGCATGACCTACGCCATGAGCGATGCCCAGACAGCACCGATGTCTCCACAAGCTACAGCAGTCGCTGCGTCTCGGACATCGCAGGACGAATTACTGGAGGCAAGTAACACATCTGTGCACCTACGGAGTGACGAGAAGGGCACGTCTACTGGTCGACGAAAACGTCAGAGCCTTCCTTCAACGCCAACTCTTTCTCGTAGTGGAGTACAACCGCGCGAAGTGTCCAGCGAGGAAGCTCGTCGGCAGACATCAGAGGAGTCGACGTTGATATTTTCGCCCAGCCAGGGTCACATAGCCAACGGGAATTGGCACGTGACTGCCAAGTCGCCTTCCGTCGACAAAGCTCAGAGCCGCGGAAAGACGAGCTTCACGCAGAAAGATCTGGAAAGCCGCATGAAGAAGGACCTGTGTGCGGCCTTCGACTCGGCAGGTGATTCAGACGAGAACGTGCCACCAACTGTCAACATTTCTAGACGCAGAGCAAAAGCAAAGGCGAAAGCCAAAGCAAACGTTAAAATGAGTCCAAACGTTTTAGCGTTTGCCATCCAAAAAGAAGAAAATCAGAAACAGGAGGACGACGACGACGAAGATGTAGTGCAGGTCCTTCTCAAGAAGAAGACAAAGAAGAAGTTAAAAAAACCTGCTACTCGTATCAGTACTCGACATAAACGTAAACGCAAGTAGTCACACTAGTGGCTGTCAAGTAACAATTGTATGACTACTGCAATGAATAGAAAGCTGCAAAACCTCATCATGTTGTCATCTTTTCCAGTTCTTCGCCACTCCATCTTGTCTCCTTTGTCGAATGACGCCATTGTTCACAGAGGCTGTGCAAGGACCTTTCGACGTTTGAAACTCATATTCTTTCCACTTGGCAATGCCCTTGTCGTCTGTTTTCATATCTTCCCCCAAAACCATAAGCACCTTTTTCTTCTCAATCTGAGCAGGTGAAAAGGGTTCACCTATAAGACCGTCGAACGTAATCCGTTCTCCAATTTGAGCACCTTCCGGTGGTGTCACACACACCACTTTCTCATTCTCCAAATGATGAGCTGCACACATGACCATCCAATGACTACGAAAGCCCACGAGATTACGTGGTTTGAGATTGCACAAGACAAGAAGCCGACGGTCTTGCATTTCTTCAAGTGAATAATGGGCCACGAGTCCACCGGCAATGAGACGAGGTGTTTCTTCACCGATATTGATCTCTTCACAATAAAGTTTATCAGCTCTTTCATGTTTCCAGACTTTAGTGATTTGCCCCACACGGATAATAGTACACAATTGATGACGCAAGTTGAAATGAGCTCACGTTTTTGATTGGTGCTAAATAGCATTAGCGAATCAAAAGCCGTCAAGGCAGCTCGTTTGGTTTTTGACCCACGGACTACAGGCTGGGCGTCTATTGCATCTCTATATCCAATATCGAGGTCATCCCGCCTCGAGCATCTCTTCGCGCAGCCATCCATCTTTGCCCATCACCCAGCCTTCCAGTATCAACAAGTGCTCAAGTAGCTCTTCACTTTGCTCATTCTTGCATTTGCCCCTCGTTAAATTCGTCGGCAATTTGGTAACATCTTAACCTACTTCAATCATGGTCGCTGTTGATAGTGCAACCCTTGGATTCCCTCGTATGGGACCCAACCGTGAGCTCAAGTTTGCTCTTGAGAAATTCTGGCGTTACAAGATCAGTGAGGAAGAGCTTTACAAAGTCGCACATGCCGTAGAAGAAGCCAACTGGCACAAGCAAGTGGACGCCGGTGTAAGCCGTGTCGGTGTCGGTCTCTTCTCGCTCTACGACCACGTCCTGGATTGGACGTACTACTTGGGTCTAGCTCCTGAGCGGTTCGCCGCGGTCCCTGCTGGTCTGTCGCAATATTTTGCCATGGCTCGTGGTGTCGATGGTATCCCCGCTCTTGACATGACCAAGTGGTTTGACTCGAACTATCACTATGAAGTGCCTGAGTTGAATGCCAAGTCTACGCCTACGGCCAATTTCACCTCATACTTGAACAATGTCAAGCGTGCTCATTCTACTATTGGCACCGACAAAGTCGTGCCTATCATTCTTGGCCCTCTTACTTACTTGTCTCTAAGCAAGTATGACGGTGCTACTCTTGAAGACCTTCTAGCTAAAGTACTGCCTCTTTACACGTCCCTATTGAACGATCTTGCTGCTCTTGGTGTTACGGAAATTCAAGTACACGAACCTTCACTTGTCGGTGCCAGTGCTGACAAGCTTGCCAAGCACTTGACGACCGTGTACGGTTCTAAGGACCAAAAAGGTGCTATTCAGCACGAAACAATTGCTCTTAATTTGGCCACGTACTTTGAAGAGATCAACCACGAGGTGTACAAGTGGTTTGCCACGTCGCCCGTGTCTGCCATCTCTCTTGACTTTACACGTGGTGACAACCTGTCGGTCCTGCAGAAATTCGGTTTCCCGGCTAGAAAGCGTCTAGGTGCCGGCCTTATTGATGGCCGCAGTGTGTGGAAGTTCAACCCCGACACGATTGTGTCTCAGATGACTGAGATTAAGAAGGTGCTTGCTGCTTCGAACAACACTTCGCTGACTATCCAGACAAGTTCTTCGTTACAGCACGTGCCGTACACTTCGGAATGTGAGAAGGCACTCAACGCTGGAGAGACAGACGGTTTGCTAGGAGTGCTGAGCTTTGCTTACGAAAAACTGGGTGAACTTGAGGTTGTCAAGAAAATTGCTGAGATTGATGAAGACTCGGCCAAGGCTGAGGTTGATGCTGCTAAGAAGGCGTGGTCGGTGTATTACGAGAAGAACCCTGCCAAGACTGCTGTGCAGTCGCGTCTTGCTGCTGTGAGGGAGGCAGACTTCAAGCGTCCTTCCCCGTTCGCTGAGCGTCGCCCCTCGCAGCTCAAGGGGCTGCCTGTGTTGCCTACTACCACCATTGGTTCGTTCCCTCAGACCCCTCAAATCCGTGCTCTGCGTCGCAAGCTTAAGGCAGGTGACATTTCGCTGGACCACTACCGTGGTAAGATCGACGAACAGATTGCATACAACATTGGTATCCAGGAAGCTCTTGGCCTGGACATCCTGGTTCACGGTGAACCGGAACGTACTGACATGGTCGAGTACTTTGCTGAAAAGTTGAATGGTTTTGCTTTCACGCAGAACGGCTGGGTGCAGAGCTACGGTTCGCGTTGTGTTCGTCCTCCGATCATCTTTGCTGACCTGGAGCGCCCTGTTGACATGACGGTGCGTGAATTTGTCGTTGCGCAGTCGTTCACCACCAAGCCGGTCAAGGGTATGCTTACGGGTCCTGTGACTATCCTGAACTGGTCGTTCCCCCGCAAAGATATCAGCCGCAAGGACCAGGCTTTCCAGCTTGCTCTGTGCCTGCGCGACGAAGTTGCTGACCTTGAAGCTGCCAAGTGCGTCGTCATCCAGGTGGACGAGCCTGCTCTTCGTGAGGGCATGCCGCTGAAGCCTACTAAGAAGGACGAGTACCTGAACTGGGCTGTGGACGCCTTCCGTTTGTCGACTGCTGTTGCTAAGAACGAGACTTCCATTCACACGCACATGTGCTACTGCGAATTTGCGGACTGCATGCACGCTATCGACGCTATCGACGCTGACGTGAACTCGATCGAGAATGCTCGTTCGGATGACGAGACTATTCGTGAGTTCAAGTCTATTGGCTACAAGCGCGACCTTGGCCCCGGCACGTATGACATCCACTCGCCTGTGGTGCCGCCTAAGGAGGAAATAGTGAAGAAGCTCAAGAGTTTCTTGAACCTCTTGCCTGCCGAGAATGTCGTGGTGAACCCGGACTGTGGTCTGAAGACGCGCAAGTGGCCTGAGACCATTGCTGCCCTCCGCAACATGGTGGATGCGACCCTCGAGGTCCGTGCTACTTTGTAAGCTCACTGGGTCTCATTCCCCTGAGAAGACTATAACGCTCACGAGAATTTTTATCGCGATTGTGCGTCAAGTTTCTGAGATAAACTCAGGACTTCGCTCACTTGACATGTCCTGAGCACTACGTGTAGACATGGCCTATGTGCCGAGACCTAGGTCAGCAGAACTTAGTACTCGCCACCTTGGATGATCTGAAAAATAAATGGTGTGGTTTTCACAGTAACAACTTCTTGGTGTTCCTTCCTGCTGTGTCGTGAATGAAGTGCTGATAAATAGCGTGGATTTTGAGATTGATTCTCGCTAGTGCATCAACAAAGTTATACATGCAAATGTCAACGTTACTAGCCATAGCGATTCTTCCTGCCTGCCAGCCTCAGATATGTCAGTACTTTGTCCTAGTGGTCGTACGTCTTGTACATCGGAGATAATGGGAGCGGACACAATTGAAGATGTGTAGTAAGTGCCTTGCCAGTCTGTGCTTAATCGCAATTGTCCCGAGGTGTTGGCCAAAGCGGCCGTATCAATCGTATTGTCTTCGATATTTCAGCTCAAAGCTGGTGCCCACCACAGGCCAGCACGATTTGTCTATAACGCATATTTACTCTATAGCGATATGTAGCTGCGACCTTCCAGAGCTGCTCTGCCCACAGAAAATAGCGGAATGGGTCAAGTCCGACGCTAATAACACTAGTGAATCACACCGAATAAGCGTGGCAGCACGATCGGTAGAAGCAACGCCTCGCTCGGACGTAGAGAACAGCAGGTCTCATAATGAAAGAAAAAAGTAGAGTAGCTACTCTTTTGAAGGAATGGGATGGCCACCAGTCAACCCCACGATCATTTGAGTCAATGTGATAGCAACAACACTGAAGCTTTATTGTCGACAGCTTATGGAGAAAAAGAAGATCAAGTGCTAGAGCGTCCAGCTTTCGTAACTCGACGATGTCAAACCTACTTCATTCTGTACACACAAGGTCTTGTGATACACTGACACTTCATCTCTATTTTGACCCACATGAAAAATTCTGGTCTAGGTCGATATTGTAAGACAGCTAATACACACGATGCTGCATCGTATCATATCCTAGCTGTGTTCGTGGTTCATGCGCCGACGTAGTGATTGTAAAAGTAATGAAGCAAACCATCACTCACAAATTATTGAATCAACAAGCTTGACTATCAAGCTCAACACGAAATCACACACGGCTTCCGCTGGGGTCATCTTCTTGCTTATATCTGGTTGCTTGATAGCAAACGTCGTAGCACAAGGTTTCCGTCTTCGATGTGCATTCAAAAGCTACATCGAGAGAATGTAATTTACCAATTCGCTTGCTTTCCATATCGATTGCTATGCTGCACTGTTGACTTTACCAAGGAGGTACTTTGACAACTCCACGAGCATCACTACCATAATATGGACAGCAAACCTGATACGTTCGTTTGCTCGTCCGTCAACCGTCCCATATTCTTCTCTTTTGGCCCGTACACTTTGCACTTACTTTTCAAAGGTTTTGCTTTAGCATTTCTGATTACCAGCAGCCAGTTAATCTGTCCTACGTTTCATGACAGTAGTTATCGGCAAGATGGCCATTCATGACGACACCGTATTGCACACTCTTGCGCTAATAAGAAGCAGCGTCGTGAAAGATGCCACTATCAAGGGAATGCGAATGACAATTACAACAGGAGTGGAGTCCAGTCTGTGAATTGAACACGAAAAGAACAGGGTACCTACTATATATTGAATATACAACACTGCGAAACCGCCGCTTCTTCTCGACAGCTTTCGGAAAACGTGGTGGTGTTTTAGCCAAGTTATTGTTTTCGCGTGAGTAGTAATCTGGTTTTCACATACAGAATTCTTTCACGATACTAACCAGATCGTACATATTTTTATGCCTTCTTGCGTTCAATACTGTATTTAACGCATAAACGAATGCAACTCTACATTCCATTGCATGCATCTAACAAAAGACCCATGGGAGAGGATGACACGGGATGTAATGTTGTTGCTGCGGCGTAAAAATCCGCATACAAATAAAGTCTGTAACTCGTGCATTGCACTCTAATCCAGTAATACATTTCAGTACATATCAATATTACCATGATCGCACCAACTTAATGCAGCCAACAGCATATCTAGTATGTATGTAACCGCTTGGAACCGACCCCGGTGGCATAGTGGATAAGCACTGGCAGAGACCAGGAGGTACGTGTATCGATACCCGCGCAAGGGCGGTACGATTACACATCGCCGGAGAGTGGCTAACTAAGCCGGATATAGCGGGTCGATAAACGTACCTGGATATTCCTCACCCTTCTCTCTCTCTGTAACCGCTTGAATAAGCGGATTTTGCCGACACTTTATCGATCCTGCTGCAATCAATTAATTGTATGGAAATCAATTAGTCACTATCTTCTAATTTGGGTCACACAAATTATACACCATATTCTTCAAATGCCCTTAATTTTTTTAATTATAATTCAAATTTACGATCGTCAGGTAATGCTGCCGCGTCTCTTCCATTCGCTCGTGGCGTTCTCGCTGCTCGCCGTTCTCGTGTTCTCCCAGCCAAACATCATCGATGTCAACACTACGCCCAATCTTGCTGAAACTTTGTCCATGAACACTGCGGCATTTAAGCGCGCAGACGTCGACCATAACGGCATCGTGGATCCAAACGAATTTGCGGCCTTTACGTCGTCTCTTAGGCACGCAATTGACCCGATCCTGGGCACGGTATTGACCGAAACTGCCAGTAATCAGATGAGCATTGGCAGTGCACGTACAAAGTTGCGAACAGGTGGTCCACACAAGTTCTGGTCGGGCTTCGTAAGTGGCATTTTGACCATTTGGGCGACGGAAATTGGGGACAAGACGTTCTTTATTGCAGCAATTTTGAGCATGAAGAAGGACCGAATTGTTGTGTTTGCAGGGGCAATTGGTGCCTTGATTGTGATGACGGTATTGTCAGTGGTTATGGGTGTAGTGGCGACCAAATTCCTGCCACCAAGTGTGACGCACTACCTAGGTGGAGTGTTAGTACGTGAACCAATAAAAGGGAAAGAGCGAGTGATGATGATGAAGTTTGATTACTGATTGTGTGTGCTTTAGTTTGTGGTGTTTGGGGTGAAGATGTTGTACGATGCGCGAGAGATGAACGTGGCGTAAGCAGATGGAAAACAAATGTGGACGGAGATATACTGGACGACTCATGTTGTGTCTATGTGCTGATTCTTCTAGGGGTCCATCGGATGAGTTGATGGAAGTGGAGGAAGAACTTATGGGCAAGAAGGACGAAGACGCCATCCAGGCCGAGTACGGACACAGTTCATTTGTTTATCTTTCGGTCGGATGAAGCATGCTGACGTAGAAAATTGCTTTTTGTTCTTAAATTGCAGACAAGTGGAGGAAGGGATGCTCAAGACAGAGCGTATGACGGACGGTATGATGCAGGTGTTCTCACAAACGTTCCTCATGACGTTCCTGGCGGAATGGGGCGATCGCTCACAGATTGCAACGGTGACGCTATCAGCTACCAAAGACGCATTCGGTGTCACGCTCGGCGCGATCCTCGGTCACTCGATGTGCACGGGCATTGCTGTCGTGGGTGGCAAGTTCCTGGCCACGCGCATCTCAGAACGGACTGTAACACTTGTAGGTGGCGTCATTTTTGTACTATTTGCGCTGCACTCGTTCGTGACAGGACCCAGTGTGTCGGAGTAGGCTGCGGAAGACGGCATCAAAGCAACAAGCAATATAGATAAGTCGATGCGGAGCTCGGAGCGCGTGCTTTGTGTGAATCGCTCTTCACGTTTCTGTTTTGCTGTGCTGTTAAGCTACGTGGCCTCGGACACGAATTGCTCTCCACCTTCGTCCGAATACACCAAGGTTGCAAACTTGAGACGCAAATTTTTTTGTCTCGCTTTCTAACAAGTGTCTGCAATTGCTTTAGGCTTATACTGGTGTCCCTTGTTACACCTTGGCACAGTACATCCGAGACCTTCGAACTAGTCTGGAGCTATCCTGACAAAATGTCTTTGCTTATTCCTAGTTCAAACAAGCTATCAGCACAATTTATGGAGCATTGGATTCATTTATCTTTACCTTGTGCTTTGCAATGAGCAAACAAGAAGATGCAGATATTGCATGATGCAGACGAAACCGTTGTGCTAGGGATCCTCTTTGAGGTTCCATTGCCAAGGTGCTGAATAAGATTACAGCCGTAGTCCGTGGCAGCCTCGGATGAGAGTAATTGTAACGGCTATATGCCCAAGGTTACACTACCTGTTAGTACGTGGTACTTACGGAGAGGTGTGTATGTGATAAGGCACACAAGGTGAATTCACATTGACAGGGATGACGCCCCTGGCGTCATCGAATGACGTCACGGACAGCTGTCATTTGCGAGCTTAACTTTATTTAAAGCCAATCATTGGATGTTAGTTAGCCAATAGCATTTGATTTGATTTTAATTATATTAAATATAAATCAGTCTTAAACTTTCTACTTATCTCTAGTGCGCACGACAAGACGGGAAACCGCTTCCGTGACGCCATTAGTGATTAAGTACTAGTTTGTTGTGGAGGCCGCATAGGTGCCCACCAATTACCTTGCTGCACGCGAGAGAAGACGGTTTATCTGCTTTCTCGCTAGTGCCCGAAGATGTGTGCGTGTAGTGCGTGGCAGCTTATAAAGCGCCCGCCTACAGTGATGAACAGCTTCAGGAGCACATCCACTTGGTAAAGGCCAACCACCCATTCTGTGGCGCCTCGCTGGAAGAGACCAATTTGGCGCTGGCGAATGCAGCGTCGATGGCGGAAAAAAGAGCAAGTACGCCACTTTTGTAAACATCAAGACGGGCGTGAACGCCGCCGGCACAGTTTCGACAGACACTAGCCACCGCGGCGTTCAGAACCACTATCGGTCTTAGCTTCCGGTGTGTTCTCACGACCCCGGCGGGTGGGCTGCTGACGGATTTGACGAGCGCAGCGGCAGCGAACACCAAGTAAACTGTTTGTCAGCTGTCACACTCAGGCTTGAAAACATGCAGCAGCTCACCGTGGCGTCGAAAGATGTAGAAGTCTACGGCTGTTCACGTGGCAAAAACAACGGTAAAGGATCGGTGGCGTTTAGGTGCCCAAGGGTCATTGAGCGCTCAGGACTTGGCTGTTGGTCTGCGAATAATAATGGGCACATTAGATGGACGGGAGCGCCGAGGAATGCGAGACAACCAAACGATGCGCTTAGTTGCAGGAAAAAGGAAAATGGTATTGAATTATAGTTAGTCTTTTATTATCTAAATCATCTGACTTATATGTTACTACGAATATGTATGTTAGCTATCTGCCTATCCTCATTGCACGCGTCCACTTATCATTGGTCAGCGCGTTGCTGACATCATAGTCTATATCAACCAGTAAGCAGGATATAGCGACAATATTATCGTAAGACAATATAGTCGAATATTGTCCGCTAAGATAATATTCACATTGGCATCTAGTGTTAGAGCTGCTTGATCTGCACTCATTGCTACTGATCTGTTTCGGTTTGCACTGAATGGGAAAGCGTAAAACACGTGAACCCGAAGATTCGTTTCAGTTCAGCACGCAGCCTTTTACAACTAATTACGGAAGGCTCGACAAACTTCGGCGTGACTTGTGGCTTACCACGACAAGGCAGTTAAAGCTTGTCAAGCTTATTCGAAACGAGATACCGGACTGTAGAGATTCCGACGCTCGTAACGCTATCCACCGAACGATTGAACTACTCAAAAAATGCATCGACCAAGTGCAAGAGACGCTGGATGCGTCATTGGATCACAGCATCCAAGTTTACGAAAACCGCAGAGCTAAGAAACAGTTAAGAGTTTAAGTAAATTCCGTTTTCTTAAAAGGTTTTTATCTAAGGTTTTGGTAGATTTCAGAAGGGCACTAAGAAGTCCAGTTTTATGACTAGAAGAGGTCGTGAAACTGAGTGCCCGTCTCCAAGCCCTAGACCTCGTCGATAAACAAGAATGAGTTCATCCGGTAATACCGAAACCCCGCGTGCTGCATCGCGTTCAAGAACGCCGCCGCCAAACGAGAATAGTGCCAGTACACAGGCCGATTCTTCGTCTACGGCGAATGCACCTGCAGGACCAGATTCGATGTTCATGCAGGAGTTGTTAATGTACATCACACAACAACAACAACAATATTAAGCCCAAGTTCAAGCACAAATGCAAGCTAATGAACGCTTTGAGCTTCTCGTAGCATCAAGAAGTGAACACCGAAAGAAGGACCCCCCGACGTATGAAGGGAAATTCGGTGAAGACATAGAGCTATGGATATTCGTTCGGAACAATATTATGCCGAAAACTTTCCTAGAAGTCATTGAAATCGCTTCAAACTTCGAGTTTGCGCATTACTCCGGTAGAGCACGCTCACAGGCTCAGTCATCGAAATCGTCAATGTCCACGTCGGATAATCGTTCCAGCAACGCAAAGTCCCAGAAACCCAATCGTTCGGACAAGAAGAAGGACAAAAATGATGACTGGACCAAGACAGCTACTTGCAAGAATTGTGGCAAAGTTGGCCACATTTCTCCACAATATAAAGCTCCGAAAAGTAAGGAAGCAAATCGATACATTAGTGGCGCGTTATACGCCATCCTCGAAGCCGAAGCCCAAGCTTTCAAAGAAGCAGGTCAAGAGAGATCTGTCATCATTTTCATCGATAATGGATGCAGCCTAAATGGTGTGTCCGAGAACTTGGTGAAGAAACTTGAGCTCGAGGTTAACGAAGGTGAGATGATGCAAGTCGATCTCCGATACGACCAAGTAGTTCACCGACCACGTCGAATTGTCGAAATAAATCTACAGCTACCTGGATTCTCACTGACATCGGGAACATTTCAGGTTATGCCGATGCCAGAAAATAAGGATGTTATCCTAGGCATGATGTGGCTACGTGAACAAAACCCAGACATCGACTGGGGTACGGGAAAAGTTACCCCTCGCATCAATATGGAAGAGGTCCAAGACGTTCAGCTAAAACTGACCAAACAGCGCGCGGCCAAAAGCGTCGCAAATCAACGCGCAGCTTGTATAGATCAGAGCCGTGAGATTTTCAACTACTATCGGCAGCATGGGCACAAGGGTCAATATGGAACAACGCAGCTTATTACATTTCAGCAGATGCTGAAGATGCTGCTCTATGATAAAGACATCGAAACAGTCTTTGTCGTCAATCCGCATGACTCAGAGAAAGCAGAACGCTTTAAGAGTCAAAGATGGGAAGCTCTCAAGGATAATCCGGCGTACTCGACACTACGCAAGTATGCGAATACAGTATTTCGTACGGAACTTCCGAATGAGACACCTCCAGTAAGAGAGGGAATTGAGCACGAAATTCTGCTCAAGCCGGGCACAAAGCCAGTTTCAGTCAAACAATGGCGTCAAAGTCCCGAGCAGCGTCAGACGATCCAAGACTGTACCAAAGAGATGGTTCAAGCAGGCATTATACGACCAAGCACGTCCGCTTTTTCGGCACCGACGTTTTGTGTTAAGAAACCTGTAGATTGGCGCATTGTACATGACCATCGTCAGCTAAATTTAGCGACAATTTTGCCGGCGATACCTATGCCGCGCAAGGAAGACATTTTCGACGCTATGTCGGGTAGTCATTGGTTCTCATGTATGGACCTATACTATCAAGTTAAGCTATGTGAATCTGATATTCCGTTTGCAGCTTTTTCAACTGATGGTCTCTTCGAATACCTCGTCACTCCAATGGGACTCAGTGGTAGTCCTGGGACGTTTAATCGTCTCCTTCAGAAGGTCTTTCGAGACCTACGAGACGTGATGAAAATTTACTTCGACGACATATACGTATTTACACAGAGTGAAAACGCCGAAGATCACATTAAGGCTTTAGACCGAGTACTCAAGCGATGTGAAGAATAGCAATTGCATATTAAGGTGTCCAAGTGCTAATTCTGTGTAGACGAGATTCCATGCCTTGGGGACTTCGTCGGGCGAAAAGGCGTCCAAATGGACCCCGATAAGGTAAAGATTATTGCAGATTAGCCGGTTCCCAAGAATAAGAAGCAAATGGAAAGCTTTCTGGGGACTACAGTATATGTATCCAGATTCTGCAAGGATTTTGCGCAATTTGCGGGCCCACTCCACGACAGCATTTAAGGCAAGCGTGCTCGAGAGTCTATCCAGCTCATGACCGATCAACAAAGCTGTTTTGAAGAGCTGAAACGGCGCTTAACATCTCCACCGGTTCTAAATCTTCCGGACTTCAAAAAAAATTTGGAATCCGGATGGACGCCTCAAATTTCGCAATTGGGGGTGTCTTATTTCAAAAGGAGGGAGAGTTAGAGCATACGATCGCATATACAGGTCGGAAGATGAAGCCAGCCGAATTGAACTACCCTGTTCGGGAACAAGAGCTACTTGCGATTATGCATGCTCTAAGAGTATGGCGTGTATACCTGATTTAAATAAAATAAAATTAGGTTTTTGTTTTGTAGTTTTTTTTAAATTAATTAAAATATTTTTAAAAAATATTATGTTATATATGTTTAATAAAACAATTTCAGATTCAAAAAGTATTTTGCCCATAAAAAACACCTTCTCTCTTAATAAACAACAGCAAAAGATAAAAAAAGCTAACAAATATATATTTAAAAAAATAAAAAAATTCTATCCTTTAAGATAAAATAGAAATTAATATAAGAATGTTAAACAGATCACAAAAGTATTGAGATGATTCTCACGCAGAAAACGACCAATCGCCGAGTCGCACGATGGTTTAATGAGCTTGCTGAGTTTCAACCTTTGTTTAAGTGGATTCCCGGAAACCAACACCGTAGCTGATGCTTTATCACGGAATCCGGAATTCGAGCAAAAATTAGCTCAAGTCAGCTTAAAGGAATTACTCGAAACGGCACAAAACCGTGAAATTGTGGAAACAATCGTCACAAGCAAAGTGACAGTCGCTCAATCCGCAAAGTCGATGTACCAACGGAAGAAAGAGCTACAATGGATAATCAAGAAGATTAAACAAGATGATACAGTGCCCAAGTACTCATTGCAGGATGATACATTATACTACCAAACTGGAGAAGATGAGAATCCACGCCTGTACATTCCCGATGACGAAGATCTCAAAAATGAGTCATCTGTAAGAATCACGACACAGTATCGGCGGGCCATCCTGGTTGTTATAAAATCTACTTGGTAGTACGTGAACGTTACTATTGGCCGAAGATGATGAAGTACATCCAGCGCTATGTCAATACATGTGAGATGTTCCAGCGCAATAAAGCAAGGCAAACCAAGCCGCCGGGAATACCTGCGGGTAGATGGACTGACGTCTCGATGGATTTCATTGTGTCACTTCCAGCAGTGGTGAAGGTAACGATGCTATCATGGTGATAGTTGATCGCATGACAAAATTAGCGAAGTTCACTGCAACAAAAATAACCGACAATACGACGGAGACCGCCAACGTGTTCATGAAGAATTACGTCAAGGATCATGGTCTACCAAAAACCATTGTATCCGACCGAGACTCCAGGTTTACGTCAAAGTTGTGGCAGAGTATCATGGAAACGCTTGGGACACAACATAACTTGTCATCCGCGTTTAGACCACAAACTGATGGCCAAACGAAACGGACAAATCGCTTTATCGGAGATTATCTTCGAAGTGTCATTAATCCAGCCCAATACAATTGGGACAGCTATCTGCACTGGACAGAATTTGCTTATAATCGACGCGTGCACTCCACGATTGGAATGTCACCGTTCGAAGCGGATCTAGGATACATACCGTATATGCCTGATGATGTGGCATCAGATCCGGAGTTCAAGAAATTGAACAAATCAGCGCAAGAGTTCCTAATACGACAAGAAACTCTACTCAAGGTTACACAAGACCGTATGAGCGAAGCGCAGGAGCGTATGAAGTTATATTTCGACAAAAAACAGACTTGTTCAGAATTTCGAAGTAAACGACTTAGTGCTTTTGGACGGCAAAAATTTGAATATTCTTCACAAATGATATGCACAGTCGAAGAAACTTGCTCCACGATACATTGAACCATTTCCAGTGTGAAAGAAGATCTCAAAAGTTTCCTATGAGCTAGGATTATCGAAGGGATTAAAACTACATCCTGTGTTTCACACGTCATTGCTGAAACCGTATCGAAAAGACAAAAATCGAAGGCAGCAAAAGAACAAGGTTGTGTTAGCCGATGGAACAGAAGGACAACTCGTTGAAGCAGTAGTCCATCATCGGAAGTACAAGGGAAAACCGCAGTACAAGATTTGGTGGCTTGGTGAATCGAAACAAGATGCCACCTGGGAACCCATGGAGAATCTAACTCGAATTCTCGGGCTCATCAACCTCTATTGGAAAGGCAAGAAAAGACCGAAGCTGTTTTCGAGCTAGGCGTCTTCTTGAAAGGAGGTCATGGATGACGTAGCGGTATAGACAGTATTACGTCTACTATATTTTACATAACATATGCATAGTCTTACCTAGGAATTTCTGGTCTAGAAATTTCGGCGATAAGTTCAAGGAGGTTATACCACCATCTGATTGGTTGATATCCATCAAGACGGTATATATCCAGAGATTCTACAGGCTACTACAAACAACTGGAGCTACGTATAGGTTAGACGCTACCTGATTGGCAGATAGATAAACATTTGGGATAGATGATGATAAGACTTAGGATAGACACCAGAAGTTCAAGTGAGCTACTGGTTGGCCACAGGGCGACCCGTAAAGCACAGAGTTAAACTCAATCACTTCTCAATTTCCGTTCAAAGCAACAGCCGCTTTCCACAACAAGCTTCACCGCCGCTCCTCGCTTTCCTCGCCCCATTGCGCAAGGTTCCGCCTCATCACGCGTCGCCACTCTAGTGTTACAAGGATGACATATCATACTGGAAGTGTGTATATAAAAATGTCGGTCTTTTGGTGTTTAATCAACGCAACATCTCCATTTTCGACTTGCTTGTTGGAGGATAAATTGACGGATGTTGGTAGACATTTGCTTTCACGCATTTGAAAAAACTGAACGCGCGCACGGTCTTACGTGTATTTGTGCAGCTTGTACAACGAACTTTTTGTCTGCAATAACAGTAGGTGCAAAGCAAAAAGTAGTTTTTGTCGGGCAATCGCTTCGGCACATGACGATGATCGCGTGGCTGTAGCTGAACAAATATTAGCGCACACATGCAACTGCTAATATTGGCTAGTGAGCAGTGGGCGAAGTGCAACTTACCTGGCCCCCTTATCCACAGACACACGCTCAACCTTCCACATCAATCAACGGAAAGCGCCTCTGTAAATTCCATCCTTTTGCCGCTCTCATTGCCGTGTTAAAGAGTGCAAGCACATTGAAAGTGTTTTGCTCCATCATAACCAAGCCAGGAGCTCAATTCTAGATGAAAAAAGTTAAACGTGCACGTTGCCGTCGGTAAGACTTGCCACCACTCGTGATAACGCCTCGCCGCCAAGACTGTCGTTCCACTTAAGACATATGCACATTTGATTGAACATGTTTTGACCTGTCCGTAAAATCTTGCTGCCTCTTTTTAAGTTTCTTATACATCAGCCTAGATGTCTGCTTCATTCTTTTGATTCGTAGATGTCCAATGATTGATTATGGATATTATCCTGCTCTTCCAATAACATTTTAAGTGCTAAGGTCGTATCATACATCTTCTTTGATCGGCGGACGTCCGTTTCTCTGGTTTCTAATTTTTCTATTGGAGCGCTGGAGCCAGATTCAGTTTTCGAGCCCCACAACAGATGCCGCTAAGCCCCTTGTTTCGCACACAAGGCACACTACTATGCAAGAACAGTTGTTGGAAGTGCAAGATGCACTGATATCGAATCCAGAGGTTCAACCTACGCTAGGGACTATACGGAAGGCGTTAGAAGGTTCAACGTGCTTCTATGTATTGTAATAGGTCTCAGATAGCTAGAGGTATGGATGGTTCTCACTTGTAGATTGACAAGCCACTGACGAGGCCCCGGGCGGGGGCCCGAAACGCGTCTGGCCCGCGTTAATACGCAAGTCATTTATTTCACTTCATTCTTACTTTCCTACAACGATAACGTAATCCACTCTTTACTTCGCTCATGGTGCCAGTGTACATCGGCACAGAAAGATTTTCAGTTGCAATGGCGACAAATAGAAGATAGAACAGCAGTCGGCAAGTGCTGCAGGGTCGCGTCCTGTGTGGTATATTTTAGTTTTAAGCAACCAGCAAAATATCATCTACATGGAAAGCAAATAATTTTGTTTTGAGAGATATTTGCCTAAATGTAAAGCTTATCCATGTCTGTAAATACAATAACGTACCGTAATCGTAATTTATGATATATTTGCTAAATAATCATTACTAAAGAAGAAAGAATATTTAAAAAAATTGAAATGAAACATCAAAAAGTGGGAGATGGCGCTGGCAACAAACAAATTCCTGTACAAGAACAAACGAAGTCCTGTACAAGAACAACCAACACAACAAATTCTTGTACAAGAACGAAACACAATTTCTATACAAGAACAAACAAATTCAACAAACGTGGCCTTCTTATGACTTAAAGAGACTAATACTACAAACAGCTTCGTTTGCAACAGACCCGAGCAACTATCAGGTAATCATGTAGACAAAAAACACCATGCTTCAATTTTAAAACCCAAAGACGCTAGCACCTTGTTTGCCCTTGGCAACATCCTCAAGGAAGCCTAATATGATTGGCAATAGACCGCTGTGGTCGACAGTCGGCCGATTCTTGGGGCCTTTCATGTACTGGATGTAGTGGCTCATGCTGTGACTGGCGTACTCTGAGTCGTTCCTCCGAATCTGTTCAAAATTGTCCGAGAACGATGGGAACACGCTCATGATTAGAAGCATCTCTCCCTCCTCGGAGTCATCACTCTCCACGATCTCCAGCATCTTGTTTACGTACTCGGACGCACACCGCTCTAGTGCTGCAGTGACCAGATCAATAGCAACAGATGGGAATTTTTACGGCTCCACATGCGCCTTTCAACAAAAATTATCACTATCACTCACCCAAAACGCCATCTCGCTTCACCTTCTGTTCTTCAAACTTGTGTTTGTTCTTCATGGCATCCACGACACTTTTCTCATTTAGCTTTGCCTTGCTCGCCTGGCAAGAGATCAAGATGATTGTTTAATCCTCTCATGATCTGACCAGAGGAGCACAGGACACGTGAGATACCTCAATATCAATTCGGCGCAAGTCCTCGTCCGAGAACGGAATTCGCGTCTCCGGTTCAGAAAAGTCCCCCGTTGTCAAAATGTATTGCACAAGTGACTCCACATTGTACACCACCACTGACCCATTTGTCCGCGTAAACTCAAACTGCCCGAATGAAACATGCCCAAAATAACAATCAGTACACCACTGTTATAGATGCAGGCCTTCTCTTTGCTATCTACACGCACCGTATGCGGACCTAGTTTCGCAAGCATGATGGGATCGATCGTATTGATGACCATCTTCGCCTTCTTCTTGTCTCTCAGAAACTCCACCTTGTCATTCTCGCGGGTCTTGCGCTTCTTGAGACACGACAGACGCTCGCTAGAGCGTTTTGTCGTCACCTGGGCGCTCTCTATGAGCCGCACGGCGTCCTCCTTGGCCTTTTCTGCCGGCTTAGACGACCCGCCGCCTTCTTTGCGCTGTAACAGTGAGAAAAGCTGGGGCTTAGATAGATGCATATAGTACTTGAGGCCACGCTCACGGGCGATGGCGCGGAGCTCCCACATGGACGGACAAGACCGGGTCTCCATAGCGTCAGGTGTGGGGGAAGAGAAAAAAGGGTTTTGTGACGGACTTCTTCAAGCGACCGCCTGATGTTGGAGAAGGGGGATGGTTTAGACCCGATAAACCCATATTAACCGGGCTGCAGACGCAAGTGCATCGGTGCTACCGGTACTGCTGAGTGTCTTTTGAAAGTCCAGCGTAATCTAGGGTCAGGTGAGCCCAGTATAGGCGCAATTGGAGAACCTCCAACATGTGATACCAAGAGCTTTCAATAATGTACGGTGAATGGAACGATCGACTAGGTGAAAGTTTAGAGAGACCATTTATTCAAGCAGACACCATACAAAAAGGTTTCGTCATAAAACTGAGGCTATTAGGCTTTGTTTCTTCGATCGATTTGCACGCAACCTTCGACACCACTGACCGCTTTTATCCGTAACGTCATGAAATAACATGTCAGGTTGAAGTTAGTGCATTTTCGAGGAACCTGATTCCGTCAGAACTCGTAGGTTTTGCTAAGCGTTATCACGGCCTTGAGAAAGCAGTATTAAGTAGTCTTCGCGTAGCATAGACCACTTTAGACAAGTTTTCTTGCAAAATCCGTAAGCTACAGGCAGCCTGTAGTCGTTATATGTAAAATACAGCAGCTCGTTTTTAACCCCGTCTCTTCTACTAACTTTTAGTATGATACTGATGATATGATGATAATAGGAAAACCCACCAAAACTTGGTGTCGAATACGACTGTACAATATGTTACTTTGCGTTGGGCTGTGTATCCCTTAAGGTGCCATTTAAGAGTGATATTAAGCTAGCAGCTGATTTACATGTACGAGTAAAATAATAGCCCTCCCAGCTGAATCCGACTACAAAGCCAACCTCTCCACGATATTGTGAGCAATGTCGTCGTGCATCATTCGAACGCGGACTCCATGTACTGCTTCTTGCTTACTCTTTCTACCTTCAGCAGTGTGTTTTCCAGCACTTGGCACTCGCACTCTTTCCGTAGCCAACGTCAACTAAAGAGCGATCAAGAAAAGATCGAAGTTACCAGCGCAGCCATGGTGTAGTGCTGTGATGCTAACCCATAGAGACAACAGTAGCTGTGAGGGGCGGCCACTGTTGTCTCGGCGGATTAAAGCGTAAGAGCAAAATCAAGATGCTGCACAGTGGCGTGCCAGTCAGCAAGTGCAGCTCAACCTCTAGGTATCACATACACCAAATAATGATTCAAATGCAGTAGAGTAAAGATGGTCATCACCAGCCAATACGCAGCTATTACAATGACTTCTCGGCTGGCATTCCCGCCTTCTGTGGCCGCATAATCGTGGAATTAGCACCGTTGACGATAATGTCAGGCAGTTTAGCTAATGTAGTGACAAAGAGGTACTAAAGTGCGTTGCAATGCCCCGGCATAAACAAATCTTCCCCAAACATGGTGCGTGTGGCGGCACTGGAAACAACAAGCTGCGTGAGACCTCTCATTCTTGTCCTTTATGATCGTTATTGTAAAAGAAGGCCCCAACAATAACGTCATCTAGACCCACATTCTCGTCGATTGGCAACTTTGCTTTCTGCTGGCCGCGATGAATCTGTGCCACTGAGATAGTTCCATTCACTGGACCTGCCGAGGTAACATTCGCTCAAATGTACCAAGGACACGTACGGGAGCCGCTGATATCGCAGGATGCAGAATGCTAACCCCAAAGTAGCGCTGCAGCGCAGACCCACTTCTAGCATGAACAAAGAAGGAATGGACGACGTCGCAAAGCAGATGCTGCAAAAACGACAAAGTGGTCACACCTACAAAAGCAAATTATCAGCGAGCACCTTATCCAGCGCAACAAGGACATCATCAGGAGCAATTGTATGGAGAAGGTTGAGGAAAGTCCCCACATTATATGCAGCTCTTAGCCTCCATTATTTTACGAAATAATGCCGTTTCTTAATCCTCCAGTCGTGCTCAAGTCTGACAATCCCGTCAGTAACACTCGAGCATCGTCCAAGCAGTCCTGATTGATTGCTCACTTTTACCAACTTGCATCTGGGCAAAAAAGCGCTATTGCTTTGCCTCCTCGGTATGTTTAGAACATACTAAACCCCGCACGGTCGTTTTTGCCGCGCGGTAGCTCAATCTTGTCCTTGTTCTTCGTGATGACGTCCTGCGTCACCGTGTACTGATCGCGCACACCTTCCAAGGCACGCACCAAGTTAAAGTACCACTTTACATCAAGGGCTACAACGGCAGCTATAGCGTCTTCAGCCGCTTGGCTGCCAGTATTACTCTGCTTCTCTATTTTGGTCGTGACAATCTTTTCTTCGTCATCTTCCTTGCCACCCCTTGAAGAGGTAACAGTGGTCGTAGAACTGGTCTCAGAGTTTGCCTTAGCGTTCAGCTTCTCCACGGCCGTCGCTCTGGTCGAGCTGTAGTCCGACAAAGAGTCCCATATCTTCTGCCACTTTTCCAGGGACTCTTTAAGGTGCACAAAGGCGTATTTCTGCACCTCAACACCAAAGTTGTTGCCGTCCTCGACCTTCGGGACGTGCAGTTGGATCCAGCATTGCAGTAGTTGGATGGCGCTCATAAGATGCGCAATTTCGTCCGTCACGACACTCAAGAGCGATTGCACTTCGTTATTGGAGACCACAGCCGAAGGCGCAGCTAGAACTGACTGCGCAAACTTAGTGCGCATTTTAGAGGGTGAGCGCTCAGCTACATGCTGCTGCACGAGTGCCTGGACTTGCGTCACGCGCTGCGATAGCTCCGAGAGCAATGCGGCGCCTGATGCTGTCACGGCCTTTGAATATTCGCTCATACGACTAAAAGCTGCTTGTTGCCTACGAGATCTTTTTGATTGTGACGTGGAAGTAACTGAAGCAGATCGAAAACGTACTTGGATTGGCTGAAATTCAGTTTACGAATCGCATGCATTCCATTCAACAACTCCAAGCGACATGTAATCATAGAGTCATTAAACAAATGACAGAGGCCCACTAAGTCGCAGCCGCTACGTTGACCTCTTGCTCGGCGAGGCAACTTTCGGGGGTCGAAAGGTGGCAACCTGTCACAGCGTTAAGTGCGGTGCTGTCAAGTGGCTCCTTGAGTCCCAGTGCCTGACGTGCCTCCGCCATGAGAAACACACTGCCACATACTACGACTACCTCGTCGTCTACAGACGCGCGTGATGCAGCCAGGGCGGTGTCCACGCCTTCCTTGATGCTCAAAATAGTGCCGTACTCGCACTTCTTCCCACTCTCGACGCTTGCGTTCGCGAGCGCCAGATTGATCGCGTGCAGCGAGGCGCCACGGGGGTGGTTGGCCTTTACCAAGTGGATGCGCTCCTGAATCTGTTCATCGCTCTCGTCAAAGTGGCTGCCACGGACTATTGCCGTCATCTTATCCAGCACCTCGGCAATGGCCTTGTCAGCTGAGAAGCCACACACGAACCGGAACTTTTTCTCGGGAAACTGTTTGTGCAATAGACCCGCCAGTCTTTCGATAGCCTGCGAATTGTGTGCCACATCAAGCACGACTGTAACTTTGCGTTCCTTCGAGTTTGGGCGAATCACATGGAGAACTTGAAAGCGACACGGAGGTCGAGATTCGAGCGCCGCGTTCACGCGCTCGTCCGTCAAGTCAACGCAAAGATCCAAATTGGCACCACCAGACTGCGAATCACGTAGTGCATTTAGCTGTACACAGGCTTCGTGGGCAATAGCCGTGTTCTCGACATTATAATCATCTTCAAAATTTCCCCCAAGCGGTACTCTCACCAGCCGAGCATTATTCCGTGCCGCGTGCTCCAGCATAACTGTCACGGGCGTATTAGGTCCAACCACAACCGGTACATTTGGTTTAATAATCCCAGCCTTCTCGCATGCAATGGCTTCGCGAGTATTGCCTAAAACCCGCATGTGGTCCATGCCAATAGACGTAATCACTGATAACACGGGTGTAACAATGTTCGTCGAGTCCAATCGACCACCAATCCCCGCCTCCAACACAGCACAGTCCACTCCTTGCTTGGCAAAATGCTGGAAAGCCAGCATCGTCGTGATCTCAAAAAACGTGGCTGGAATCCTCACTTGTGCACAGATACTAAAAATTTCTGACAACGTCTCGCACACCTCACTCTCCGAGATCAGCGCCCCATTGACCTGTACGCGCTCTCTAAAACACGCAATGTGTGGGGATACAAACATCCCCGTCTTGTATCCAGAGCGTTCGAGTGCTTTTGCCACTTTAAACACCACTGATCCTTTGCCGTTCGTTCCTGCCACGTGAATAACGTTAAGCTTCGATGCTGGATCACCAAATGCCACGTTGAGCTGCTGCATATTCTGAAGTCCGATCTTGACAGCTGAGAAACGATTTACTTGGTACAATCGCTGCAGCAGCATCTCGTACGTGGCAGTGGTCGCTGCTGTTGCCTTCGTCGCATCTTCCTCCTGATTCATGGTATTGCAGAAACTGTCCCGTTTTTGTGACACAAAGCGCGCATTCTCCAGCAACAACGAATTGCCACCTGCTGGGGTCGTGAGGACATTAGGCGTTGAGACTGACAGCGACTCGGAGCGTGCGAACGCCGCAGGAGCTGGCGCTTGTCGAAACCTTGCACGTGATAACGCTGTATATGAGCGCAAGAGTTGCCACTGCGTGGCCTTCGAGCCTCGCATAGACGCTCTGCAGAACGCCATGTCGGGTCTTTGAAGCCAATTATGTGATAACAGTTACTGCAGGAGTTGTAAACGAGTTCAACCCTCCTCCTTTCACGTCAATTTTGACGTGGTTCACTCGACGTTTGTATTGGATACGCTGGTAAAATAAGAAAGTAAATCACTTGCTGAAGGTGTCACTAATAATACTCGCGCGAGTGACAAAGCCATCATGGTAAACCTGGTGCTCCCATCGCTCTTCCTACAACGTACGTCCCGTTCTTTCGACTGATCCATTGACATATAAAAACTCAAGTTTTGTTGTGATAGACTTGCGTGACGCGGGAGGCGCAGCTATCGCGGATTTACTGCTGCGAGCTGCTGACTTAGAAGACGTGGAGCTGCTGGAGACACTGGCCAGCGCTGTCTACGAACGCAGCTGGGAGAAACTGCATTGTGGTAGTTGGAAAGATGTGTTGCCTGTGTGGCGCCAAGCTTTTGGACTTGCGAGCATCTTGCAGGCGAGCTGTCTACTCCGACACGAGCAGCCGTTAAAATGCCTGAAGATGCTTGATATGGTGCCCTATAGAGGATTTATTAATGAGATCGAAGGCTATTGTAGAATTGATTATTGTTTGCTGTTATTTAGTGTCTAATGATGGCCGGACCTTTTGCACCTCCTGAGACGCACAAGCTCATTGATAAAGTTGAAAGGCAGCTAAGTAATGCAGGAAAAATGTCGGTACGTACGTGCTGCTGTCATTTTAAGATGTGGATTTTGCTTTGGTCGAAGCTGCTGATGGCAACGGCATTTTATTCAGCGTTGTTTCATTTTTTTGGCGGTTTGTTGTTGGCATCATGCTTCGTGAATGGTGGTTTTTGAAGCAGAATGAAGTGCGGCACTTTAAGGTCGCTTTTTCAAGACATGTTGCTTGTCTGGTGTAACTGATGAGGCATTTGTACTCATGCCGGTCTTGTGCATGTAGAAGCCGCGGCTGGACGAAGAGATTATGTCCATTAGCGATGACATGGAAGACCAGATGCCACACTTGAAGTTTCCTGTTCAAAGGATGGAGATGCCGACACTCGAAAATTTCCGCTACCACGTAATGCTGCAAAAGTGCGTTATGTTGATCGAGCTACTGTTTCTGTACTCTTGTGTAATAAGACGATTTTTACTAACAGTGAACCGGTGATTCTTACGGGCGCAATGGAGTTTTGGCCTGCGCTCGGACGAGCTGCAGGACACGATCGCGCCTGGAAGAACGTGACGTACCTCCGCCGAGTCGCAGGCCTACGAACCGTACCTGTTGAGGTACGTTAGAGTAAATTGTTGTGTACAGCTTTGCATCTCCATACCTACCTTTGTGTTGGTTGTTCTGAATGCGGCATCGGTGTTAGGTGGGCTCGAGCTACATGGGAGACGACTGGGGACAAGAGCTCATGACCTTGAACGACTTCCTCGATCGGCATATTATTCCATTACTAGCCAAAAACAAGAGCGTTACTGACGTCGAAGATACTAGATCTCACCCTTTGTTGCCTGAAAAGGTTGGGTACTTGGCACAACATCGCCTTTTTGACCAGGTTTGTTGACGAAGGATATTAAACACGGATGTGAAGCTTGGCCAATTGAAACTGATGTATGTTTGGCTTTGCAAGCTCAGATTCCAGCGCTAAGGCGCGATATCATTATTCCTGACTACTGCACTTTGCAACGTGTTGAAGATGCTCAAGACGAAGAGGACGAAGACATGACGATCAATTGTTGGCTCGGCCCCGGAGGAACTGTGTCGCCTCTGCATTTTGACCCTAAAGACAATTTGCTCTGCCAAGTCGTAGGTGCCAAGTACGTGCGGTTGTATGCACAAGAAGAAAGTGAGAAACTTTGCCCAACTGAGGGCTTGCTGTCAAACACAAGTCAAATTCAAGTGGAAGATCCCGACGACAAAAAGTTTCCTCAGTTTCGTCACGCAAAATACCTCGAGTGCGTTTTACGTGAAGGCGAGATGCTCTACATCCCTCCCAAGTACTGGCACTATGTGAAGTCTCTCTCCACCAGCTATTCCGTGAGCTTTTGGTGGTCATAGGCCATGAGTGGGGGCTTGTAAACGGATTGTATCACAATCGAGGCGATGTGTTCATGGATCATATCTGGATTCAAGGTGACGCAACCCAGCCAAGATTAGCTGAACGACGTCGAAGGTATCTTTGTCACAAAGGAGCTGCTGGAAGTGATGCTGATAGGAGTCACCACTTGCTGAAACTGCTACTCGTTAGGAAGAAAAAGAAGAAAAAGTAGTGATTTGAGCTGTTTTGTTCGATCCTGATTAACATTCTCCTTTGACGATAATGCGGGTGTTTTGGTCTACAGCAAAATTTGCTATCGAGGACATATGTGGCAAGTCGGTGACTTGAGGAGGCTGTGGTTGCGTACAAGCAAAGGCACCGAGGAAAAGCGATCCATCGTCATGGGACGACATGTGCATGTGGTTTGAGCAAGAAGTGCAACACGTTTTAGTGATGAGGAAGATCTATGCTGACACGATTGCTAGCTGCAGACGAGCCGTCTTTACTTTCAACCGCAGCGACAATAGCGCCGACAAGCACTCGGAGGATAATGATCAGGACTTTTCCAGAGTGCTTGGATGTCAAGACCGTTATGTCAGCGTTGTGTAAGATGTAAAGTCGATGTCGAAGAAGGCTCTTGTTGCTCCACTATAGCACGTATCGCGAAGGATTATAGTAGCCCAAATACTTATAGGCACGGCTGGTGAGGTCTCGGCCTTGTCCACTAGAATGAAGATAGATTTGTAGCATCAGCTTACGCCTGATCAAAAATAACGAGCAAACTCAGCAACATAAAACACTACGGTATCGTAAATTTGCGCGGCTGCAATAGGAAAATGTAAGACTATATACAAAAGTGGTTTCGGAGGTAACTTCGCAATGCGTCATCTTACTAAGCACTCATATCAACTTTGCTTCTTCCAGCTAAGCGAAGGAAGGAGAGCGAATCTTCTGTGCGGCACGGCTAAGCAAGAGCTTGTCCGATTGAGAGTAGTTGGCCATGCGGCACATGTAGTCGCCCTCGAACGTGGCCTGCGTGTGGCCACCCTTACGCTTGTACAACAAGTCGTCATCGATCTTGACCAGGTCCTCCGTGAACATATTGTTGCCTTTTGCCGACTCCAGCGCGTTGCGGTCTGTGTACACACTCACCGAGTACTTGGCCGGACGAAAGCAACGTAGTACGTTCTTCAGTAGAGACGCGTACGAACGGAGACGCGCATTGGTCTCGAAGCTCACGTAGCTACATTCACTCTCCGGAGTGATGTGAATCGTGTAGTACGCATCGAACAAGATACCGTTCATCGAGTATCCACATGGGTCAAAGGCAAAATCATCGATCACCGCGCCGGGGACTAAGTCACGGATTCCACTCTCAATTGTCATTCGACGAGAAGTCATGGTGCTGTCGTTATTCTTAAAAAATTGCTTGGCTACACTCGGGTCCATGTCCTGCATGAGCACGTGAAGTGTGCTTTCGTTCGCACCAGGCTCTTGCATAGGTTCATAATGCGTCAATGTATCAGCACCAGGGTCATGAATATCAGCATCCCACGCGTAGATGTACCAGTGATCACGATTCAACGGTCCCAGGACATGAGCGGATCCGTCCGGAAAATAAGAGCTCAGGAACGCCACCTCGGTTTGGAAACTTGTGTGGGGGTACTTTTGCTCTTCTGGAAAGGTGTAATTCTTGCGGGAATAGTTGACCCACTCAATCTCAAGTCCCAGTCGTTCGGCAAATGTCTTGATAAACTGCAAACACTTGAGCAAAGTAGTAGTACCGCACGTCTTGAGTACGATCTTGTGTGCATAAATAAACATGGAGCTCTCGGACAGCACGTAGGCGTCAATATGCTCGTTGCTGGTGCAAGATAAGATCTGACATTGTCCAGCTTCTAGCATCTCATCCAAGTCTTGACGGGATGCCTCACGTAAGCCACGTTCATGGCCGACACCGATTTTAAAGTCAATCTCAAGGTTCTTCTCGGGGCCTTCAAATGTGTTGGGAACTGTATCGGACGTCTCGGACTGAGTGGAGCTGGTTTCATCGTCGTGCAGCTTAATAGGCTCTGGGAAGGAATGTGTCATATTGGGTGCTGGCGTGGATAGACAGAAGAGGAAGAGAGGGAAGAAGAAGCTTAGTAGATGGTAATAAAAGGCCTGTTAGGCAGGGTCGTCGCACGCGCCAATGTAGAAAAAGCCCGTGAAGATTGTGGTCGGGTCAACAATGTCGTCGCTGCTGGTAAAAAGCGGGTCGACCAACAGCATGAACAATGTGACTGTCTAGGCTTGGTAGCGGTGAGCAGAGAGAAAAAAGTAAGGTGCTTTCTTTCTTTCTTTCTTGATTCACACGTGTCCACAAAAGGCGAGACCAAAGAAATAAAAAGATAAAAGGACTTGAGTGGTGGAAGACAAGTTGTAGAATGATCAACATCAAAACGAATGGCGCGAAGCGAAGCGCCCGTCTTTTGTGCACCACACATTCCAGAAGCATAGTCTTCCTCTAATACATTATGACGACAATTTTAATTGCGTTGCCGAAGGCTATATATTCTCGAGTCATCGCTGGAAAAATAAAGGAGGTAAATAGACCAAAGATCGTGGCCCCAAAAATCTAATGACGTATTGGAGATTATGGTTTATTGGAGGTAAACTTATTGGGACGGAGACAATAGGTACATACAGTTTTGAAGCTGATCCTCCCGCTACAGCCGACATGTGTCTCACTATGCAGTATGATCATTACGTATGAAAAACGTCGACTAGGTGGAATACTGAGAGAAAGGCAGACGTGTCTATTTAACCGTTAGTGGTTGCAGGATGTCTGGTAAATCCTAAGCCTGGTTAGCAACGCCGGTTCCTCATTCGAGTCCGGTGGTTGTACGGGGCTTGTCACCTGCGGTGACGGCTCTCGCGGTTGTGTGGCTATGGCACGTTGACATAGCATCAGACGGGTTCGGTACAAAGGTTCGGACAGTGCGCTGACACGAACTCTGGAGACGCTTCAGGACTCAGCGGAGGGAAGTGCGTGGCAGACAGCAGCTTTACAGCAGACGCCAACCAGTCTCTGGGCTCATAGGAACGAGCTCACTGCATACCAAGTTTGGGTCGTTTATCGAGTTGCAGCAAGACAAATGAATCTCCTACCCAGATCGAGGGCAAGATAACAGTTGCCGCAAGCTCCGATACTGTCAAGGCGTGAAAGAAACACTGGAACACATCTGCTGGACATGTCCGTGCGCGCAAGCCTGCTCGCAGAAGCTTATCTGCCACTGGACAAGAAAACGATGGGAGCTTGGACGGCTCCAACGCTTCCTTGCAAACAGTGCAAGTAGAAGCGCGCCAGGACTATCCAAGGTGGTCCAGGAACAGCTCACTAGAAATCACCCAGACGAGGTGGCCGCATACGCCGCCGTGTGAAAACGCATATGGCACATCCTGAGCAGCGTTTGCATCACCAGCTTGTGGATACAACGCAACCGAGTGACGTTCCAGCAAGAGGACGTGACCATCGCCAGTAGCGTTCATGAATTTGAGAAACCAGCATGAGGCAACTTCAAGCCGTAGCGAAGCGAGAGTGCCGGCGAACCGACACGAAAATACACGGACGAAACGGTTGTTTCTTCACGGCCAAGAGTACGTGTTTGTTCGCGATAGTGTCGGGCACGCTCCATGGGAATCCGTGGATGAGCGGATTCGCGTAAAATACGATGCCCCGTGCAACCTGACCCTTGTGGAGCCTCTGGCAGTCGGCTGCCGTCCGCTGATCCTCGATGTTGTTCGCAGCAATGCTCCAGTGAATTCCATCGCTGTCTTGCTCCAGGGCGATGACGCTCTGCCGACCTGGGTCTGAGTTCACCATGATGCCGCTGACGCAGCCCGGCGTGGTGTATTCCCATGTGTAGTCCTGTGTCAGTTTCGGTGTCAGGTGGCGCAGGAGTATGTCCTGTCGTACTTGAAGCTCTTGACCTACAGCCAAGCTCGGTGCGCTCAGCAGAATCGCTAGGCCTCATCTTCGAAGCTTGGCTTGTTGATACGAGGTAGCGCCTACCGTCGGAATGATGAAGGAGTACGTCCTATTCCCAATCCGACGCAGTCGCAGTTCCGCTATAGTGCAGGGCTGAATCTTGGCATACTGCCGTGACGTTAAAACGTTCCCCTGCAGGTCCACAATCCAAGGGTTTTCGGCCCAGGAGTACGCGGGCCAAAATGCTTCCTCTTCTGGTGTCATTGCCCGAGGTAAGTGACGAAGTGGTCGAGAAAGCTCCACCACCCATTCCTCTGTTGTCGTCCAGCTGATCGCCTCCGATGCCAGGCTTTCGAGCTCCGTTGTGTACTGCTGCTGCCTACCCTCGGAGTCCGGTAGTGTTGGTAATAGCAGAGGTCCGATCAACTGCTGGAGAGTGTTTCCGGGGGTCCTGCGACCCTTGGAGAGCTGCCGTCCTCTCTGTTGGCGCGGAGACACTCCTGTCCTTGTCCTGCGTTGCTCCTCGGAAAGCCCATGCCTGCCAGGCCAGAAAATAGATGTCTTTGCGTTGAGTTAGCCAGAGTATGGCGTGTTTCACCCGCTGCGTCTTGCATGCAATTAGTATGGAGGCCAGTCCGACTCCTCCCGCTTGTTTGGGTGTGAACAAAAGTTATGGCGACTGACCTCCGTGCTGGTAGAGTGCTGCCACAGGAATTGCTTCTGAAGGTTTCTTAGCTGTTGCTCTGCCCATGGTGGCATCTCAAAGACAGCCGCAGTGAACAATACAGCTGGCAGCATGATCACGTTGAGAATCAATACTCTGTTCTCGACGCTGGTTGCAAGTCGAGTCGCTGTCGCCAGTCGCCAGTCGCCATTGGACATTGCGAACACGCGCAGCCCAGTTTGCTGTGGTAAGTTCCCCTGTTCCCACTGCGTAGCCTAAGTACCGCGCCGTATCCCCATGCTGCAACACTGGAATCCCGTGAAGATCCTCCATGTCCACGGCTGTGTTTAATTTTACTTTTTGTCGATTGTACCTTCAAGCCTGACATCCGTCCAAATTGTTCCACTATGTTCATCACTCTGGGTAGGTGTTGCGCCTCCTGCATAAACACCGTCGAATCGTCGACGAACGCTGAAGACTTATGTTCCTCACCACTCCCTCCTGGCACTTTTAAACCGATGATCTCGATGTCCTGTTGAATTGCCAATGCAAGTATTTCCGCCGCGACGAGAAAAAGCAGTGGAGCGAGCGGGCACCCCTGCCGTATTCCGGAGACCACCTCCTGTGGCTCCGAAAGTTCCCCGTTAACCACGAATTGGGCCGTGGTACCGTCGTGGGGTTTCCGGATCATCTCCGTAAATTCCTGAGAAAATCCGAAACGCACGAGTGCCAAGAACAGGAATTCCCGCGCGACCGTGTCATAAGCCTTGCGAAAGTCGAGCAGGAGGATTGCCCGACTGCGTGCAGCTGCTAGCTCCGGTTCGTCCTTGGCTGTTGCAGTAGAGCCAGCATCATTATCACGGTTTTGCGCATCTGCCTCCCATGGACGAAGCCCTGCTGCGACTCCCCAATGGGTGTCCCCAGCACTCGTTGGGCTCGCGTCGCGATGATTTTCGTATAGACCTTGCCTCTGGTTTGAAGGAGTGCGATGGGTCTGTAGTCCATGGCGTCATTGGAATCGCCCTTTTTTCTCAGTGGGATGATCAACCCCTGTAGAATGACTTGGGCGGCTCTCCTCCTGCAAGTAGTTCGTTCCCGATAGCAACCATTGCTGGAACCATTACTGCTGGGGTATCTTTGAAGAAATCATTGTTGAGTCCATCTGCACCTGCCGCCTTGTGCCTGTTGAGAGCATCAATGGCCTGGATCACCTCGTCCGGTGATATTTCTTGGAGGAGAAGCACATTGTTTGCTGCCGAGAGGCGTCTGTTGGCCGGCATCTGCACAAATTGGTCGAACTCAGTCACCATGCGCGCCGATGGCGTGGTGTGATGCACGACGCCTAAAACCGGCTTCCATTCCGAAGCGAATCTATCTGCCAGCGTCATTTCCCGCCGGAACGGTGCACCGTTGGCCTGACGTATATCGGTAATGGTCTGATCACTCTTCCAGTTAGATACTCGCTTGAAAGTCCATCGAAGCTGCTCCGTCGTTCTATGGAGCCGTTGCCCAAGCGAACTAAGTGCTTCTCTCTCGCCTCTTCTACCGTGACTTCCAAAAGCTCGCTCCTCGTCATAATGCACGCCCTGTTCTGAGCGTGGATTCTGTGAATTACTGCGTTCCGCCGCTGCGTCTCACGTTTCTTGATCCTCTGGACACATGCCACGCACTGCTTTGCTGTGTTGTCCCAAGTTGCCGCCGTCACCGCCTTACCAACCTCCGCGGATATGAACTCGTCGAGCAGCTCAGCTAGCACCCGCGCGGACTGCGCTGTCTTGATGGGGTACATCACTTGGGCGCTTCCTCCTCTGGGATCGTTTGGCCGGTACGTTTGGCCGTAAATGTAACCTTACCCGCTGGTGGTCGGATAGGACTTGCGGTTCTTCTACTGATACCCACTGAACGTCATTTGCCCAGGATTGGGGCACGTAGAATCGGTCAATTCGACTTGCCGAGTCAGATCCCCAGTATGTGAAAAAGTCCGTCGGGTCTGGGGCCTCGTCTTCATTCTCTACTGGGTCCATGAGATTGCGCGCATCCTCCAGGTGAAGCTGTTGAACGAGGGCGTGGAGCGCCGCGCTCTCCGGTCTTCCGCTTCGTTGGCCTCCAAGGCGGTCTAAAGGCGGGCTTTGCACACTGTTGAATCTCCCGCCAATATAACATCTCGCTGCTGCCACGGCCACTGCTGTAAATTAGAGAAGAATTCTTCTCAGGCTTGTTGCTGGTTCGGTGCGTAGATATTGACTAACCGATAGTCTTCGAACTCGACCGCAATGACCCTGTTCGTCCAGTGCTCTGGTCTCCACGGATGGACCAAGTCTGCCGTGGCTGGTGTCAATAACATTGCGACTCCGCCAGTTTTGCTCTCGTCCACACTCCAGTAGGACAGCGCCCGCCCTTGTGGCTGATGTTGCCTTCCCCATAATCGCGTCCATGTATCCGCGAGGAGGGCTGCCTCTTCGTTACTGCTTACATGCGTCTCTTGCACCAGCCAGGCCAACGGTCGGTCCGCTTCGGGCGTTCGTCTCCAAGCTGCGAGCCATGTCGCTCACGTCTCGACCCTGAAGCCCCGGAGATTTTGGATCTCTATCTGCCTCCATCCACTGTCTATGCATCGCTTGACTTGTGTCCCCGTCCCTGCGCGGTGTGCGAGCTGCAGATGTTTGTAACGCCCGTAGTCACTCTAATACTGGACTGTAGCTGCGCCACCTCTGTCCGCGCCTGGCTGCCCTTAATACTGGCGAGTGCCGCCGTGCTCGAATACCGATGAGAAAAGTGCGCCACTGCGAACCAGTCAACAGTGTTTCTTGTGACTGCGTAAGCTTCGCGATATGTGATAACCGTTTTTAGCGCTTCCAGATGCCGCAGTAGACGAGGTAGCGCTCCGTGTTCCGCACTATCCTCCTGCCCGGTCGGTAAGTACTCGAATTTCCTTCTCGTAAATCATCGCGCATATGATATGTTGTGCTAAGCGGATGTTTTTGCCCACATCACACAGTTGCAATACAGTATCATCACCGTAGCCACAGTTACGCAGGCGTTTCCAGTCATCATTGTTATCAATGAGGGATGGTAAGTGATGCGGAGCTGGGCGTGATAACCTGGCATCCCAGTCATCCAGCCATTTCTGCGTTGATTTATCCTTCGTCCTGCCGCGGTAAGCTGCTAAACGCCCCTGTAAGCATGTTCTTCTCCAGGCAGCCGTCCATGCTTGTAGCACCGTGTCGCTTAACGCCCCCAAAAGCTCTTCCGGAAATGGGAACCTTTGCACCATGTGGATTAATTTCGTCGGCTCCTGCTGCGCCGCCTGCTTCCATGCCTCGGTGCTACTTCGTTCAAGCGGGAACGCTGCTCGCGCTGAAGCCGGCCAGGATACCCCTTGCTTCTCCCAGAGCTCAGGCCATGTGTCGCGCGTATCAAGGAGCTCAGCATGCAGTGCCGGGGAATTCGTGTCCTGCATGGCGGTCACCCCTTCTGGCTGCTCCTGCTCCAATTTTGTCCTCATGATACCCCGTTGGTGCCCCGCTGTGCTGCTCAAGCCCTCATGGGGGCACGTAAACTCCGGCCGAAACGCCAACACCTTTCGGTTCAAGATCTGGATGCCCTTATTTTTTTTGCGGAATTTGTGGCTCAAGATGTGGTGAATTACTCGTCGCATGACGATGTTCTTGCCGCTATTCAAGCTCAGCCCGCGTATCTCCGTCAACTACAAGTTGCCGAGGGAGTGGTTGGAGCGTACGTATCGCACTCATGCGTTTTATCGAGCTACTCATGGTGTTAACTTGTCGGATGGACAGGCAGATGTGCTGACCTATTTGCAGGTCAAGTTTGACACTCCTGGTGCTTCTATGGCTCACCTTTTCGACTACATTTTCCCGACGGGCGGCGTTGTCTTGGTCCAAGTGTGACCTCTTTTTGATGATTTTTGCACCTGGTATTTACTTTGACCCAGTGAAGCTTGCTATGCTTATGCCTGGTAGCTATTCGTGTACGCGCCTGCACAATACGCCGTTTTTACTTTGGAGTGATGTCAATCTCCAATGTGTCACGCAGATGGACGTGTTGGCGGTATTTTTAACTGACCGGCGCACACCGGACGATGTCCGTCTATCTATTCAAGCACTCAAGGATACTTCTCTTCCTGCAGTCGAGACTGCTTCAAGCCAAGTTGTTCCCGCTCACTTCTAATGCGGCCTGAGCCTTCAAAGGCATCTCGCTTAACATGAATGGGTTAAATCATCCGCCTATGGCGATGTACCAGCGACTTCTTTCCACGTACCAACTTGTGGCGTTCTAAGAGACGAAGTTTGTCAAACAAGATTCGATCCAGACGAACGAACACTTCATTTTTGCGACGGATTCTGGTGCACAATGTTTTTGATCAGACACTACTTCGCCTGTTTTCAATTAGCGCCAAGGTGTAGGCCTCGTGCTTTCTTCTACTTCGCCTTTTCAAGACGTTCACGATCTGACTTCAAGTGTCTGCAATCTCCCGCTCAAGAACCGTTATTTGCTTCTTCGCGCCACTCTCGGCGATGATACCGTTTATATTCACGTGGTCTACGCTCCAGATGAGCCTTCGGAACGCGGTGATTTTTTTCGTATGCTACCGACGGTGTTTGACGGTACTGGAATAAACTGCGCTACCAAACACATAGTTGTCGGTGATTTCAATGTCGCCTTGGACAACCATCTGGATCAACAGTTTCCGGGACTTCATCATCCTGACACTGAACGTGAGGATCTTTGTGCGTGGTTGGATTCTCTCGGTTTGATGGACTCTTGGCGTTATATGAACCTGACTACACCAGCCCCAAGCGTAAAAATCGCTTGGATTATTGCTTTCTGACGGTGGATCTGGTTCAGAATCATTTGGACACAGTATGCCACGTACGCGACCGGAAGTGGCATACTGAAGATCATATTCCAGTGGAATTTCGACTACAGGCAAAGTTTATACCACGTGGACGGAGACCTCCCTGGCGATGCCCTCCTTGGCTTTTTGAAGGACTCCTTGGTTCGATATTATTTAATCAGTTCCGTTGCAGATTTGGGCCAACGAATCAAGATTTTTCCCGGTGCAAACCCCGGTTACTTACTGGATGAACACAAGCGTGCGGACTGTATTTTTTTGAAGAGGCGCTGGTTGGAACTTCGCGACATTGATGACAGACGCACCTCGGTACTGGTTGAAGCGATTCATGACGCTTATGACCTCTACAATTCGACCCCAACGGATGCTAGCTCTGCACTGGTGGGGCAGTCCAAGTTGATGCTTCAAGCTCATTTGGATGCTGTGAAAGCTCGGAATCAGTACAAGAAGTTTGCTGCCGACTTGCATTCAAGCGAACGTGCCACCAGTCACTTCTTCCGGCCGCCTCAACAAGATTGCCTGTAATCTTCTATCACTGGATTTCAAGATCGTAACGGGTCGATTACTGAAGACCCTGCCCGGGTCTCACTGGGATATCGCGCCTTCTGGGGTCAGCTTTTCCAGTCGCCTTTGCCGGATCTATACGATCACCGTACCGGCACGTACCAACCTTTACGCCTGGTTGAATACCTTCAAGACACGACGGCTCGCCTTTCGGCGGCTCAAGTTTCGTTGATGGATGCGCCTTTAACGGCCAATGATTTTTACTTTGCAATTTTAACGTCCAAGAATGGGAAGGCCCCCGGTCCCGACGGTCTTCCTATTGAATATTACAAAGTGGCAATTCACGCGTGGGCGAGAATTTTTGAAGTAATTCACGATGATCAGCTACAGAAGGGCAAGATGACCAAGTTTTAACGGCGTGCTCATTTATCGTTGCTTTACAAGTCTGGTGATCGCACGTTGCCGGCTAATTAACGGCCGTTGACGGTGCTCAACCACGATGCTAAGTTGGGTCCCAAGATTCTGGCTTACCGTCTGAGACTTTTTCTGCCTACCATCATTCACGACGATCAAAGTGGCTTTATTTAAGGTCGCTCTATTCGCCACTCACTGCTTCGCTTCCAAGATCTTCAAGATTTTTGCAAGGCACATCATACCGATGGTTGCGCGGTGATTAGAATTTGCCAAGGCTTTCGACAGTGTTTTGTGGCCTGCCCTGGATTTGGTACTCCATCACTTTGGTTTTGGATCGACATTCGAGCCTGGATCAAGACATTCTACCACCAAACTTCGGTTAGTATCATGCTGAATGGTTCTCCAGGCGATCCTTTCGTGTTGGGTGCCGGCGTTCGCCAAGGTGATCCACTATCCCCGGGTCTGTTGTTCTTTTTGTCGAGCCGATGATGTCCTTTTTACACGCTCGCTTTTCGAATCATGGAATCTCTGTTGACGGTTCTTCTGAACCCCACTTACTTATGGCGTTTGCAGACGACTGTACTGGTTTACTGAAGACTATCGATGACGCTCCTGGTTTTCTTCGGTTGGTCAATGACTAATCCAGTGCAGCCAGTCTTCGCCTTAATGTGAGCAAGACGCCAGTGATGCTTTTCTCCCATCGAATTTCTCGATCTAAATTGGCTGATCTTCGTGCTATATCGCCTTTCAAGATTCTTGGCGTTACGGATACCGTGAAATTACTCGGCATTCTATAAGGCGCTACTATTACTCCGGACACACGGTTTCGTCATATTATTCTGCAGCTCTGGACACGCTGTGCTCTGTGGAAGTTCCGGGCGCGCACGCTTCGTGGGAAAGTGGTGCTTCTTCAGAGTATCATCTTGCCACTTTTTTGATATACTGCAAGTGTGACTTGTTTCACTGCTTCGATGTTGAAGGCTGTGGGGGTGATTATCCGCAACTTTGTTAATGGCAAGGATACGGCCAGTGAATCTGCTAGCCCGGGCAAGTTTGATAAAGACTGGATCTACACGAGTATTAGTCACGGCGGACTCGGTCTTACGCCAGTCAAGGAATTTATTCAAGCCATGCATCTCAAGTCTTTATGCGACGCTATTTCTGCGACTTGCTCACGTTGTGCCGCTCCCCGCTGGATGACTCCAGCGCTTTCTCTCTTTTCGATGGCTCTTAGCTCTCAAGGTACTGGCTTCGACATACTATACGCGGTTGTCAAAGGCAAATGGATTCATCTTCCAGACTTTTGGCGTTCTCTTCGCTTATGGACCGATCTTCAAATGGAACCGATACAGCGTCCTTTGATTGCGCTTTCGACGAATAATGCCTTGCTCCAGGCTCATGGTTTTTGTGGCCAACAAGATTTTGTGGATGCTTCTACTTCTTACGCCACACCCGCATTTTTGGATTCCCTCTTGGATGTTGCTGATTTCTCTCGTCCGGCGTCGAAGACATTGTTTATTCAGCAAGTTATTCCGCGGCTTAATTTGCTACTTCTTACAGTTCGCCTGTGTATGGGCCGGTGTTTCCGCCGTTAATTGAATCGGTACGACATGGTTGGCGTTTTGATGATCAGTTTGTAACTGATATGACAAATCAAGACTTTGTGCGGCTCATTCTCAGGGCCCGCACGGATCCCAAGATACCTGCGCTACCTTTAAGGCAGCTTCATGTTCCTGACTTTACGCCGACAGACAACATGTGGCGTTTTGAATATGGATTGGCTGGCCACGTTCTTCCAGTCACCGCGGATGTTACATACCGGCTTCAACATAATGCTTTGGGTTTTCTTTACAAGTTTCAGTGGCGAACGGAGGTCACTACGACTTCTACTTGCGTTCATTCTTGCGACACCATTAAAAACGCCATACATCTATTTTGGCTTTGCCCCGTGGCATCTTTTCAATGGGACTTTTACCTGCTGCCTTTTCGGGACCTTTTTGATGGAAACATTACTTGGTCGCACCTGCTTTTCCCGTCTTCATTACGACTGCGTCCGGAGGCTATCCAGATTTATGGCACCAGCGCTATCTTGATTGGTTTCAATATCGTTCGCTGCTAGGCAAAAGAGTCATGCCGAACAAACCTTGCATCCGTAGCCGTCGCGGGGTTGTATAAGCGCTTGTTACGATGGAGCGACACGAGCTCGAAAACGTAGCCGAGTTCGCTTCTTACTTATTTATCGACTCTGATGCAAAGTCTACTTCCACGCCACACATTTTTGGGGTGATTGGTTGATGTACAAGGTTCAGACTCATTGCGGGAGGACAATGAAGGAGCAACCCGGTTTAACCACTGTTGGGCGTAGGATTGCAAACTACGAGTGAGGACGTGATACTATAACTCACAATAACTCGATGCTAGACGACCAAGAATTAGTAGATGACGAGCTTTGTAAGTGTGCACCAGGCCCCTTATTCGCTGCATGGATAGTAAGCATCCGCAGTCGCCAACGTCAGAGCCTCCCACTTCTTCTACGTTGTCAGCACGGAAGTCAACGGTGTCGTCCCAAGAAGACAGAGAACAACACCGCCGGATTCTTTAAGGCAGCACATGTTAACCGTTTAGCCATAAGACATTCTGTGGATCATTGGTACTAAGTTGCGCGCAACCGCGGCGCACAAGAATTGGCAAGGCATGTTACGTATACTTGCGGAGTTACGCCTCGTCTCTCCTTGACTACCTCAATTCTGGCTACGGGTACTTTCCGTCATCTCCCTCTATCGGGGTAACTTTTGCTCGCGCGGTAGTATCATTCAGCATGAACGCGAAGTTTTTTTTTGCAATTAACAAACAAGTATTACGAAATGGATATGGCTGGAATGCTTGGGCACGCTGGAATGCTTGGGCACGCTGGAATGTTTATTACAGCATAATATACCTATGTTCAACCCGGCTTCTATCTGAGGGACATAGCAACCGAACTACTTACAGTGCTAGTCAACACCGGGTATTTCTGCCCGAAGGTTCAGGCTGCCAAGCGGCGTCGGTCAGCTCTGTTTCGAGTTCCACCCATACCTTAACATTGCGGGGCCGGCCTCATAGGTCCCACTCCACCGCTACTGTCACGTCCCTGCGCTAAGTCTCAAAATTTTTGCCCGAAAGCAATTTGTCGCCCAAGGACTCGAACCTTGTCCGGCTATATAAGCAGCTTTCCTCCCAAGGAGACGACGTCTTTTGATGTTGCCTTTTGCTTCTACACTATATTTTTTTAGTCTTAGGAATGTTAAAGTTGATGTATTCAGTTCCCCCTCCAATTTTGTCCTCATTATTTGCCGGATCTGTTCCCCTTCTGCTGGCGTAGTCGAGTGTGCTCGGTTTTGACTGACTGGACGGTCGCTGTGAGCTTGTGTCTGAGGTATTAAAGCGAGCTGTGAGCTTTGCAAGCTGGGTGCTGAAGAAGATGCGAGGCGAAGCCTGGCTAGGCAGCAGAACCAGCTGCTGCTCCTGAGGCGTTAGCCTCTCCTGCTCAGCCACATCTTGCCATTGTAGCAATACCTCCCGTGATAGTTGAATATACTCGAGCAGCTGACTGGTGTCCGTGTTGTTGGTGTCATGTATATCCATCTGGAGTAAATGGTCTCTCTCCTCGTTGGAGAGCTGAGATGCCAAGTTGACCAGGAATGTTAAGAGTTTGGCATACTGGGCCGGTTCGGCCTCGTCCAATATTATGCAAATTTGTCGATGCACGTCTTGGGAAATGGGCATGCCTGCCAGGCGGTCACGTAACGTCGCTGCATCACCGTTCCAATGACTAAAATCCCAGACCACGGGTGTGCTTCCTCTCCTCACACCGTTGTCGCGCTGCTCTTCCACTTCCAACCTTCCTGAGGTCATCAACACGTCGGAATCCTCCTGTTTCTCCTCTAGCTCCACCATTTTGCGGAGCAGCGACGGCTTCGTGTGGACGAATGCTGAGTAGTGTTCTCCCCAGAACCGCAGAACGAGTGGTTGTTTCGATCCCTGTTGTTTTGCCTGCCGGACCGCTGCAATGCATTGGTCAAGTTGCATTGGAACTTGCTGGTCGGTTTCGTACACTTTGTTTCCACGCGTGGTGGTGCTTGGTCTGTACAGCGAGCTATGCCAATTTTGCTGACCGTCCGTATTGTACGCTAGTACAAAAATGTCATGTTGGAGGAAGTTGGCTGCTATCGCTAGGAGCTCGCTGTTTCCACAATTCCACCGCAAAATGACATCCTGGCGACCGGAGGGTGTGGCCGCGTATTCGTCGAGGTACCATTTAAATTGTTTTTTGGATTCACGGGCATTCATGCCATCCCACCCCCTCTGCACGTTAATCAGCGTGGGATGCCAGGTTATCACGCCCAGCTCCGCATCACTTACCATCCCTCATTGATAACAATGATGACTGGAAACGCCTGCGTAACTGTGGCTACGGTGACGATACTGTATTGCAACTGTGTGATGTGGGCAAAAACATCCGCTTAGCACAACATATCATATGCGCGATGATTTACGAGAAGGAAATTCGAGTACTTACCGACCGGGCAGGAGGATAGTGCGGAACACGGAGCGCTACCTCGTCTACTGCGGCATCTGGAAGCGCTAAAAACGGTTATCACATATCGCGAAGCTTACGCAGTCACAAGAAACACTGTTGACTGGTTCGCAGTGGCGCACTTTTCTCATCGGTATTCGAGCACGGCGGCACTCGCCAGTATTAAGGGCAGCCAGGCGCGGACAGAGGTGGCGCAGCTACAGTCCAGTATTAGAGTGACTACGGGCGTTACAAACATCTGCAGCTCGCACACCGCGCAGGGACGGGGACACAAGTCAAGCGATGCATAGACAGTGGATGGAGGCAGATAGAGATCCAAAATCTCCGGGGCTTCAGGGTCGAGACGTGAGCGACATGGCTCGCAGCTTGGAGACGAACGCCCGAAGCGGACCGACCGTTGGCCTGGCTGGTGCAAGAGACGCATGTAAGCAGTAACGAAGAGGCAGCCCTCCTCGCGGATACATGGACGCGATTATGGGGAAGGCAACATCAGCCACAAGGGCGGGCGCTGTCCTACTGGAGTGTGGACGAGAGCAAAACTGGCGGAGTCGCAATGTTATTGACACCAGCCACGGCAGACTTGGTCCATCCGTGGAGACCAGAGCACTGGACGAACAGGGTCATTGCGGTCGAGTTCGAAGACTATCGGTTAGTCAATATCTACGCACCGAACCAGCAACAAGCCTGAGAAGAATTCTTCTCTAATTTACAGCAGTGGCCGTGGCAGCAGCGAGATGTTATATTGGCGGGAGATTCAACAGTGTGCAAAGCCCGCCTTTAGACCGCCTTGGAGGCCAACGAAGCGGAAGACCGGAGAGCGCGGCGCTCCACGCCCTCGTTCAACAGCTTCACCTGGAGGATGCGCGCAATCTCATGGACCCAGTAGAGAATGAAGACGAGGCCCCAGACCCGACGGACTTTTTCACATACTGGGGATCTGACTCGGCAAGTCGAATTGACCGATTCTACGTGCCCCAATCCTGGGCAAATGACGTTCAGTGGGTATCAGTAGAAGAACCGCAAGTCCTATCCGACCACCAGCGGGTAAGGTTACATTTACGGCCAAACGTACCGGCCAAACGATCCCAGAGGAGGAAGCGCCCAAGTGATGTACCCCATCAAGACAGCGCAGTCCGCGCGGGTGCTAGCTGAGCTGCTCGACGAGTTCATATCCGCGGAGGTTGGTAAGGCGGTGACGGCGGCAACTTGGGACAACACAGCAAAGCAGTGCGTGGCATGTGTCCAGAGGATCAAGAAACGTGAGACGCAGCGGCGGAACGCAGTAATTCACAGAATCCACGCTCAGAACAGGGCGCGCATTATGACGAGGAGCGAGCTTTTGGAAGTCACGGTAGAAGAGGCGAGAGAGAAGCACTTAGTTCGCTTGGGGCAACGGCTCCATAGAACGACGGAGCAGCTTCGATGGACTTTCAAGCGAGTATCTAACTGGAAGAGTGATCAGACCATTACCGATATACGTCAGGCCAACGGTGCACCGTTCCGGCGGGAAATGACGCTGGCAGATAGATTCGCTTCGGAATGGAAGCCGGTTTTAGGCGTCGTGCATCACACCACGCCATCGGCGCGCATGGTGACTGAGTTCGACCAATTTGTGCAGATGCCGGCCAACAGACGCCTCTCGGCAGCAAACAATGTGCTTCTCCTCCAAGAAATATCACCGGACGAGGTGATCCAGGCCATTGATGCTCTCAACAGGCACAAGGCGGCAGGTGCAGATGGACTCAACAATGATTTCTTCAAAGATACCCCAGCAGTAATGGTTCCAGCAATGGTTGCTATCGGGAACGAACTACTTGCAGGAGGAGAGCCGCCCAAGTCATTCTACAGGGGTTGATCATCCCACTGAGAAAAAAGGGCGATTCCAATGACGCCATGGACTACAGACCCATCGCACTCCTTCAAACCAGAGGCAAGGTCTATACGAAAATCATCGCGACGCGAGCCCAACGAGTGCTGGGGACACCCATTGGGGAGTCGCAGCAGGGCTTCGTCCATGGGAGGCAGATGCGCAAAACCGTGATAATGATGCTGGCTCTACTGCAACAGCCAAGGACGAACCGGAGCTAGCAGCTGCACGCAGTCGGGCAATCCTCCTGCTCGACTTTCGCAAGGCTTATGACACGGTCGCGCGGGAATTCCTGTTCTTGGCACTCGTGCGTTTCGGATTTTCTCAGGAATTTACGGAGATGATCCGGAAACCCCACGACGGTACCACGGCCCAATTCGTGGTTAACGGGGAACTTTCGGAGCCACAGGAGGTGGTCTCCGGAATACGGCAGGGGTGCCCGCTCGCTCCACTGCTTTTTCTCGTCGCGGCGGAAATACTTGCATTGGCAATTCAACAGGACATCGAGATCATCGGTTTAAAAGTGCCAGGAGGGAGTGGTGAGGAACATAAGTCTTCAGCGTTCGTCGACGATTCGACGGTGTTTATGCAGGAGGCGCAACACCTACCCAGAGTGATGAACATAGTGGAACAATTTGGACGGATGTCAGGCTTGAAGGTACAATCGACAAAAAGTAAAATTAAACACAGCCGTGGACATGGAGGATCTTCACGGGATTCCAGTGTTGCAGCATGGGGATACGGCGCGGTACTTAGGCTACGCAGTGGGAACAGGGGAACTTACCACAGCAAACTGGGCTGCGCGTGTTCGCAATGTCCAATGGCGACTGGCGACTGGCGACAGCGACTCGACTTGCAACCAGCGTCGAGAACAGAGTATTGATTCTCAACGTGATCATGCTGCCAGCTGTATTGTTCACTGCGGCTGTCTTTGAGATGCCACCATGGGTAGAGCAACAGCTAAGAAACCTTCAGAAGCAATTCCTGTGGCAGCACTCTACCAGCACGGAGGTCAGTCGCCATAACTTTTGTTCACACCCAAACAAGCGGGAGGAGTCGGACTGGCCTCCATACTAATTGCATGCAAGACGCAGCGGGTGAAACACGCCATACTCTGGCTAACTCAACGCAAAGACATCTATTTTCTGGCCTGGCAGGCATGGGCTTTCCGAGGAGCAACGCAGGACAAGGACAGGAGTGTCTCCGCGCCAACAGAGAGGACGGCAGCTCTCCAAGGGTCGCAGGACCCCCGGAAACACTCTCCAGCAGTTGATCGGACCTCTGCTATTACCAACACTACCGGACTCCGAGGGTAGGCAGCAGCAGTACACAACGGAGCTCGAAAGCCTGGCATCGGAGGCGATCAGCTGGACGACAACAGAGGAATGGGTGGTGGAGCTTTCTCGACCACTTCGTCACTTACCTCGGGCAATGACACCAGAAGAGGAAGCATTTTGGCCCGCGTACTCCTGGGCCGAAAACCCTTGGATTGTGGACCTGCAGGGGAACGTTTTAACGTCACGGCAGTATGCCAAGATTCAGCCCTGCACTATAGCGGAACTGCGACTGCGTCGGATTGGGAATAGGACGTACTCCTTCATCATTCCGACGGTAGGCGCTACCTCGTATCAACAAGCCAAGCTTCGAAGATGAGGCCTAGCGATTCTGCTGAGCGCACCGAGCTTGGCTGTAGGTCAAGAGCTTCAAGTACGACAGGACATACTCCTGCGCCACCTGACACCAAAACTGACACAGGACTACACATGGGAATACACCACGCCGGGCTGCGTCAGCGGCATCATGGTGAACTCAGACCCAGGTCGGCAGAGCGTCATCGCCCTGGAGCAAGACAGCGATGGAATTCACTGGAGCATTGCTGCGAACAACATCGAGGATCAGCGGACGGCAGCCGACTGCCAGAGGCTCCACAAGGGTCAGGTTGCACGGGGCATCGTATTTTACGCGAATCCGCTCATCCACGGATTCCCATGGAGCGTGCCCGACACTATCGCGAACAAACACGTACTCTTGGCCGTGAAGAAACAACCGTTTCGTCGGTACAAAGGTTCGGACAGTGCGCTGACACGAACTCTGGAGACGCTTCAGGACTCAGCGGAGGGAAGTGCGTGGCAGACAGCAGCTTTACAGCAGACGCCAACCAGTCTCTGGGCTCATAGGAACGAGCTCACTGCATACCAAGTTTGGGTCGTTTATCGAGTTGCAGCAAGACAAATGAATCTCTCCCATCCAGATCGAGGGCAAGATAACAGTTGCCGCAAGCTCCGATGCTGTCAAGGCGTGAAAGAAACACTGGAACACATCTGCTGGACATGTCCGTGCGCGCAAGCCTGCTCGCAGAAGCTTATCTGCCACTGGACAGGAGAACGATGGGAGCTTGGACGGCTCCAACGCTTCCTTGCAAACAGTGCAAGTAGAAGCGCGCCAGGACTATCCAAGGTGATCCAGGAACAGCTCTCTAGAAATCACCCAGACGAGGTGGCCGCATATGCCGCCGTGTGGAAACGCATATGGCACATCCTGAGCAGCGTTTGCATCACCAGCTTGTGGATACAACGCAACCGAGTGACGTTCCAGCAAGAGGACGTGACCATCGCCGGTAGCGTTCATGAATTTGAGAAACCAGCATGAGGCAACTTCGAGCCGTAGCGAAGCGAGTGCCGGCGAACCGACACGAAAATACACGGAACCCGTCTGATGCTATGTCAACGTGCCATAGCCACACAACCGCGAGAGCCGTCACCGCAGGTGATAAGCCCCGTACAACCACCGGACTCGAATGAGGAACCGGCGTTGCTAACCAGGCTTAGGATTTACCAGACATCCTGCAACCACTAACGGTTAAATAGTCTCGTCTGCCCCTCTCTCTCTAAGTTAAGCATTGCATCGATGCTGCACAACACTACTCCTAGCAACCGGCATACTGTACCAAGAGCAGCCTTGCCGGCATAGCGATTTCACGAGACTTCAGGAAAACAGCTCCCGTCTTTATTTGCAACGTTGGGTCCTCACTGTCGTGTCAACGTGTAATCCTACTGCAGCTATATCATCTACTCGGCCGCGGTAGGAGCAGCAACCTCCACCGCCGGGATGCAGTGCAATATCTCTGCCCCTTGGTTGCTCGTCTCCTCATCGTCATAAAAGTGCGGGTGGTCGCATAACACTGGGGACGATACTTTCAATGTATAAGTGCACGTCTGCATTTCCTTGACCGTCAAAATCTGGTGACTCGTGCCACCTTGGCTGCAGTAGTAGAAAATCTTTGTCTTGCGCGATACATGGTTCTCTGAATCTCTGCAGAAGGTCCCGTCGTCATACAGCTCCAAGTACGCGGGGCGTGGCACGTCGTGAGTTGCGTCAATGTACTCCGAGACCAACGCTGAGCCCGTGCGCTCCAATTCGCGATTACCCTCTGCATCAAACATGCCTAAAGAGAACTCAGCTGTAATATGACCATCGGCGTTGCGGTGGTACTGTCTCACCGAGCTCCCGAAGCAAAACTCATAAGTCCACCAGCCTTCAGTTCGAGTGAGGCACTTCTGTGCGTCTTCCAGTGGCTGTAACAACAAACGCACAGTAAACAAGTCGCTGTCATCTGCATCCGAATGTAAAGGGTTGCAAAATACTCGCGACGCGACTAAAAGCGCAGCGATTTCACGTGAGCCGTCCGTGGCTGAATCTGCTCGCCATTGCACAGCAGACACTGCGTCGTCTTGCGCAGTGGTACTGCAGATGAACTGCACGTGAATATGTTGCTTATCATCACCAAAAGTCTGCGTAAACAGTGGTTTATGGTGATTTGTAACTCGATCCTGCATCTCAGACATGACAAACTCGTCGTAAATGAGGGCAGGGCGACTCGATTCTGTCACAAAAGTACCGAGTTCTTCTTCATGGCCAGCGACTTGTGCCGCATTTGACGTTGCCCCTATTGCTTCAATTTGCACTTCTGCCTGTTGAAGAACCAAGTGACGGATTAAAATGCCCACGCAGACTTCGTAGAGCCACCCGCTCTTGATGTCCGTGTATTGGATGCATTGCGGCCGCACTCTCTGTACTGCAGCTCGTCCAAACGCCAAGAAAGCGTCAGTTTGCTGTTGTTTTTTGCTCTCTTTAAGAAACAGTGGGTGTGATGCCTCGAAGTCTTCCGTCTCCTGGTTGGAAAGAGGAAGAGGTGGGAAAAAACACTCAAATGTTTGGCCAGATTCGGTCGTAATAAGTTGAGACCGCTTAGGGGTGCCGTTTTTAAGCCCAGAAAGGCCATCACGGGTGGAATGAAGCTGAACTACGTACAACGCATCCAGAGACGACGCAAATGATGAGGCAGAGATATCAGAAGCAGAGCTTAGAGCCGCCAACGCTGCTAGAATTCGACGCGTCATTACTATATTGCATGGAATCAGATGATCAGCTCTGATACCGAACTTAGTGCGTCAAGTAGCAACACTTTCTTAAGTATGTATAAAAAAGGTGTGGCGTGTGTGAGAACAGACTGTCTATGTTACCATAACGGTAACCGGCACAACAAGAGATGCCTCCTGTTGTGCCGGTTAGTTAGTGCTGGATGTAGCTTTTGTTTGGCGCAATGGAACGTTGCCATTGTAGTGTCTTGAAAGCGCGCAAGTTGTTGATGGAGGAAGGGTGTAACGGGCTATATGCTCAAGGTTACACGTACGCGTTAGTACGTGTTACTTAGCGGGGAGATCATAAGTACGTGTGTGCTTAGACCTACCACTCGGGTGAGATACACCATGTGACCAACCCTTGTGTATGTGATACAAGGTGAATTCACATCGAAAGGGATGACGCCCAGCTGGGTCTGGCGTCATCGAATGACGTCACGGACAGATGTCATTCGCGAGCTTATATATATACCCAAATCGATTCCGTGGTGCGAGCGAAAGCCAAACGGTAGGTACTCAGACTGGAACGGAGCGTTCTTCCCATATGCCGGGTGCAGCTTGTTCTCGAACAACACTTGGTCACAGACACTACCATTCACGATCAGTGCACCGGGGCATGAACTGGAGAAGAAGTACACCCGCCAAGTTGCAGACGTAATGCCGGTCGCCAGGTTCACTTCGCGAAAGGTGTCGTACAGTGGCTTGCATCTAGGCAGGAACAAGCGCTGCAAGATCAGAGCGGTGTTCGTGTCCGAGTCGACGCTGGAGATGTCGTTGAAGTACTTGTCTCCGAGAATGTCAAACTCCTTGAACATGTAAACACCCTCGAGGATGTTTACTTTCGTCAGTTCGAGTTGCAGACAGGATTCTTTCGACTTGACCATCACTCGAAGATTGCCGCCGGGAAGCTTGGAGATTTTACCGATCTCGAAGCGCTGGTAGAAGTCTTCAAGAGAGTCGTTTCATGCGTTGTGCCCGAAAGCGAGGACATAATCTTCTGGAGCGGAGTCTTCGCGAGCGTTCGTCCAGTCTCGATTACCATGTCGTACTTGGCGCGAGGAAGAACATAAGGCCGAGCTTGATCCATGCGGGACGCAATGAACGACCAGTCGGCACCGGCGGCATACTGGTGCTCGATCCATTCGATGTCGCAAGCGAGTCTCTACTCGACGTCGTGCAGCATCGTTGTCAGCACGGTCTCGGCGAAGGCGGACAACACGTCTCCCATTGTCGGTCGTGGATCCACACGTGGTGGCACGGAGCCAACAGCTGGTGGCATCGTGGACTCCATCGACTCGCCCACGTGCGAATGCGAGGCATACTCAGCCGGCTGAGGCTCCATCGACACGTCCGCGAAAACATCATCGCCGATCAGCTCCGGAGCAGATGGGACGAAAGGCCCAGCCAAAGATTCTGTGGGATGGGCAGCAGAAGCAACAGACTCCAGCTGGACAGCGAGAGGCAAAGAGGTGGAGGCTTAATTTTCCATGGGAGAAGGCGGACTGAAGTCAAGATGAAAAGGGTAGGGTTCTTCGCAAGAGTCGACTTGTGTGGTAGCTGGCTAATTGAGAAATACATGCAGAAATTGCTTTTTTTCGTTCCGTCATTGACCAACTACCCAAAATCCACTTGCCATATTAAAAGAACAATATCACATCGCTTTGTCCATATCTTGCAATAACTCACTGATCAATGGCATGGGATGTACCGTCAATCTTGTCAACTGGCTCACCCGCCTGTAGGTAATTTGTAAATGTTATTTTCGGCAGGATCGCCATATGTTGATCGACGTCGTCAGTGAATAATGCACCACTTTTGTGAAAGTATACTGACTCATGGGTGATGCATGTTTTGTTGACACTTGTTCGATCACGGTCGAAGTAGACTTGTTGTTGTCTGGATCGGACTATTCTTGTTCCTTGTCAGGTTCTTCACAATCTTCATACTCGATCGCGACCGCCTTTTTATGACCGATCACCTCACTCGATCGGCCTTGGTCCCGATCGACATCTTTGTTTTCTCTGACCGCATTGATCACAAGAGTTGATTCAGCTGATGTTGGCTGTAAAGATGATCTTTGTCCTCTACTGCCACGTGTCGTTCATGCCGAATAATCATATCTTTTCTGTGTTGTGTAGTCCACACTAGACATAGCCTGCCGCGATCTCGATCGAGTAGCCTTTTAAACACGGTTACGATCGAGTGGCCTTATGATCTCGATTACGATCAAATGGTCATATGATCACAGTTGCAATCTGGTGGCGAACTGATCACCATGAATTCACTTTGGCTCATGTCGATCGGATAAAGCCCGATCGATCCAATAATACAATCCAGAAAATGGGATCCATGCCGTACTCACAGGAACGACTTTGAGCCGATCCAGCCTAATTGGGATGGTTTCTGCGTGAGGACAACTCCACTTTCACATTTTCTGTAAGTATTTCGATTTTCAAACAGCCAACAACACTTGCACACTATACTAGTATAGAACAAATATTTAGCCAGGTAGGTTGTGAAGTCCTTCGTCTATCATATCAATATAGAAAACCTTTCAACTGAGGTAGTCTACTAGGAAAGTCAAGTAGAAAAGAAGGTACTATAGAAATGATCCTGTGTAAGTACGGTTTTGCTTTGCCATGATGCATGATTTTACTGCTCTTACTCAGTAAACTAACCACACGGGTCATCAAATGTACAGCTTCGACATGCCATTGGATGAACCACTTCAACATCAGGGTCATCACGACAATCGCGAAAAACCATTAGAAAACGATCGTGTGAGTGAGTGAGAAGGTGAGGTATATTTAGGTACGCGTACGATCCGCTATATCCTGTCGACCGGCAACATAGATACCGTGGCGACTTCTACTTTATCTAATAGGTAATACTAGTATCACCAGTTTGCACGCATTCATGCGAACTGGTGTCCATCTTCCCCCATGCCAGGCTGGTATGTTGATCCGCGAAACCGTGTAACCGCTCGTCGAAATTGGGTCCTGGTCCTGGCTGTGTGTACCTCCTGAGGCAAAGACGAGTCTTCCATGCGGCGTAGACGCTCTGTCCAGGTGGCATATAGCGTCGTAGAAACTACAAAACGCCATAGCTCACGAGATGCTGGGAAGACCGCATCCTTTGCTCTCGACGAAGCTAAGCTTGGCTCGATAGCGTGTTTGATGGCATCCCATGCAGCACTTGGAATACCCGGAAGGTCCATGCCAATTACCCAGACGTTAAGGTCCGCATCCTTCAAATCGCCGAGCTTTCGCCACCGATCAAGTAGATACTCCCAATGTCGCCGGACGCTAGGGCAGGTCCAGAATACATGACTTGCCATCGCCGGAATAGCAGGCGGACACTCTGGGGTGGGGCAAGACAGATCGTGGGTTGCCCGATTCCAGAGCGGAAAGCTGTTGCTCTTCAGACGATATAGCGTCTGTGCGTTGGTCAGAAAGGAAGCTCTTATCCGTCGGATGTCTCTCCACTCGATCATAGATGTACCTGCTGCAATCATTTGGAAGTCCGGTTTCGCTACTCGCTCACCGCAAATTCGTTTGCCTTCAACACTGCGCCGGCTGGAGATAACTTCTTTGAGTTTTCGTCGTTGCGACCTCCATCTCCGATAGCCAGCCCATAGGTGCACCACACGCGTAAGCGTTGGATGCGCGCCAAAGTGGACAATAGTTCCACTGGCCATAGACGCAGTGGTATCGCAAGCCGACATCGATGTCACTCCGCAATCCATTCCCGTATCGAAATGAGACAGCGAGGTACCGTTTCCGTTGAGCAACCAGTCATGATGACGGTGTACTTTTGCAGAGTACGCAATCAATGACCCCGGCTCAATTGTACGATACACGAGCAACGAGAAGTTATAAATGATGGCGAGGCAAAAGGACGCAAAATGCCGTCGCTTCGCCATCGATTGGGTAGCCATAGCGCGCTTGGGCGAGAACCGGATGACACCACTCTGAACCGTCAGCCAAGACATTGTATCGCCAAGGTAATTATGTCCCCTCGCAAAATCCGCTCCGTTCAAATTGTATGTCTTTCCTCGCGATCCCTAAGCCACGACATGTCCTTCAGCGTAGCGTGTAGGATCCATCTAGTATCAAATCGACCTGATGCCGCAGAGTCTGCCCTCATCCCGGCCCGCAGTTTATCATCAAGTACTCGGCGGACATCAATTGTGACACAACTGTTGTCATCATAGTCGACCGTGGTTCTCGATGTAAAAAGGAGGGCTCGTCTTCGGTCCAACATGCCGTGATATAAGCTGGACCCGACTCGGGAGAACCCCATAGGAAGTCGCCGATCAGTAAATCTCTCGAGGAAACCATAGCTGCCCATTGACCAACAGCTGTCGCCGCCATAGTCATCAGTTCCGTTCGAATACACGGCACCGCAAGTCCACCTTGCTGTATCGGTAGTGAAGCCATATCGGAGGGCACCCAAGATCGGGACCTCCTGCTGTCGCGGGTGCCCCATACAAAATCCATAATCAAGCCTTTCAATCGGGTCACAGTGGCTGGAGGAGGCCAACAATGTCGTGCGAGAAAGGTAATTTTTGGCACCGCTATGGCACTTGCAAGGCGAGACCGCTGCTCGACAGTGTGAGTCTTTTCTCTGGCGAGGACAAGCCGGCTTCATAAGGATCGGATGCATTTCGTCCAGTTTTCGGCCACCACATCTTGTTGCCCAACCAGAACACCAAGGTACCTGCAGGAAGCTTGAAGAGTGAGGTCGCAGGTGTCCAAAGGCAGTGCCGATCCGCGAGGGTCAAGTTCAATGACCATAGACTTCGCTCGATTCGTCTCTAGGCCTGAAACCCTAGCAAAATCATCGAGAATTAACAACAGGCGTAACCGCAGACCGATCGCGAAGGTATACCGCCGTGTCATCGGCGTATCCCGACACTTTGAACTCAGTAGTTCGTCACCCAGAAGAGAGAGGTACCCCGCGAATGTCGACCCTCTCTTGGATCACCCGATAGACACTATCAAGGGCGAGGATGAACAGTAGTGGCGCAAGGGGGCACCCCTGTCGGATATCACATTGAAGTTCACGTCGACTTGAGCGGTACCCATTCACGATAAATTGGCATGTCGTTTCGCAATGTAGTGCAGTCACGACTGAAATAAATTTGGGCAAGAAGCCGAGCCATTTCGCACCGAGAGTAAATACGGACGTTGCAACGTGTCGTACGCTTTGGCGAAATCAAGAAGCAGAACAACGGCACCATGCAGAGGCCCTTTCAAGAAATGCGGCGGTAGCACCGGGACAATCGAAAGAACGAGCCATAATGTGCTCCCGGCCGTCTGCCATTTTATCAGCTAATTCCTGAGACCGATTCGACCCGTAGGCAGCTTTGCCACCCAGGGAAATAATCGTGTTGTCTTGAAATTTAGTCGACACTCGGGCGAAAAATCTTCGGGAAGTTTCGCCCGGAGGGTACGTATGTTGAGTGAGTAGTCGCTCTTTCTTGGTTCTTGCCATAACCGACGACACTCCGCAACATTTCGTCGAAGTTCCCCCGGGGTATCGACAGGGATAGTTTGGTCGCATCGCTCTGGAGCCCTTGCTGGCGAGTCATTCGCAGAGCGCGCCTCTAAAAGCGCCGCATCTAGTCGGACGTATAGGTGACTCAATTGCTGCCGATAGCTCCTTGTCAGACCTTGGCGAGCTTTCTTGGTAGTCTCTAAAAGAACTTTGCGTAAACTTATCTTCCATTCGTTCCACCAGTCGGCCAGACTACGGGCTGTGGCATGGTCCGACGGCGGAACAGAATGGGTGTCATTAACTGCAATCTGTGCCGTCTCAAGGGCCGCAAATATTGCTCGATTTGCGACCGCTTGTGCACATCTCGGAACGGGATATACTCGCCGGGCTTACGTACGCGCACGACATGACGTGGCGCCCCAATCCGGATAGTTATGCCATTATGGTCAGCTGCTGGACAAGGTACCGAAAGATCGACGTCTCGAACCCAATCAGCATGAAGAGCATTAACATACCACCGATCAAGCCGAGAACTGGCGGAGCCACCGCCTGGTAAAGTGTAGAAATAAGTGTGCGCCGCCGCATGAAATGCTGATATGGCCCGCTCTTCTTCCGCTTGCTCCATTTCATCGTCGAGCACATCGCTAAGCTGCGCTCGTCCTAGAAGCCGTCTCAACGCCAAAGAACCATGTCTGCCGGGTGGTGAGGCGAAAGAACGGTCAAGCCGTAGGACTAACGTGCAATTGAAATCTCCTCCCATGAACATGGGTCCATCATGTCCCAGAAGGTGATGGCAAAGCATCTCGAAAAACGCTTCCCGTTCACTCTTGTCACTTAGGGCATAAACATTGACGACGAGGACGGTTTCGCCCATGAGGGCAATACGAGCGGCCATCCAGTGCGGTTTCCAATGTTCCTCTTGCCAAGGCTCCATCTCAGTAATCGACGAGTACGGATTCGGTAAAATGGCAACCCCTCCACGCGGTTCCTCGGACTCTGTCCACATCGTGCGACCGGGCTTGTCCACGAAGCCCCATGTGGTGTTGTACATCTTGTCCATACTTGCTGCTTCACCAAGAGTGACCCGCGTTTCCTGTAGAAGGACCAAGTCAATGGAGCCCCTTGATTCGCGCTGCCGAAAATGGCCGAACCAATCTGCACAGCGTTCCGGATGCTTGGGGAAGCCAGCTACATTTTGCGAATGCAGACCGAGGCTGTTTTCGCGTGGCCTCTGGGAAGCCTTCAACAAATGCCGCCGTCGACGTCGAGGCGGGCCTGGTGGATTGGGGGAAACGTGAGTTGTCTCCCTCCCATCTATCGAACGAGCTCGCCCTACAGGAACGGGAGAAGAGGAAGGTTGAACCGCGTACCGTGACGAATCGGCTCCTAAGGCAGCCGATGTGCCCTCAGTACCGAGGATCCAGCAGTTGACCATCGCGGGCGATAAGGTCAAGAGCCGGTTGCCAGTTGGCAGGTTTGCAGATAATGCTGAAAACTGCCGCACGCACCTCTTCGGAAAGGTGGTATAGCACAGCCTTGGTCTGTGGCATCACCACCTTAGTCTCACCCTCCACTGGTGCGAGCTTTGGCAATAAGACACATAGAACATTGAGGATGCCCCAGTGATCCAAGTCTGCCAGCGGTTCGACGACGGTCGCGCACAACAACTCCGGCTGTAATTTGCTGAATCGTCTCCAGCGCTGGATGTTGTCAGTCGTTTTCCATCGAATATGTCCAGACTGACCGTCGGCCGTTGCGGCCCAACCCGTGCACAGCTCTCGAAGCTTCTCATCTGCGTGTGTGGTATGTTGACGTATCACAGCCAGTTGAGACTCGCTGTTGATGGAATGTCCAAAGGCTTTAAGGGTTTCACCAGGCATGGAGGCTAGATAAGCAACCGGGTAAGGCAGCTCACTGACGAGTGCCGCCAGTTCCAACGCACACGAATGAATCCACGTTGTTTGGCCCTTCGGACCAACTGGCGGAGTAGCAGGCACCGCAGTGCGCTGGCTGACCCACGGCCGAATCGCAGCTGTGTTTGCCGAGATTTGTTTCGTGTTCTCCGGCACCGCTGCGGCAGCTAACGCAGCCGATGCGGTCCCCGGGACCTTGCGTACTCTGGTAGCACGTAACGTCTGATCGTGATTATCTTGATTGCGGATGTGGTCCATCGAGAATCTTACCGCCACCTGTGCACATGGATCCCCCCGGAAGTCGGTAGGATGGGTCATCGGACCATAATTGCCCACGGCTGGGTCTGATAGAATGCCTGAAGAGGCCTTGATCTCGTCCTCAATAGCCTTAGCTAGCTCCGCTGGTATGGGAACACTATATGCGCAGGGGGGAGGAGTAACAGCCCCTCCACCCAGATCATCCATGCACATGGTATTTCCAAACGAAAAGGTATTTTCCGCCATAGTCACATCCATATTCCGTGTATCCAGCCCGTCTGGATCTCAGGGACACGTCGGTGGCATGTCCGATGGAGCCGGATCGTGGGGTACCGCCGCAGTAGGTGCCGCACCAGCTGGGTGATTCAGAAGTCACACCGGAGATGACCCGTTTACGGCGGACATAAGACGTCAATAAGCGTTGAATTGTCGAGCGACTCCGCTCCCTAATCTTTTCCGCCGTCGCAGCAAGCATTTCGCTGGGCTGTGTCGCAATGCGCATGACCGCAGCCTCGTTCTCAGACTTCTCTTTTGGTGTAATCTTTGCCAACCGGCGTGTCAATGTCTTAAGTTTGTTCGTAGCATTCGTTGCTTCTTCCTTCGCTCGGTTTGCCAATGCACCAGCGGTGCGATATTCGTACTCCAAACTAGGCAGATGCCCCTCCGCGTCTTCGAGTGAAGTAGGTTCTCCCTCACCTGCTGCTTCACGAGCGATAGCCACTTCCAGCGCCTGAGCATGGGCCTCAAAGTAGCAAGTTTTCTTGAATTCGGCAGCGCGCTTCTTCTCCGCGGCCGTAGAGGTCAGCACATCGACTTTCCGTTTGGCTTCCTTCACTTGCGCGCGAGCTTCCGCCAGAGACAGTTCCTTTGTGGATATGTTCTTTGTAGGGGCGACACTTCCCCTTTCTGATGGCGAATCTTCCGCGGCGGCCTTAGATCTCCCTTCTAGTAGTTGGTCAAGTTCATTAATCGCCGTCGCACGTTGTTTGGCTGCCTTTGACAATGCTGAAGCTGCAGGTGGTTGTGCGAGCGCATCCGGTCGTCCGTTCGGAGGCACCTTGGCCTTAGTCGGTGGTGATGATTTCTTGGCGCTTTTAATCGAGGCCCGAGCATTCGGTCGACCAGGAGGTGTCGGACCCGGAATAGGCGGTTTGCCTGTTTTACCAACTTGGTTCGGCTGCGATCGTCGGGGCGGTTGAGCCGTGAGGACAGCAGGAGGAGCCGTAGTGGATCGTGACTCCCTTTTTTTCTTGTTTGCACCTGGATCGAACCACCCGTCAGTCGAAGGACCGGCGGCACGCGCGGCACCGCCACTCGCTGCTGGCTGTTCACGGGGAGGGGAGGGAGAGGTTTCCTCCATTGGACTGTCCCGCGGAGATGATTGGGAGACCTTGGTTAACAGTGGTGCCTTGCAGGCATCATCCTTTAGCTTGACTGTAGTTGCCTGTAATGTCTCTGCAAGTCCAGTAACATGCTGCATGCGTCCGGACACGTCGAGTTGCTGGAACGTCAGTCCACTGACTTATTTGGCAACGTGATGCGTACCGATGAACGCGCGGTGATAGTCAAATAGGAATTCACCCTTGCGGGCCGCGCATTTCGCACTTGAATGGTACGGCGAGTAACATGAAAAACAGGGGACCCGTTTGTACAGAAAGATAAGCGAAGCCATGGTATGCCGCTATTCGCTTGCAGCCAATAATGGCTCTGCCACATGATCTTTTCTTGCTGTTTAGCATGACACAAGTATGTAATGAAGCCATTTGGCGTTCGATAAAGCGTAGTACCTGTTGTAGACGCGATGGTATGACATTATTATCTGTTAGTTTAGTTTGTGAGCTCGGCAGTGTTTTGAAGTAACTGGACACGTTCGTTTTCTAATGGTTTTTCGCGATTGTCGTGATGACCCTGATGTTGAAGTGGTTCATCCAATGGCATGTCGAAGCTGTACACTAGATGACCCGTGTGGTTAGTTTAGTGAATCAGGGCAGTAAAATCATGCATCATGGCAAAGCAAGACCGTACTTACACAGGATCATTTCTATAGTACCTTCTTTTCTACTTGACTTTCCTAGTAGACAACCTCAATAACTTTGATGATCGTATTCGACTTCATTCATTGACTCGGGATGTTGGTGGTGTAGTGCTGTGTTCTCTCTTGAACTCGCCTCCTCCATTGATGAACGTCCGCTGTCGCTATTCCAAGGCAGCGTGAGTGAGTGGAGTGATATGAGAAGTTGTTGAACATCTTTTTTCTCTTACTGTACTACCTAGCAACATGCTTCACCGCTAGCTTATTCTACCAACGGCCAACACTACTACTTGCTACTGAGATTCATCACGACGACAACTTGCTGCTACTGACTGCCACCTCAGCTACTTCGAGTAAAGGTTGCACATACTGCAACGCATACTGTAACACCTGTCGTCAACACAATTCATTTCTTTCTTGGGCACTAGTATAGTAGTGTAGTCTTTGAAAGTAAGAACTCCAGGCTTTCATGATGGCAATTTAGTCCAGATTTTGCTCGCTTGACTCAAGCGGCTTGAGCGCAGTGATGGCGTTTGGTAGATTATTATCCGCTGGCAAAGTTGGTTTAAAATCCGGGACACAAAATGATTATTTGCTGCTGAGTTAGTGTCTCCTATGTAAGAGTGTCCTAACAGGCGATGCTTTGATTAGCGCATATCGGCCCGACATTCCCGGATTGTCCAGTATTTTGATTCCATGGCAAGATGATCTCTGAAATATAAAACGAAGCATTGGAAGCCACGACACATCCTGATGTTCCGCACTTTTGTACAGAAAGATAAGCGAAGCCATGAGACAACCTCAATAACTTTGATGATCGTATTCGACTTCATTCATTGACTCGGGATGTTGGTGGTGTAGTGCTGTGTTCTCTCTTGAACTCGCCTCCTCCATTGATGAACGTCCGCTGTCGCTATTCCAAGGCAGCGTGAGTGAGTGGAGTGATATGAGAAGTGTTGAACATCTTTTTTCTCTTACTGTACTACCTAGCAACATGCTTCACCGCTAGCTTATTCTACCAACGGCCAACACTACTACTTGCTACTGAGATTCATCACGACGACAACTTGCTGCTACTGACTGCCACCTCAGCTACTTCGAGTAAAGGTTGCACATACTGCAACGCATACTGTAACACCTGTCGTCAACACAATTCATTTCTTTCTTGGGCACTAGTATAGTAGTGTAGTCTTTGAAAGTAAGAACTCCAGGCTTTCATGATGGCAATTTAGTCCAGATTTTGCTCGCTTGACTCAAGCGGCTTGAGCGCAGTGATGGCGTTTGGTAGATTATTATCCGCTGGCAAAGTTGGTTTAAAATCCGGGACACAAAATGATTATTTGCTGCTGAGTTAGTGTCTCCTATGTAAGAGTGTCCTAACAGGCGATGCTTTGATTAGCGCATATCGGCCCGACATTCCCGGATTGTCCAGTATTTTGATTCCATGGCAAGATGATCTCTGGAATATAAAACGAAGCATTGGAAGCCACGACACATCCTGATGTTCCGCACTTTTGTACAGAAAGATAAGCGAAGCCATGAGACAACCTCAATAACTTTGATGATCGTATTCGACTTCATTCATTGACTCGGAATGTTGGTGGTGTAGTGCTGTGTTCTCTCTTGAACTCGCCTACTCCATTGATGAACGTCCGCTGTCGCTATTCCAAGGCAGCGTGAGTGAGTGGAGTGATATGAGAAGTTGAACATCTTTTTTCTCTTACTGTACTACCTAGCAACATGCTTCACCGCTAGCTTATTCTACCAACGGCCAACACTACTACTTGCTACTGAGATTCATCACGACGACAACTTGCTGCTACTGACTGCCACCTCAGCTACTTCGAGTAAAGGTTGCACATACTGCAACGCATACTGTAACACCTGTCGTCAACACACTTCATTTCTTTCTTGGGCACTAGTATAGTAGTGTAGTCTTTGAAAGTAAGAACTCCAGGCTTTCATGATGGCAATTTAGTCCAGATTTTGCTCGCTTGACTCAAGCGGCTTGAGCGCAGTGATGGCGTTTGGTAGATTATTATCCGCTGGCAAAGTTGGTTTAAAATCCGGGACACAAAATGATTATTTGCTGCTGAGTTAGTGTCTCCTATGTAAGAGTGTCCTAACAGGCGATGCTTTGATTAGCGCATATCGGCCCGACATTCTCGGATTGTCCAGTATTTTGATTCCATGGCAAGATGATCTCTGGAATATAAAACTAAGCATTGGAAGCCACGACACATCCTGATGTTCCGCACTTTTGTACAGAAAGATAAGCGAAGCCATGACAACCTCAATAACTTTGATGATCGTATTCGACTTCATTCATTGACTCGGGATGTTGGTGGTGTAGTGCTGTGTTCTCTCTTGAACTCGCCTCCTCCATTGATGAACGTCCGCTGTCGCTATTCCAAGGCAGCGTGAGTGAGTGGAGTGATATGAGAAGTTGAACATCTTTTTTCTCTTACTGTACTACCTAGCAACATGCTTCACCGCTAGCTTATTCTACCAACGGCCAACACTACTACTTGCTACTGAGATTCATCACGACGACAACTTGCTGCTACTGACTGCCACCTCAGCTACTTCGAGTAAAGGTTGCACATACTGCAACGCATACTGTAACACCTGTCGTCAACACACTTCATTTCTTTCTTGGGCACTAGTATAGTAGTGTAGTCTTTGAAAGTAAGAACTCCAGGCTTTCATGATGGCAATTTAGTCCAGATTTTGCTCGCTTGACTCAAGCGGCTTGAGCGCAGTGATGGCGTTTGGTAGATTATTATCCGCTGGCAAAGTTGGTTTAAAATCCGAGACACAAAATGATTATTTGCTGCTGAGTTAGTGTCTCCTATGTAAGAGTGTCCTAACAGGCGATGCTTTGATTAGCGCATATCGGCCCGACATTCCCGGATTGTCCAGTATTTTGATTCCATGGCAAGATGATCTCTGGAATATAAAACGAAGCATTGGAAGCCACGACACATCCTGATGTTCCGCACTTTTGTACAGAAAGATAAGCGAAGCCATGAGACAACCTCAATAACTTTGATGATCGTATTCGACTTCATTCATTGACTCGGGATGTTGGTGGTGTAGTGCTGTGTTCTCTCTTGAACTCGCCTCCTCCATTGATGAACGTCCGCTGTCGCTATTCCAAGGCAGCGTGAGTGAGTGGAGTGATATGAGAAGTTGAACATCTTTTTTCTCTTACTGTACTACCTAGCAACATGCTTCACCGCTAGCTTATTCTACCAACGGCCAACACTACTACTTGCTACTGAGATTCATCACGACGACAACTTGCTGCTACTGACTGCCACCTCAGCTACTTCGAGTAAAGGTTGCACATACTGCAACGCATACTGTAACACCTGTCGTCAACACACTTCATTTCTTTCTTGGGCACTAGTATAGTAGTGTAGTCTTTGAAAGTAAGAACTCCAGGCTTTCATGATGGCAATTTAGTCCAGATTTTGCTCGCTTGACTCAAGCGGCTTGAGCGCAGTGATGGCGTTTGGTAGATTATTATCCGCTGGCAAAGTTGGTTTAAAATCCGGGACACAAAATGATTATTTGCTGCTGAGTTAGTGTCTCCTATGTAAGAGTGTCCTAACAGGCGATGCTTTGATTAGCGCATATCGGCCCGACATTCCCGGATTGTCCAGTATTTTGATTCCATGGCAAGATGATCTCTGAAATATAAAACTAAGCATTGGAAGCCACGACACATCCTGATGTTCCGCACTTTTGTACAGAAAGATAAGCGAAGCCATGAGACAACCTCAATAACTTTGATGATCGTATTCGACTTCATTCATTGACTCGGGATGTTGGTGGTGTAGTGCTGTGTTCTCTCTTGAACTCGCCTCCTCCATTGATGAACGTCCGCTGTCGCTATTCCAAGGCAGCGTGAGTGAGTGGAGTGATATGAGAAGTTGAACATCTTTTTTCTCTTACTGTACTACCTAGCAACATGCTTCACCGCTAGCTTATTCTACCAACGGCCAACACTACTACTTGCTACTGAGATTCATCACGACGACAACTTGCTGCTACTGACTGCCACCTCAGCTACTTCGAGTAAAGGTTGCACATACTGCAACGCATACTGTAACACCTGTCGTCAACACACTTCATTTCTTTCTTGGGCACTAGTATAGTAGTGTAGTCTTTGAAAGTAAGAACTCCAGGCTTTCATGATGGCAATTTAGTCCAGATTTTGCTCGCTTGACTCAAGCGGCTTGAGCGCAGTGATGGCGTTTGGTAGATTATTATCCGCTGGCAAAGTTGGTTTAAAATCCGGGACACAAAATGATTATTTGCTGCTGAGTTAGTGTCTCCTATGTAAGAGTGTCCTAACAGGCGATGCTTTGATTAGCGCATATCAGCCCGACATTCCCGGATTGTCCAGTATTTTGATTCCATGGCAAGATGATCTCTGAAATATAAAACTAAGCATTGGAAGCCACGACACATCCTGATGTTCCGCACTTTTGTACAGAAAGATAAGCGAAGTGATGAAGAACACGGCTCTGCACGATTCAAGGATGATGATAAACCGCATGCACGGTTCACCTAAAACGCCGAAACGCCCCACTGCTTGACTAAACGGTCATGGGTGGTGAGCAGGCGATTCTAGAAGACCAAAGAAAGTAAGGAAGACACAAGGGAGTAGTTTTAGGTAACTTTAATCTACTCACTTCGGTTTTTGCCTCCAACTACCTCAATAGGTTAACAGCCGCAGCTCGGATCGCTGCAACAAGACCAAGAACGCCTTGCCTCTCACGGAACACTCACGATGAGCACCAAGCGCGCCGAAGTCCTCCTGGGAAGTGGAAATTACTTCCACTGGGAGTTTAATATGAGGATGACGCTCGCCAGGAAAGGACTACTGGCGCACTTGGAGGTGGTCAAGGCGGAGAGCGAGATAACGGAAGCTTGGCTAGTGAACGATGCGAAGGCTCTCGGCATCATCGCGCAGGGTGTGGAGCTACAACACCAGACAAAGATCCGTTCCTCGACGCGTGCGATTCAAGCGTGGGTAACGCTTAGGGAGTTCTACAATCGCACTACACTCCACAATCGGGTCACAATGACACAGCGCCTCCACGAGTTCAAGATGGATGGTGGAACGGTCATGGCGAAGCATTTGGACGCCTTCGACGAGCTCGTTGTCGGTCTTCAAACACTTGGAGAGCCTGTCGACGAGGCACGGCAGATGGTAGTGCTGCTGAGCAGTCTTCCAGCCGAGTACGAGCTGATCTCGTCTATCATCGAGAACGCCAAGGACATCACGCTCATCGAGGTAAAGGAGAAGCTGTTGAAGGAGTGTGAACGGTTGGAGAAGAAGGACACGACCCCAGAAGGAGCGTTCAAGGTCAACACTGGCCGGTTCAAGGGGAACAAGGGGAACGGTCGCAAGTGGAACCGTCAGAAGAACGACAGTGGTTTCCAAGGCAAATGTTTCAAGTGCAACAAAGTTGGGCACATGAAGCGGGACTTCCAGGAGCGGACCACGGACGGCGAGGCCGATGCGGTGTTTGCCGTAAGCACGGAACACTTTAAGGGGTGGGCGATCGACAGTGGCGCGACTGCCCACATGACCCCACACCGCTCTGATCTGTTCGAGTATGAGGACGTGAACAGCGGCATCGAAGTAACGATCGCTGATGGAAAAAAATTGCGAGTCACTGGCCGCGGAACGGTACGCTTTCTCGGACTAGACGGTAAACGAATCAAGATGGTGGATGTTCTTCACATCCCGGGCCTCGATCGGCGTCTGTTGTCAGTGGGGAAGCTCGTCGACCGTGGCCTGAACGTGAAGTTTCAGCGTTCCTCATGTATCATATGGGGAAATAATAGCGCGATCGCAATGGGCAAGAAGGTCGGCAAGGCGTACCTACTCGATTGTAAACAAGAAGAAGCACGATTCGTCCAATACACCGAGGCTGACAGCCAGTGGGAGCTTTGGCACGCTCGTATGGGACACCCCAACAAGGACGCTTTGGCTAAGACACAGCATGCTACGAACGGTATTCCGGCTGTTGGTCAGCCGTCCCAGAATTTGTGCGGCGGATGCATGAAGGGGAAGCAGACGGTGGCGACGTTTCCGCACCGTTCCAGCTCGAAGATGTCTCGCGTTCTAGAGATAGTCCACACGGATGTGATGGGACCAATGAAGAAGCCATCGAAAGGTGGTGCCAAGTATGTCCTGACGTTCGTGGACGACTACTCGCGCTACGTGGCGGTCTATTTTTTGAAAAAGAAGAGCGAGGTGGCTGCAAAGCTAAGAGAGTTCAAGACGTTCTATGAGAAACAATGAGGAGAACGCATCAAGTGTTTACGATCGGATAACGGAACGGAGTTTGTGAACCAAGAAATGATGAAGATATGTACTCTGAACGGTATCGTACACCAACGGACCGTCCCGTATAGCCCTCAGCAGAATGGAGTGGCAGAACGGATGAACCGTACCATCATGGAGAAAGCTCGAAGTATGCTACATTACAAGGGTGTTCCAACGGAGTGGTGGGCTGAAGCAGTAAGTACTGCGGTATATCTGATCAACCGTTCCACGAACACGCAAAACACAACCATGACACCGTTTGAGCTGGGTTTCAAGGTGAAACCTACGCTAGATCACCTACGCGTATTTGGTTCCCGTGGATATGCTCACATCGACAAGGCGAAGAGAACGAAGCTTGAACCTAAGAGCTTTAGGTGTCTGCTGCTCGGATACCCAGGAAACGTCAAGGGTTACCGTGTCTATGACTTGGACGCTTCCAAGGTCAAGGTGTCCCGCTCTGTGAAGTTGGACGAGCGTGAGGTGGACGGTATTTACGATACACAACCGGCTCAAAACGGAAAGGTCATTCACGTTACCACGAACGCCGATGAAGCAGTCACGCTCGCACCAGTGGAACGCCAACCCGTCGTAACGGAACCCATGGAAGGTGTTGAGAACAACGCACCGGACGTAGAGATGGAAAGTATACAACCGGAACAGGACACGATACCGCCGTTGCTGATGCCAGAAGAACGGTCGGATTCTACTGGATTTGAATTGGACCCATACCGTGGACCACCGACTATCTTCGAGGACGACCGAGTGGTGTTCCATCCCCCGGTGGACCGTTCTAGACGCTCCCGCGAACTAGTGTTCCTTCTTGAAGATGGAACGGACGTCGAGGAAGAACAGAAGTCGGAAGGAAGTGATGGACCGCCATCTCCGAAGCGCGCCAGGGTCGATGAGGACGGCCTTATCGCTGAAGCCGTTCTCGCGTACGCTGCAAGCATTGACGCAGTGGATCTTCCGACAACGTACGCTCAGGCAATTACCAGTGAAGATGCTACACAGTGGCGTGAAGCCATGGATGCTGAACTACTCTCACATGAACGGAACGATACCTGGACATTAGTTCCACGAGAAACGGCTATCCGTACCATTGGGTGCAGGTGGATTTTTGCCAAGAAGCGTGACTAGAATGGTCGCGTGGTACGCTTCAAAGCGCGGTTGGTGGCGAAAGGTTTCAAGCAGAAGTACGGAGTGGACTTCTTCGAAACGTACTCTCCAGTGGCGAACATGAACTCGATTCGAGTTGTACTCTCCGTCTGCGCTGCTTACTCGTATCGGATGGAACAGTTGGATGCTGACACAGCGTTCCTCAACAGTGAGTTGGAGGACCGTGTCTACATGGAGGTACCTTTTGGCATTGAGAACGCTCAGAACTATGTGTGCCAGCTGAACAAGGCCATCTATGGATTGAAGCAAGCTGCTAGTGCCTGGAACAAGACCATTCATCGTGTATTTTTGGGGAATGGATTCAAGAGCTGTGGAGCGGACCAGTGCGTCTATGTCAAGCGTTCCAAGAACGATTTCATTTACGTCTGTCTTTATGTCGAAGATATGATCATTGCGGCGAAGACTAGCGATGAGATTCGTGACGTGAAGGATGCACTCAAGAATGCCTTCAAGATGAAGGAGCTTGGACTGGCGAAATTTATCCTGGGAATGGAGATCGACCACGACATAGCTGCTGGAACGCTCATGATCAAGCAAACGCGATACATTGATGATGTGGCGGAACGGTTTGGGCAAGCGAATTCTAAGCCGGTGGACAACCCGTGTGCAACCGGCCTAAAGTTGTCAAAGTCGCAAGCGCCAGCAACGGATGCAGAACGGAGCGCGATGCGATCGAGACCGTACCGTTCCTTGATTGGATGCCTGCTGTACATCACGACGTGTACTCGCCCAGACATTGCATTCGTGGTAACGCAACTTTCTCGTTTCCTGGAGAATCCCGGGCAGCAGCATTGGAACGCTGCTGTACGTGTGCTACGCTACTTGAAGACGACCCGCCAGCACGGAATCATCTACCAAGGTGGTACTGGCAGCGTCACGGCTGAAGCCTACTCGGATGCGGACTGGGGTACCAATCTCGACGACAGGCGTTCTGTCTCGGGTGTTATGGTCATGATTGGGAACGCTCCTGTGATATTCAAGTCCAAGTTCCAACGAACGGTTGCCCTCAGCTCAGCGGAAGCTGAGTATATGGCTTTAAGCCTATGCGTTCAGGAAGTGCTGTGGACGCGTGTGATGCTGACGGGACATGGGAATGGTACAAAGGAACGCTACTCAGATCTGGGAGGACAATCAAGGCGCGATTGCACTGGCACAGAACGCTGGTTATCACGCTCGGACCAAACATGTGGACATCCGTCATCACTTCATCAGAAAGACGATCGAAGACGGAACGGTTGCGGTAACGTATGTGGACACCAAACATCAGTTGGCCGACATACTGACCAAGGCGCTAGGATCCAAGACATTCAAGTTTCTGCGTGATGCGAACGGTGTACAGTGCAAGGACACCAAGCAGTAGCCGTGAGTGGGAGTGTTGAAGAACACGGCTCTGCACGATTCAAGGATGATGATGAAACGCATGCACGGTTCACCTAAAACGCCGAAACGCCCCACTGCTTGACTAAACGGTCATGGGTGGTGAGCAGGCGATTCTAGAAGGCCAAAGAAAGTAAGGAGGACACGAGGAAGTAGTTTTAGGTAACTTTAATCTACTCACTTCGGCTTTTGCCTCCAACTACCTCAATACTTAATTTGGCGGGAACCAAGTAAAGATGTGGTTCGTTGGAGTAGAGTTACGAAGCAGAGGAGTGGCATTGACTGAATTCGAGCAAGATACTTTCTACTTGTCGATAGCGTTGAATCTGTTGTTGCAACGCCGCATTCTTGTTCGATTCCGTCGCCACTGCGTTCTCGAGCTTGACGATCCGCTCCTTCTGTTCTTGTATCGTCCTCGTCGTTTCTTCACAATGTTCCTCGCACACACGACGATCTCTTTGCTCTTGGTCGGTCTTGACATCTTGATCGTGGGACGCGTGGTCACCGTCTACATTAGCTACAGGCCATTGCAACCTTGACGTCGTTTCTTCAGAAAGCTCTTGACGCAGGTGCAAGATAATCACCTCTTGTTCGAGCAATTCGATGCGTTGCTGCAGACCTTCAATTTCAACAACGACGCTCGAGTTGTTCTCAAGACACTCAGGGACTTCACTGGACAGATCATGGGGATTCTGATCCAGAGCATGTTGAATGCTGTCTTGCTGCAGCTGACGTTCCGTGCAACAGACTCGAAGCAGCTCTTCATCCGGTGTAAAGTCACGTTGGAACGCTCGATCTCGTACAGCGATCAAATGTGGATTTTGCAGCTCACAAAGATCAAACGCTGCTAGCAGTTCGGTGAGATCGTGCACTTGGGCGCGCAACGCCGAGTTTTCTTGCTCGCGCAGAGCGTCATACGTCGATATGATTTCGACAAAGCTACAAAAACGTTCTCGCTGCAGTGTCCAAGCTGCATCCATTGCTATTGAGCTTGCAGCCTGTATTTTCTCGTTTCAGGCAGCTCTTTGAGCGTTGACGGGCTTTCTCGGAAGAATAGAAAACAGCACGGCCAGCCCGACGACATCACTGTCAAAAAGCACTATTGCATGATTAGAAGGCAGCTAAACGTTCTAGAACTACTTCTTGATGAAGCAATCATGGCAAACGTAATGTAGATTCGTGCTGCGTATTCATTAGCGCAATTTAGCATTTGCGGCCAGCAGGTGCTTATAGGTAGGTAAACGAGTTGCTGGCCACCCAAAGCTTGTATCTATCTATATGCAACTGAGCTGAATGGTCAAGGTAGATATTAGTCAAGCTGCAAAGGTAGATGGAAATGATACAAGTGAAGCTGCAATGTAATCGGGGTATATGCCATCACGAAGCAGCACGGAAACGATTGCTGTTACAGCAAAGTTAACGCTCACAAAGTGGAATTGGTACAAAAAGGTTGCCAAACACCATCACGCACAAGAGTCTGCTGAACACCAGCGATGCGATGAACATGTTAAGCGCAAGATCCACCATACCTTGTTTGATGATGCCATAAAAGCCATCAGAACGTGCCTACGATCAGCGTGTTTTCAAATACAGCTTCACGTCGACTTTGAAGAAGATTGGCAGTGTTAAGGCGTCTTAGGATAGCGCATAACGAAGACGTGGCTTGGCTAGGAACACACGAGCCTTTTTACAGGGGGCATTGTGCAGGTCTTGCCAGCATCACGATCTAAGCAGCAGCCCAGATTTAGTTCTGCCAGTCGAGCCCAACGATGGTCACATCCGGTGCTTGTTCTGGCCATCATCTTTTTCGTGGTGATAATCATCAAGTGCCGACCATTTTGCATCCTCGTTCGTGCCGCTCATCCCAATGGCTTCGATGCTCACCGACTTCAACTTGGCAGAGCCGATTAACTACACGGGCAATAATGGGAGTATGACTTGGTTGGCGACTAGCGTGATTTCCTCCTTCTCTTGCGGCTACAGCACTCAGCTGGTCGTACGGGCTGGAGCTTGCTGCTCAGTCTGTCGCTCTCGCGGGTCGTTGTTGCCTTCACCTTTGGTATAGTGTTGTCTACGCGAAGGGCATCTCAAGAGTAAACGGAAAGTATGCCAATGCATGCACATTAGCACTCGTACATTACCTCGTAAAATTTTGTCGCTATACCACTTGCAATGAAAGAGAAATACCCACCGCATCAGGCAAGCTACTACAGCGGCTTTTGCACACTTAGTCGGTCTCACCCGTTGACGCCTGCAGAACCATCTGAGCTTGTGCAGCATTCGCGGCTGCATGAAGCTCAGCGTAAAGATCCATATTGACTTCGTGGGAGGGTTTAAGCAACTCAAGAACACGCTCTACGAGCTTCTGTGTGACAACAGGGGGCACGTCTGGTGACGCAGCAACATGCCGATGGAGAACGCTCATTAACGTGACGCAATTGGCAACGAGCTGCATCGTCTCTGGCAGCAAATCTCCAAGACGAGTATCGTTAAATGAGGAGCTCAAACTTGACAGTTTCTTGTCATCTTTGATGACTTGCAATGCTGACTCCGCAACCACAACAGCCGATTTTCGCTGACTTGCGGCAAGAAAGTCCATGGCCCAACGAATTTGACCCTTGGTCAAGGTCTCTGATGGCATCATGTTACCCCCCTTCAGCGACTCTGAGGGATAAGCCAGACTTGTATCGGAAATCTCCGCTTCAGAAGAATCGTTTGCCGAAAACGACTGGAGAGTTAGCAATGCAATCTTCAAATGCTTATTTGTAGCATTCAGATTTGCAGCAAGCCAAGAGTGCTGCTTCTGCCATTGACGCCTTTCACGCGAATTGGTCCACGCGAGATCCTTTACGGCTGCTGACAAAATCGTCGTAGGGGTTGTTGACAAGCTGGATTTCAGAGCGTGCATTTGCTGTTCAGCGACGCGTTCGTTCAACTTTTCCAATGATAAAATGATTCTCTCCTTGCGATGTAGTAAGCTTTTCACTGCCAGTATAGCTTGGATTTTTTTGTTTTGGTGTCGATTACCGATCGAATCTGTTGCTTTTCGTGTTGGAGCACCTCCATTAATCCCATTCTTGCGTCGTAGTAGCGTGGTAGCAGATGGCTTTGGCTCTACAGAGCTGGCTTCACTCTTCCCTGGTCTCGGCGGGACGGTCAAAACCATCACATTATCCAAACTGCACTCCGTCGCGTCTGATGGCAAAACATTGCCACCAAAAGACACGAGGCACGTATCTTCAGTCGCGCGAAAAGCAGCAACGATAGCAAATCGAAAGCGACGCTCTGACTCCACCCAAACTACATTACAGTCAAGAGCACCAGCACAACGTATAAACCGCTGTATCACAGCAAAAGTCGACGTAGAACAAACACGTACCTACCACCGGCACACCCGGCTGCAGTGGGGGACTACATCGATATGGCCACGTCTCGTTCGTCGTCTACAAAACATCCCACACAAAAGACCCAAGCCCATCAATTCGCCAAACTTACTCCAACTTCTCTTCCGTTATTCCCTACCAATTGCATTGGATCCAATCGACGCCTTACAACTCGATACGTTTCGAGTTTATCCTTCTCTTGGGTAAAAAACAAACGACTGAGACGTCGTGGACGACCCATGGATGCCCGTACCGATGACCAGACCGGACGTGCAGCTACCGTAATTTTTTCCAGTCCCATCCGACTGAGACATTCCATAAACTCATTATGATGAAAAAAGTCAACGTCGATATAAGAATAAAACCAATGACTCCATGGCAGATTAAATCTAGTTCCATGAACTTTTGCCAGTCCAGTATCATCATCATCTTGTAGTCCGTTTCTTGATTTGATAGGTCTTGTACTTTTCCTCGTCATTCTCTTTATTGTTGTTTTTACTAGCTCTTCATGAATTTTTGATTTTTGGATTTGGAATGTCATCATTTGATCTACAGTCAAAAATTTCTCCAGTCGTCGCCTTTTTTTGTTCCGAGCAGCAGGTTTTTCCTCTTGTTTCATGAGATTTATGTCCATGTCCCTGTTTGCTTCATTCTGAGTGGCTGTTATCGTCGTAGTTTCTTCATTCTTATTGGCTATAATCATCGTCTGCTTATCCTGCATGTCGTAATGGTCCATCATAATGGCACTAAATCCTTCGACGGACGCTTCAGGCAGTGACAAGTAGCCGCGATGCATTGCGAATAACGCACGCACCATGGCACTTGAACGCTGTGGAAGACGCTCCTCTAGTTTCTCCCATTGCTGGCCATGTGCTTTAAGTAGGATGTAGAACGTCCGTAGCTCCTTAAGCGACCAGCGAGGACCCAATACTTGCGTCGACTGCATATGCTTTAATTATATATTGCAATAGTTGTAGATTTTTATTGTAATATTCAAGTTTTGAAGGAGGGTTTTTTGACGTTGAAAGGACTGGGCTTTAGAGTTTTCAAAAGACGGTGGACCCAGCCAGACCCAGCTGCAAACACTATCTCTGTACCTGATTAAAAAGCTCAATAGCTTCAAGCATCAACGTTACAAGGCATTTACCGTTTTCGCAAATGTAAGTTTCCAGAAACTGTAGTCATGTGCACATATGAAACGGGAAATGTTACGGTATTCTTGCATTAGACTTGTACTAGCTGAATAGCCGATATTCGCAATACCATAGCATTCGTTTAGGTCAATGCTTAGAGAAAGTAAGAGGCTGTTGCTTACGACTACTAGTCAAGGACAACGCGTCGTTCTCTGTGAATTTTGTGCTATGCTAGACGGGTAAGTAAATATTCAGTAGTTGACGTTACTGCTGTTTTCGTGACCGAGCGACGGGCTCCGTTGGTCCGACAGTTGCGTCACACGTGCTTGCAGACGTTGCTCGTCATTCCCCTTCACTTGGGCCCGGACTCTTCGCATTGGATCCAGCTTTTTACGTCGTCAGCTACGAAAATTGCTGCATTGCAGAGCACCTTTTTGTTGCAGAAGCTTAAACTTGCGAGCGATCTGATCTCGTGAGACTTTCTGCCCATCTTCGAGTCAGTCATTCTTCCGCCTCTTCGCTCAGAAAAAGATTGAAAGTGATGCATGACGTGGAAGATTTCTAGACGACCGATTAGAAGTTTGCCAACATTTTAAGCTGTGATTCACTATGCATCGTCTTCAAACGAGTCCAAATATCGCAACATTTTCCCAGTACTATGTAGTCAGCGAGCATAAGCTGCTAAAAACGGTTCTCGAAAGGCCGCCAACGGCGTTTTCGCACGCACACGCAAGGCAACGAAAAGACCGAAAGAAAACGAGCATAAGCCACCATGACCTCGTAGGGACAGCCTTCGTAGCTTTTTTTTCGATCTCAAGCCGAGTCGACGTCAAGTAGTTTCATTTATAGATTTGCACATCTGCATTCGCTTCCAAGTTGACAAGTCTCACGTAACAAACATGGCAAAATCAGGTAAAAATGGAATGGAAGCTCGTATTAATGGCGGATCTACCTATGAACGTCGTGCCTGGACACGCAAAGAAGACGAAGCTATAATTCGATTAGTAGACGAGTACGGCACGAAGCGCTGGAGTGTCATTTCGGATCACCTTAATAGCGAAAACCACGGTACAGAACGCACAGGCAAACAATGTCGCACGAGATGGCTCAACCACTTAGACCCTACTATTAAGAAGGACCCTTGGACGGCAGAAGAGGAACAGATCATCGAGGATGCCCAGACACGGCTTGGTAACAAGTGGGCTGAAATCTCCAAACTCCTGCCTGGAAGGTAGGAAAAGAAGATAGTAATATTGACACATGTTACGTCGTGAATGCTTTATTTTTCGAGTATACTAACGACTTGTCAATCTTTGTATGTGAAATAATCAACAGAACGGACAATGCTATTAAGAATCACTGGTACTCGTCCATGAGACGGACCATGCGTCGCATGGCGAAACAACAGAACAAAACTATGGGTCAAAATATGAGAGGCAATGGAGGAAATAACAAGGTGGCACAATTCAATATCAATTTGATGCCAGGCAATAATGGGTCGATGATGGATTTGGCACGAGTTGCGACGCATGCTGGAAATACTTTCCATCATCCGACTCAAGGAATATCATCGACACAGACATCCGTGTACAAAGACTGCTACAATGCTCTGAGTAAACAAACAGAAGATGGGGAAGGTGGTCTGTTGAAAAGCGTAAACAAGAAACTCAATTCGAAGCGGAAACGTAAAGATCTACGTATCTGTACGGGTAGCGTATCTCTTGTTGAAAGCGATGACATGTTCTTGCCAGACACTCCTCGTCGTGTGTTGCACACTCAGCTACTGCTACAGCTTTTGAACACAGGAGATGAGGATTTTGGAGGTACCATCATCGCTGTTGCAAGTGCGACAAATAAGAGCAAGAAACGTCATGTACAGGGCAAGAAAAATGGTGGTCCTGGTGCTGAGCTAGGTGAATTTAGAGGCGAGTATGCATCCACCGACATGGATGGCTCCTTTCACGCATTTGAGCATCTTGACATCGACTTCAACGAGGTAAAATAGCTGTTTAGAGATGTCATGTTACATGATCAATGCTGATTGTACTCGTTTATGACGTGAGCAGCAAGTGACCGAGCTCTTCAACATGCCGACACCTCAAGGGCTACAGCCGCCACATAGCTTGCGTCGTTCTCCGCGCTTCATGTCGCCTAAGTGTTTTATGAAGACAGACGGCACTAAGTTTTCGTTTGACGACCTCGACTTTCCTGTTGAGCTGGATTCGAATACGCTTGAATTTGTAAGTGGATCATGCTACGTGCAGTAGATTTTTGCTTATTTACTGATTCGACACTTCCTCATAGGAAATCTCCAATGAAAACGGCGGATTCCTTCGTCGCTCGCCTCGACTGCGTACTGATGTGTCCGTAGCATTCCCTCACGCAAACACGCCGACCTTTGGCTTTAGTCGACAGCCATCGCCGCACAAGCGTTTGGCCCCACCAACAATTGATGTTGCGCTGCAGCAGGAGCTTTTCGAATTCGACCACTCTATTACGCCTACACTCAAGAGTCCTGAGCTAAGGCAATGGCTCGATGGCTCACCCAAGAATTTCATTGCATCCGTCTAGAATGGTCGAGGCAGCAAGTTTTACTCTATCCTTTTATTCGATCCTCGGCTAAGACAGAGGCTCCGAGCAAGATTGCCCTCTGGTGTTTTAACGACCGCAATAACACGTTATTCACGATTAGCGGCAGCAACAGACAGTAGCCCAATGGTGAAGTGCAGCAACTGGATAGGAAAATTCAGCGCGTTGAGTTCAGCGTCAACCACTTTGCCACTTGGAAGCAGCACTGCCTACCCACCCACAGTGATAATAATGAAAAGGTTAACGATCGACATAAACTTGTGGCCTAGTATTGACGACCTCATCACTATCAAGCGCAAATTGATGGTCGCGGATCCAGTCCACTTACGTGGGGGTACGGCAGCAGAATTTATTTCTAACAGTTGTGCTCTTGCTCAAACTCTACAGATTATCACGATTCAAAAGATCAGAAACTAGGTCTTGATTGAAACTGTTTTGTTTCAGAGTAGGCAATGACGCTGCCATCCGTCAGGATGCTCGGCATCAAAATGGCGACTCTCCCCGCTTTGAGAGTATAGCCTCAGAGGCATTGCGGCGAGAGCTTGGCAATTGCAACTGGCGCTTATGTTCTTGAGGCAAATTATTGAGTGTCTGAGTCTAAGGTCTTCCCATGCTTCTAACGATTGGCCTTTGACATTTGACACACGAAATTCTTTGGTTGCTCGACCTCCATCTATCATTGCTGGAGAAATTTTCTTATTTTCACTCAAGACTAAGCTTGCAATTTAGCAACATTCTCAAGGCTTTTGGGTTCACCGACCTCACTAGCCGAAGTTGTCAGAAAATTTGCATATCAGCCACTGCAGTTGTTCGCCACAACACCGAGAGTGTCGTGTGAAATGGTCGTCAGGCGAGTCTGTGTTGTATCTCAACAAAGAACGTGTACTATACACAACCAGCACGTTGATAAGAATGCGCTCCAATAGATGCAGAATGGTAACGTGGTAGGTCCCTTCGAACGTGTAGTGACCGTCCTTGACTTTAACTATCCAAAACACTTATATATTCTATGCATTGCTATTATAAGAATCCTGGACCTCAGAGTCCTCGATCCATGCAAAAGAAAGTGATTGACTCCGAGCAAAGCGAGCGACACTTCCAAAAAACCCGGCCCACTCCTTCTCAAACATGGTTTTTTGCGGTTGTTATGATGACCCTGATGTTGAAGTCCAATGGCGTGTCAAAACTGTACACTAGATGACCCGTGGGGTTAGTTTAGTGTGCATCATGGCAACGCAAGACCGTACTTACACAGGATCATTTCTATAGTACCTTCTTTTCTACTTGACTTTCCTAGTAGACAACCTCAATAACTTTGATGATCGTATTCGACTTCGTTCATTGACTCGGGATGTTGATTGAAGGAGCATGACAATGACTACTGGACGGTCATTTTCCACTCGATGGAATGCCCGGCGTTGTTGGTCAATGTCACTTCACTTATAATCGGAGAACGGACTGCCATTCTCCATCATTTCCAAAGAGTGGCGACAGCTCCGTGTCGCAATTGCTTTAACCCGCATCATACCAGGGTCAAGTGCAAGGCGGTGGAGGAGCGCATTAAGGAGTTGCGGGCGTCGCGACAACGAAAATACGTAGGCACGACACCTGCTCACACCGCACCTTCTTTTGACAGCTGCACGACAGTGGCAGACCTGGACCAAGCTCTGGCAGCATTGACGGGCGGACCCGTGGATCCTTCTGCCAGCAATCGAGAACGAGTGCTGGAGCCAATTGAACTACCAGAAAGATCTGAGCAAAGTCAAGGAACTGCACGCGGAGGACGTGGTGCCGAACATGCGCAACCGGACAAAACTGAATGGACTGTCATCCGGCGCCAGCAGCGACAAACGTCACCGAGGCAGCAGCAATTCTCTAGCAACACTGGAGGACGTGGCCGTAGACATGGGCGGCGCCAAACTCCGTCCACATCAACACCTCGCCCACGTCAGGCCATACTGGAGCAAAGGCACGGAGCGCAGCTGCAGGATCATGGAGGAGAGGGCGATGGTGTGAAGAGCAAGACGTCAGCACCTACACCTACCGTTTCTGAGCCTCACGTAGCGATGCAAAGTGTAGGTACTGGAGCAGTGTCGAGCGCAAGCGTAGTTGACGAGCGGCAACGACTCGAACCCGATCAAGGAGCACCGCAATCTCATGGATTCACGATCCATCGTAGCATCTATGCGGAATTAGAAGAAAGCTCGGAAGATGACGACGATTACGAAGACGACCAGTACTTTCAGCCGCAACAGGCAGATATCCCGACAGATGGAGCTTCGCAGGAGTCGCAGTTCGACGATCGACAGGATGTCGACATGGAAACCCATAATGAAGAGGTAGGCACGCCGAACCAGCAAGTATTTACACGACAAGCATGCTTGGAGACACAGGTGCCGACTGGGTCTTGCGCAGATCTGCATAGCCCTCCCTCCGGGACGGGCCCATCCTCCGTCAACAATTGGGAACATAACGCTTCAAACGAGCCTACTACCATCGAACTTGCTGACATCGAGATGGAAACCCCTACTTCATCGGCCCTGAGTTCGGCCACTGGCGGGGGTTTCGAGATCTCCGGGGCACAAGAGCCTAGCTCTCCGTCACGGCAGGTGTCGGACTGGATTGGAAGTCTACATGGCACGCAAGTCAATGTTCCAGCCAACGGGTAGTGCCTACTTTACACCTTCTTTGCGCCTACTACCAACGTGCTCGCGAATTCTTTCAAGCCGTCGGACGCCCAAACGCGAGAAATCAACAACATCAAACAGCAAGTCACCGACATAGTACTGGCGAACTTGCGATATGATGTGCAACTAAAGCTTGTGGATCCACATGTGGAAATAGCGAGAATGTATCCAGATGCGGTGGCGCCGGTAACGGCTGCTGCCGCGACTGCGGCATTGTACGCACATTATGCGGCCACACGTGCTCAGTGTGTTGGTCAATCGGTTCCAAGCGCCTTCTGGGCTGGCTCGGTTCTTCTCAGGGCACTTGCGGTGTACATACGGGAACCTATATACGTGTGGGACGCCGACAGGACTGGCGCGGCTCACGCGCAGCAATATTTGTATCAAACCTTTACTATGCCCAATGGAGATGCGCATGAAACAGGCGTGGTCACGGTGCTTGATGACGAGCAAGTCAGAAATGTACTGGAAGCCTACCATAATTATAAGGTCATTCCCCTGATGCTGGTTCTCAACCACGCTGAGGGCCACTTCTACGGTGTTCAGTATGGGCGACAATTCCAGGAATGGACCGCGTTGCCCGGACCAGACATGAGAGCCAGACTGGATAAGGTACACCAGCAAGTCGGTCTCCCGATTCTCGATGCGAGCTACTATCATGAGGGGTCACTAGCGGACACTGCACAGGCGGAGGAAGCCCCCATCTTGGAGGAGTTGGGGCTCGATGTCTACGCTAGTGGCTCACAGGACACCGGAATCGCTGCAGATGCAGACGACATACCAGTGGAACGGTACGTCGATGGGGCGGGTACAGCACTTCACGCTACAGTTTATAAGTGGATACTCGGAACTGCCGAGTTAGACCAGCTATCCATTTTGGACAGACGCATTGCACAACGGCTACGCAACCAAAACCAGGCGGCGTTCCAAGACTGGACGAGGAAGTATGGAAGCATGTTTGCCCTGTCGCCAACATTGCGGGAACGGGACATGGCTCGATTATATCGAGTGGATGCTGGAACATCCAACCGCGCTTCACCACACATTCAGGTTTTTCCCCTACCCAGAGATTGTGGCGCAACAGTGCCCGAAAGATTGGCTACTAAAGTGGGGCGAGGAGGAAGTATTCAGACATCAAATACTGACCCTCAGGCGCATAGCAGCTGATGGGGAGAGCGATGAAAGGACTCGATCGCTTTGTCATTCGTGGCTGGAGCCATAAGAGTGCTGCCCCAATCTCGTACTGCATAAGGCAGAATGTGTAGCAGAAGCCAATGTTGTACGGGTATTCAGGTGGGTTTGGTCGTAGGAGAGAGAAATCCAAATACCTCTCTAGCTCACGCCAATTCGCTGCGGAAGCAGCGTCGCATACGCATCCTCACGCGATTCCGATTCGCACTACTTGTACCATGTGCCGAAGACCATTGGACGGACCACTTCATGGCACTGCAGGGAGAAGTTGACAGTCACCCAGTGTCAACTGGGTGACTGTTGAAAAGGCGGCCAGAGAGGCCTTCTACTCGGGGTTGGCCAGCATACAGTTTCCAGTGGCAGCACACCTGTATATTGGAGGTGACTTCAATAGTACGCTGCACCCGGAACATGACAGATCTTTTACTTCAGCCGCTCGCACACACGACTCGCCCGCACTTCGTAGGCTATTGGATAAATGATGTTTGACAGACTACACAGCAGTGCATGCCGGAAGCCTCAGACGCAGCTGGTATCAAAGATTTTCACAAGAGATACCATACGTACTCGTATTCACTGCCAGGGCACAGTTGTCCAACCAGTCGCCTCGACAGGCGGTATGTGAGTGATACGGCAAGATTCTGGGCTACTTCCACGGAATTGGATACATATGGACTAAGTGGAGATCATAAGGGGGTTATCTTACATCTTCGCAACCCGGCCAACCCGGTGCGCATCAAGCGAGAACCCCGAGTCTTCCCAGTCCAGCCTTACGCGACGGAGCGAGTGGACAAATATGTACGGAGTGAGTTAGCTACTTTCGAGTTAGAGCTGGAAAGGGAAGATTCCACTGCAGAGAAAGTGGCCGATGCATGGGACAAACTGAAACACAAACTAGCACTCGGCATTCTCCGGCACAAGAAAGCGGCCAAGAAGAGCCTGAAAAACACATATCGCAAAAAGCTCAAACGATTGTATCGGAGATATGATCAGCAAATGGATCGCGAAGATGTTGCTGTTCAGACTGGACAGGAAGGACGCGGTCATCTGCAAGGCAAAGCCTCCACTGATCTGCTGAACGTGATCTCGGAGACAAAGAGAAACTGGCTAAGGTCAAGAAAGCGCAGACTATTTAGATCCCATACTTGGAGAAGAGGGCAGACTACGAAGGCAATGTTTCAGCGCATCTCCTGTCGGTTTGGGGACAACATTATCCCTACTCTTCGCCCAGCGGAAGGTCACTCAAAACGAGGAGTCTTCGAAAAAGCGGAGATATTGGCTGACGCATGGAGCCCCATTCTGCAAGGCTCGGCAACCAGGGCTGGAAAGGCAACAGTGGTTGAATTGATGCAAGCAGGACCCACCGATGATATCGGTGGGCTGGAAATGCAGTCACTCTTCACTAAGGACAGTATCGCTGCTGCTTTCAAGGCATGTAAGCTAGGAAAGGCGTGTGGTCCAGATAGACTTGGTAACGATTGGTATATCCAATTTCTTCGGAACTCATATCTTTGACGCTCAAGCTCTTCCGACTTTGGTACAACGCCCACGTCAGTCCAAAGTCCTTTCTGGAAACTGACGTTTTCTGTCTCAAGAAGACGGGCGACGGCAGCAACCCGCTCAACTACAGGCCACTATCACTACTGAACACTGACTATAAGCTGTTCACACGAGTGATTGCGACGGCGTTCAGGAGGACTTTGAACAGCCAAGTACACTCGCACCAACACGGCTTCGTGCCTTCTCGTGACATCCATGCCGTACTCGACTACTACATGGCGGCTCAAGCCACGGTACCTCTTTTACCGGAACTGCGTGATGCGGTCGTGTTGTTGCTTGACTTTGCGAAGGCTTATGATACCCTCGACAGGGAATTTCTCTATGCAGTACTCAGCCGACACGGGTATCCGCCTCACTTCGTGGAGGTTATTCGGACACTCCATGCCGGTACGAGTGGTCGGTTCCTGGCCAACGGCTCGAGGTCGAGAAAAGTCCCTATCACACGAGGCATCCGCCAAGGATGCCCCCTGGCTCCGATGCTCTTCATATTGGTGTTAGAGCCCCTGTACCAACAAATAGAACGGACCCCTTATCTGCAGGGTATACGGATCACGACTACTGAGATGACAACTACCCTAAAGGTAGGTGGGTACGCGGATGACACGGCACTTTACCTCAGCGACCCGAGTCAAATCACGCGGGCGATTCAGATCTTGGGAGAATTCGGTGCTGCGTCCGGTCTGTCATTGAATGTCTGCAAAACTATAGCAATCGCGCTACATCCGGACGGTCTTTCCAAGGAGGTTAACTGGTTATGGCAGATAACGTTACAGCCTGCTTCGGCTTTCGTAAGGTACCTGGGATTGCAAATGGGGAGCACAAATGGGGCAGAACACTCCTGGCACATTGCGCTGAATCAACTGAAGACTCGGGTTCGACTTGCCAGTCAGAAAACGCTAACGATCGAGCAACGATCGATGGTGGCGTCGGCGGTTATTCTTGCAAAACTTCTATACATCGCCAGACACGCATGGCCAACCACAAGCACGGTTAGACTGATGGAAAAGTACATCAAGAATTATGTATGGCATGGAGTGTTCGGCACCTTAGACACCCGATGTACAACGTGGATGACGGGAACGGTGGCTGGACTACGACGAAAGGAAGGCGGACTTGCTATCCCGGATTTGCGCGCTGAGCTCTTGGCATTAGCTGCGGTCACCGTGTCACGCTGGGGAACTTCAGCCACAACGACACGCTTACTCATTGGCGACTTCATAATGGTCTGAAGCACGCAGGTGAACCGCAGAAGATCACGCTGGGATCGACTGGACGGAGAGTTACGGGATTCAGAGTTGGCAGCACGCTTTGGACAGCAGGGCGAAGCATGTTGGGGGAATATGGTGGGTCGGGTCAGACAGGAGGGCATGCAGCTCAGGTTGCCAGCTTTCATTCGCACGTCGAGCAGAAGGTGCCCACGAGTCTAGAATGGGTTGACACCTCATGTGAACTCGATCTCACAGGGATGCTGGGATTGGAGCTAGCGACAATCAAAAATTTCCTCGCAACACATTATGAATCGGTACAAACCGTGTGGCTATCCTATTTGAACCTGAGCAACTTCCCGCTGTACACGACCACTGGAGTGTTTCAACCGGGTGCGGAGATGAAAGTGATGTGGGGTCGAGGCATAGTAGGGGGCATTCTCGGCTGGCATAGGACTAGCAGGACAAAGTTAGTCGTTACGGCGAAAGATCCACGCTTTCTGGCAGCCTTACGACCGTTAATCGTCGCCCTCTTAGCGAATTTTCCAGAGATATTACATCAACGTGAGCAGGACACAGTCATCCCTGTGACAACGAAGCCACTGAACACGCCTTTCGAGGTCCATACAAGTCCGGCCACCACCAGTGATGGCACCGTGGAACTCTCAATTATCTCAGGACCAGGACCTGTCTCATATACTTGCATAGTGGGCACATGGCTGGAAGCGAGCATTCTCCTTCAGCAGTGGGCAGGGCAGCAGTGGCGAATTGAGAAGGTTGGTCCACACCCGGCCCTGCACCGACTCGTCGACATGAGACGACGGAAAGGGGCTAAACCAAATACACGTCAATACTATAAAGACGCGGTGCGCGCGAGTGAACGCCGCATCGGACTCCAGGAAGTGGCCAACCGCAAGGAAGCGTGGACTGCGGACAATTCGCTCATAGCGGAGGGGCTGGGAGAAGTGGACTGGACAGATATCCGTACCGTCACAGGGGCTACGGTGTGGGCGACCCAGTTGTTATATCGCATAAAGATGGGGGCGTACTCTACGTGGGATTCCTCTCAAATGGCCGTAGGCTGTCCACTGCCGGAGTGTCACGACCTCGGCATCACCAAGGCGCATATCTGGTCGGGGTGTCGAGCAACGCGGCCACTATGGAGAGCGTTTCTGGGGAAGTGGACAGAACTCGGATTGCAACTGGAGGACAACGATCCCCGCCCCATATTCGGTTTCAGATTGCCAATGGGGCCACCTGGAATTTGGATGGTACTGCAGCAACTTTACGGAAATCTGACAGAGGCACAGCAGGAGGAGATATATGGCTGGTGCTATGACACTTTAAACAACTACTGGCGTCTAGGAGTTTTACACACGCTTCAGGCAGTCTGGAACCGCAGATGCAGGGACGCGACGATGGATAACTCGATACATCGATCAACAGCGGTACTACGAGGCCGATTACATCAAGGGCGGCTAACGCTACGAGAAATTGTATTGACGAGAACACAAGATGAGGCGGTCTGTCGTGCGGCATGGGTAGCACATGCGGCTTTTGCTGTCATTTCGGGGAAGGTAACAGAGGAGCTCTGTTGGAGAAGTGACAGAGAGTACACGATACTGTTCTTTGACGGGGATGCGCGAGAAAACCCTGGTCTAGGGGGCGTCGGCTCCATCATTGTTGTAGGTGGAATGGCCACCAAACCGCCGGTCATCCTATGGATGGGCAGCGTCTCGCTCGCCGCCACGACCAACAACGTGGCTGAGTACAAGGGCCTTCTGTTTGGTCTCAGGAAAGCTCAGGCGTATAACCTGAATGGGCTTCACGTCGTCGGCGACAGTAACCTCATATTGGGGCAGATGAGGAGGAGGAAGGAGCCGAAAGCACGGCATTTGCAAGACCTATACCGACAATGCAGGACACTCGCTGATCGGCTGAACGTGGCCACTTGGCGACATCATCTTCGCCATTTTAATAAAAAGCGGATGCTCTGGCTAACATAGCGATGGACTTGAAGAAGAGCACACAAATCAGCCAAGCGAACGTGGAGAGGCTCCCCCCACGGTGGACAAGCGTCAAGGAGGCATTAAGAGGGGACCTAGGTCACTGGCTCGAAATGAATGGGGTAGAGCAAGTAGATCAGGTGCGCGGTGGTGATGGATAGTTATAAGGCACACCGCAGTAGTGTGCATGTGGTAGCACGTAGAAATACGTAGCTATCACAGCGACGTATTTCTCGGGTCGTAAGGGAACTTAAATGACTGTAATGTACCAAAACAAACAAACAAAGCTCGGCTGTTAGGACACACTTACATTGGAGACATTAACACAGCAGCAAATAATCACTTTGTGTCCCGGATTTTAAACCAACTTTACCAGCGGATAATAATCTACCAAACGCCATCACTGCGCTCAAGCCGCTTGAGTCAAGCGAGCAAAATCTGGACTAAATTGCCATCATGAAAGCCTGGAGTTCTTACTTTCAAAGACTACACTACTATACTAGTGCCCAAGAAAGAAATGAAGTGTGTTGACGACAGGTGTTACAGTATGCGTTGCAGTATGTGCAACCTTTACTCGAAGTAGCTGAGGTGGCAGTCAGTAGCAGCAAGTTGTCGTCGTGATGAATCTCAGTAGCAAGTAGTAGTGTTGGCCGTTGGTAGAATAAGCTAGCGGTGAAGCATGTTGCTAGGTAGTACAGTAAGAGAAAAAAGATGTTCAACTTCTCATATCACTCCACTCACTCACACTGCCTTGGAATAGCGACAGCGGACGTTCATCAATGGAGGAGGCGAGTTCAAGAGAGAACACAGCACTACACCACCAACATCCCGAGTCAATGAATGAAGTCGAATACGATCATCAAAGTTATTGAGGTTGTCTCATGGCTTCGTATTGAGGTAGTTGGAGGCAAAAGCCGAAATGAGTAGATTAAAGTTACCTAAAACTACTTCCTTGTGTCCTCCTTACTTTCTTTGGCCTTCTAGAATCGCCTGCTCACCACCCATGACCGTTTAGTCAAGCAGTGGGGCGTTTTGGCGTTTTAGGTGAACCGTGCATGCGTTTCATCATCATCCTTGAATCGTGCAGAGCCGTGTTCTTCAACACTCCCACTCACGGCTACTGCTTGGTGTCCTTGCACTGTACACCGTTCGCATCACGCAGAAACTTGAATGTCTTGGATCCTAGCGCCTTGGTCAGTATGTCGGCCAACTGATGTTTGGTGTCCACATACGTTACCGCAACCGTTCCGTCTTCGATCGTCTTTCTGATGAAGTGATGACGGATGTCCACATGTTTGGTCCGAGCATGATAACCAGCGTTCTGTGCCAGTGCAATCGCGCCTTGATTGTCCTCCCAGATCTGAGTAGCGTTCCTTTGTACCATTCCCATGTCCCGTCAGCATCACACGCGTCCACAGCACTTCCTGAACGCATAGGCTTAAAGCCATATACTCAGCTTCCGCTGAGCTGAGGGCAACCGTTCGTTGGAACTTGGACTTGAATATCACAGGAGCGTTCCCAATCATGACCATAACACCCGAGACAGAACGCCTGTCGTCGAGATTGGTACCCCAGTCCGCATCCGAGTAGGCTTCAGCCGTGACGCTGCCAGTACCACCTTGGTAGATGATTCCGTGCTGGCGGGTCGTCTTCAAGTAGCGTAGCACACGTACAGCAGCGTTCCAATGCTGCTGCCCGGGATTCTCCAGGAAACGAGAAAGTTGCGTTACCACGAATGCAATGTCTGGGCGAGTACACGTCGTGATGTACAGCAGGCATCCAATCAAGGAACGGTACGGTCTCGATCGCATCGCGCTCCGTTCTGCATCCGTTGCTGGCGCTTGCGACTTTGACAACTTTAGGCCGGTTGCACACGGGTTGTCCACCGGCTTAGAATTCGCTTGCCCAAACCGTTCCGCCACATCATCAATGTATCGCGTTTGCTTGATCATGAGCGTTCCAGCAGCTATGTCGTGGTCGATCTCCATTCCCAGGATAAATTTCGCCAGTCCAAGCTCCTTCATCTTGAAGGCATTCTTGAGTGCATCCTTCACGTCACGAATCTCATCGCTAGTCTTCGCCGCAATGATCATATCTTCGACATAAAGACAGACGTAAATGAAATCGTTCTTGGAACGCTTGACATAGACGCACTGGTCCGCTCCACAGCTCTTGAATCCATTCCCCAAAAATACACGATGAATGGTCTTGTTCCAGGCACTAGCAGCTTGCTTCAATCCATAGATGGCCTTGTTCAGCTGGCACACATAGTTCTGAGCGTTCTCAATGCCAAAAGGTACCTCCATGTAGACACGGTCCTCCAACTCACTGTTGAGGAACGCTGTGTCAGCATCCAACTGTTCCATCCGATACGAGTAAGCAGCGCAGACGGAGAGTACAACTCGAATCGAGTTCATGTTCGCCACTGGAGAGTACGTTTCGAAGAAGTCCACTCCGTACTTCTGCTTGAAACCTTTCGCCACCAACCGCGCTTTGAAGCGTACCACGCGACCATTCTAGTCACGCTTCTTGGCAAAAATCCACCTGCACCCAATGGTACGGATAGCCGTTTCTCGTGGAACTAATGTCCAGGTATCGTTCCGTTCATGTGAGAGTAGTTCAGCATCCATGGCTTCACGCCACTGTGTAGCATCTTCACTGGTAATTGCCTGAGCGTACGTTGTCGGAAGATCCACTGCGTCAATGCTTGCAGCGTACGCGAGAACGGCTTCAGCGATAAGGCCGTCCTCATCGACCCTGGCGCGCTTCGGAGATGGCGGTCCATCACTTCCTTCCGACTTCTGTTCTTCCTCGACGTCCGTTCCATCTTCAAGAAGGAACACTAGTTCGCGGGAGCGTCTAGAACGGTCCACCGGGGGATGGAACACCACTCGGTCGTCCTCGAAGATAGTCGGTGGTCCACGGTATGGGTCCAATTCAAATCCAGTAGAATCCGACCGTTCTTCTGGCATCAGCAACGGCGGTATCGTGTCCTGTTCCGGTTGTATACTTTCCATCTCTACGTCCGGTGCGTTGTTCTCAACACCTTCCATAGGTTCCGTTACGACGGGTTGGCGTTCCACTGGTGCGAGCGTGACTGCTTCATCGGCGTTCGTGGTAACGTGAATGACCTTTCCGTTTTGAGCCGGTTGTGTATTGTAAATACCGTCCACCTCACGCTCGTCCAACTTCACAGAGCGGGACACCTTGACCTTGGAAGCGTCCAAGTCATAGACACGGTAACCCTTGACGTTTCCTGGGTATCCGAGCAGCAGACACCTAAAGCTCTTAGGTTCAAGCTTCGTTCTCTTCGCCTTGTCGATGTGAGCATATCCACGGGAACCAAATACGCGTAGGTGATCTAGCGTAGGTTTCACCTTGAAACCCAGCTCAAACGGTGTCATGGTTGTGTTTTGCGTGTTCGTGGAACGGTTGATCAGATATACCGCAGTACTTACTGCTTCAGCCCACCACTCCGTTGGAACACCCTTGTAATGTAGCATACTTCGAGCTTTCTCCATGATGGTACGGTTCATCCGTTCTGCCACTCCATTCTGCTGAGGGCTATACGGGACGGTCCGTTGGTGTACGATACCGTTCAGAGTACATATCTTCATCATTTCTTGGTTCACAAACTCCGTTCCGTTATCCGATCGTAAACACTTGATGCGTTCTCCTCATTGTTTCTCATAGAACGTCTTGAACTCTCTTAGCTTTGCAGCCACCTCGCTCTTCTTTTTCAAAAAATAGACCGCCACGTAGCGCGAGTAGTCGTCCACGAACGTCAGGACATACTTGGACCACCTTTCGATGGCTTCTTCATTGGTCCCATCACATCCGTGTGGACTATCTCTAGAACACGAGACATCTTCGAGCTGGAACGGTGCGGAAACGTCACCACCGTCTGCTTCCCCTTCATGCATCCGCCGCACAAATTCTGGGACGGCTGACCAACAGCCGGAATACCGTTCGTAGCATGCTGTGTCTTAGCCAAAGCGTCCTTGTTGGGGTGTCCCATACGAGCGTGCCAAAGCTCCCACTGGCTGTCAGCCTCGGTGTATTGGACGAATCGTGCTTCTTCTTGTTTACAATCGAGTAGGTACGCCTTGCCGACCTTCTTGCCCATTGCGATCGCGCTATTATTTCCCCATATGATACATGAGGAACGCTGAAACTTCACGTTCAGGCCACGGTCGACGAGCTTCCCCACTGACAACAGACGCCGATCGAGGCCCGGGATGTGAAGAACATCCACCATCTTGATTCGTTTACCGTCTAGTCCGAGAAAGCGTACCGTTCCGCGGCCAGTGACTCGCAATTTTTTTCCATCAGCGATCGTTACTTCGATGCCGCTGTTCACGTCCTCATACTCGAACAGATCAGAGCGGTGTGGGGTCATGTGGGCAGTCGCGCCACTGTCGATCGCCCACCCCTTAAAGTGTTCCGTGCTTACGGCAAACACCGCATCGGCCTCGCCGTCCGTGGTCCGCTCCTGGAAGTCCCGCTTCATGTGCCCAACTTTGTTGCACTTGAAACATTTGCCTTGGAAACCACTGTCGTTCTTCTGACGGTTCCACTTGCGACCGTTCCCCTTGTTCCCCTTGAACCGGCCAGTGTTGACCTTGAACGCTCCTTCTGGGGTCGTGTCCTTCTTCTCCAACCGTTCACACTCCTTCAACAGCTTCTCCTTTACCTCGATGAGCGTGATGTCCTTGGCGTTCTCGATGATAGACGAGATCAGCTCGTACTCGGCTGGAAGACTGCTCAGCAGCACTACCATCTGCCGTGCCTCGTCGACAGGCTCTCCAAGTGTTTGAAGACCGACAACGAGCTCGTCGAAGGCGTCCAAATGCTTCGCCATGACCGTTCCACCATCCATCTTGAACTCGTGGAGGCGCTGTGTCATTGTGACCCGATTGTGGAGTGTAGTGCGATTGTAGAACTCCCTAAGCGTTACCCACGCTTGAATCGCACGCGTCGAGGAACGGATCTTTGTCTGGTGTTGTAGCTCCACACCCTGCGCGATGATGCCGAGAGCCTTCGCATCGTTCACTAGCCAAGCTTCCGTTATCTCGCTCTCCGCCTTGACCACCTCCAAGTGCGCCAGTAGTCCTTTCCTGGCGAGCGTCATCCTCATATTAAACTCCCAGTGGAAGTAATTTCCACTTCCCAGGAGGACTTCGGCGCGCTTGGTGCTCATCGTGAGTGTTCCGTGAGAGGCAAGGCGTTCTTGGTCTTGTTGCAGCGATCCGAGCTGCGGCTGTTAACCTATTGAGGTAGTTGGAGGCAAAAGCCGAAGTGAGTAGATTAAAGTTACCTAAAACTACTCCCTTGTGTCCTCCTTACTTTCTTTGGTCTTCTAGAATCGCCTGCTCACCACCCATGACCGTTTAGTCAAGCAGTGGGGCGTTTCGGCGTTTTAGGTGAACCGTGCATGCGGTTTATCATCATCCTTGAATCGTGCAGAGCCGTGTTCTTCAACATTAAGCTATTGCATTAATAATATTGATAGCATTTTACACAATACATTTATACCCAAAACAAAATTTGTCATACATTATCACCAAATACCTATTGCTATTTTTGCACTATTTTGAAATCCCTTTAACATGAAGAACAAGAGATTACAGCTTCCTAATCTACCATCAAATATCGTAGGCTCTCCGATGCTCTCTGGCATTAGTACCGCTCTGGCAATAATTGCCGGTATTGGTACAATTGTAGGGGTGTTAACCCATCAAAAACACGTCATCAATCGTATCCATACGTATAAAAAAAAAGTTTCAACTGTCCACGTTGGACTCCTCCGAATTCACGTACCCGAAAATTTTCACGATTTGGTAAAGAATGACGTTTTAGTGGAGAAAACCATTGAATTTGTATCCCAAACATTGTTTATTTATGTATCTGGAAGAAATACACACGAGGTGCTGAACTACATTAGTGAACTTTATGGGATGACGTGGGATATCGCCTGTGGACTGGACAAACCTTTTCTGGATATTCGGTACGGCAGTTTTTGTAATTTTGGTTTTTTGGGTCGAAACGATTGTAATGAAATGATTGCTATATTTGCAGAATTGTAGGCAGTGAAGATAGTACGTCGTGGGACAAGTTAATGCTACTGCCGAACTTGAATGCCGTGTTTGCCGAGGATGCTGTGGTGGATGTGCAACATTTGAATGCACAACGCTTTGAGCATGATGGTCTTTTTGCAGTCACATACCATCCATTGGCGATGCATGTTGAAAGGAGGCTGGCTGCCGGTGTAATTTACTTTGAGAACGAACATGCAGACTTGACGCCGCATGATCTTGTCATTTTAGGAGGAACGTTTGACCATTTACACAATGGACACAAGAAACTGCTGTCACTAGCTGTTAGTATCTGCGCGAAGCGTATGATTGTTGGTGTGACGGCAGATAGTATGTTGAAAGAAAAATCACACGCGGAATTGCTGGAGCCGTTGAGGAAGAGGAAGAGTGCTGTCCGTGCTTACATTGCATTCCTCAATCCAAACATCATTGCAGACATTGTGACGCTTGAAGATCCATTTGGTCCGGCAATTGTGATCCCAGAGCCAGCGGCTATGGTTGTGTCGACTGAAACTCTTTCGGGCGCTTCCAAGATCAACAGCATGCGCGTTAAGCGCGGATTGCCAAAGCTCCACATATTTGCATGCCGTCGCACAAAGAGCAGTACACTCAGCTCTAGCTGCATCCGTGAAAAGATTGCAGCTTCTCAAAATCGTTAAGCACTAGACACTGCTTCGAATAGCTGACGTGAACTTGTGTGATCCCCTTGTCGTATCTGCAAAAGAACCTTCAAAGCACCTGATGATGATTTTGTTTGGCACCCACGTCATTTTCGATAACAATGCAGGTTTCCACACAATTATTGTAGGGCACGTATCTCCACTACCGAACTACTGCTACGTACTTGTACTGTTTGCTTGTCGACTAGTTCGCCATCTCTCTTTTCCGCCATGTACTACCCCTTGTTCGTCTTCCTTTCCATTCTTCATCGCTTTGCTCTGATGACTGGCCCTATTATAAATGCGAGTCGGGGTCCAAACCGCCGGTAGGCACGTCGGGGACCGCATGTATTAAACCCAGACTTCGTTTTAGTGCATTGATGTCCACCTCCAATGGTACCACAAATCCATTGATCCGAAACGGAATCGTGTGAAACACAGGTTCCTCGGCGTCCAATTGCAACTGATCCGCAGTCATAGTCACAGATGTCTGTTTACTACGTGCAACTTTCCTAGGGCGGTCATTAGTCTGGATAGATTCATCATGCACTCCATTCTTGTAGCTCGATGACGTCCTAATGGCACCAGACTTGGCAGCACTACCACCTGGCGTGAGCGCTCCATCGATCGACATGTCTGCATAGTTTTGAATGAGTGGGAATCCACTAGTTCCTGGCTGGCCAAACGGCATGAACGCCGAATTATTGGGCGATACACTGGTCCCGTTCGTCCCAATCATCTCGACAGTATTGTCTGGAACATGTTGTTGTTGCTGAAACATCTTCATCGAAAGTCTCTTCTTTTCTTTTTTAGTAGTAATGTCCACAAAATAGCAAAACACCTCGTACTTGAGCTCTACCTTCATACTCCGTGCAACTTTCCAGCGTACTCGTAACAACGGATCAAAATTTTCCCTGGTCAATTGTACATACTTGGATTGTGTAGCATTGCTACTTGGTTTCAAGTAAATAGCTCGTCGTTCCTGGACATAGTTTGGTCCCAATTTACTGTAATGACGTTCCACTTTACTTTGAAAGACCCCAAAACCTTCATCGGGAATAAACGTGATTGGAATGTCATCGTGTAGTTTCTTACGAACAGCCATGAGGGGTTCTCCACATTTCAGTACAAGTACTGCAACACATTCTTCATGTTGTGGGAAGGCATCAAGACTGGAATCATCACTTCTGTCTGCTACAAACTTGAGATCATCCGACGTCGATGGGTCGATATTATCCAGACTCGACATGACGTGGATTATATATAGATTATATATAGGGAGGAAACTCACTGCTTATGTTATACGGTATTATTGTTTAATTGGAGACTTGATAGACGGGTCCTGCTGGGTCTATTTCGGATGGGCGCGTTATTTTGGGTAATCGATTCTAATTTACGTGAGTTCCTATAAAATAGAGTAGGTATTTTGAGTGGCACGACATCAATTCAATGGCAGCATTCATACTGGACCAGAGTATACCACTACGACATTCCGTCGCCGAACGATAAATACAATAAGAGTCTGTTAATCTATATGGAACCGATGGCAAGTTTAGGGCATTTGAAGCTGTCCTAGAAAGATGGACACGCAATAGCTAGCGAGCAAGAGTTTGCCATAGATAAAAAGCTCCGTCTTCTTCTGGGACTGACTCAGGTTGAACAAAATCACTCACTAACCAGCTGTACTGCCGTCTGAAATGCTCTGTCTTAGTCAAAACCGTAGCTGAGTTGCATAGAAAGCAGTCCACAGAGCGAAACCATCAACTCTTTATGCTAATGCAATGAGTGAATCTTCTTCTCACTGCTGAGAGTAAACCTTTGTCTTCCAATGCGTCAAAGCGGCATTTAGAACCTGAGGTCATCGTATCGGCTTTACGTTGTCAGCATACATAAGACGTCCGAGGCCAACGCGACAGCTCTAATCTCCATAGCAAACTCGCTCTACCTGTGCCGTCTTTTGCGCATAAAGCCGGTGGAAAATCCTCACCACGTGTTGTGAACGTAAGTTACGTGTCAAGGTGTTCCTTCGATCCTCGAACTTTCCTCCTGCAAAGTAAGAATATACAGCGATAGACAGCTGGGCGTTTGCGTCAAACGTTCTCGTCCAGCTGCCATTCTGATCTCACCAAACACACACGACTGGTAATGGGAACCAGTCGATTTCTTCCCTCCATTGCATCTAAGCAAGAGCGAAAGCACTTCGTTTCTTCAATGGGGCAATTCCCTATTACAAGAGACAATTGACGCCTATCATCGGGAACAATTCGAGTCCCAAGAAACACGTGAGTGCAAGTGGAAACCAATCAAGCACAAACGGGACTTGATAGTCTATAAACGTCGTCAACTTAGTGATAAGAAGGAGTACAAATATCGTTGCATTGGCCGCATTGATGGGACTCTGGATGAAGTTGTTATGGGTCGGTATGCAGATAACACAGCCGACTTTCGACGGATTTCAGCTATCTACCGAGAAGATATTGTCGACTGTGCAGTACTAGGTGTCATCAAGAAACGCAGTTCGAAAGACCCCTTCTTTCTCTCTTGTTTTAAGTGGATGACGGCTGAATCACTGGGCAAAAGGCTTGTCAAGAACCGAGATGTTTGCTGCTATGAACAGATGGGTATGACTCGAGACTGCAATGGCAAAGAAATTGGGTATACCTTAACGGAATCTGTCGAGCTCCCGACCTGTCCACTCTTTAATGAATGTATACGAGCAAAGTTCTCGGTCTGCTACTTGTACAAACGCAACGAGACTGGAGGTGTAAATGTCTATATGCGTGGCAAGACCGACGCAGGAGGAAAAGTAGTCAATTGGATGACCGATATCAAGTCTGCAGAGCTTTGGCTACGTATTGGACGAGCCACGCCGGTAGCTCATGCTGTCATTGCAACAACTCTGCTAAAAGCGGGACAGAACATGGAGCGTCCGTTTGTCATATCCGGGAAATGCAACGTGTGTTATGCCAAAGCCTTGGGCTTCTTGAGTTCTCAAGCAGTGTGCTGTGTGTCGTTGTCTTACGTGTTCCAGCTGTGTGACCAAGGTGCACGTGTTGAACTTCCACGACTTTCGGGTGTCGCACCATGTGCTCTTTTGCAAAAAGTGCGTCGGCCTGATTCACTAAGTAGACCTGCGTGCCCCAGAGAATATAAGGAACTCTGTCGAGTACGCTGCAGCAATATTGGCGGGGCCTGAGAGCTCGAAGATCACCTTTTGCAGCTTAAGACCAGTAAGCGCCTGCATGGACAATAGCAGCGAGGGAGCGGAGGAAGGGCGTGTCCATCACAAAGCGTCCGTGACCAAAAGCTACAGTAGCAGGAGCAACTCATCTCGCTCGCTTCGACAACCTTCTGATGGTGGGAAACATCAGAGTCGCGATGACGAAGCTTTCTATTTCGCACAGTCTGAAGGATCATGTTCTCCTGTGGAGCATCACGGTCAGGCGACACACAACAAACACGTCAAGTCTGATTCATCGGCGATACCTGCCGTGACATTTGACGACGAGCGGTTGTTACAAAAAAGTAGTCAAAGCACGGATGCTTATGGGAGACAGCATCATCATAATCCTTTACCGTTCTGCAGCGCCAATTATCAGCACTTTGCTGGACGTGACTCGGAGATACCTCTGAGTCGGTCCCGGGCAAATGCCTGGACAAACAAAGGGGATGTCTACAGCGGTAGCTGTGACAGTGTTGAGGCCTATGACAGCAGTACTTCGAACTCAAGCGCGGTACTGATGACGCAGATTGTCCAAATGAACCTCAGCGAGTAATCTCAGCAGCCGATTGAGATGGCACGTCATCTCAGCTGCAGCAGCAGCCGTTCTTAAGCTGTCAGGTAGCTGAACTGAACCAACGGCAGTACCTAGGAAAAATGTGTTTGTCAGTAGCAGACCACGTTCATCGCTTATTATTGTGCTCACTGCAGAGCAGTCATTCGTATAAGCCAAATATCATGACACAAATAGCTTCACGATGCTAACTTTCTAGGGGTGTCTTCGCTCAGGCTGTACGTAGCAGTCTGGAACCATCCAGATTGACGAATCTGACGGACTCGGACTTCTACAAGCAGTTTCTGCAGATGCTTATCCACTGCCTTTCTCGCAGACAAACGCAAAACGTATGGTAGTGGCTTATAAACTTTATCCACGATATCTGACGACGACAGTCCTTCTACACGATTGCCATACTTCTTCAGCACATCCAGTACTTCGTCTTCACGCTGCTGGCGGTGCGCAATATATTCGAGAATCTTCGTCGGTGCGTCACTTACCATCGGACCATGTCCGGGGTAAATAGCACCAGCACCACAAGCGCTCAACTTTGCTAAGGATGACATGAGGTCGGGGAGCGAGTCGAACATGCAGCTGCCAAAGCCCAAGACACAGTCTCCAGAGAACAGCACGGGGGCGTGTTGACCTTCCACGCTATCCAATAGGAAACAAACGTGATCATTGCAGTGTCCTGGAGTATACATAGTCGTCAACACACCAGAACCCGGTACTTGGAAGTTCTGTCCATCTACAAGAGCTTGAATCCCCAATTGTCGGCTCTCGTCATTACTGAGACTTAGTCGTCGATCTCCGTCTCCATCACCTTTTCTACCATCGACAGGTAGATACTTCCACACTTTGATAGCCGTGAAATGCTTTTTAAGTTGCAACAGTCCCCCTACATGATCCAAATGGCCATGAGTGATTAATAGATCCGAAATTTCTCGTACTCCATGACTTTGACACACTTGTAGCAATCTCCTGACAAAACTTGCATTTCCATCACTCGAATCAATCAATAATCGACTTGATCCATTGCCCACAATGTAAACATTTGTGCCTTCCAATGTCATGCGACTGGGATTATTGCCAAGTACTCGTAGCACTTGGTTAGGCAATCGATCGACATCAGCAAGTGTCGAGACGTTACAAAAGACTCGAGAAATCCACAATATCCAGGATTGGATACGCACTTTACAGCTAAAACGAAGAAGATACAGTACAGGAACATGTACGAGCCCATTACTGCCATGATACAATGCCAGAGGACACAGCAGCCACACACAAGCGAGGAAGATGCCACTAGTCAGGAGCAACCACCACATTATGCAAGAAAACTGTGACGTGTGAAACATGTGACGTGTGCGAAAGACGAAAGAGTGACGTGTTACAGGATGACTGCAGCCAGTCAAAAAACGTCCACACCGTCCACTTCATTAGCGGATCATCCCATCCACTATTGAGCTCGTGAGGTTAACGACGACGACAATCTCTCGGTCCGTGGTGCGTATTGCGCAACCGTTAGTCATGGGTCGGGGATCTGCTCGCTATTCGACGAGTGGAGGAAGTAGAGGACGTCGTGGTGGACGCGGCGGACGTGGCAGTGGACGTAGTAGTGGACGCAATGGTGGACGTCACGACGGCCCGGACTTTCGTGCTCCTGGTTACAATGATGGCATCACGTGTAGCGTAAATGAGTCTGTGGTTGGTATTCAGCACTTTCTGATGCCACAAGTGGATGGGTTTCATGGTGCCATCAAGCAGCGCTACTCGGACTTTGTTGTGCACGAGGTGGCAGTGGACGGTCAAGTGGTGAAACTCACGGACGTCAAACGCTTCAGTCGTGCTGCTAAGCCACAAAAAGTGAGTGAAATCTTCAAGCATCGAGTGTTTGCGCTGCTGAATGATGCAGCAAATGAGAAGATGGACATTCCAGTGTCGGTGCATACACTGGTAGGAAAATTGGCAGCTACATTGCTGGGTCTGTTCAATCGGAACAAAAGAGCACGAGTGCTGAAGAAGGAGAAGGACGATATCGAGAAGCTGAAAGAAGCTGTTGCTCGAGTCTGTGGAGAGGAGACGGCAGGGAAATTACGAGATTTTATGCTCATGTTAGTGGACGTACAGGTGAAGGAAGAGGAAGTAAAGAGACTAGCAAATAAGGAGAGTAAAAACAAGAGTCGAGAGGAGAAGAAGGACGTGCTATTTGCTGAGATGCACGAGACGGAAACGACGTTTTTCTTCCCGTCGATTGAAACAAAGGAGACTCGAGCAGCAATGCACGAAGTTCTGCGCAAATATGGCAGTGGTCTTGTGGTGTCCGATACGACGACTAACGGTGAGGGGGTGTCGGTTCTTCGAGTGCGGCGTGTGATGATAGGAGGCAAAAAGCGTAAGGATATGGACCAGCGTGGAGGAAATGACGCGGGTGGGTCGTGGCCGAAGAATCGCCCCGATTACTTGCAGTTTGTGCTTTACAAGCGCAATTTGGAGACCAATAGCGTCATGATGCAGTTGGCAAAGGCCATGAACACGAACGTATCGAGCTTTACGTATGCTGGTACCAAGGACAAGCGTGGTATTACGACGCAGCTTTGCACAATCTACCGTGGATCGAAGGAACGACTGGAGACTCTGAACCGTGCTGACCGCAAGTTAGACTCGTTCAACTTTCTCGTCGGCAATGCGACGTACGTCCCACAACGATTGAACCTTGGCGACCTGCGTGGCAACCGCTTCTCGCTGGCTATTCGTGATCTTCCTGATGACGATACGATCTCGGACGAGCAGATCCACAAAGCGGTTCACAGTTGGAGTGAACACGGCTTCATCAATTACTTTGGTCTGCAGCGATTTGGCACCAAAGCTATCGCCACACACGAGATCGGACGGGCAATATTGCAGCGCGACTACAAGCGTGTGGTTGAGTTGTTACTCTCTCCGCAAGAGGGTGACGCGACGAAAATTCGCGAGGCACGTCAGGCCTTCCAGGACAACCAAGACGTTGAAATGGCGCTGAAAGCGCTACCTCCGTACTTGATCGCTGAACGTGCAGTGCTGCAGGGACTACGTACGCATGGTATGACATCGTACGCCACTGCAATTCAGGGCATCCCTCGTCACCTCCGCATGATGTACACTCACTCGTATCAGAGCTACGTTTGGAATTTTGTGGCAAGCGAGCGCTTGGTGCAGTTCTCTAGGAATTCGCCTGTAGTGGGAGATCTCGTGATTCCTCACGATAACATGACGGAAGAATACGTCGTTGATTGCGAAGGTGGAGGTGCGGATGAAAAAGAAGATGAAGTTGCTCTGCCGAACAAGAAGCCCCGGACGTCGACGGAAACTTCACGCCCCGTGGCAAGTCCTTCCGTCGTTACTGCTGAAAACTTGGGCAAATACAGCATTCATGACGTGGTGCTTCCACTACCAGGCTACAGCATCACGTATCCGAAGAATGCCCTCAAGCAGCGATACGATGAGATCTTAAAGGTTGACGGCGTGGACTTTCAAACGCTAGAACGTGCGGCCAACTCCGAATACCATCTTCCAGGGTCTTACCGTCACGTGACCAGGAAGCCTATGGGTGTAGAGCATGAAATCAAAAGATCAAATGATTCCTTGATGCAACTCCTGACAACGGACGTTGATTACCTCACCGGCCGTTCTGCCCAAGCTTCCATTCCCGATGGAACGTATCGTGCCCTATGCTTGGAGTTCCAGCTTGGTCCGTCCTCATACGCAACAATGGCGGTTCGCGAACTGATGAAGCAAAGTAGCAACCTTGACGTGCAGCTTCAGCTGAAACAGATGCTTGATGCGAAGGCAAGCAAATAAAGTCAATGCGGTTCGCTAGATTGCATGTCGACTCAAACTCTTTGTAAGTAACTGAGATGAAGTATTCGTAAATGCCAATTCAACATGTAAGGCAAAATGCGTCAACAGCCACTGTCCGATGCAACGAAAGCTTCAGTCTTCGGTGGATTAGATGCCGTCCTCCCACTCATGTCGCTCGATCTTGCTGACAAAGCGATTGCCGCCACTACGCAACAAACCATGTAGATACGTCAGTGCAACACCATTAGCATCGACAACAAATCGGTAGACATACATGTCCTCTCGCAAAATACGCCAGTAAAACTCTGGGCGTGTGCCATCCATGGTTTGAGTGCGGCTGAGCATTTGCACGAACTCTTCGTCGTGTGTGATGCATACAAGCTGAAAATTTTGTTGCTGACAGCGCGCGTTCACAATACTGCATTGTGAAACAAGAAACACAAGCAGGGTCATTATAGAACAGCACAACTCGATACTAGTCGAGCATGGTCGTACGTACTCTGTGATTGCCTGCGCCAGACCAAATTTGTTTTCGGTATCAAGATTGGTTGTGGGTTCGTCTAGCGCCAAGATCCCACAGTTTAAACAAAAGGTCTCTGCTAGTGCCAGACGAATGACCAAGGCGGCCAGAACCTTTTGCCCCGCACTGCAGCGACCTCGCATGTCAATCGATGCTCCTGCCTTCTTCATCACGACGCGGTAGTCATACGAGCGTGCAGCTCTTGAAACCACACCCTCCTGTTGTCCACTCACTAATTCAATCGTATCGATATCTTGACCCTTGTACGTAATCTGCCACAATGAACGAATGATCGTATTGATTTCCTCCACTTTCTTTGAGTGATATTGCAACAGAGATTCATCAAGCGCCTTAAAATAGCGATCCAGGTCCGCTACAGCCATCTGCGTTGTCTCAAACTGAATCAGCTTGTGCCGATATTTCTCTTCAGCATCCTTCAAATTCGGCGCGCGGAGCTTGATCTTGTCTTCGCGAATATTTTCCATCAGCTGCTGCTTCTTTCCTGTCAACGTTGCACGAGAAACTTGTGCAGTCTGAAGCGCCGTACTGGCTGATGCAACTCGATCATTGACGTCATCTAGCGTTGGCAAATTTCCGATTTGGGTCTTGAGGTGTTCAACTTCATCACGCATCTTCTGCAATTCTTTTTCGAGAACACGATAGTCTAGGTTGTCCTGGATGTGTCGCTTGACAAGTTCAGTCTCACTAAGGCTTTTCTCCGCGCTCTTCATCTGGGGCAATAGATCCGACAACGATTGGTTTGCTGTATCCTCCTTCAGCTTTGTTTGGGCAGTACGTTCGTTCAACGATTGAGCTTCACACTCAAGTTTCTCAAGTTCTCCACGCTGAACCTGCTTGACTTTATCACTGAATACACGAAAGTCTCCTTGGCTTTCCTGAAGCTCAAAACTTTTAGCTCGTAGGCGATCCCTTGCCTCAGCACGCCGTGTGTCGCGCTCGCTCGTTTTTGAGCGAACACTACGTTCTAGCTCAGGCTCCGACTTTCTTAACTTCAAACAGGCCTCTTTCAAAACCTTCTCTTGCTCACGCAATCGACTTTGCTCTTTCACAGTCTCATTGTATTCCTTGCGCTGGGTCTCCTTCCTCAACTTTTCTTCTTTACGGTTGTGTAAATCGTTTTGCAGCTGCTGTAGCATTTCGTGAATGCGGTCCAGTTCTCTCTGTTTCCGCTGAAGTTGGTGATTCAGATCCTGCACTTCAGCTTGCTTTGCATCTTTTTCTGTTTCGACATTCGACAACGATCGACCTGCTCCATGACTTCCTGCTGTCAAGACACTCATATGTTCTTCTTCTTGACTTATAGCCACGTCGGAAGAGTGCAACTCGTCTGCAGCTTTGCACAATGCATTCAATTCGGACCTTGCCGTCTTTGCATCTTCCAACTGTTCCTGTGCTTGCTCATATGCGACTTTTTTGTTTTGCACGTCATATTCGAGTGCTTTCTGGGAAGCATAAATCTCCTCCAGCTCGTTTACCTTCTGTGGTATAGCGGTCTCGAGCTCCATCCACTTACGCCAGTTCGGCATCTTTTCCTTAATGTCTGTCAGCGTCTGGAGCGATGACCTTTCGAGATCTTTGGCTTTGTTGATTTTGTCCGCAACCTTCGTGTCATCGGTTTTTTCATTCAAGATGCTTTCAAAAGCCTGCTCCTCCTCAGGGGTCATATCACGCTCGCACAGCGGGCAACAGTGATCCTTAATTCCTTTCTTCGTATAGATCTTGAGGAACAGCACCATATTGGTGCGACGAACAACCTTATCTTTAGCATCAGCGTAAGATCGCTCTGCTTCCTTTACCCCAAGTTCAGCATCCTTTAGGCCGTGACCGGGAATAACCTTGTCAAGTAGCGCTTTCAAACCAGGCATGTGTTGCCTCTCCATTTCATTCTTTCTCACACGCAGTGAATTCAATTCCTTTTCAGCGAGTTTCGACAATGTCATATTTTCCATCAGACGTTGCTCAGCGAGCACTAGTTTCTTCTTCTTTTCATCGCAGCTGCGTTGGCGCTCAGATATAAGGTTGTCGATTCGGGCAACGGCCAACACCAATGAGGCTCTGTTTGTTGGTTTCTCACCGCCTTCCAAGATCTCTTCAAAGTCCGACACCTTCTCGTTTAAGTTGGCCTGGAAAGCTTCCTGTCTCTTTCGGTATTCGCTGCGTTTAATCTCAAGCTCGGACTTTTGGTGATCGTAGGTACGCAGCGTGGTAATCTGCTGCCCCAGGTCTTCCATTACTCCGCTGATATCGTTAATCTGTCTGTTAAAGACTTGGATCTCGACTTTCAAAGCTCCTACATCGTGCTTCTCCTTATAGTCCGCCAAAGTTTTCTCCGCCTCTGTGACCTGCATGTTAATTTCTTCTGCTTCTCGCTGAGAGTGAAAACCTGCACTACCGAGTTCTACCAGGCGGTTCTCAATAACTGTTTTGTCCCGGTTCAACGCTTCAAGACTTTGCGTCTTCGCATTCAAATCATTGCGTAGATGTTTGACCTGCGACGTTAACTCCGACAGCTCCGTAGTCAGCTTTTCGTCATCTTGTCTCTGCTTCGCGTCCAAACTATTCAGCGCATTTTGTTTTTCTTCCACAATGTGTTTGAACTCCGTCAAAAAAGCCGAAACATCATCATGCTGCGATGACAATGGCTGCAAGTGGAAACGATACTTAGTGCTCAGCTTCGAAGCCAAATCGACGAGGTCCGCCACTTTTTTCTGGTACGTGTCAATGTTCGTTTCCACTCGTGCTTTCGACGCCCGCAATACCACGTATTCCTCTTTGGCTTTATTCTGTTCCGTCTGGAGTCTCGTTCCCTGTTCTTGCAATCTGGCAAAAGCTCTTCGATGTTCCTCAATAATGGCATCATAATCGTTTAAAACATCTTCCAGCTCTTCGTCCGTGTCGCTCATAATGTTTTCAATTTTACCATATGCACGACGTGCACTCTGCGCCTTGACAACAATATCTTCCTGTCGTCTTTCCAACTTATCGTGCAAAGTTTTCACTTCCGTTCGAAGCAATTGCAATTCCTCGAGCGTTTCTTTCGCTTGGACAATTTTTTCGTCTCCTTTTTCTTCTTCTTCTCTTGCTTGATTTAGTTTTTCCTGTTTCACTTGAATGGACTCACCAATATCTCCTGCTGTCTTAACATTAACCGTTAAAATATCCAAATCTCGCTTATAGTCTTTGGAATCATCCAATCTTGCTTTTTTTAGTTTCCGAATCGCTTCCAAAGCTTTGGTATATCTTGCCGATTCAAAAATATGATCGAATCGTTTTTTCAACTCGGCACCTTCTCGTAAAGGCCAATTGGAATCTTCTTGATGACAAAAAATAACATTTTCGAGTATCGCTTTCGAGACTCCCAACATCTCGGGTATATGTTGATCTAATTCCCCACATTTGTGACTAAGTGAGACTTTCTCGCCGACTTCATTTACGACTCGGATCACCCCATCCAATGCTTTAAATTGAAGATTCTTCTTTGTTTGACGAACCTGATACGTGCGTTGCACGACCATGGCTTTTCCTGCTTGATTACGGAACCGTAAACGGATACTGGCTTTGACTTCATTCGTACCCGCAATTTTCGGATCATGCACGAGACTGTGACCACTTCGAGCTCCCGGGGGCAAGCCACCGGTACAGGCCAATTTGAGACATTCAATGACTGTCGTTTTACCACAGCCATTGTCACCTAAGAGGACAGTGAGAGGGTGATAAAATTCAATAATTTCTTCCCGATTGGGACTAAAGCTACGAATTCCACGGATTGATAACTTTTCAATACTCGACATTTTTTTCTTAACGAGAAAGAGGGAAATAAAGTGCTGGAAAGAAATAAGGAAGGTCGTATTCGGTAAGGTATTGGGAGAATCTGGGACGGGTAAAGCGGTTGTGAGAATGAATTAGAGTCCGTGTGGTAACAATATATATGACTCTAAATCGATAGTATCACTTTGGAATATGTGACTCTAAATCGAGTATTAGCTTTTAATGTTCATTCTGATTAGAATATACGTACGCTTGGCACTCGCCGCCATCTTGTCGCAGTCTTAATGATAAAAAATACTTCTCAAATGTTGGCATCATACGTCGACGAGAAGTAGAGGCGACATCTCGTCTGCGCATTGACGAGCTTATCGTCCTTCACCTTTTCTTCCTCCTTGTCCTCCTGCATCCGTCCGCATCGTCACGTCACCCAAAGCGTTACATGCCGTCCGTCTTACTATCCACCGAAAAGTCGTAAAGCTTAATCCGTTCACATACCCGTAGCGCGCTTAATGGCAACGTAGATGACGTCAATCAGACCAGAGCCCATAGCAGCCTTGCTCACTTATTGGCCGTCCTTGAACGCAAGGGTGACAGTAGCTAGTGATCAATACTGCGGCTTGAGTTAGCAAGACTCGACGACCTTTGGCCCCAGGTCAGGTCAGGCGACAAGTCTGCAGACCATTCTATTGTAGTATAAAGGAAAAAAGAGGATCTGGTGGCGTCACAAGCACTACATGCACTTGACTACATTGTGGTGCATGCACTTGACTACATTGTTGTACCTACCGCCTGTATAATTATCTAAAAAAAGGTAAAAAGAAGTCAGATACCTTTAAATCGCAATCTTCCTGCAGTTGGCAAGTGGAAACAACCTGTCAAAGTAAGTATCAACCATCCAAGATTTGCTCGACGAGATGCCTTGTAGAGACAACCTTGTACACCAACAACAACTAGATAGCATCCATATGACACAGAAAACATGCTACTACATGACGAAACGCTCTTCTACGGCAAAAGAATGTCTCTCGTTGTTTCTTATTAGCGATATGCAGTTGAGTGGTGACCCAATTGTCGCGTCTCTGCACACATGACCTAGCTGTGCCAGCCCACTTGATGTATCTTACATAAACAGCCAGTGAGACCAAAGGGGGAGAAAACCTCGAGCGAGCAGCTCCAGTGTCTTTGTGGCTTCTCTTGTCGTCGCTCGTGTCGGACAATGCAAGCTCCAACGCCGCCTGGTACGTCCTTGGTGACCTTGGTGACCTTGGAGCCACGTTTTCGACTCCTAGTCTGACCTTCTTTTCCCCTTTTAGGCTTGGCCGATGGCGCGTCACCCGTCCGTTCCCAGAGCAAGAAGCCGTCCCCAGCCGATTTTATGTTTGGTGCAACATTAGGAGAAGGAGCTTATGCTCGAGTACGTTGTGGATCGAAAGAGGCACTATACCGACGTTGCTGACACGTTTATGGCGGTGTTGTAGGTCGTTCACGCACGGATGAAGGATTCTGGGGTGGAATACGCCGTAAAGATCATGGAAAAGCGCTTTATACGGAAGGAAAAGAAAGTGAAATTTGTCATGATGGAACGAAAGGTCTTTAGTAAGATTTCGCATGATCGAGTGGTCAAGCTTTTCTTTACATTTCAGGTATGACGAGGTCTTACGGGGTTTGGAAATGCGCGCATATATTTTGCTACTTGTTGGATAATGAGGTTAACTTATATGATGTGGTTGTATAGGATAACAGCTATTTGTATATGGTGATGGAGCTTTGTCGAGGTGGTGAGCTGCTCGAAGTTATCACGTACGAAATTTTGTTATGGCTGGTCGATCTTTTGTTTGTTAGGAAAATTGACTTTTGAGTGTTATTTGATTGGTCGCTTTCTGGGTGAATAGAAAGCACCAGAAGGAGCAGACTGCTGCAGGATACACGGACCGCGCGTGCTCGCTTGAGCTGACGCGATATTATATTGCTGAAGTGGTCGTTGCACTCGAGTATTTGCACCAAAACGGCGTAATCCATCGCGACCTGAAGCCCGAGAATATTCTACTTAGTGATGATGGCCACCTCAAGGTGACTGACTTTGGTACAGCTAAGGACGAGACGGAAGAAAGCCGTCATAATACGTTTTGCGGTACGGCTGAATACGTGTCGCCCGAGGTGCTGCGTGATCAGGAAGCGTCCCGTGGCTGCGATCTGTGGGCCATGGCCTGCATGGTCTTTCAGTTGCTCGTCGGTCGACCCATTTTCCGCGCAGAAAACGAGTATCTGACTTTTCAGCAGATTTTGAATCACCCAGCCGAAGATTTTGCGTACCCACCAGAATTCCCAGCCATCGCGAAGGATTTGGTCGATCGTATTCTCGTGCAGGAGCCGAGTGGTCGGCTTGGTGCTGGCTCGAATGAAGATGGCAACGGGTACCGAGCTTTGAAGTCGCATCCGTTTTTTGAAGGCATTGACTGGGATTCCGTTGGATACACGCAGCCGCCTTACATGCCAGAGATTGGTCGGCTGCCGCATACTGAATATGTAAGAATTGGTATGTCCGAGAAGATTGCGACTGAATCATTACACTCATATCTTGCCATGCTGTGCTTAGGACGGTGCAACTGAAGACTGGCTATTCGCCGGTGTTGCCACTGAATTGCAGGTCTCGTCGGGACTTGCACTGGACCCTCTGCCTTCTCCGTACGTGTGTTGCTGGATCGTAGTATGGAGGTTTGAGTGAGCGATTGATTTCGTACACCTGTCTAAATGTTATTTGCTCAATTGCAGGGCTGAGCATGTTAACGTAGTGGAAGTGGCCCGTCAGAAGGCAGCAATACCGCCTGCAATGCGGCGTACAAGTTCGCTCTGGAACCGGTTTCTGCTGGATGACGAGCTGATTAAGATGGGCGGGCTCATCAGCAAGCGCAAGGGTCTTTTTTCGAAGAAGCGCCAATTGATTCTGACTTCGAAACCCCGTTTGATTTACATTGACCCCATTAGAATGAAGCAAAAGGGAGAGATTCCGTGGTCGGACAATCTCTACGTGAATTCAAAGAGTGCAACTGCGTTTGACGTCGTGACGGTGCGAGACGCCAAAATCATGATGAGGAGTTTTGTAAACTGACACTTCTTTGTCTATTTTTGAATGTATTGCTTCTAGCCGAACCGGGTGTACCATCTGAATGATCTCGTCAACGGGTCAAAGAAATGGATCGAGGCCATTAACGCGGCGCTAGTGTATGGAAAGTAACGAACGAAGCAATTCCTCTTACGCTTGCACAAAACGGATTGCCGTACATGTTGAGTAGACGCTGTTTGTGCAGTAGATGTTCCGTTCATCAGCATCAAAAGAGTCTGCCTCAGAGGATCGATCTCAAATGTAAATTTTCGTCCGGGCTAGTACTTCCGTCTCTCTCTTTCTGAGAGAGAGAGAGAGACCCAACACTTGATCATTTTTACGGATCAAAGATATTTGCCGAAACGAATCTGTATTAACCGATTCAAATCCTACTGAGCATCACAATGTCTTCTTAAAGCAAAAACTAGTTGAGAAACTCTACTCGTCGTCCGCGTCGTTCGCGGCATCATGAATGTTAAAATAACGAAGCTCGTACGTGTTCTTGTCCGACGCAATCACGTGCAGATAATCACGCAACTGTTGCTTTTTCAAATACTTTTTCGTTAAGTACTTGAGGTAGCGTTTGCTAAACGGGGGAACAGCTACCACCTGCAATTTCGTCTTCTCTCGGGTGATCTTCACAGCATCCCCAAGGACACCCGTCTTGCCACCAACTTTGATCCGATCATGGAGGAATTTCTCAAACGAGGCAGGATCCAGTACATGGTCATCCACTGGGATCGTACAGTCGATCGTGAACTTTAAAAGCTGTTTCTTGCTAACCTTTTTGCCCTTGTGCTACAACAATTGCATATGGTTAATTGACTGCTGACTGTTCGACAATAAGTGATAACTCTTTGTCTGTGACGAGTGTAATGTTACAGTCGACTAATTGCATTCAAGTCACTCTCACTAAGGGGCATCTCAAACAGCTTTGTCTGTTCCAATGAATATGCGTAACGACCAACGTGGTCGTCCACAGAGAAGGAAACTCTGTTTGCCCGAGCAGAGAAGGTGAACTCTGCAGCTTAGCAACTCATACACTCGCCCCAGTTTATAGTAGATACAAAAAGGGGGAGGAACTTACAGCTGAAGCCATGACGGACGTTTAATGGATCGAATGAGTAGACAAACAGACGTTCCGAGAATGAAGCAAGGAAGGAAGGAAGACCCTTAAGAAGCCGTTTCATGAATGGGTACAAGAACGACTGGAGGAGAGCTCTTGGCGTTCCATTGGCTCCTTTCGCGACATGATGATTGGATGAAAGTACAATCCCGTAGTGCTTGTATCGAAACGTCATGGACCTTGTACAGGGAGTTGCAGTGGGTGGTTCCGTGGGTGCGTGTCATCTTGTATCTGGTCGACTCGAAGAGAACCTTAAAGTGATTCAAGGTAAGCGTTTCATGAGGGAGTTCTTGCTAAAGACGAGTAGTACTAATTCTTTATTGCAATATGATATTAGATGCGTTACATTGCTGCTTACCTGCTCGCTGTTTTGGGTGGTCAGCCGTCCCCCACTGAGAACGACGTGGTCAAGATTTTGCAAGCGTCGGGCGTCGAAACCGACAAGAAACGCGTGGCTGCCATTGTACAGGCAATGGAAGGCAAAAATATGGACGAGGTCATTGCGGCGGGGAGCAAGAAATTGGCCTCGTTTGGCTCGTCTGGGGCTGCCCCTGCTGCTGCTGCTACGGGAGCTGCTGCTCCAGGTGCCGAGGCTGCTAAAGTGGAGGAGAAGGTTGTGGAGGAGGAAGAGGAGGTCGACATAAGCGGTGGTATGGGCATGTTTGCTGATGAGGAGGACTATTAAGCACAGTCACATGATCTGGTGTCGAGCTCGCGGAGCAGCAGGAAGCTTTTTACTTTTTTAGAGTAACACATTGAATCAATGGCATGCTTTGATAAAGGTACGAAGCACCTTTAGCTTGTGTGTTCAATGGCATGGAGTCGTGTGTTGCAAATAGGTTCTTGAATGCTGTACAGCTTGTTCAAACGGATTGTATGAGATCGTTCATCTCTGCTCACTTGGTCGCCTGTCTTGGTAAATGAAAAGGAACTTCTTGAGGCTTACCTACTAGAAGCAATCACTTTGACTGAAGTTGTCTGATGTTGAAGCGTACTTTAACACGAATCAAGACCTCAAACCGCCAAGCAGTAAGATGAGGAGATTCGACACGAAAGGAATCGGAATCATTCAATCAATCAAATGGTCGTAAGCAAGTTGTTTCAGCGAGGTTTCGCCCAGCGCCTTCGTTTGACACGACTACATAGTGCCCAGTTTCATTTTGCTTTTGGAAAGCCGCGACTGACCCCACCATGACTACTTTGACACATGAGGACATACGCAAACATAGGTCTTGCCACCCAGCTCAATGGCATTACAAGAAACATGATTCCGAAGGCTTTTGTACGCTGATGAAGACTTATTATGGAGGCTTATCTCCGTTAGAATATTTGAAGTGGATGCTTGCCAATTGCGACGCGCCATTATCCACTGATGCTATGGATAAGTGCGAGAGCGCATCTATACCACGTTTTTGTAGCACAATGGAGCGTTGTATTATAGTCTCATTTTCTCTTCACAGAAACTTTTAACATGCAGCATTATTGCTGCAAGTCATGGGAAAATGACCAATGTCATTTGGTTCCACAACAATCGCTTCGAAGGGTGCACTTCTGCAGCAATGGATCGTGCTGCAAGTGAAGGCCATCTCAGGATTGTTCAATGGCTTCATCGGTAGCAGCGATGGATGGTGCTGCATCCAATGGACATTATAATTTTCTTGCGTGGCTGCATGAAAATCGCGCTGAAGGCTGCACCGTTACTGCAATTGATAATGCTGCAACCAATGGCCATCTCGGCGTTGTGACGTGGTTGCATCGATATCGTTCCGAAGGATGCACTATCGCTGCGATGGATGGTGCGGTAAGTAATAGTCACGTGGATGTAGCACGATGGTTACATGAAAATCGCTCTGAAGGCTGCTCCACAGCTGCAATGGACACGGCAGCGGGGCAAGGCTATCTCGTTGCCATTAAGTGGCTGCATAGTATTCACATGGAAGGCACGTCCGCTGCGATGACTAGCGCGGCAGCAAAGGGTTTCTTGGATGGTAAAGTATTTGCACAACAATCTTGATCATGCTGCCACAAACACTTCGATCGTTGCAGCCGCAGAGAACGGTCATTTGCGTGTTGTTGAGTACCTTCACAGGAACCGAGCGGAAAAGTGCGAAGCTGAAACCATTTTCCGTGCAAAGAAAAATGGGCATCTCGATGTTGTTAACCTGTTGCTGAAGCACGACGAATGTCAAGTTGCATACGATGTGGAGAAACGCAAGGTCCTCGCTGAGCGCATACTTGCTATGGATCAAGCGCTACACTCTTTTCTAAAGCTAATAGTTCCACTGCTTGTATTCCTTACGCAAGTTGTGGCTGGATGTTTAATTCCTCGTACAAGTCATCAATGTGGTATCCGACAGGGGTGCACCCTTGATAGTGTCTATCGGGTGATCCAAGAGAGGGTCGACATTCGCGGGGTACCTCTCTCTTCTGGGTGACGAACTACTGAGTTCAAAGTGTCGGGATACGCCGATGACACGGCGGTATACCTTCGCGATCGGTCTGCGGTTACGCCTGTTGTTACAATTCTCGATGATTTTGCTAGGGTTTCAGGCCAGACGAATCGAGCGAAGTCTATGGTCATTAAACTTGACCCTCGCGGATCGGCACTGCCTTTGGACACCTGCGGCCTCACTCTTCAAGCTTCCTACGAGTCCTGCAGATACCTTGATGTTCTGGTTGGGCAACAGGATGTGGTGGCCGAAAACTGGACGAAATGCATCAGATCCTTATGGAGCCAGCTTGTCCTCGCCAGAGAAACGACTCAGACTGTCGAGCAGCGGTCTCGCCTTGCGAGTGCCATAGCGGTGCCAAAAATTACCTTTCGCGCACGATATTGTTGGCCTCCTCCAGCCACTGGACCCGATTGCAAGGCTTGATTATGGATTTTGTATGGGGCATCCGCGACGGCAGGAGGTCCCGACCTTGGGTGCCCTCCGAGATGGCTTTACTACCGATACAGCAAGGTGGACTTGCGGTGCCGTGTATTCGAACGGAACTGATGACTATGGTGGTGACAGCTGTTGGTCAATGGGCAGCTATGGTTTCCTCGAGAGATTTACTGATCGGCGACTTCCTATGGGGTTCTCCCGAGTCGGGTCCGACTTATATCACGCCATGTTGTACATAAGACAAGCACCCTCGATATCGGGCGACTTTATGGTTGAACGGTTCTGAAATTGCTGGTCTCTCCGCTGCTCGACATGCCCGCCAAGGTGAAACCACGGAGGTCTGCTGAAGAGCCCTCCTTTTTACATCGAGAGCTACGGTCGACTATGATGACAACGGTTGTGTCACAATTGATGTCCGACGAGTACTTGATGACAAACTGCGGGCCGGGATGAGGGCAGACTCTGCGGCATCAGGTCGATTTGACACCAGATGGATCGTACACGCTACGCTGAAGGACATGTCGTGGCTTAGGGATCGCAGAGGAAAGACATACGATTTGAAAGGAGCGGATTTTGCGAGGGGACATAATTAATTACCTTGGCGACACAATGTCTTCTTAGCTGACGGTTCAGAGTGGTGTCATCCGGTTCTCGCCCAAGCGCGCTATGGCTACCCAATCGATGGCGAAGCGACGGCATTTTGGGTCCTTTTGCCTCGCCATCATTTACAACTTCCCGTCACTCGTGTATCGTACAATTGAGCCGGGGGCATTGATTGCGTACTCTGCAAAAGTCCACCGTCATCATGACTGGTTGCTCAACGGAGATGGTACTTCGCTGTCTCACTTCGATACGGGAATGGATTAAGGGTGACACCGGTCACATCGATGTCGGCTTGCGATACCACTGCATCTATGGCCTGTGGAACTATTGTCCACTTTGGCGCGCATCAACGCTTACGCGTGTGGTGCACCTATGGGCTGGCCATCGGAAATGGAGGTCGCAACGACAAAAACTCAAACAGATTATCTCCAGCCGGCGCAGTGTTGAAGGCAAACGAATTTGCGGTGAGCGAGTAGCGAAACCGGACTTCCAAATGATTGCAGCAGGTACATCTATGATCGAATGGAGAGACATCCGACGGATAAGAGCTTCCTTTCCGGCCAACGCACAGACACTATATCGTCTGAAGAGTAACAGCTCTACGCCGCATGGAAGACTCATCTTTGCCTCAGGAGATACACACAGCCAGGGCCAGGATCCAATTTCGAAGAGCGGTTACACGGTTTCGCGGATCAACATACCAGCCTGGCATGGGGGAAGATGGACACCAGTTCGCACGAATGCGGTCGGCGCTTGCCGATACTCTCCTCTGCTGCGATGAACCACCCCCCTTGCGAGCGCTGCCGGTCGACAACATTTCTGGCGTTTACTACCTGCTTTTCTTCGACGGGGGGTCACGAGGAAATCCAGGACCGGGCGGAGCTGGATCCGTCATCATCCAAACTACATCTTCCGACGCACGCTGCATGCGTCTTGTGGGTATCGAGCATGGCGTATGGTTCTGCCGAAACCACTAACAATAATGCTGAATATTGGGGGCTTGTGCACGGGCTCCGACAATTCATGGGATAGTTTGCTCGTGCTCTCCCAACTTCGAACCCATCACCCTCCACGCAAGCCCCGCCTGGCGCTTCTATTTCGAGAAGCACAAGCCATAGCCGACGATATTGACGTCGCCAGCTGGGGACATCATTATCGCAACTACAACAAAATGGCGGATCGAATGGCGAATACCGCTATGGATACAGGTGCTTCCATTCAAGTGCAGGCTTCGTATGCGCACGGTGTTGTCATGGAGGCTGCGGCCTTTCTCGACAATGATGTCAACCACTGGCTAGAGGCCTCTCAAACCGAACACTACGAATTACAGGGCCCTGCGATGACCGCGAGGAACCGGATAATCTCGAAACAAAACTTTGCGCAATGTCACTCGGCTGTCCGAGGACTAGTATTACCTAGTCTTCTCACTCACTCCTCGTACAAGTCAAAGCAACTCTAGTGAAGCTCTGCAGAGCGATTCTGGCAGTCAGGCGCGTATTGAAATGGAAGCACGAATTGTTGCTGAAGAAGCCAACATTCGCTCCAAGATGCAGTCAATAGCTCGTGCAGAACTGGAATCGAGTATGTGTGCGGCAAACAAAATCACGCAGTAAGAGGAGGATACGTGGCTTGCTCCATACGCTTAAGCCGATCAAGCTCGACTATCTGCGTCGATTTACCAAGAAAAAGGAGCTGCGCGGCACAAGGTTGAGGCCGAGTTCATAGTCCACTATTTGTTAAGATTGCATTGTGCTTGATAAAGATGACGTAAATGGTTTGACTGATGTTGAAGGAGCACGGGATCTGAGCGCTAACATGTGCGTACGTAACTCGTTGTCGCTTACTTCCAACTGTAGCAAAGAAAGAGATCATTGTAGAGAGACGTGGGCTCACTACGAACTGCTACCATCCTAACGGAACACCTCGTTGTTGCTTAGACAACTCGTCAGCTCAACCTTTTGAAAGGCTGCATGGCGTTGCAAAAGCATGAACCTTCTAACATTGCAAGATCATGTAGGAATGCTACGTCAGCCAAGGTGCTCCTGATCACTTGAAATGGCTGCACGATAACTGTGCTGTTGTGTTTGCAATAGTTACCATCTCCAAAACCTAGCACATTGAGTAGATCAATTTCGACGACCATTCATGCGAAAGACATCTATCTCATCCGAACAAAGCCCTATGACCTGCCAAGGCTGAAGCCGGGGCGACCAATGGCCACTTGAGTCTTTTTTTCGGTCTTAATGACCTTGCGAGTGTCACCTCGTCCAGACTTCGTCACCTGCGGACTTATAATGGCAGCTCTAGAACCCCTGGAAGCTGAGTATACAACGGATGAGCCATTTATGATCTTCGCGACATCGTCATTTCCTGCCTCAGAGCTAGGCGTCTGCAAATTTACTTGCGCGCTGCTACTCTGCTTCATCAGCTCGCGGATGGCCATCGTCGCGTCTGAGCCGTACTCCAAATCGAATTCCAGCACTAACGCACGGTGTACTACTGCACTTCCTGTCTGTTCATTCGACATAAACCTTGCTTTGTCCGAGTTGTCCAACGAAAGTGCAGGAGCATTAGCAAGCAAGTGGTCAACATCATTGGGAATCAGAGGTTCCGTCGGGTCAGTATAGCACTTTAATTGGAACAACACGCGTGTGGGCTTTCTTACCAAGTGGCGGTATGATCCGTCTAGTAAGTACGTTTGACTTCCATCAGGTCCAAAATGCGCATTCAAATCAATCCCGTCTGTTGTAAGCAACTTTCGATACGCAGCACCAATCTCGTTAGTGGGGTACTTGATAGCGTGCCCTGGTAGTGGCAGCACCACGTCCTCGATTGAGTACTGGTCTACGTTAGCCTCCGTGAGTTCCACAACCTCCTGGATCGACTGCCTCCTTACACTCTTTCCAATCCGCTGGCGCTTCCTTGCTGGTTCACTTGCTCCAGTTCGTGACATGTTCGAGTCAACCTTCTTCTTAAGCACAAAGTCGCCAACTACAGCTGACATTGATGAGTACTTCGATATGCGCATACTCGCCATCTCATTCCACACGAAATACTGGTACGCCTCCACAAAAGATACGCGGAATGGTGTCGGAATGCTGTTGAATGCTAGCTTGTGCGCGTCAATGCCGTGCTGCTGAAGACCCTCGAGAACAGCTCGCTCTGGTACCAAAAAAGGCGGAAGCATTCGCAGAGCTGCTGCCACATCCTTGTGCTGGCGGAAGTGTTCTCTCACAGCCTTGATCTTGCTAGCTTCGCCCTCCTGGGGACGAAGTAATAACAGCACAGCCAGCTTGTAGTCTTTGCGCAACATCGCACGCCCAAGCAGGTGATAAGAAGTACTGACGTTGCCAAAGTGGTGTAGACCGAAAAAATTAATAAACCCACGCGTTTCCCAGCTGCGTACTGCTCGACGTACATCCTTCTCCGACAATTCTTTTTCGTGTTCAGGCAAAGATCGAATCACCATGGCGATGCGGTTGCCAGCACACTCGCCCAGCTCAATTTTACGTGATACGTACCGCAAGTCACCCACAAGAAACTGTTGATCTTCCAGCTTCTTTGAACCACCTGGCCGAAACACAACCTGAGCACGCTCCTTCCGTACGTGATACACTGTGCAGAGCTGCGTGGTGATTCCACGCTTATCCTTAACGTCAGCATAGGAGAACTGCGTCGGAGATATCTTCAACATAGACGCCAGCTGATTAATCACCGCTGTCGTGTCCTTATTGCGTTTGTAAAGCGTGAACTGCAAGTAATCCGCTGTAAAACATTAATAACAAGATGGCAACTCACTCGTCAGTTCTGACACGTTTCATTCCGCATAAAAAACCACTTACGTTGTCCAACAGGCCAATCCCGCTTGTTATCTCTTGCACTTGGCAGCAACTTGACTGCAAACTGAGGTCTGACACGAATGACTGCCGTATCGCTACCAATAGTAAGCGTATCCGCGACAATCTTCGTCTTACCGTATCTCCTCATTGTTTCATGGATTGACACTCGGTCCGCCTTGTCATTTAGTCCTCCAAAATAAAACGACAGTCCGTCCGCTGCTGCTAATGCCGCTTTGTTTTTATTCTGCTGCTTCTTTGACTCAAACTCGACTTTCGTCTGCTCAACTTTATCAAGAAACTGCTCAAACTCTTTGCCTTTTTTCACTCCAATCTCCTTTGTCATTAACACCACCAATTGTCGTAAATGATACGCTTCTTGAGCCTTCTGACCGAGGTTTTGCAGCTCTAATGACATCTGTTGCAGCTTACGAGCCAATTGACGCACTACACCAATGAGCTTGTTCTTATCCTGTTGACAATGTCCCGTAATCTCCTCTTTAGAGGTCCTAGTACCCACTACAAAGTCCAATACACGTTCCTGCATGACCAATTGTACGCTTTTGCTCTTCTTAGCCACATTCTGCAGCGTTATTGGCTGCTTAGAAGACAGTGACAATTCGTGCACTATCACGTCAGCAAAACGTTGCTTCATAACGCCCTGGAAACCTCTTTGACTCGGTGTTAGGAACCCTAAAATACCAGCCCCTTCTTCACTGACACAGACCTTCTCGTGATCGTTATAACCTTGATTTTTATACCACAGAGAAGGAAAAGAAGCACGAACATTCGTACGACGAAATCTCTGCTTCTGACCATGCTCGTAGCGACGTCCATTGTCCTGTCGACGAGACGTCATTATAGACCGACGATACCCAAGCTTGAGTTGGTTGGTGGTGGCTTTCATGCAAAAGTATGACAAGGCAGTAAACCAAGGATTAGTAAAAACGGAAATTAGCGAGATGATAAGGTACGTAATAGGGGAATGGCACTTGATCGAAGGATGGGAGGTGGGGATGTCACAAAAGTGAGCGCATCCCTATTGACCACCAAGTCTCACGTAACCAAACGTAACCTGCTGCTATGAGTATGGAAGCGGACAAGATACGCGCTGAGTCGCTGCTGCTACAGACCATTGAGAAAGAGGGATCTGTGGCTGATACGTATGAGTTTTCTCTATCCAATTATCTATCACATGAGCTCGTAGTCGGCGTCATGAAGTCGCTCCTAGTGGACGCGTTCGTAGTGGACACGGAGCGTTCGACGTCCTTTTATGTACTTCAAGACGAAGCCAAATTGATTTTGAAACGTGGGTCACCGGAGATTCAGGTGTACCACGCTATTCCAGTGACTGGTATTGATCGTATGTCGCTGGAAACAGCTGTAAGTGCAACGATACTCAAAGTCGGGCAAGGTGCCTGTATGAAGAAGAAATGGATCCGATTGGACAAAAACGATGGTAAATTCTACCGCAATGTTGAACACGTACAGGACGAGGTGATAGAGATGTTGCAACGTGTCGAGAGACTGGACGGGGCGATGACAGCAGTGAGCAAAGACGAGGCGCATACTTTGAAGCGTCGGAAGCTCGTGGAAGTGCGTACACGCAAGTCATATACGTTGACTAAAGGAGTCAATTTTGCTCTACAAAGGAAGAAACAGGCAGCTGGTTTGACGAAGGAGATGCTGGATGGGTGAGTGAGGAGAGAGAGAGGGCATGAGAAGGAGAGGATATTAATGCATTTTGGCTTTTTTATGGTGTAGAGAGGGGTGGAAAAAAGAGACGTTCAAGCCTTACAACTTCAAGACAATGGGGTTGAATGTTGGTGGTGGGCATTTGCATCCGCTTATGAAAGTCCGAGCTGAGTTTCGTCGAGTGCTGATGGACATGGGGTGGAGTTTGTTTCTCGAGCAAAGGAAGTGGAATGAGGAGATATTCATTGTGTTTTTTCCTTTTTTTTTGAGGTAGTTTCCAAGAAATGCCGACAAATCGTTACGTCGAGAGCAGCTTTTGGAACTTTGACTCATTGTTCCAGCCCCAGTCGCATCCTGCTCGTGATGCCCACGACACTTTTTTCCTTACTCGTGCGTGTAATAATGTCGTTCCTTTTGTGTAAACAATGAGCGTGAGGATGACAAGCGGCTTATGTTTTGTTTTTTACAGAGCCCAAGTACTGTCTGACGGTGCCGGAGGGCTACTACCAGCGTGTCCACGATATGCATGAGAACGGTGGCTTTGGCTCTATTGGGTACGCAAGGTTTGACACTGCTGATTATGAAATGTACTAACTTATTAACTTGAATGTACTTACGCTGCAGCCACGGCCGTGGTGCCTTTACACGTGAGACGTCCATGACGAATATCCTGCGTACGCACACGACGGCCATTTCGGCGCAGATGCTGTACAAGCTGGCAAACCAGCCCGGTGGTTTTACGCCGCAGAAGTACTTTTCCATCGACCGCGTGTTCCGTAACGAAAGCATGGATGCGACTCATTTGGCCGAGTTCCACCAGGTCGAGGGCGTCGTGGCAGACTACGATCTCTCGTTGGGTGACCTCATTGGAATTATTAAGGCCTTCTTTCTGAAGATCGGCATTACGCAGATGCGCTTCAAGCCAGCATACAATCCGTACACGGAGCCCAGCATGGAGATCTTTGCGTTTCACCCGGACCTGAAGAAATGGACTGAGATCGGTAATTCAGGTGTGTTCCGCCCCGAGATGCTGCGTCCGATGGATCTGCCCGAAAATGTGCGTGTTATCGCCTGGGGCCTATCTCTGGAGCGTCCAACGATGATTAAGTACCGTCTCAACAACATCCGCGATCTCTTCGGCCACAAGATCGACCTCGAGCAGACCCGATCGGCCAAGCTATACCGCTACTAGACGTAGAGATGGACGCCCGGTAAAAGCCTCGATGGAATCTGCGATAAAAGTTGATGATTACCAAGTGACAAGTGAGCTTCACAGAATTCCTGCAATATTATCACTTTCATGGCAATAGCCCAATACGTCTATTCTAAACTTGGTCAACCTGCTGATCATTAGTATCCAAGCTCTGCAGCAAGCTTCTTGGCCTCCTCCCAGAAGAGGAATGTGAAGATAGTATGCGGACCTAGCCGCATGTAGTGTGCCGCCCAGCCCTTGTAGAAGCCTCGAATACCCTCACTCTTTAACGTCTTCATGATGCAATCAATCACACCCGAGTATAACTTGCCCTTGCCATTCACCACTTTTTGGCTGTAAATCCGCGTCGACACCACATCCATCGGGTTCATAGCCATCGTCACCACCAGACCCGTCAAGATACTCGCTGTAGCAGCATATATTTCGAGTAAGATATTTACCATCTCCTTATACAATCAGCACGATAAACTTACAGCCCAAATGAGCCTTTACACCGTCCTCAAAGCCTGCAGCAACCACCAGCGTCTTTGCTTGTGTGTACGTTGCCAGCTGCGAAGCAGACCCAATCTATGCCACCACCCAACTCAAGAATCAGCACTTAAAAAGTCTACCCTCATCAAAACAAACTCTCCAACAGACCGCAGCACGTGGAATCGATGCTGTTGCACCACGATAGAGTCCCTTTAATCCGTCTGCCTTGACAATTTGTCGAAACCCGTCCATCTAAACAATCACACAACCCCCACTGTTATCATCAGCATTCCTCCACTCGACCTTCCATTATATTTTTCTTTCTCTTATACCATTCCATCATATGCATATCGTGCATTGATTGTTTCAACTGAACTAGCTGCTTGAATTCTTGCTTTTACAAGATAAAAAGGACTGCCAATCGAGGCACCAATCATACCGGACGTAGCAGCTGCACAAATGTTGCGCAATGGGAATGACATGGCAGTCGAATCCGTTGCACCATAAACCTTTTGCAATGGTTCAAATAGCCCTAATCGTGGTCCATTCATAAACACCTGATACCATATACCAGATCCAAGACCTCGTTGGATCCCACAAAGTCCTTCCGTCCGTCCGATGGTATAAAACGCATGCGCAAAATTGCGATATTGGAGAGAGACGGGTTGGATACCTCGTGTGACACTTTGAGAGAGCTCGCCCTGTAATTGCATACGCGTCTTCACAACTTCCATCGGGTTAGAGACGATACATGCACCGCTAGTGGCAACGCTGGCTAGTAAGAAGTCCATTATGATGCGACGGTCTTCCATTGCGAACGTATGGATTCAAAGTGGTGTGATGTCACTGATTGGAGGGAGTTGAGAATCTTATTGGGGCTGAATGTCCAGCAAAAAGTTATGAGTACGTTATCCTAGGAGATTGTGCGTGTGAAGTAACATTACTTTTAGAGAAAATATATAAAACATATACTAAATAATGCCAAAGATAACAAAGAACATACGAGAATAAAGTATACTTTTGACAAAAACTGGTAAGAACTTAATCATTTGTGAATTGTCGAACGCATCAAAAGGTATAGTATACGCCGTGTATCATTTCCTCATCGTGGGGCTCACTTTTAATTTTTTATTGAAATGGTATAGTTTTTGTTATTTTCGGAGTGATTAGAAGGCAAAATGTCGTCGTTATACGTCCGTGTCATCATCATCCTGAAGCTCTAAATGAATATCGGCCTCGACTATGTATGGAATGGCTTCGATGGATCTATTAAAGTGCACACAAAGTCAGAAGATGCGTGAGGATGAAGTAAACAGCCTCAGACACTCCACAAAGTACATGATCGTACTTCCTCGCCTTCTTCGCGACAGCGTAGACTGCTCCGACTTTCAGATCAGGCTGAACAAGAATGGCAACATCGACGACCGTGCCCTGGTGTGGCAACCAGTGAGTATTGATGTGTGTCATCCCGGTGATCTCCGGGATAGTGGCTAATGCGTAGCTGACGTCGTTCTTGATCTCCCTGTACGGGCGCAAATCTTTCTTACTCAAGTCACCTGTATTATTTGTGAAGTAGCCAAACTGGCCTACAGTACCGACACATGCAAGTTAGGCAAGAGCTTTGTCAGCGTTAAAGAAGTCCTCATCATTATTCGTACCGAATTGAACGTCGATATGGACCAGGACCTCAGATACGTCAGGGACCTCTTTTAGAATGTGAGAACGTACTTGCTCCGAAATCTATGATATTTTGCACAATTAGTTCCATTAGATATTGACTGTGCTCAGACTCTTTACCCGCTGAGCCATTGAAATACTCGTTCGGGCATCAAGCTAAAAAACAATCAAAACTCGTAGTTAGGCCTTCACAGCAAAGAAAATTCTACGGTAATTGACGTACGTGAACTCGCAAGTCCACTAGCGTATACGGTCCCATTCGACGAGCTCGGACTTGCGAGACGTGCAATACGTCATCAACACTACCAGACTTCAAAATGCAAATAGATTCAATACGTTAGTGAGTCAGGTAGATATTGACACCCCGCATCTACATGTTTGACGTAACGCACCACTTTTTTCAGTGTTTCGAGTACCTCCGCCTCGACAGTGTTATCGGTAAGCTCTTGAACACTGTGCACCACACACAAGCTTCCCGCGTTAGCCTAGACATCGACCTGAAGCAGAATAGATCAACAAAGACGCGTTCCTGTCGAAGCAGATTTCACCACCAGTGTTCACGATCATCGCTGCGACTGCCATACCAGCAACTGTTCAAAGCACCCGCTGAAGCTGCTTAGCGTACAATGCATTGAAACAGCTTTCATGCGGACAAGACACAGCGCACCTGGGTCAAGAAAAGGTACTCCCGCCATCGAGCCGACAATACCACCAAGAGCCACGACAGAAGAAATTGCATCCGTGCGGTGATGCCACGCGTTTGCAATCAGCACCTTGCTATTTGCCTGCTGGCCAATCTTCACAGTTGCACGAAACAAAGCCTCCTTTGCTGCAATGGACACACCCGCAGCACCCGCCGCGAGAACCCATTGCAAGCTTCGATCCAATTCTGTTGCAATCAACGAGTGCTTGAGTATACGTGTCATAAAACCAGCAACTGAGACAGCTTCTGACGTACGAGAAAGATACGGCAAGTAAAATTCCGGCGCTTTTGTAACAGTATTGCCAGTCCAGATCTCTTGGATAACCTGAAGTCCATCCGCACCGATCCCGAAGCCACAGACCACTAAAATCGCGCCTACAGACAGCGACCCCACAGCTTCGTACTTGCCATAGCCTGTCATCAATAAAGGCAACAAGATAAGCCACTACAGTCAGTAACTGACCATTGTAGATTAAGCGTGAAGAGAGAAGCATCAAGTATCCAAACCGTAAGGATGCTTCTGATCAGGAGGCAGTCGTGCCACTTTCACACTCCAGAGTGTCACAACATCAGAGAGTAAATCCGACAACGAGTGAGCGGCATCAGCAATCAACGCGCTCGAGTGAATAGCCAACCCAACAGCACCCTAATACAATTGCCACGACAACAAGAATGTACCAGATATCAGCAGCTCAGGAGTGGCAATTGAAGCTCTGCAACGACCAAACTTTGCAATTCTTCTCGTACTTTGGTCGCTGCCATAGACACGTTCACATACATCCCAATGCGTGTGATCTTCATGGCTTCATTGCCCTGGCTGAAGTGCGACACTGGAGGCGTTTGAGCTTCTTTGTCTTGCACTTGTCTACGACGACCTGATGATTCCGAGCTGAAGCTGATCTGCTGCTTACTAAGCCGAAGATCTTGTCGCCATGGCCTCAAAGTCGTATATGAGACACTGCAGTGACTTGCCACGCGGGACTTGAGCGATGCAAGGGCGCTGCCACGCACGCGATACATATTGAAAACGGTGTACCCGACCCTAATGAGGCCCCCTTTAAACCGATCATTGACCGAACAATTGATTATCATTCGATCAAAGTGAGACTTGTTACATTTTCCCGTGAAGGTGTTCCAGACATGAAATGAGTACTTTTTTCGTGAGAATGCACCAAAGTAAGTGAGGACATTCCTACGTCACGACAAAGTGAATGATTAGCTTCATCTTGTCAAGCGTTTTTACTTCCTAGAGTGGTTAACGAGAGCAGTAAGATATTTTTAAACATGACGAGACGTGTTTTTGGCATTGGCGTGAGCTCCCAGGTACGGTCCACGGCCATCATTCCGGACCCGGGGATCATGGGAACATGCGTGTATACTCGACGCTTTGCACGCCACGTGGTCACGACGACAGTCGACAGGCGGCGTTCGCAGACCTGTTACGTCAAAACGTGGGAGTTTGTCGCCGTCTCCCACGGCACTGCAAGTCTCACTTCCCATGATTCCATGTATTGGTACACGCACGGGCAAAACGCCACAGCACCATGCAGGTCTACACCGCTGCCACCATCGAAAAAAAGCAAAGAAATGACGGTTTTTATGAGGCCTTAGCCTCGCCATTTGACGGAAAACCGTCGCGCTGCTTTGAATTTTTGCGACTGGCGTTTTGCTTTATCCGTTGGACGATTTCTTGGGACAGTCTAAACGAGAGACGAGAGCGCGTGATTGGCTATCGGATATGTTCGTCCGTCACGCTCGTCATGGTCAGTTACACCCATGTGACGTACTGTCGCTGCATCGAATGTTTTGCCACACCGTTGATACTGAAGTTGGCAGGAGTAGGCGCTGCAGTTTTACGTTGTGTGTGACTCAAAAAAGACAAAGTACAGTGTCATGATTTGATTCCAAATGGGTTCTTGTTTCTCGCTACCTCTTTCACCAAGCGCTTTTTGTTTTTGGCAAGGCTGGCCAGTCGTGCTCAAAACCTTTGCACGATAGAAACTGTAATGACAACTATTCGTCGCCGTTCGGCTGCACATGTGCGACGTCATTAGTCACATCATGTCGTATTCCTAATTCTTCCGCCTTCTTACGTACGTCCTTTACAAGAACTCACTGGGTCTACTGACTGTCCTCGTCTGTCGTTGAGAGTCCCATCTCCTGTCAAAAGTGCAAGATCGTCGCGGCTAGGGGTTCTTTGTCAACTTCCCTGTCGCTCCGTATGCATGGCTCCCCCTCTCTCCCAAGCCCGCTCCCACCCACCATCAAATCAGTAGACAAAAAGACGGCTCAGGCCCACGTTAAAAGAGGACCAAGTCCCGCCCATTAGTACAAGGCGTATTAACCACAAAAAGAAACAGCTTCGACCGACAGGACGTTCCTTGTCCCACTTTGTAACACCTCGTCATCATGGCCACCGCGAAGATGGAGGAGAATAGCACGGTACGCTACCGCCTCTAGCAGGTGTATAGACTGATAGAGAGAGCAGAGTGAATGTAGACTACCGTCGAAGCATTCTAACAATCGGACTCGTGTCTTGTACCAGCTCGGTCGTCAGCTCTCCGCTGCTAATGAAGAAGCTTGGCTATCCCTTGGTCGTATTGCTGAGATGATGGGCGATGATGAAAACACAATGCTCGCTTATGAGAAGGTGTTGTCACATAATCGACTGAATGCCACGGCGTTGTTTGCCATTGGCTGCTGCTATGAAAAGGTCGAAGATTACACCAAGGCTGCCGACTGTTTTCGTGGCCTTGTGTCGCTGAATGAACAAAACTCGGACGCCTGGGGTCACTTGGGCTATTGCTGTCTCATGATGAACGACCTTACGAGCGCCCATACGGCCTATCAGTACGCCATGTATAACAACCCAATGAGTCAAAAGGATCCTAACATGTGGTACGGCATTGGTCAGCTCTATGAACGTCTTGGGTCTCTCGAGCATGCACAGGAATCCTTTGAAGCTGTTCTTCGCTTTGAGCCGAACTTTAATATGGCTCTGGAGGTGAAATTTCGTCTTGGAATTATTGCAAAACAACGTGGAGACTATGAAGGGGCACTGGAGAGACTCAAGTCGGTGCTGCACGATGTACAGGCCAATGTGCAGACTACTGAAATGGCCAGTGACATCTGGACACAGATTGGACACGTGTATGAGCTCAAGGATGAAATTCAGCTTGCCAAGTCAAGCTACCTCAAGGTGGTGGAAGTTAATCCCAACAATGCCAAGCCGCTGCAACAGCTTGGCTGGCTATGCCTTAAGCACAGTGAACACCCCCCTGCTATTGAATACCTGAAAAAGGCTGTAGCCATTGATCCTCAAGACGGAAAGGGATGGTACCTTCTCGGACGATGCTACATGGCCGTTCAAGAGTTTGAGGAGGCCTATGATTCGTACAAGCACGCCGTGACGACGGACTCACAAAACCCGAACGTGTGGTGCTCGCTCGGTGTACTATTCTACCAGTTGAATCAGCACCTGGATGCACTGGATGCGTACTCACGTGCTATCAATATCAACCCCAACATTTGCGAGGTCTGGTACAACGTTGGGACACTGTACGATACCTGCAATCAAACAAGCGACGCTCGTGATGCTTATCAAAAGGCTGCTGAGCTTGGAGCGGACGGGCAGTTTATTCGCGAACGGTTGGAGCTCTTGCGTGTCCGCGAAACTGGTCAGTCTACAATTGGCATGGCTGGCGCTAACTCAGCACCTGGCCCTTCGGAGCCGCCCACCACATCCCCTATGCCGACGTTTTCATCGCGACCCTCGGCGGAGACTCAGTACCAAGCACAGCAGGATGGAGTCGCTGCGCAAAGTGCTCAACCCAACGGTGTTTCGTCTGTAAGCCAAGGTGTACCGATGGCGCACATGTTGCGCGGAAGCGAGGCACCCATCAACATAAGCATGAGCATGGGCAGTGCACCGACCTCAAATTCGATGAGTGTTAGCGGTCCTGACACCAACAGCAGTATGGCACGCGGAGTGCCTGTGGGAAGTGCTGGTATGAATATGATGCGGGGAATGGGCCGTAGCGCCCCGATAAACGGTAGTGGCATGATGGCACGCGGTATTCTGGGCGGAATGGTACCTGGTATGCAGCATCCGCCGCAGGCTCAGCAGATGCAATCGCAGCACCCTCAGGCCCAGGCACACGCACAAGCCCAGGCACACGCACAAGCCCAGGCACACGCTCATGCGCAAGCCCAAGCACAGGCTGCTCAGGCGCAGGCTCATCACCACGCTCAAATGCAAGCCCAGATGCAGGCACAGCAGCAGCAGCATGCGCAGGCTGTGCATATGCAGCAGGACGGCCGTCGAGGAATGCCCGGCCGGCCCATCAAAGAGGAGAGCAAAGTCGGAGGAATGCGTTACGCAATGGATGGCGGTGACCGTAAGTTGCAGGCACCACCGCAGCGCCTGGCTGGACTAAACCCGAAGAATCTGGGTGGCCCTGCTGGTGTTCCGCAGAGCGGCCGTCGCGATCGCTTTCCAGTCCCGATGAGTGACCCGAAACAGCACCAACACCCGTCGCTCCAGCCGCCCCCCGGCAGACGGTAGAGTGAGCGTTGGTGCCGGTTTCTGCTGCGCGCATCGTCTTCATCTTTGCGTATGGAGCCCTCAGGCTATTGAAGCGTTCGGGTTCAACAAGTAGTTAGCGTGCGTGTTGAAGAGTTTGTCAAGCACAGAACGTGATAAGAAAGAGTGACATGGAACTATATACCTTGTTGATAAGTACTTGTGATATCAACACGTTTGAAGTAGTTCCAACAATTGCTACCACGAAATAAGTCCTGGCCTTCCTACTTCTTCGGCTCGCGCTGACGGATAATCTGACCCTTAGGGGCTTTGGCACCGGGCCGCAAATAACGGTGTTTTTTGTCTGAGGCTGCCACCTCTGACGGCTTTTGTACAGCTTTAACCTTGATCTCGGTGCTTTTTTGTTTCTTGTCCTTTGTTTCCTTCTTCTTGTCAGGAAACATGTACATGTCTGGCTCCTTGCCAACCTCTTGGCGGTAGTAATCCACGTCGTCCAATTCAGAATCGTCATCCCTACTACCATTGTCGGCAGTAGTCTCATCGCGCTCATCATCATCTTCGCCCTGCTCACGCTTGCGCTTGCGTTCCGCCTTGCGCTGCTTCTTTGCATCTTTAACCTCTTGCTTCTTAGCCACATTCTCATCCTGCTCTTCACGGCGCTGGCGCTTGAGCGCCACAGCCGCTTCATGCTTCGCTTTCGCTTTTGCAGACTCCTCTGGAGTCTTGGTCTTGTACGCGTGATACAGCACGTCACCCTCGCAAATGCTGCGTTCGACCTTAGTCAGACTAAGTGTAAGACGCGGCCCAACCTCCGTTAAGCGCACAGCACTCTTCTCTGCTTTGCGATTGCCACGACCACGGAACGAGTCCGGGAGCGTCACATGCGATGCCTCATCGTCCACTTCGCTATCCGAAGCTGAGCCAATCCCAGCACCGTTGCTCAGCACGTACTCACTGATATCCTCCAAATTATTCAAGTTTGGCACCTTGGCCTTCACAATTGTTTTTGCACACTTTGACAGTCCAAGTGGCGCTGCACGAATCACATACTGACGGAACTCGACCGTATCCGTCTCTTTCTCGTAGTTAAATAGCACCACACGTTGACATTCCGACAGTGCCACCGTCTGCACGTTAATAGCTGGAAACATGTTTTGGAACGTCACGTTCATCAATTTAATATGGTCATCGGGTGCTATAAAGTTATTAAGCACCACCAATGGCTTGGACTTTAGTGCCTGTGAGGCATCCACCGGACGTCGTACGACCAAGTGCATTTGACTCATAAGCGAGTACTTGATCACCTTGAATGACAGTGTTGGTCCTCGTGGAATACGCGCAATCTTGAGGTTGGTGCCAGCTTCTGTATTTGTAAAGAAAATGAAGTGGGTGACGCCCAAAGGGGCACCCACATGCACAAAGTCCTTGAGCGTGTTCTTGCGCTTCTCGCGAAGTTTGTCAGCCGTGTACGGAGCCATGACGCGTCGCATGTCTTGCACTAAACTGCTCACAACTCCTGGTACTTTGCCCATTTTAAAGACAAAACTCATAGGCGTATCATCCTTTTCTACTGTAGGAGCTTCAACCACATGTGTTCGGTTTTTTCTCTGAATTCCACGGCAATCGAGAAAAACAACAAGAGTTTTAGTTATCAGTTTCAATCAAGTCGTTTTCTACTTGTTGCACAAAAGTAACGAGGTGATAATTGCATGACTAGATAGAATGGAGAGTTAAAAGATGGAAAGACGTACGCGTTTGCCTCCTTTACGCGGCATCCTAAACTCAGATGACGAGCTTAATTGGTTTTGATTGACTGAATGGCTGGTAGCTGTGGATCACACCAGTACTGTGGTCCACACATGTATCAATTTGACATAGCTACACTTTTTGCACGCCTCGTCTCATTTCAGTAGTGACACTTGGACCGGCTCACCCTTCGAGGACGAAGTGATGTGAAAGGCTAAACTTAGTTTCGAGCAACGTTTCCGAATAAAATTGCAACCAAAAAGCAAAGAAGCTAGTCAATTTTGTGCTCTTGCAATGCTGGATGCCTGACACGAAGGCTATTTGCTGCGACGAAAGATCAAGTACTAAGAAAAAAAAGGATGTAGGAAGACTGCATTGCCCTTCAGGCGTGCATTGGAAGCTAAACATGTAGAGTGAAAGTAAAAAAGGGAGCTTGATGATTTGCAGGTTCATCTCCAATATGAAAGTTTTACGCCAAGGATGACGCGAGTTTTACACTTTTCATGCATCAATAGACTACCACTTCCTCTGCATTTATTATAAAGCTTAATGCATACTCCTTCTCTTTTGATCGAAGTTATATAGATTTTGATTATGCAAGAAACATCACAAGTGGTCAAGCCAAAAAAAGGTGCTGCTTTTTTAATTTAAGCGAATCCGAACAAACCTGAATGCAATTCTGTCCAATCAGCAACTACATAGTTTTGGTTGGCTGCGAGAGCCTGGAAGTTCCACATTTTGCTTTCTATCGTTCGATCATTTACTGATTCTGTGGAGCATCAGCAGCTGAGAAACGAATCAAGAATGGTTGCTTCGAAGAAGTCGGTAGGGTGCACTCTTTGCTTAGCGAACATACTACACAGTGCAATGCCCATCCGATGGAAGAGGTTGCGTATCGGTCGCTTTGTCTAGTTTTTAGGCTCGCTCGAGACGTTTCTGCAAAGTTGGATGGGAACGAGTTCGATGGAGGCACAACGAGTCTCATATTTACTCCTTGTTGTGTTCCCCTTATGAGCAGAAAAAGTCTTCGGACAACATCAACTCGCGTCTGCAGCTGGTGATGCGATCCGGCAAAGTCGCTTTGGGTTACAAACAGACGCTCAAGAACCTCCGCAGTGGCAAGGCCAAGTTGGTGATTATGGCTTCAAACACGCCCCCGCTTCGCAAGTCGGAGGTGGAGTACTACTCGATGCTTGCCAAGACGGGTGTGCACCACTTTTCAGGCACCAACAACGATCTTGGTACGGCTTGCGGCAAGTACTTTCGTGTGTCCTGCATGTGCATCCTTGATGCCGGTGACTCGGACATCCTGCGCTCCATGGCGTTGGAGAACTAGGTGCTTGTAGCTTAGCACTATAGCGACAGTAGCTGACGCAGAATGACATTCTTTTGGAGCTTCATTATCTATTTTCTTCTTGCTTTGTTGATACTTTGGACTGTAACGTCAAGTAGAATATGGGTTCAAATTGAATAGGTAGAGAGTGATGCTACAGCAAAAGATCTCTTAGCACACGTAGCTGAGGACCATGGTATGTCTCTGAGATTACGTCAAAGTCCTTTGGCTCGTACGACTCGAGCTCGACGAGCTTTTCGTTTACATCCTCTGTGACAGCTCGATAATAAGTGCAGTCACGTCCTTCGTTGGAGTCGTAGGGCGGTGTGATGATGTCTAAGAACGCACAGCCAATATCATCACCACCGACGAGTTGGTGTAGATTACCGCAGTCTGGCAGCAACTCCGTCGTGTGCGGGGCTGTCGTGACCTTGTCCATACAGAGACGTGCCATGTACTTCTTGCCGTTTAGTAATGCACCGACAAGATCGTAAGTCTTGACACGCATAGATCCGTACAAAACTCGCGTGATGACACTCATCCGTGGATGATCATGCAACGGAATCGACACACCCGGAGGTAAGATAAAGATTCTACATATACAAACACATCGGTCAAAAGGCATTACAATGACAAAACGTATCAAGCAAGAAGGAAAAAAACAACAGAGTCTACCCGATTGAAACCATTTTGTCTTCATAGACGTGTTTGTAATGCACGCGCTTCGGACGCTCCGGTCCGCTATCTCGAGAGCCTGGCACCTTTAGCTGGACTATTTACACAGACAAGAGCTGTAAATAAAAGCTGTCTATCACTAGTCAACCAATGTCGATAAATGTAGTGTACAATTAGCTAAGACGAGTTGGTCGCACAACATTTTAATAGGCGCAATCTCCTCGAGTGTGAGGGCCTGAGGAACGCCGTCGTACTTGGCGATAGTCTTCGCTAGCAGACCTTGGATGCGTTCAAGGGCCTTTTGTCCCGCTATCAAGTTCTTGTCACGTCCGAACGAAAAACGCCGTAACGCGTTCAAAAAGTCCATTATTTAGGTGACTACTTGCTGTATTTCAAGTCTAGCATTGTAGCTAATCTCTTGATCAAACGGATTAAGTTGCGGAAGAGCAACTTCAAATAAAGTTGCGAGTCAGATGCGACAGCGGGTTCATGCTTGAAGTGTCTGTCATGGTTACCATTGCGTGCACCGGCGATTGCGTTGTAAGACGGAGTGAGCAATAAGTGACTGCTCTCTTGTGAGGTGAAAAGTCGCCTCTGCTTGGTTCGACACTTGCAGCAAACGTGCAAAGAGCGATGTCCGATACTGGTCCGTGTCGTCGTCGTCGTGGTAGTGCGAGGACGACGCCGTCGAGGTCGTCGAGCGTGAACTGCGACGCAAAGTATCTGCCAGGTCCTTGTCAAACGCCCCGATCGGTTTGCTCTTCTTTCCAATTGAGTTGAGCACATCTCGGCCTTCACACAACAGCGCGTCCTCGTCGTCGTCTTCTAAACTCGGCGCCCTCTCCATCGACAAGTTGGAGACGCGGACATTGCTGCGGTTGCTACGATCCTGCAACTGTGTCGATATTTTTAGAGTAAAAGCTGTCAAAGAGCGGTCACTGCCTGGGATATCCACGTCTTCAGGATCTTGTTTGACTCTGCAAAAGATGTTGTTCCTGTCCGCCGAGCATAATCCAGCGGCGTTCAAGTCATTAGCTTCAGCACGTAGCTGATCGATAGAAGTCGTGTCCATCTTGGAAATGCACACACGACAGAACTCAGCATGTATCAGATGAGAACTCGACGTTGCGTCACGCGCTAGAACTGTTTCCTTTAAACGACATTTGTTGCAGACATATTTAAAGTTGCAACCCGCGCATTTCTGTAAATTCTCAAAAAACGACGTACTGCCTCGACACACGTCGCAGCATCGGCGAGAAGATCGTCGTCTGTAATGTCCAGAAGGGGCTACAGTCATCATTTCTGCAAGCTTCTTGGCTCGTGTACACTCCAATGCATTGGTTACTGCTAGCAACAAATCCGATACTGCCGGTGTAGAAAAGTATGATAAGGCCGCATGGTCTATCTCGCCCTGCATGTAAACCCCCACTAGATTATCCTCCAGCTCCTCAAACACGTAACACAATGAGGTTTGTACCCGCTTGTGCATAGCTTTGTGAGGATACTCAGGGAGATCTACCGACTGCATGACATGGTAAGCCATCCGTTTCCCAGTCGTCTGATGCACTAGCCCCATCTTGTCAAAGTAGCACAAGTCTCGATTGCTTGCGACGGAGAGCTTGAGGGTGGTCCATTTGATCCCTGTGAAGGTGTACGGCTCACATTTTGTCTGTCGTTGTACTTTGTAGAGCACCGCACTCTCAGCTAGACGAGGACACTTGATAGCGTTCATGAGCAGCATCTCTTCTGTATTTTGGCAGTTTATCCCTTCCATGATGTCGTCGAAGCTGCCACGAAGAGCACCGACACAGAGCAGTGGAATGGGCTCGGTAGTTTGCGGGTGACGCCCTCGATAAAGTCGAACGCCGTGTCGAACTCGAAGACATTTCCATCGTGTAGGATTGACAGTGAAGTTTGTCTTAGTGTAAGCTGCAAGGGTCTCAGTCAGTGCCTTCTCCGCACGATCGTGATAGCGATCAAGTTGAGGTAGAGCTAAATTTACTGTTGGATGTTTGGCTCTACGACTGCGGAGTGACATGGAGAGCGATGGCACTGGAAGACGATGAAAAGAGCGCTGTGAAGACCGGGAGCGGCTGAAAGTCGGTGTCGGCTGTGTCATCCTGATGACAAATTCAATAATAACAAAACCTGGACGTTTAAAATCGATCCCATGTTACCGAGAGGAACGTAATGGCGACATCCAGAGTCAGGCCAGTACCGTAGGAGTCAGACGAGACCTTTGTTGTAGCAAGTGCACTACTTTTTGTGCACAACGTAGACTTTTTCGAATCGTCACGTAATCGTGTGAAGTCAACACAGACCACGTAACTCGAGATTTCAGCGGTTTTTGTCTGTTATTACGGGAAACGGCTTGATTCTTGACGGCAACGGTGGTAGAAAATGTACGAACAGTTAGTTGAGAGTCGTGTTGATCTTAGTCTTTCACTTCAAGGTGGACTGGATTGTGGGTAGAAACGTGCCAGTTGAAGTCGGTGCAATATGTACTTTACCACTGTCGGCTGTGGGTAGGTAGGTGGCAGGCGTATCAGTTACTATGGCTGCCACGACCAAAGCTGGCATGACCAATGTCTTTGGAAAGGCAGTGCTGCGTAGAAAAGTCCCGACAATTTCGATTGCTTGTAGAGGTTGCTTGCCTGTGCACGGAACTCGTAGCAAGCAAATTCTCTTTCTTGTAAAAGGGCTATCGACTTGAAGTTCTCGACACGCAAATTCGACCTTAAAAATGACATAGCGGAAGGTGGCAAACGTTTGGTGGTAAACAGTGTTCAAGTGTTAGGAGTAGTACCACTGCATTTATGATATCAAGACAAGTCTTTGATCTACATCAACGTCCATGACTATCCTGTAGAAATCACAGAAGCACATGATTCATCATGTAAGGTAGCCGCCTCATGTAACCTCGGTAATAAATGATGTGTTGCATGCCAAAATAACATGAACGCTCAACCTCCCATGTTCTCGGGGACACTTAAAGTCCAAGCTTGCCACGTCTTCTGGTGCGTAAAATTCCGTCCGGTATCCCCATCTATTGCCCTCTAATGTCTCGTTGCCTCCAGGACGAAGACGCCGGTGCAGTTAACATATGATCGACAGGATTATCGTCATGCGCTGCCGGTACTGCTTATCCGACGACCAAGTATTCTCGGCGGAGCATCCCGCATTCCTCTCGATCCGTGCATCCACCCAGTCCGTCTACTATGTATGACAACAAAGATGGCGTCCAAGCTCGAGTTTGCACTAGAGTATGGATGGCACACCAAGCAAGTTCGTCTGCGGGCACCCGATGTCAAAACATACAGAAAATGGATCAGTCTTGTAAGAGATGCACTAGAGTCCGGACGGAAACCGCTTGCAGCTTGCACAGCTGAACGACCTCCCCAAGACCTTGAGTGCTCCAGTCTCGCATCAACTGCCAACAGTAGCCGCTACGGTATCTCAAGATTCCATGCTCCTATCCAAGACGAAGTACTTGAAGGAGAAGGAGGAGGAGGAAGAGAAGAACCACATCTTGATCATGACCTATCCCACCATTGGCAACACCCTAGTGAATTTTTCGTGCTCCATCATACTCCCAAGACTGGAAACCTCCTTCTTGTCTCGCCAAGCAGCGCAGTCATTGAAAACTGTAGCTGCGATCAATGGCAACGGGGTAATCATTTACACGCAACCTCTGCTTGGAATCGACAGCCTTTCTCCATCACGTACATCTTCAGACCAGTTTTTGGCTGTAATAACAATAGCAAATTTATAATCCTGTAGCTATATCGAATTCAACAGGGGATATATGACATCCAATGCGATCCTGTCATTAAATCGGGGATTACCAGTCAAAGCCAATCATCACAAAACTATGAAGCTGCTCGAGGCACGGGTGCAATTCATCCGAGCAGGTGCTCGCTCAGCGCGTACCGTGTCAAAAGTGTACTTACATCCTAGTGATATGATCCATTTTGGCTTGGAATCTGGGGCTCACGTGGAGCTTTACACGTTTGACAAGGACAATGATACACGAAAACTGCTGCTTTGTGGACTGGCGTGGCCCATGGACAAGATCAAGCGATGTGGCGTTGGTCTCAGCTCGATATGGGAAGCGACAGTAGCGAAGAAAGATGTTGCAATGGTGACGGTCCAAATGCTACAGAGCTCCATCCCGACAGCCAAGAGCGTGACGTTGCAGCTGGTGTCTAGAGCGTCAACACGCGAACGGAAGCTCTCGGAGAAGGAACGCACGCTGTTGACGCGGTGTGTCGCCGCTATGATTGACGGGTCTTTGTTGCATGAGGAGGCGTTGATTTCGCTACCTTTGCATGGAGTGAGCACTGTCTTCGAGGTGCAGAAAGTTGATGGAGAGACGGACAAAAACCAAAGGATTATAAAATTCATGGCGGCAACGACAGTGTTTACGATACTTTGGGACAAAATGCAGGAAAGTGATGTGCTGGGAAGTAAGGATAGCAGCTCTACTGAGATGGCGGTGAGCGCAAAGCAAGACGGGTTTGCGGCCATAGGTGGTCTGCACAACGAACTGAAAGCTGTTCGAGAGGTCGTGGAACAGCCGCTCACAAACCCAGAGATATTTGAGCGCTTTGGTTTGCCGGCTCCAAAAGGTGTGTTATTGTTTGGTCCACCTGGCACGGGTAAGACATTGATTGCGAGGGCCTTGGCACGGGAATTGAATGCACGTGTGTTCACGATCAACGGACCAGAAGTCGTCAGTAAGTTTGTCGGTGAGAGTGAGGCGAATTTGCGGGCTGTATTTGCAAAGGCTACTAGTGAGGCTCCGTCACTTGTGTTCATTGATGAACTAGATGCCATCTGCCCGAAGCGCGACTCCCGTGTGGGCGATATGGAGCGACGTCTGGTGGCTACATTACTTACACTAATGGACGGATTGAGCTCTTCTCGTCAAGTCGTCGTGCTGGCTGCTACTAACAGACCCAACGCCCTTGACCCCGCAGTGAGAAGACCAGGCCGTTTTGACCGCGAAGTTGAAATTAAAATTCCGACAGCCAACGACCGTCTGGCAATTTTGCGCGTAGCTTTAAGACGGCTGCCCCATAACCTCACCCACTCAGAACTCCTGGAGCTGAGTTCAAGCGCCCATGGGTATGTTGGGGCTGACCTTAGCGCTCTTTGCAAGGAAGCCGCACTGCTAGCGCTTCATCGCGCATTCGCGAATAGTGCTCAGTCGAGTGGGGCTGTTTTAGCTGAGAGTACTTCGCTCCCACCCTATCAAGTAACTCTAGGTGATCTGAAAGCTGCTATGCGGGGAATTCGACCAAGTGCTTTGCGCGAGATTTCAGTGGACGTGCCTCGTGTGCTATGGCGTGATATTGGTGGTCAGGATGCGCTTAAGCAAGCTCTTCGGGAGGCGGTGGAATGGCCACTGCAGCACCCGGAAGCGTTTGCTAGGATGGGTATTCGCCCTCCAAAGGGTGTGCTTTTGTACGGCCCTCCGGGTTGTAGCAAGACACTGACAGCAAAGGCGTTGGCCACCGAGAGCGGTATGAACTTCATTGCGATAAAGGGACCGGAGCTATTTAGCAAATGGGTTGGGGAGTCAGAGCAACAAGTACGTGAGGTGTTTCGAAAAGCACGCGCTGCTTCGCCCACTGTGATTTTTTTTGACGAAATCGATGCACTTGCCAGTACTCGTGGAACAGGAGGCAGTAGCGGCGCCTCCGACCGTGTGCTGAGTCAGCTGCTGACTGAGCTGGATGGATTGGAACCACTGAAGCGTGTTCTGGTGGTAGCTGCGACGAACCGGCCGGACCTTTTGGACCCAGCTCTAGTGCGACCGGGCCGCATTGACCGTGCACTCTACGTGTCCCCACCAGACGTTTTTGCTCGCGAGCAGATCCTGCGTATTCACACTCGGCAAACACCGCTGGCGTCAGATGTGAGCATGACTGAACTAGCCATTGCAACTGCTCGGTATTCAGGTGCTGAGCTTCAAGCTCTCTGTCGTGAAGCTGCTCTTCATGCGGTCGAAGAAGATCGTGCAGCCATGAATGTAGCAAAGCGTCACTTTGTGCGCGCACTATCAGTGGTGACACCGCAGATTGATGATCAGATGATGGCATTCTTCGAGCGATTCCGGGACGAGCGACGGAGATAGGAGCTCCAGGTGAACATCTTGTGTTGTTTGGCAGATCACGAGATCCACTATAAGCTTCCTACAGCGTATATAATACACACGCAAATTCGTGCATCCCGAGTGGAGTATTGATTACTGGCGTGCTATCCCAGCTATTGAACAACATCGAGTCCGCTCATTCCGATTTAAATTTCAGCGACGCAATTTGCTGGTAATTCTTTGCTGCTATGTGCATACTTGGTAAACCCCATCATGCGGTTTCGATGCAATGAGACTACAAGGTGGAGATTTTCGTGTAGCGGTATCTGTTGATAGATTTGTTGATGTGGAAGGAAGTTGCAGGTTACAAGTACACATCCATCTCAAGTGTCATGCTACTACTGCTTTACGATTTCTGTGATGTTGCTATCGAAGGTGTTTCGGAGAGCTATATACACGCATGTTTGGGATTCGGATTTGATTCGAGACCAGACAATCTTTCATCATAAGCAATTTCAGTAATAACCATTTAGCACCATCAATAACCATAGGAAGTTGCTAATGGCTCCATCGACATCTGCTGTCAACTACCGGCAAGTACGCATACAGTATCCCTTCTCACTCGAAAACAACAGCTAAACAACAAAACGAGATACTTGATCTGAAAAGACTAGTATTAAATGAAACAAACTGATGACCACAACAGGCAGCAAGGTAAAGAGAATAGAAGCAGACACAATACCACTGCATTGCACCATCTCAGAAGAGCGCTCACCAGCGGTCGCTCAAAGCCCCCACTGTCCGTGTCTCTGATCGTCACTTTTTCACCTGTCAACCAGTACCTGATCCCTGTTTCACGCCATATAGGCTTGCATTACTTGGCTTCCGTCCCCTTTGTAGCAGCCCGCTCGCCACCGTTCCAGCCAAGTGTTTTTCATCTTGTGCCTATTCTTCCTTCTTGACATCCAAAGCTTCAAGCGCTTTAGCAGCTTCATCACCTGCCGACGTATCAGCCGCATCGTCCCCATTCTCCAGCTTCTTGTTGTTCAACTTGGCAGCATCGTGCATGTCTTTAAACTTCAGAGCATTCTCGGAATTGCCAAAACGAAGGGCAAACACTTGCGCCTCCACGACGCCTTCGGCAAAGTCGTAGCAGCTAAAAACCCACGCCCGGTCACTACCCATATTAGGCGTCAGATCCGTACGTGCTTCAACCAGATGGTTAATCAGAATCTTGTGCGTCTTTTCTTGACGCATGAGCATGCGCACTTTCTGATGCTCCTTGTGTTTCAAAAACCGGACATCGCCCACACCACGTTCACACCATGATTTCTTCCCCGTCCCCTTGTCTAACAACGTCTCACGGTAACAAAAAACCTTGGCTCGCCTAAAAAACCAAACAGATGGCATCAAAGAACCTGCCCAAACGAACGCCCAATCAAACGCCCAATTAAACGCACTGTTTGAAAATGACCTCCTCTTCCTCTTCGCCAGTCGCGACCTCGACTTCATCGAGCTTCACTACCGGCTCAAAGTAAGCCTGAGGTTCCTCGGACTCTGGAGCAACTTCCGTCTCCTCGGTCTCGACCTTGGACGTAGCCAACTTTTCCTCCTCGACCTTGTTTTTAACCTCCGACATATTTGGGATTTTGCCTGCTGAGAAAAAGACTGGAGGACCAGCGTCGGATATTCCAAGCGCGCGCTCAAATGCGACGCGATACTGGAGAATTGTATCATGGGTACGGACATAAAGCGGCTCACTGCATAAAAATGAGGGCAAAGCGCTTAAAAGTGAAGCTGCTACTTTTGCCCAATGACAAGGATCAAATAGCTGCATGCATGCTATTGGCTGAATCGATTCATGGCTACACTATCTTGTCGTTGGCTGAAATCAAGGTGATACAATCAAATCGCATCACGTCGCATGGACGCCAAGAAGCGCCAAGTATCAGCTAATGCCTTGCACCGGACAAAGCCGCATCGATCCGTCCGTGACAAGAGCGAATTTTTGAGTGTAGAAGTAGGCATGCGTGAGTTCAAGAAGCGTTTGGCTGCAGCAACTGTAGAGCCATACACTACTCTTACGACAACAAATCAAGTAGAGGAGTTAACACAAGCCAAGCCAAAGACAATCAAGACACGAGTCAAGTCAAAGACTGCAATTGAAGTGAAAAAGGTCCCAAAAAAGAGCCGGAAAACTGCTACGAAGATGGAAAAGAAAGCGTCCATGCCGGTAAAGAGACCGACTCGAGCGTCAATAAGACTTGCTGCCTCGACGTTGTCACTGGCTCAAGTGAAGCTGCAAGTGAAGCTTGAGCAGCAAGAGAGAGTGGAACATCGTATCCAGACACTGTGTCGTGACGAGAAACCGATTGCGGCTGATTCAATGGCTTCGGCAGTTGTCGCTGCATCTGCTCTGTCTCCTGTACGTCCTGAGGCATCAGTTGTCGTTGCTACGGATGAGGTTCAGGATGTGATTGGAAACATGGTGATTGAAGAAGAACTAGCGTCGAGAAAGCCGATGATGTCAGTGGGAAATGGAGCTCAAACATTTACGTCTAGTGTATTGTCAACTACTCGAATTCCACCCAGTGCAGGACCTGTCGCGTCAAATGAGCTGCAGCTTTGTCCAATCAAAAACGAGTTTATTGCGGATGACTTGGAAGAAGACCTTGTATTTGCAATGGCACTTGAAGAGACAGAAAGGAAGTTAGCAACTCCTCAAAAACCATCGCCTTTTAGAGAAGCGGAGGCTACAAGTGACGTAAATATCTTAGCAACATTTAATTCTCAGGTGCCGGTTGCTTCTCCAGTTCAAGCAATATTGGCAACTGTAAACTTACAACCCGCACAAGTTTCTACCGCCAACCAGCAACAAATGATCAAGACGTTGATGCAGAGCAAACAAACAGAAGCGATATCTGAGGTCTTGGAAGAAATGGAACGCCTGAGACGCGAAAACAAGCTTCTCAGGCGGTCCAACGAGCTTCTCCAAGCTGCTGCAATGCCACCAGCGCAAGCAAAGATCTGCGGTTCGTCTGGTCATTCCAGCGACCAAGACGGCACCGCGATATTGCCATCGATCGATACTCCGTCCACAGCTCGATTCCTGGATTTGGCTAGATGTGATAGCGACCAAGAAAGGCTTTCATCATGGGATAATCACCAGCTTCAGGAACACGTTCCGGATAATCGTTCTACAGCGAGTCAAACTGTTCCGTCACAAATACAAAGTGAATATGTCTCCAACGACGAGAAAAGACTTTGTGACAACCAGCATGAGCTTGAAAAAGAGAAGGAACCTGTCACCGAGCCTGACATAGCCAGACTAAATGCGTCAAACCTGTCACATAAAGGCTTGCCCCATAATCCTGTGGCAATGTCACCATTGCCCGGCCACTCTGTGCCCGTAGGGGACGACATACATCTTTCCGCACAGCTGACAGTAACAGGACATGAGCCAGTTCAGGAAGGTGAGTCTGCACCACTGCGTCCACCCGAGCTCTCATCATCGACAGAATGCGTGATTGAAGATTGTGCTCATGCAAGAAACGGATTTGAGGATGGCGACGTATCGGATGCCATTATGGCTGAAGTCGACGAGGAAGTTTGTGAGAACGACGAGAAGGAGGAATTAACCATTAGCAACGATGAACGAACAGAGCGAATGTCAACCATTGATAGCGGAAACCACGCAGAGTACAAGGTTAGACAAGAGAACAATCACGACGACGCCGATAACGAGAATGTGGGTGAGACTCGGGATAGTATCATTGCTCTGAAAACAAAGATTGACGCTGAACCAGCATTATCGACTTACGTCGACTTCGAATCATCCAATATAATGCTTAATGACGAACCGGCTGCGTGGAAGCCAGGTACACCAACGAACCATGACATTTTTGACCGAACTACTGCACCTAGCAACTCAGATGAAGATGGTAATGGTGAAGATAAATTGATGAGCGTGAACCGGAGAAAACGGCGAGGGACTATTGCACTTTCATCTTCATCGTCGGAGTCCGAGTCGGAAAGTGAGGAAGATGAAACGAGTGACACCCCCAGCTTGAATGTACTAGAAGCTGCTCTTCATGCAGCAGGAGGCGATAGAGGTGGTAAGAACCGAGCAAAGTCATCTTCCGTCGTCAACAGCGCTGTAAGCGACAAGCAACACGAAACAAAAGATGGCTCATCTGCAGCAGTCTTGGGATCATCGTTACCTTCAAAGTCAGCGAAAAGCATAACAAAGAAGCAGAAGATTTTAGGTCTTTTGTCTGCCAGCGCTAAAAAGTCGGCGAGTATAAGAAGCTCCTTGCTATGGCCAGCGCTTGACGATTTCTATGATTTTCTGCTGGATATGTCGCCAAGAAATGTTCGTGAGTCAGAGCGGAAGAGAGTTCATCTGAGACAATATGCTGGTGGGAAACTGCCGGCTCAACACTCGTCTATAGAAGAATATTGTAACGTGCAGCTTGAGGCTGTTATGGAAGAGCTAATGGCTTCAGTGAGCAACACTATGGACCGTAGAGGCGGTGGAGGCTCGGGACCAACTCGTCATCTGCCCCTCACGTCTGTGTCACCTTGTGGCGTGCAGAGAGATTTTACATCATCATCAACAGGACTGAGTTTCGGCGTCATTTTCTCCGAAAGTGGGTTTACTGGCAGCACGTCCAGCAGCAACGATTATATTCTCACCTTTGATCCCTCTGCGCTAGGCAAGAAGAGTTCATCAGAGTTCTTGAGTGGTGATTTGGTATTGGTGCGCTCTCCCCGCTGGAAGAAGTACGAAATGTACGTTTTTGGTGTGGTGCTCTGCGGCTCAGTGGTAGCAGCAGGAGGAAAGAGTGATTCAAGAGGTAAGAGCGGAGGCGGTGGACCAGGAGATGATGACCAGATCTGCGTGCTTATTCGTGCTTACAAGCGCGACCAAGATGATGCGGTGGGACATTTTAGCGTGTTGATAGAGCTGTGTCTGTCAAATCAGCGGGCGCCGAATTGGCGATGGTCCCTCCAACAAGTACACAACACTACCACAAGTGCGCGTGAGTTTCAGGCAATCAGGGCCATATCATTTTTTCCCAACGATCTTCAGCAAGCACTGCTACGTGGACGCTTAACGACGTCTAGCACAAAGCAGACACCACCTCATTCCGTGACGCCGTCTTCAGTACTGTCGCCACGCTTGCTGAAGTATCTACGTAAGCATTACAATGACTCACAAGTGCAGGCGATTCTCGGATGTTTGGGGGAAGACAACAGGGTCATTATTCAAGGACCGGTGCGTTTATATTTTATGCTCCATTCTGATCTTGACGCAAAGAATGCATGGACTACTGTTAATTTGTTTGTGTATGTGCGAACTCGCAGCCAGGCACTGGCAAAACCAAAACAATCTTAGGTCTTCTGTCTGCTTTGCTGGATGGTGCTGGACTTTCCACACTGCAGAAAACAAAAGAGACGGCGCGTATTCGAGTGGGAGCATCGCTTCAAAGCGCGCGGACCTCGGTGGTATCGAAGGCTGTAGCTGGCACGTCGATCCGAGTTCTCGTGGCTGCACCAAGTAATGCTGCCGTCGACGAGTTGGTTGTCCGAGTTCTTAGCGAAGGCTTATTTGATGGTGAGAAGGAAGAGTCGTACCGTCCACAAATTGTGCGCGTGGGTCGTCCGGAAAGTAGCCAGCAACTGTCGAGTTTGGCTGCGGTCCGTGAAGCCAGTGAAAGCAAGAAGAATCGTAAGAAGATGCGAAAGTACGCTCGCGAGGTGGAAGAGGTTCTGCTGGAGAGCTTAGTAGCAAAGCATCGAAAAACGTTTCCGACTGTGAAGCAGGCACGCGAGGCGATCATCAAGAGCGCGCAGATTGTGTTTTGCACGCTTAGTGGAGCAGGTTCTGTGGCAATGTGTGAATTTGCGCAAGACTTTGATGCCTTAATTATTGATGAAGCTGCTCAAGCTGTGGAGGCAAGTACGCTAATCCCGTTCAAGTTCCGTCCGCATCGAGTTGTATTAGTGGGTGATCACCGGCAATTGCCAGCTACAGTGATTTCGAAAAAGCTTGTATCGATGGGATATGACCGAAGTTTGCAGCAGCGCCTTGTGGAGAACAACTCACCGGTGTTATTGTTGACACAGCAGCATCGAATGCATCCTGAAATTGCTAAATTTCCGTCGTCTTATTTCTATGGTGGGCGACTGGTGCAAGACGACAATATGAGTGAATGGACTGCTCGGAATTACCACGTTGATCCAGCTTTTAAGCCGTTACTCTTCTATGATGTACAAGGAGCTCAAAGTCAGGTGAGTGGGTCTACGTCACTGCGTAACATGAACGAGGTCGAAGTTGTGGTCCAACTCGTCCGTCGTCTAGTCCAAAAATTTCCACAACTCGAATGGAAGAAGCGTATCGGTATCATTGCACCGTATAAACAACAAATTTGTGAAGTGCGTCATGCAATGGGAAAGCTCGAGAAAGAATTGACTTGCCAGTTTGGCATTGAAGTGAATACTGTGGATGGCTTCCAAGGTCGTGAAAAGGAGATTATCATCTACTCATGTGTCCGTACAAGTCATAGCGGTCGTAAAAGGAGGAAGAGGCGATGCAAGGAGGGCAATCGCAAAGGTGGCAATGTCCTTGATGCATTCTGGGCAGATGAGCGGCGAATGAATGTCGCTATTACTCGAGCCAAAAGCAGTCTATGGATCGTTGGGGATTCGACGTTGCTGACTCAGAGTATTGCGTGGAAAGCACTCATCCAGCACATGAAAGACCACAATAGGTACATTAGTGATAGCACTGACCTATTATATGCTAACTCATCGACACGTAACGCCAAATAGATACAAAAAAGGCAACTTCAACGACATACACTCTTGATAGCCATCGGATGTCACTTTGACAAGGGAAACTACTGCCATTGCGCAATGGAACTGCTAGCGGTTCCTAAGGTCCGACGTCGACGCTCTGAGTGGCCTGATACAGTGCGTCAGGACCCTGAAGTACAGGAATTGGACGAAGAAAATGGAGAATGTCTTTGTTGTACCTGTGCAGAGCATTATGAGCGGCAGATAGTAATTTAATAGACTAGAGACTCCATTTTACTTCATACTTCTGATACTACTTTTTTAAATGGTTTAGGACACATAAAGGACGGAAACCTAATGATGCAAAAGGTTTTAAGATCAAAATGAAGGGAAAATATCGAGAAGCAGCTTGGATAATGCACAAAAGTCGTGTATTGGCTCATAGAAATGCTATCGAGACAGAAGAACAGATACAAAGACAATAGATTCAAGTGGAGATCGAGACACGACAGAGTGTGCCAAAGAGACGGCGAATTTCTTGTCGTGACGAGGAAAAAGAAGACGAGCTAATGGATGAAGACAATAGAAAGAAGAGAAACAAGAGGACGTACAATGCGTCATTGACCAAGCTGGTTAACTTACCGACGACGGGGTGGAACTGTCCAGGCATCGTGCCGGATGCTTTTTATCGTAAACATGTCAAGTTAGTACGTGCCTTTGCGAAGTATTATGTGGGAGCCTATCGAGTCAATGTGGTGAGAGATCTACGATCGAACAAGTAAGTTTTGCTGCTTTTTTTGATTGGAAATGAGCTTTCTTTGCTGCGGAATGCTTTGTTGTTATATCTATAGAGTCATGTTGTTTTCACATGATTGTGAAAATCGAGTGATTCATCGTGAAAGAACAGACCAGCCTGATTTCTGTCAGCGACGTTGCTCGATCTGGTTGCATAACAAGAGTTTCAAACGGGCTCTGAAGAAGGCGGACCGATATACACTCGTCGAGGATATCCTGAGACATTCGTGGAGGTGTTGATTGTTTGTCAACCAGTTTTGCAGTTCACTTGATGTGGTTTACTGATTCTAGCATTGATATGTCTACAGCGTGTCAATGCGGATGCAAGCTCGAGCGAACGCTTGGAACGGACCAAGTAACCATTATCGATGGAGATGATGCTACCATTCGATGGGCTCGTCAGCACACTATTCGATGGGCTTGTCAGCGCACGACGAAAGGGTCGATCCGAGTTGTTGCAAGCGCACGCTATGATTTCGCCGCAACACATCTTTTTGAATGGATACTTCATCCAGCAAAGCACCCGAGGTACGCCAGTCAATGAGCATGCTTTTGCAGAAAGAGGCTAGTGGCGAAGCATGTCACACTGCTTTACTTTACGTATAGGATTTTACTGCCGTCCTTGCTGAGGCCATTTTTGATGAAGATGGAGCGTGTAAGACATGATGGTCTCATCCTTCTGCACCAGTGCAGAACGTTTGCATTTGTATAGAATATACCGATGCTAAGACTTAGAGAACGATGGCGACGTATCATCAAGCATAAACAATTTTACGACAAAGGCACGGCTAACAGGAGGCAATGCCTTAAAACATATACATTGGTGAGAAATTTAGCCAGGAGTCCGATGCTATTGCTGCCAGAAGCACATTCGAGAGGTTTTGAGTCCAACTAAGACGTTTCACGCAAAAAATGCTTTCCAAATGGCAAATTTCATCAACACTTGTTAGCAGCGGTAGACGCTGAGTTGTCGGACGGCTTTCTGTTGAAATGCCATAGGAAAGGGACCGAATGCAAAAGGTATTGAGATCATTATCCAGAGCTGAGCTCATGATGGTCAAACACCAATTGCTTTCCATAATTTACCTGTCTCATCAATGAAGTTGTATGTTGGAATTGTTTTGAAAAGCTTCTGATACAGAGCTTGTGGTAGGTTCAAGTCGCGCATGAAGGTGTTGCACGGAAGCGTCCTGACTGCCGGTTGATCTTGCCGTCAAAACGAGCGTCATGTCTTATATAGTCACCACAACATATCGTTTACAAGATCGAATTCGTTTCCTTGGAGCTACGCGTCCAACCTAGACAACGCAATTACTGTAAGACGTCGTATCATCATCCACTCCAATGCAATATACGCTGACCAGCCACAAATGCTGATAATGTCCTTTTCTGGAGACAGAGATGTATCTTAATGGTACAATTATGGTTAGTGATGATCAGTCCTTGCCCGCATTTTGGTGAGACTGAATGTAGGCGAGCGCTTTAGAAGCTGCTACGCACTACGCGCACACACCTTCTTGTACGTATGAGGAAGCGGTTAGACCGTCTTCTCTCGCGTGCTGCGAGGCAGTTGGTGGGCACCTAGGCGACCTCACAGAACAACTAGGACTTGTCACTAGTGGCGTCAATTCTTCTGTGATGAAAGTAGAAAGTGTAAGACTGATTTGTACATAATTAACTACAAATCAAAAGCTATTGGTTAGTATGCAATGATTGGACGCACGTCTGTTTAGATGCGCGTCTCTACGTGGCGAGCTCAGCTATATTCAAGATCGCGAATGACATCTGTCCGTGACGTCATTCGATGCCGCCAGTCCCTGCTGGGCGTCGTCTCTTTCAATGTGAATACACCTTGTGAGTATCACATACACAAGGGTAGGTCACATGGTGTACCTCACCGAAGTGGCAGGTCTAAAGCACACAGGTACTAATGACTTCTCCGTTATGAATAATGTACTAACGGGTACGTGTAACCTTGGGCATATAGCCCGTTACACTCCATTACTTATGTAGCGCTGAGTTGATGCTGTAAACAAAATGTCGTCGAAATAGCTTGGTGCAAAGGTGTGAAGCGGGCGAAGTATCTGTGTGTCCATCCGATTGAACATACAGGAGCCTTATTGAGGCCTTGTGGCACAAGTAGCCATTTCCAAAGCATCCCGCTTCGGTTGTTAGCTGCAGTAAACGGACTATGGCTGTCTCTCTTAGGATCTGACAGAAGCCATCTGTCCAATTGATGGCGCAGGAGATCTCGCTCCCAAACATGAAATTCAATACCATGTCTTTTGGCTAGATTGGCGTTTGACAGGAACAGTGACGTCTTCAGCTTGTTGAAGGCGTGCACAATGCGTCAAACACCCGGTGGCTTTCTTCACACCAAAAGTCGAACGCGAATGTGGCGAGATACTATCGCGAACATACTCGCGGGGGATATCGTAAACACGCTCCAAGACTGTGCCGCAAAGCGTCCTTTCGCGCACTGATTTAGGCGTCGTGCTCTTTGGACGGGCCTCTAAAACCTCTTCGGCGGCAGAAAGAACGCACACTTGCTCGATGTTGCCGGCATTTAAACTGCGACGAAAATGAAAGGACTAACAGAGACGAGGTCTTTTCAGCAAGAAGGATTTGTGGTGGAGCGGTAATCACAAAATTCTCTGAGTGATACCGGCTCAACACTCACTGGGCCCAGACTGCCGACTTACGGTGGGGGGTACCCCGATTCCGTGCCAAAGTCTTGTGTTCTTGTTCCTTCTCACCTTGTGTACCCGTCGGTTGGGCGGTTACACTCTTCTAGTGGACTGGGAGTCAATGTCAGTCTTGGTTGTGTTTGGAAAGGTCTTCGACCGCGCGAAATCTTCACGCGGTCGGGAGTTCTTGTTGGCTGACTTATTGCAGTGTCCAGTCGATCGCCCTTGTCCAATACGTAGATACTTGATCCACTTGATCTCTTCTAACCACTTGAGCCGTCTTGTAGATCGTCCTTTGCGTGTAGTCTGCGTCCGATCGCAGTAGGGGGTTGGTTGAGAGTAGCGATCGTGTACCCTGGCCAAACAATCCAGGAGGGGCCTTGTAGGAGATGCTGCCGATACTCTTTATTCAACGGGAGGCCAATGATTCTGCCCGAAAGAGTTGCTGATGCGTGTCTTAAAACCTATGACTATGCCTTTTCTATCTTCCAGAATAAACCATTCGAAAATCGCACTTAGTAAGGATGATCGTACTTAGCGAATATATCGTACTTAGTGAATGCGATCATTGAAATATAGCGTTCGTTCGTATTCGTGATCATGTGATCGCATGTGATCGCACGTGATCACACCATATATCCATCTGAAATGGAGCGATCGTATTCGTGATCATGTATTTGCACGTGATCGCACGTGATCACACCATATATCCACAGTATCACACCATATCCATATGATCTCACCGTATAACTACAGGATCGCGCCATGTCCATACGATCGCCATGTATTACAAATCGTTATGTCTCACAGGTCGCGATCATCCGGATCGCGTTAACCTAGATCGTGGATCGCGGTAATCCAAGATTAACGTTTTATAATTGTGATGCGTGAATAACCCATTGTATATCGTGATCGCAATCTCATCGATCGCGACTTAACTCAATCAACTTGTCGGGTTACGTACGATTCGTACTTTCCCTGAATTACGCGATCACTTTTTCCACAATTTTAACACCCATTCACCACAGATTCGCTACCTCAATGTAGCGGCCTCGATGTGGAGAGCTCTCCACATATTCAAGTGCGCATACGGATTTCATCACTATGGGATAGGCTTGGACAGCATTTTGAGGTAAATGTTTTTATTTCGGCGATCGGTGTGCCGTTTTCTTGCGTTTTCTGTTGCACTTGGAGCCCCTGTTCGAGAATGGCACGTCGCTATCGCTAAGAGATGATGGTGCACCCCTGGGAGCTAGGTACCTACCACGTCGGTCACATGCTGATCCTCAGTATACTCATTCTCGTCAATAAGAGGCGGCGGAGCTCGTCCTCGGCCGCCTCACAGTACGAGGGAGCTCGTTGTCGACAACCCGGTTACACTCGGGAGCATCTGCTTGGCCGGTGTATATATATGCAGGAGCCCCTGTTCGACCGCCTCGTTGTTTATTAGAAGCCGTGCTCAGCTAACACTCTTGTACGCAAGGACATCTGTTCAACCGCCTCGTTGCTTATGGAGCCCGGCTCGACCGATGTTCGTGTACACGGGAACCTCTGTTCGAACCGCTTCGTTCTGTGTCTCCCCTAGTGTAGCTGAACATACCGCGCACGGAGGACCATCGCTCCCTCTGTGCTGACTGCTTGTGGCAAATTCAATCATGACTTTGACGTGGATGACGCAACCAGCAGATAAGTGAACACTTTACTCACGCCATATCCCTTCATCGTTTGACGGATCGAGATAGATAGCTATCGTCGGTTGATACTTCATGGTCGTTAAGCGGCATCGTCTCTTCTTGTCACTCTTGCGACGCTTCTGGGCTCTCTGCGCTCTCTGCGCTCTGCAAGCTCCGTAGGAGGATCCATGAGCTTGTCTTGCGTCCTTCGCCATCTTGACCTCGTCGATTTCGCCTTCCAGGCTGCCAATCCTTTTGTGACTGTCTTTGCCTGTGACCGCACGCAACTGCGTCAGCGACAACGACACAAATTGTTAAGCTCATAACTGTTTAGCTTGCAAGGATGCCGTGCAAATGAGGAAGTAAACCAGGAGTTAAACTACCTTCTACGCGCAGACTACTGATAGCTGTCCGTCGCGGATTCCGTGCTCCGCTTGGCCATGGCGATCAAACCGGTCATGCGATAAACAGGCACGGTCTATCCCAGTTGGTGGCGCGCCGTGCCGTCGACGTGGCTTACGATGACGAACCTTAGCATTCAATCACATTTAACAGCCTAGCGGAAATAAACTCACCGAATTTTTTTTTATTGTTACGGGTCAAAAAGTCGAATATTTTTTAGACTCGGTATAAATAACACGATATATATATATATTTGTTTCAAATTGAAAGCGAATTCACACTGAGAAACTTTATAATCTCGATAAATCGCCGCCACGAACCATATCACTCCACTGAATGGTTGACGCCAAGGTACAGACCGAGTCGTCTCTACCGGTACGTCCACGATACAACAACTACTACTACTATTGCAGTATCATAATTTATATTTTTGTTATTGTAGGCGACAGTGATCGGTCTGGAGCAAAATCTTCTCATTGGTGAACGTATTTGCAAAAGTTTTGGGTCACGGACGTTTTGGGGCTCAATTGTCGGTTGTTACTGGATTTCGGGAGGTTTATTCTACAAAGTGAGCTTTGATGACGGTGATGTGGATATTTTTTCATCCAATGAAGTGCTGCACGATGCGGCAGTGGCCAAAGGACATGCCAAGGAGACACTGGAAAAGGGTCCATCTGTCAATAGTAAAACGACAGTGGATGACTATTTTATGACCATGAGACATTATAATTTAAAGAGGAAACGGGACAATGTGGTGGACATTACGGCTCTTCATACGAGACGTATTCATTTGTGGGGTCAAAAACTCTATGCAACCATCTACACCAATGCACAAAATGAGACGTTCGTTAGAGAAATGCTCAAGACAGAGGACGGAAAAATGGGAGAGATGGAAGCTACGGGACAAGTCGAGGTGGGAGATATGATCGTGGCTGTCAATGAGATTCGTGTACTGGGGATGACGAGCAGGAAACTGGCAGAGCTTATTAGAGAGCTCAAACGCCCTATCACGTTGACGTTCTATCGACCGCAGAATGCAAAGATGGCTATGCAGCTGCAAGAAGATCAGGGTGGACAGACTCAGGCTCTAGTATCGTCGAGTGCGCTGACGACAACGATACAGGCACAACCTCTTCAGCAAAATTCGACGCAACCGCAGTTTGTGCCGTCGGCTCAGCATGTTGCCACAATACCTCAACAACGAGCTGCTGTGTCGACATCTGCCGTGGCGCCGTCATCATTTGGCGTTCCTCGACCTACGCTCGCACAGCCTGCGTTGATGGCTCGAAACATAGCGGACCAGTGGATTAAAATGAGTAGTATGTCGCGGACACATGGCTTGTCGGCCGAGGAAATAATCAAGCAAAGATTAGACCAAAAAATTGCTGTAAGGCAAGCCAGCTTCAAGCCTAGATATCCGACGGGCAGGTTTGATGATGGAAATGTAGCTTCTGTCGGCGGAGTTCCACCTACCCACGGAGGTATATATCAACCTCATCAGGTCCAGATTATGCAAAACGTAGCCAATGCTGCTGCAGTGAGTCCGGCATTCACTGTGCCCGTCATACATCATGCAAGGCTGACATACCTCTCGCCGGGAAGTCAATTTCAGTACAAACAAAAGTCTAGCCCGCGACAACATACCGGTCCGTTGACTTCTGAACAAGTGCAGCAGACGAAAGCCGTGTTTGATTTGAGTGGGCACCTCAGTGAGCAAATACAATGCAGCGCTTTAGCAGAGCCGAGTGCAGGAGCGACCAAGAGTTCTGTTGTCTCGCAGGTCGAACCGAAGCAGCGAGTTACCTCGTTGCAGCCTGACAGAGTCCGGCAGGAAGCTTCGACTGCGTTTCGGCCCACTTCTAATCAAGAGCTCACAAGAGATCAAAAATCTGCTGTGTGTATCCCACGGGGAAGCCTCACTTCGACAAGTTCTGCACCTCCTACTAGCATAAGCATGCCAACTACGCGTGACGCCGAAGCAATTGCAAGACTAGCTGAGAAAAATCAAAAAGCTTCTGCGCAAGCCATGAGCAGATCGACTTGTATAGCTTCGTTGCTGTCACCAGACGACGCTGCAAATGAAGAAGTGCAGTGTAATGAGCCGGTGCACTTGCCAGCAACAACTTCGTTCTTGCCGACAAGTACACTGGGTGATAAAGATCAAGTCACGTCAGAGCGCAAAACGACAGGTTCGATGTCGTTTCTGTCGCCGAATGATTTCAACACTGAGTTTAGCATGCTGTCGCACCGGAGTTTGTCAACAGGGACCACAGCGAACAACCTTGCCGAAGTCAAGTCAAATGTTAGTCTTGTGACCGTAAGTGTTTCTCGTCGCCGGTTGTACCTCACTTTAGGTGTCCAAGGCAGCTTCATCGCTGTCACCTCCTTCGTTGTAGACGAATTTGGTCGACCTGGCGAAGTCGAGGCGAGCGGCAAGGTGTTTCTCGGTGATGTATTAATGCGTATCAACGAAACCTTCATCTCTGCTATATGGACGCCCAGTCATGTGGCCGATATAGTGAACAGGGCTCCCCGACCCATGACACTTTGGTTCAAGCGTGCATCGTGGGATATTCTAAACGGCAAGGCGTAGCTCAGTCAGCTGGGGATAGCGTAAAGACTAGTATTTAGAACGTGTGTGACGAATACACGCAGAGTAGCTGCTTTTGACCCATGTCGACGCAAAGCGTATTGTCTTAGCCCTCAAGTCACTACTTACTACGTTGTTCTCAACATGCAGGACTTCGGTCCGTGCTCAAAAAACGTTGTCGTACTTCTCCATAGCACCCGACACCGCGTCGACGACCCTGACTTCATTCATGACGTACACCGAGCGGAATGCACCCGATTCGTCAAAGCGCTGGATAGTGCGCAGACGTCGAGAGCTGTCAATGCCTGTGATTGTCTCCACCATCAGCGGACATCCTGCATAGTAAATACAATAATCAAACAAAAACACGAGTAAGAAATACAACACGTCAAAAAAATACCACCACAACCGAAGTCAATAACTCCCTAACCTGAACGCTTGGACGCGGCCATGACAATGATAACATTTGTTCCCAGCTCCTGCATGGTAATGTCCGAATCACGCAGCGTCGGATCATCCGTTTCAATCTTGAGAATGCCGTCCGACACGGGCTTGATCCACATGTGCTGCATGGACGTGAGTCCACTCATGGTTGTTCTCGATTGACGTTGACTCCACACACCTTCATCGTCCCGAAACACGAGGTCATTTGAGCATACTTGACTGCCTTCATCCTGCTGTGGAATAGTAGCTAGCTCTCCATTCCATCGGCCTTCCATGCTTGGTAGTACATGGTAACTGCAGCCATTTACTCGTACTGAAAGTTGGTTAAAAAATGCTCGACCTGCACCCATGTTTTTCTTGCTAAATTGTGACGGCAAATTGCCCTTTACCGAGCGTGAAATGATGCTCTTATCCATGCCTAGACGGCGTACAGTACCATCCGAGCTTGCAGCCCAAATATTGTCTATAAAAATTCACAATTTTACAATAAAATATGACGTTAGTAAAACCTAAGGTGTAACAATAAAAAACAAATAAAATGTGCTGTTATAACCTTCTTTGAGCATCTGCATATTAGTGTCCTCATGTTTTCTACGGATTTTAATGCTCTCGGCCAGCAGCTTGTAGTTAAGGGGATGGAAAGGCTGATGAGCTGCATCAATGTGTACGAGCACATCTCCATCTGTAATTCCGAGCTCTGCTAGGGTCTTCTCATCCGGTAATTCTTTCCCCTTATGTAGCAACAAAATGTAATTCGGGTGGTTCCCATTCCCCCCATTCTCCTGGTAAGCCGCTTTGACGCCTGCTATGGACTCGGACGGGGACGTGTCCAACGTGAAAGCACTGGTTTCATTCTTGACTGTTACTTTGATCTTTTCGGCGCTAGGGCCAGTAGACGAAGCAGCAAGAGAGGCCATTGAGATCGTAAGGGATTGAGGTTCTTAGCTTGGAAATCCTATTGTGAAGGACTTTTTCGTGAAAAGAACAAGATATTCTAGAAAAAACGAGAAAAAAAGAAGCTATGGAAAAACAAATAGTCACAAATACTGGGACAAAGATCAAACGGGAAAACCTAGTTTAGCACGAGTGGCTTTTCTTTGTAGTGTCAGAATATATACATTTTCAGAGGCAATAACGTCGACGGATGGGCGTCATGGGAAAGCGTCATGCAGATCGGATTGATTAGTTTGTTCACTGACTGTCGGAGGGCAGACCAATTTTATGGCTTTCGTACTTGGTGCTTGGTACTTAGAGGCGTTGTTTTGCTGAGCGCGTCACCGCCAGTTACCACCTGATAAGGCGGAATAACAATACTGAAATGCCGCAGAAAAAAGAAGGCGGGGACTCTGCGTATTTTGTGCAGGATCTCGAGCGGGTAACGATAAACTTGTGTTCATTTCAAAGCGGCTGGCTTCTTGCAGAAAGGCTTTTTGGCTGTACCCGATTGCGACAGAATGCTATGTGTTCCATCTCCTGCTCAGTGGTAGCCTTATTGAAAAATGGAACACTTCCTACGAGTCTCAGTTCTAGAAATGCTCCGCTACATGCCGACGATGTACGCATCAAAACTTGACCTGCAGCGAGCGTGGTCTCCTTTACGAAATCCCTCCTACCGCAACCAATCTTAGAAACACCGCCCGCGCTCTTGACGAGCTTACACTTCAGCGGATTCTCCAGAGCTTTCTGAGCTTCACTGTGCATTGGCAGCGATAATTTGTCAGCAATGTCGAGTCTCCAGGCCGAACATTGTAACGTGTAGGGGATGAAAATTCGATCATTGAACTCCCAAAAATTTCCAATGTGGCAATTCAAATAGTGCGACTGGGGTACGACAATACGCCATCGATTTCACACAACGATCGTAGCGCCACAAACAGCTCATATTGCTGCCCTTCCACCAAGGAATCAGTGACTGAAGCTAGCGAGTTACTCAGAATATGCGATTTGGTCCACTCAAACTGAATGAAAGCGTATTTTACTATCACATTGTGAATTTTAGCCACGTCTTTTAGACACCAAATACACATGCAAATTGCACAATTTACTACTGAAAAGTCGCATAGATACACCCAACGTGATTTCGACCAATGGTCATAATTTTCCCAAAGTTTGGGACAGTCCACCAAGTCGTGTTGTCCAGTTTTAAGCCAATGGTAGAAGCCCTCCATCTTAGCCAATGGTCGAAGGCCACTCCATAACTTGTCAATAATTGTACCCAATTCTTCATTTCTGGGTACTCACTCGTCCCAAGGTCCTCCCTCCCACTCAATCAAGCCCGACTGCTGCCACGATGCTCGTCTTGCGGCCTCATTTGCTGCTTCTCCAGCGCCTTTCTCGCTCAGGGTTTCATTCGACCAATATAGTCGCTAGAACTGTACGTTTTCGTTTCCGACCTTATGAACTTGTCCCTGTGTCGTCAAAAATGGAAACGTATACATTGTGTATACTGACTATGACCATGATGTGTACATGTCCAGCCTCTATTGCTTTCCATGACCCGTAACCTGCCGGATACTGGAGCCAAACGCACGCTCTTTAACATCACGCAACGTGGTAAACTCAAGCAGCTCAAGAGCTTGGAGCAGACGGCTAATGCCAATCCGGAAGACCCGTATGCACAACTCCGGTTCCTGCAGGAGCTGAACCGTAACAATTATCCGGCGATCGTGGTCCGTCGTATAGAGGAGAACCGCTTTGCGGTAGACGAAGCTGTACAGAAAGAGTACGTCAAGGCACTGGTTAAAACGGGTCGGCTTGATACTGTGGACTTGTCACAGCTCACTCAGCCATCTGGAGCCATTGGATCAGATGCAGTCCGGCAGTTTGCAGCTAATTCGGCCGTAGGCCGTAAAAGTCAGGGCTTATCGGCTCGTGACCCGGTCTACGTGTCTATGATAGAAGGCAGTTTCAAGAGCAATATGTGGAAGACATTCAGGACATTGGGCGTGGCTTTCTTGGTCGTCTCGGCACTGGGAGCTATTTTGGACGAGAAGATTGGCAAAATTGGTACAGCATCGAAGGTGATGGGTCCTACAGGGAGTGACAAACGATTTAGTGATGTCAAGGGAGCTGCTGAAGCTAAGCAAGAGTTGGAAGAAATTGTGCAGTTTTTGAGAGATCCAGCACGCTTTACGCGCCTTGGTGGTAATTTGCCGAAAGGTGTGCTACTTACTGGCCCACCTGGTACGGGCAAGACACTGCTGGCTAGAGCTATTGCAGGCGAAGCTGGTGTGCCGTTCTTCTACTCGTCTGGATCCGAGTTTGAAGAGATGTATGTGGGTGTAGGCGCACGTCGCGTGAGAGATCTATTCGAGTCGGCCAAGCGGAAAGCACCATGCATCATCTTCATTGACGAGATCGACGCTATTGGTGGGACGCGTAAGCTGAAGGAACAACAGGCTATGAAGATGACGCTGAACCAACTGCTGGTGGAGATGGACGGGTTTGATCAGAACAAGGGTATCATTGTCATTGGTGCCACAAACTTTCCCGATGTGCTGGACAATGCGTTGATCCGACCGGGCCGTTTTGACCGACATGTGACGGTGGATCTGCCTGATGTGGCCGGCCGCAAGGAAATTCTCGAATTTTATGGAGGCAAGATCCCTCTGGGTGAGGATGTTGACCTGGATGTGCTGGCGCGCGCTACGCCTGGTATGTCCGGTGCGGAGCTTTCGAACCTGGTGAACGAGGCTGCTCTGCGAGCGTCAATGAGAAGCGCAGATGTGGTGAATATGGACGCGTTTGAGTACGCGAAAGACAAGATTCTTATGGGAGCCGAGCGCAAATCCGCACTGATTACGCCTGAGTCGGCGAAACTTACTGCTTACCACGAGGGTGGCCACGCGGTGGTAGCGATTAATACCCCGGGCGCACACCCTGTATACAAGGCAACTATTATGCCGCGTGGACAAGCATTGGGTATGGTTTCACAATTGCCTGAAGGCGATCAGACATCCATTTCGCGAAAGCAGATGTTGGCACGGTTGGATGTATGCATGGGTGGTCGTGTGGCGGAAGAGCTGACATTCGGGGATAACGAGATTACGGGCGGTGCATCGTCCGACATTCAGCAAGCCACCAACGTCGCACGCGCTATGGTCACGAAGTATGGCATGAGCGAGAATGTGGGTTTGGTGTTTCACGACCTTCGTGGCGACGACACAAGTGCCACTACTCGCAAGATCATTGACGACGAAGTGAAGAAGTTGTGCGACGCATCCTATAAACGCGCAAAGGAGATCCTCGTCACGAAGCACTCTGATTTGGAGAAGTTAGCCCAGGCGCTACTAGAGTACGAGACGCTGTCGGGTGCTGAGATTGACAAGATTCTCAAGGGCGAAGCGTTGGAGCGTAAGCCAATCGAATAAGTACCATACAGGGCAACACCACCGGCAGTTTAGTCAAAGCAAGACCATGGAAGGTGCAGTTGTACAGACAGAGGAAGGTAGTGCGTATGGAATACTTTTAACTTCGCGAATGTCACTTTCTAGCAAGCCGATTGACGGCCGAATGAGAAGAGGAAATGAAGGTGTGGACGCCGCTTGATGTTTGCTTTCGTACTGACTCGTGGAGTGTCTCAATGTTGTCGGGTATGATTTACATCGATTTTATTCGAGCCCAATAATTAGCACCACCTTGACATCTTCACGATGTGTCTAGCATGGTGCACGACGTTCGGTTTGGTTTCGTCGATAAATATGTCGACCTCGTAACTGCTGCTGCTGTGATGCTGATGCGGTGATGAACAAGATTTCTGCGCAGTACGTTGAGACGTTAGCAGTTTTATGCTGCAAAAGGCTGCATGGCCTCCGTCATTCTGTCAGACCTGATGCAACGTGCTTCTGGAAAAAGTTTCAATGCCACAAAGAACGGCATCTACCTACAAAGAAGCACGTGCTCGTTTCATTAGACTCTTAGTATGAAGTCTCTCTATTGATCGCCAAGCTACATGAGATTGTCCGTTTCATCTGGAATCTGCACTGTCATGCCTTCCATGGCTTTTGTCACACTAATTTGACAGCCCAATCGTGAAGTATCCGTGAGACCCCATGCTAAATCGAGCATATCTTCTTCTTCCTCGCTCATCTCTGGCAATTGCTCAAAAATGCGCTTGTCAAACACCAAATGACACGTGGAACACGCCAATTCTCCACCACAGGCGCCCTCCAGCTCCACGTCGTGCTCATGCGCCACGTCCAATAATGATTGGCCCTCGTTGGCCGTCACTGTCTTTTTCTCGCCTTCACCGTCGATGAAGGTGAACGTCACTTGGGAGAATCTTCGGGTGATTACTGGAGTTCGAATGACACGGTGTTGCGTGGTTGGAAGAAAGAAGAATGAACGGGTTATGGCCGTCGAAGCGGCGTGACGCAACGCAGTCGAAAGTCGGGAAGCGAACATGGACATTGGGACGATTGTTGTTGGATACTTGTATACAAATTCCAAAAAGGTGGAAATGTGATTTTGGGTATACTTGTGACAAAGTGAAAAGGAAGTTTCAAAGAAGTTGCTCGGAGAATTCGTGCAACTTTTGTTCGGGTAATGGCACATGCTGACTGCTCTTCTAGCTCAACAATTACTACTGCATCTGACACGATCCTCTCCCTTATTATGCTCTTACGCAAAGATGAGCGACAGTATCGGGGCACATTGCCAATGTCTGCAATCTGTATAATGTCACGTCTGTCTCATAACAGCTCAATCAGCGGAAACAGTAGAACTATTAACGAACAGCTACGTTACCATGGCGTTTATCTCCGGCATCTCGGGCACTTAAGGCCGCAAAATGATTCAAATCGAACGCGAATCAATCAAGCAATTGTACCAAGTGGCAAACCCGAGTGGCGCCTGCAACCGTAGTCAATCACATTTTATTTTGCACGAAACGACAATAATCGGTAGCGCGAGACGACGTCAATCCTTGCTTTAGTCACTCTTGCTGTGGGTTTAGACAGTCTTATCCTTTACGTTTTCCAAGTTGGCAAAATTGGTAAGTGCAGGAGCATGCAACAGCAGTGACGACGGTAGTTTCTGCGGGTTGGACGCTGGATCAAAGTGGTCCGTATCGTACATGCTCAACCATTCTTTCAGTGCATTACGCAACATTTCAATCTTTCCATACTGCGTCACAATTCCTCGTTCATGACACGCAAACTCAAGCTCATCCAGCGACAGATCCTCGACACCTTCTTTGAGCAACTGCTGGTCATCTGCACAAAGTTCTGTCATTCTTCGCTCCAATTTCTTCTGTAGTTGTGACTGCATCAGCAGCTTGTTCAGTACCGCAAAACTCGGGAAAAGAGCCGAGCCTTCGGCCAGTACGTAAACATGTTGGTCCGAGAGGTTTTCTAGAGCTGCAGGTCCTTCAAAAAAAGGCTTTAACTCGACCACTTGAGCCGGGCGTAGACCGTTATTACCCGTTGTCAGCATCTCCCGCAGCGTCTCGTCTTTGTGCTTAATCTGTAGCAATAGCTGTACCAATTGGGGGTACATTGTGGCTCGAGTCTTTGCGTCTTCGTGTAAAAATTGCGTCTTCTGAGTCGGTCGCCAAAACTGCCAGGGCAACAGCTGTTTTGGGAATTTGTAACCGAGTAACGGTGCTGCGTACCCTACAAGGGGTACACAAAAGAACACTAGAAGAGGCAGTGACTTGAGTAAATCTCGAGGTGCTTGACGAAGTAACAACATCTCACGACGTGTAAGAGTACTCTGATTCGGAGCTTCTTGGACACGACGACGAAGTGTCCATGCTTGTTTGTTCTCATGGTACAGACTTTTAGAGCCAGTTACAAATGGCTGCAGCCATATTTGTAGCTTCTGGTAGAAGGATAGATCCGTCGACATGGAGCTGAAGTAACGCGTAGGATAGAGAGAGAAGGGAAAGACAAGCGAACATTTAGATATTATGTATCAAGAACCCCTAGATATTTCGATCTTTCGGTCGAAAACCTCTTCAATACCGGTATGAACGATCTTTCAAAAGGGAGAATAAAATCCAACACGACGATGGACGTCGAGATGAGCGTGCCGGAGCAGGTGCATCCATTACAGACACATTTTGAGGATGCCGAGGACATCGTGTCGACGATGTCGTCCAACGCATCACCTGACGCTGCTATCCAGTCGTTTGAGACCATCATTTCCTACGGTTAAAACGTTTCTAAATGAAAATGTTCAATAGCAATTAACGGACGTTATTGTGTGTTCGTATATCTACAGACGGAGAAGACGCGATGCTGGAGCAAGTGCAGCGTGTAAAGGAACATTCAATCTACAAATTGGCCCAATTGTACATTCAATTTGGCCGTGAGAAGGAGCTCGCAACGCTGCTGCAGTCGCTCCGACCATTTTTCGCCACGTTGGCCCGTGCCAAAACCGGTAAAATCGGTACGGATCAATCACATGTGAAGCTATTGAGGAGATCAAACTGACAGTGCGGTATTGTGGGACATTTGTGTGTGGTTTATGTACAGTACGTACTGTGATTGATATGGTGGCCAAGGTGAAGGTGCTCAACGCAGAGAAAGCATTGCAACTACAAGCTGATCTATGTCTGGACTCAATTGAGTGGTGTAAGCAAGAAAAACACGCATTTTTGCGCCAGCGTGTGGAAGCACGTCTGGCGTCCATTTATTTCCAGCAGGACAAGTTCCAGCCGGCCTTGAACCTTATTACGGAGTTATTGCGGGAGATTAAGAAGCTCGATGACAAGCAACTGCTGGTGGAGATTCATCTCGTAGAGAGCAAGCTACATCACGCTCTGCGTAATGTTCCCAAGGCCAAGGCAGCTCTGACGGCAGCACGAAGTATCTCTAACACGATCTACGTGGTGCCACGTACACAGGCGCAGATCGACCAGATGTCGGGTATTCTTCACGCTGAGGAAAGTGATTACAAGACGGCGTACTCGTACTTTTTCGAGGCATTTGAGGCCCTCGCGACGCTGGATGAGGCGGAAGGACTGAAGTGCCTCAAGTACATGCTGCTTGCAAAGATTGCCAGTGGTGGCGCGAGCGAAGTGGCTCTCATCATTAACAGCAAACAGGCAATGAAGTATATTGGCATTGATTTGGAAGCGATGCAGGCTGTCGCTAGGGCGCATGAACAACGTTCTCTCGAACAGTTTGAAGTTGCTACGAAGAAATACGCACCTCGTACGTTGATTGATACGCAGAATATTGTTTGGTAAAGTAGCTGTGGTCTAATGTGCGTTGCCATTTATGCAGAGCTCGTGGAGGACGGACTGATCAAAAAGCACCTGGGCAAGCTTTACGAGCAACTTCTTGAAAGCAACTTGATAAAAATCATCCAACCCTTTTCGTGCGTCGAGATAGCACACGTTGCCAAGCTGATTAAGCTGCCATTGTTGCAGATCGAGTTGAAGTAAGAACTGTTTGCGGGATGCGTTTTTACCAGTCGTATTGACCTATTTGTAATTTTTGTAGGCTGTCACAAATGATCCTGGATCACAAGCTTCACGGTATCTTGGACCAGGGCAAGGGACAGTTGATCGTTTACGACAGCCCTACTGAGGATGTACGTTGCAGCACTTTTGCTTTTCGTAAGCGTTCTTTGTATGAAGCGTGCTCATTCGAGATTCTCGTTGTGTGCTACCAAATCCATAGAAAACATATACCTCTGGCCTCGGTGTCATCGAAAATGTCGGAAACATTGTAGACAACCTGTTCCAGCACGCTGACAAGCTGCATGTATAAGCACAGAATGAGCGATATACGTGCAGAAACATGGGCTCCGTCAACACAACTACTGATAGCAACCAGATTCATTGCTGATGCTAGCGAAGCAACTGTGAGGTGTGGGAGACATTTTGCCAACATCTAACGAGCGCAAACCATATATTTCATAAACGAAATCGGTGGTATGGCCCACTCGGGGTTGAGCTGCTTGTGGTCTCCGGCGTGCATTCATGATTATCATTAGGTTCGAAGATGACTAACTCTTAGATGAAGCCATGACCTTTGCGCTGTTCAGATCATTCTCCGTGTAGCTCATACCCGCGGACTACTTGGACTTCTCGTCGTCTTTCACTTTCCGTCGATGTCGGATTAACATCACGATGAAGACCAATCGTGAGGAATAACACGAAGCCCAGCACGATGGAAGCTGCGTACAGCATTAGATCAAACGCAACCTCTCAAGCATCTCTCTGTTGACTGTTGTAGCTCGTTGTATCACAGACCGCCCCAGAATTCGTCCATGCATTCACAGCGATTCTTGTCAGAGTTGCAAATACCTGTGTGGAAAGTGTATTGCTCACTGATAGAACGGAATGGTACTACCCACGTTCGTCAGCGTTGTTTTGCCAGTACTGGATGATCCCATTGCATTAGTCGTGAAGCCCAGTAGCACTGATGCTCTTATGCAAGTCACGACAAGTTCGTATTAGCTAAATCCTACCGGTGATGCTGAAACAGAAAATGCAATCTGACAGACAGCCTTATTGTTGACAAACATTTGGCTCCAGACCAACGTGTTCAATGAAAAATAGTATCCTGCATTTCTTACTTATGAGTGGCAAACGTCGCACTCAGCGAAATACGTCAAAGCAACTCAGCATGCGTCGACCTCATAACATCATCACCGGTTAAACCAGTGCGACAAGCCCGCAGTTACTTCTTCCTTTTTTGCAAAGTTTCGTCAACTTTGACTTCGGGCGTCAATGCCTGATTGATGAGTTGGAGTTCCTTCGCCGTTTCCTATAATATCATAATGGATCGAGAAATACGTTGTAAAATAAGCCATAGAGCGCACTTTACGTGCAATCAATTTGACGCGACAAAGATACAACCTTACCTTATTCTTCTCCAGCATGTAAATGAGCACGCGCTGGTGATGCTTCTCCAGATCGATGAAGAACGTCTTCGTTATCAAAACCGCCGCGAAAACAAGAATTGGAAAAATCCGGTGGCCCCACAACAAATACTCGCGCGGTGTTATGAACGGCGATAATTCCTTGATCGCCGGGTCGTAGCGGGTTAACCGGACCGTGAGCTCGACACACAAAAGCTACAACACATACACAGTGTTGGAACAACACAACAACGTTATATGAAAAAAGATAACGAGGTGATCAAAAACTCGCAAAAGTTCAAGTCCACATACAGCAATAAGTCCGACAAATGACACCTTGCTCGCAGCTTGCGCTGCCTTAGCTGTGGTGACAGCATAGCTGCTCGAAAAACCAAAGCAGTAGCAGGAGTCATGCCCACAAAGCAGTCAGTTTGACAAGAGACTACGATGATCAACCAAATATGTCGTTCTCTACATACATGATGGCAAACCAGAGTAGGTAGAAAAGTCCGACATTCCCGTGCGTTTCGTACACTGACATCTCCTCCTGACCAGGTCCCCAAAAATCATACAAATAGCGCGATTTCTCGCTGTAGATTTTCTGTTCAAAGCAACAATAATATCATCACAGTCAATTCAATATACTCCCATGCAGAAGCAGTCATCCACGTACATCGTAAGCCGAGTCAATTTTATTCCAGGATTCTATGGACATGGAGCCGCTTTGAAACTGCTTCCGATAGAAGACGTACTTCTGAGACCACTGATACGGCGTCTCATGGCGACCCATCTAGCAATTAAGTGTCACAAAAATGATACAATTGCATGAATTATTTCGTATAATTGCTAACAATAATTCTAAATAACTCCTCAACCTAGGTTTGTGGCGTACCATCAACACTCGGTACACATTCGTCTCTTCAGGCAAATACCACTAGCAATAATGATCAGAATTACGACTAGACATAGAAATCAAAAGAATATGGAGACTCGCGTGTACCATGGGCAGACACACTGCGAGCATCGGCACCACAAGTGACACGAGATAAACCTGTAGACGGGTCGTCTTTTTTCCTCGGTACAGTAGAACACTCGATGCTAGCAAAGTCAACGGCGCTACGATCAGAAGCGAATAAGCAGCAGCATAAGAGTCGCGTACAGCGTCCGGGTACAGACGGAAGAGCTCTGACATCTGGACAGCCATATTGATGTGGTGCACCCAGTCAATATTCTGTACACCACATGTTTGAATGTACTATACAATGATAGTGTAATGCACACCAAACCGAGAGCGAAGATCGTCACGACGTTTTTAGAAAGCACATCATCATGACTGATCTACAACAGGGCAAAGAACGCTCTGTGATGGATGTATTCTTCTACGTACCGAATCTCATCGGCTACGTGCGTGTACTGCTTTCAATCTACAGTCTAACAGTGGCTCGTACGGACTACAAGACCAGTGTCTTGTGCTATGCACTGAGCTTCACGTGTGACTACTTTGACGGCTTCTTTGCACGTCTCTGCGATCAATGTACGAGCATGATTAGTACAGCTAAATAGCACAAGTATCTCTGTATCAATCGACTAATTTTGACTGAGGACAGGCTCTTCATTTGGTGCTGTGCTGGACATGGTCACGGACCGCTGCTCGACAGCAGGACTACTGGTCGTGCTGTCCCATCTGTATTCGCAGTATATGGTGCTCTTTATGTATCTACTGATCCTTGACTTCTCCAGCCACTGGTACCATATGTACTCGTCACGTGGCCACCACAAGCTCGTCCCGGCTGAGCGCAACTTCTTGCTGCGTTTCTATTACGGCTGCTATCCGTTCTTTGGCTTTTGTTGCGTGGGTACAGAGCTGTGTTACATCCTTCTCTATGTGCTTCATTTCGACCCAGAGCTGATGATTCCGGTCATCAACGTCCCTGTCATGCAGGTACAGAATTCTGTTCTTACTTGTTACTAGCTGGCTCGAGATGCTGACTCCAATCGTGTATGTTGTGGGTTGTGTCAACCCGGTAAATGCAGCTGTGCTACTACGTATGCCTGCCTGCCTGTGTGTGCAAGAACTTCACCAACTTGGCACAGCTGTTCAGTGCTGCCCACTCTATTGCGTCAGAAGACGTGGCACTTGCCAACAAGACTCAGTAGATGAAAGAGCCATCAAGTGGTCGAGTATCGAACAGCCCAAGTCCTATGCATTCCATGCATGGATGCAGCATTCGGATTGAGGGTAACAGGAGCCAGACATGAACAAAGCTGTGGTATTGTCAAGTATCTACAGTGTCCCCCAATTGTGTGCAATATCCTTATTCATCTTCAGATTCTCGCAGGTACAAGATATCGTAATGTCCCGGTCGATACAAAAGCGTGATCATCTCCGATTCCCGTTGCTTCATCACATCAAGCGATGGTGAGCACACGTAGCTTTGAAGTTTATCTCCAGGTCCTGCACTTCCATCCAGATACTCAATCTTCACACCAACCTGAAGAGCTTCCGTCAAGGCTGTAATCTGTGGCTGATCACACTCTTTCCCCATCGGTTCCACCTTCAAGCACGAACAAGAAAAAGAACGCACAACATCAGCTCCTCTCTCTCTCTTCCTCCTTGTCTCCTCTCACTCACCTCTGCAGCACAAAATTGTGCCACTGTCTGCCCTGGATACAACCCGTCAATAAACGGCTGGAACATCTCCGTCTTCTTCTTCATATACCCCGCTGTCAATAGTCTCATGTACCACACAAGATACTCGGATTCACCTCCTTCTGTCTGAAAATCCCGTACTAATTCCGCATAAGAACGTGTCTCCATTGCAGCCAAATAGTCGACAAATGTTTCCCAGAACGTATCGATCGCGACGTCACTGTATCCAATAGCAATGAGCTCCCTCTTACTATGTTGGATTTTGCATTGAATATGACGACGTAGTGCCCCGTTATTATCCTCAGAACCGCCTGCTAAAGGCGGTAAGAGACGTTCACATAATGCAAAGATAAAACCCCGGAAGAAACAATTCCCGTCTCCTCGTACACGTCGTAGCGCCTCATACTGCGTGTTTAAGGACTCGATACCGTATATAAAGTTAGTGTTGCTATTGCCGACGTACTCAGCTTTAAGACACAGCACCGACATCCTGTCGCTTAATAAAGGACCGACGGGCCAGTCCGGCTTCTCCTTGTCCGTCATAAGATGTGGGTCTAATGAGACTTTGAATAGTCCTAGGGTTTAACTGCTGCGGGGCTTTCGTACGGTATGATGGGTTTTATAGCTGCTGGTTGGTTTAGTCTCGATCAAAGACCCAGCACTTCAATAATGTGCTGAGCCAGTCCACATCATGTGGAGATTGCGAATTTTGTTCAAGAATCACTTGCTCAGTGAGAATCAACTGGAACCTTTTGTCATTCTCAAGTTGACACTTGGAACTAGAATCTGGTTGCTTATCGTGGGTTTGTGCTCGTTCTTGCCATTCTTGGAGGCTAAAGCCGTTCCAAAGTAGTGGATCGGTCAAAAGTTCCGGTCGTGCAAACTCGAGAAATTCGTGGATACTAGTAAGCGGCCAATTGAGTGCTGTGAGCAACCGGTTCAGACGGGTGAGTATGCTTTGTATCTGCTCGGCGTTTGTGGATGTTTGAGTCAAAAGAACTTCTCGTTTGAATTCGGGAAAATAGCTGTCCAACAAACTGTGGACGTTCATGAGACACAAGCCTATGAGTTCGCAGTCAATAGCAGCTTTTGACTCACTAGGATCGTACGTGCTTGTGACTGCCGAAGACTGGGATACTCGTTCTAGCACAGTTTTGTATTTAAAATGACACGTTGCTTTGTTTTCAGTGTCAGATGAGATAGTGTCAAGCAAAGTGTCAACACTGCTGCTTCGAGATCGCAAGTCATCCATGTTGTCCGAGGTGAACCACTGATTTGCGCAACTTGCGATCCGGTACGACAAGCATTGCAAAGTCTTTTGCTGTCCGAGTGATAGAGTAAACCCAGACACGTTATCTCGCGGAAAAAGTAGTGCTGGTCCAAGAAAATGATTGAAGAAAACAAGATGCACCGCACTCAATTCCATCTCACGACTTTGACCAGCTTCGTCTCTCTGAAACAACTTGGCACACCCGCGACACAGGATAACAATTTCGGCAGGAAGTGCTTCAATTTGCAGGAAAAGTCTGTCGAGTAGCCTTTCGAGTTCCGAGACGGTGTCACTCAAATACAATGAAGTTGTATCGTCGCCTGGTACTAGCAGCGCTGAAAGCCACTTGGTTCCCACGATGCGGCAGAAACAGGCGAGAGCTTTACTAGCGATGCTATGCTGCAGCAGAAATCTTTGATGCAGGAGTAGAGATGACTCTCTCGAAGAAACTATTCCTTTCGAGTATTCGGTCGCAATGAGATGGAAAACAAATCGAGTTCCTTGGCGCTCGGTTTCCAACAAAGGCAACAAACTTCGCAAGATGAAAGCCTGCGTCAGTAGCTCTGCCGGTCTCGGGCTATCTTTGGAAGTAACACAACACTTTAACACGCACGCACTCACTACCATATTCGGCTCCAAGAGTAAGTTTGCCAGATCGATAAGTAGCATTGAGTATTCATGGTCGTTTTGCGAGACCTGAGCTTGGAAGAGCCGCTGCTGTTGCACAAACTTTTGCCGTCGCTTCTTACGTATTTTGCTGCAACAACAACAGCAAAATCCGATAGACACGCAGGAACCATTGGACAACACTAGCCAGCCCGCCATCAGAACGAGCAACGTCGTGACATATCGCTTTAGCTCTGAATTCAGTACCGTAACCAACTTGTTTCCAGAGATGGAGTCACTTTGATCATCGGCTAGGAAATCAATCTTGAATTTGGTTTCGGTTTGAAGTGTAGCAGCATCACTTTCATTGACAGAATCGACACGCTTCACCCAAAGTGTAAATTCTGCTGTGTGGGAGCTGGAGATGCCAGACTTATCGCGAAATGTAAGTGCTGAGAGGGCTGTACTGAGTGTAGTCTCTGTTCCTGTCACCTGGACATGTGAAGGATCATAGAGCTGCGTAGTGATGTGAAAATGCAGCTCATAGTTTTGGCTTGAGCTTATGTCTAAGAGAGATCCGTTTGCGCTTCGAATGAGCGTGCATGGACGCTCAAATGGACACCCGACCATTACATCGTCGTCAGTGATGGTGAATCCCAGCTTAAACTCAGATACGCCGTCTCCTGCCTCGAGGTTCACTTGGTACAAATTTTCAGGAGTTGTGCTGTCCGGGTCCTCGAACGTTATCGATGTTGGAATGGGATCGCCTCCGGACGCGTTTGGCGTGAATACGTACGGAGGGAGAACAAGCAAAACATCTGGCACGTTTACAACCCCCAACTCGATTCTCCGTGTCTTCAACCCATTGGCAAAATATGCAGTGGCCGATCTCTCATACACTCCAGATGAGACGTTGGTTGGTGTTGTGGTATTGAAGACCTGGTACTCAAAGTAGTCAAAGCTAGTTGATCTCGTGAGCTTCGACTCCAGATTGGAATAATCGAGTTTGGGTGCGTAGATTACTCTGCCCTCAAAGTCTGAAAGGATAGTGTCGCAAGTCAGGATGCGTACTCCAACAGACTCCAGGGATATGCTGTCTGCATTAATACTGCTACTGTCATGGTTGTTGTACTGAAAAAGAACCCCGTGCTGTGGTAGTGCTGTCACCTTTAGTCGTGTCTTGACGCTGAAGAACGCTGACAGAGGATCCAATGTAGCAAGATTCAATACTTGAAGAGAGTCTTCCTCCAGTTGAACGGTTGCAAGTACATTTTGATTCACTGAGTTGTCCACGTCGTTCGCGAGGATAAACTTGATTACAGCAATCGCTGAGAAAACACCAGGATCCCCGTCAGATAGTGTATACCAAAGCTCATCAACTACAGAAGACGCACTCTCACGACTATTTTGGCCCCATCCGTGGTAAATGTACATCAAGTTGGTGGAATGAGTCGCGTTCGCTTTGTCCACACTGTTTTGATAGACTCGAGTGGATTCCAAAGATTGCAGATTCTGGTTTTGTGCAAGCGCCAATATGCCACAATTTAAATTGCAATCAAACAGCTTGCCAAACTGCGGTATTTGCTCGATCTTCAGCATCTGCACACTTGATCTGGCGATTGTTGCGTTGCTGAAGCTGAAACTCGACAAAAAGTTGGTGGTATCAGCGCTTGGTATTGTAATTGGAGGAGCTCCATCATTATCGTCACCACTCAGGTTCAGAGTAACAGGAATACCAACATCGACCCGAACTTCTGACACAAACTTCCGGGGACGCGGTGCATCGTTCACTGCATCGACGAATATGTCAATCTTTGCTTCCATGCTCTTGTTTACACCCCGCCCTACCAAACTATCGGCGACACCGTACTTGACCGACGCATATGGCTTTAACCTCCGCGAAAATGCCACGGGGTTTGGCAGAGGCAGGTTGTCGTTGTTTTGGTCCGCTTCTGGGCGAAAAAATATACTACGCTGATACTCCAGCGGTAGCTCTCGAAACGCGTCCTTGTTGTTCAGAGTTACCACGGTTTTGTTGGGGAATAGCAGAAGTTGTCCAAACTCTGGTATACCTCGTAGTTCCAAGCGCAAGTCATCGTAAATTCCATGCAGCATCGTCAGATTCAATAACACGAGCGAGTCTTCAGGTATTCGCACGGTTTGCTGTAGAAATGGGAACTGGCGAGATGGCATTAGCTGCTGTTTCGAAATAGCGTTCACTTGGTCTTCAGACACCACACGACGATAGATGGCAAAATGGAAAAGGTCGAAACTCGCGCTTCTTGCACCTTGAAACAGCGTGGCTCTGGAGAATCCATTACTGCTGCTTCTGCTCTGATCACTTGAGTCCTGTGGCTGCTGCACGATAACCGGATCTTTCTCTTTTTGCTGCACCACGTTAACTAGGTAGTCAACAATTTGGTCACCATACTGCTCCTTAAAATCTGCAAACTTGCTGCGGAGATAAGCTAGTGGCGTGTCCTCGCTCAGCGGTGGGAATGTGATCCCTAATATGTGCAGCGAGAGCGAGTTGTCACCGAAGATCCGCATGGCTTTTGGCAAACGCGGACCACTAATGCTCATCAATTTCTGCTTTAGCACTACACGTAGACGCTCAGTAGCATTCAGACTGCTTGTATTGCTCAGGTGTAGAAGATCTCGAGCAGAGGCCAAACGTTTGCGTTGCCGTGGTGAAGTAACGTTGCGAGGGCTATTGCCCAAGTACAACTGGTATCGACCTTCGATCAGTTTGTTGAGTAGCTGAGCGTTAGGTGGGGACTGTTCATCGTGCACCTTACAGTCAATGCGTTGCTCTGTCTCGACATCCGTGTAGCTCATGTAGAAATCGGTTTTCCAGAGACCTCTTTCGCTTGACGGATCCAATGTGACGGTAATTTGTACAGGTGGCATTCGTTCCATCGGTTCTAGAAGAGGTGGAAGTTGACATGCTGCGGAATTATCCACTGAAAAAAGCCGCTGCTCGTAGCAGGCCTCCACTCCCGCTTCGCCACCTTCGTCTAGCACGGGTAAAAAGTAGATAAATACTAGCACTTGGTGCTCATTCAAATCAAGGCGAAAGCCAGGGTCCGCGCAGTTGTCGAATTCGTTAGCAATGGAGAACAACGTCATAGTGTGGTTAGTTACCGCGCGGCGTCGGATCACCATCTCGAACGTCACACCAGAGCTGGCCTCACTGTCATTTCGTACAGCCGCCATCGTGAAGAAGTCACGCGCCGAAACTGTGCTGATCGACGAAAGCTGCACGCGTTTGGTGTCATTGTTGGGGTCTTCTGTTAGACGGACTCCAAGCTGCCAGAACATCGAGTCTGTGTTCAAGCTCGTCACTAGACCTCCTTCAGGCTTGAGAGCATCGAAAGGACAAGCATCGTTGGGAACTCTGTTCATCACGGTGATGCCGTCGTCGATAGCAGGATCGTCAAAAGTGTAGAGACACATTGGGTGCCAGGTGGATCGCTCGTTGAGGAAGCTAGCGATGTCAGAGTCTCGATTGTGCCTCTGCGACTCGTTACTACAGCCAACGATACCAAGCAGTAAAAACAACAGGAGTCCTCGCATTGCTAACGTGTTTGACCGAAGTTTTCTAAGCTGCCTATTTCTTATTGCAGCTTGTTAAAAGTACCTTGCAACGTCTAACGTGCCCTCATTTCCACTCTGCCGATGTCGACTACAGAGTGACAATTGCTCCATTGCGTAAGACCCACCCAGCACATCGCAATAATAGTTCAAACTTTGTTTTCGAGCTGCAGTGTGTAATTGGCCAGGCCACAAATGCGCTCAAGTAGCCTGCAAGAGGCTACGCCTAACATGTGGCGAGCTCGCATGTCCTGGTCGCATTTTTTGCGTTGATGCTTACACAGCGAGATGGCTCCATGCGCCAAGATGTTTTTAAATGAATGCACCTTCGACTACCTTACGATCTACCATACTACATCTCGCTTGCTCGACAGGTTTGTGGCCCACCAGAGCAACAAGGCTGCGGTTTCTCAACGACGCGTTTCAACTACCCCAATACTTTCAACCGTAGAAATAGGATCGGAATGTCGCTAAAAGGAGTATCTTGTCGGTGTTGAACGGGCAAGATACTCCTTTTCGGCGATAGTCCGATCATTTTTAGACCTTACTAAACAATGGATTCAATGCTTGTTTGCTAAGCACGTACTATGCCGATGATGCCTTCGAGTAGGGTGGCTATGCTTTCGCGCTCAGACTCACTAGACCTCGCAGATTTCGGTCACACCTAGCCATAATATTGTGCACCAGCACCGTTCCGCCGAGCATCGTTCCGCCCGAGGACCGTCATCTAGCAGCGTTACTTGTGCTGCTGATTTCTGCCAACGGTTAGTGCCCTTCCCTTTTGCTGCACTCTTCCTCTGGAGAGAAATCCCCAGACCAGAGTTCTTCACTTTCCGTTTTGTTAACTGAGGCGAGATGGCTCCAACGCGTCTACCAACACTTGGCTCCTACAGAGATGAGAAGAACCCGTCCATTCTTATCACGAGCCAAGACGATTTCGATCTCCATGACGACTGGAATGAACGTGGCAGGGGCCCCATTTCCCGTTTGCGAAACTCGTGTCCAGACAAGTGGTCGACATCTCCTACTTTTCGCTGGAGTTCACGTCTCACAGCGTTGTCATCTAGTGTTGTTGGTGCTGGCACTGCTTTGACCACGCGTGCCAAACAACTCCGTGTAGGCAAATCCACTCACCGGGTCATTAACCAACTTCGCAAATCGATCGGAGAAGTAACGTCTCGGACGGAAGGGCCCTTGTTGAAGGGGTCTACTCCACTTTACGATCAATCCAATGGGGTCGATGGAATGGACGATAACCCCAAAAATGAGGGCATTTGCTGCGACGAAGACACAGATGATAGTGCAAGAGACTTCATTCCGTGGATCCAAGCTTGTGCATAAAGAATAGAGGCTAGTCTTATCGAGCAAACGTGTCATATAGAATATACGAAATGCTGATGTTCCCTCATTTCAATACACTTGATAGAAAGGTCGTAGTCTCTTGACGAAGCTACAAGAGCAAACACGACCAGGCAGCCCACTTTCATACGACAAGCGAGAAAGAACACGACGGCGAGGAAGTCATCGATAATGCCACTCCCATGGCGCTGCATTTTATGCTCGTTCCGGGGTATTGCCAGAAACAGATCGGGAACGCAGACAGCAGACGCAACTCCTCAGGAGATGACTGAAGCTGAGGAGTTTGTGACACCGAGAGTCCGTGTCGGCTTCGAGACGAATGTACATGACTTTTCCAGCGAAAAGAAGGAGAAGGATCATCAAGATTTATCACTAAATCCTCGCATGGAAGAGTTCGAAGCCCGGTGTCATTTGCAGCTGGAAGATACCGACGTTGAAAATGATGTGACATGTACGCCTGCTGCAACATCGATCGTCCCAAAGAAGTCCAAGTTGACTGAGTGGTTGGAAAAGTTTGAAGCGCAGCACCGGGTGGAGAAAACGAATACAAGAGTTCCCGAATATCAGAAGCCGCATGTGTCGCCTTTGACTGCGTGGATGACACGTTTTGAGGTCAAGCACCAGGATAATTCCTCGACAGCTTCATTCACGACTTAGTTTGTTGTACGAGTATTGTTCAGTGATGTGTCAATACGGCATAGCCAACTACTCACATCTTGCACGTAAGACAAGTCTTAAAATCGCGTTAGCACATCAACCTACATTGCGTTTGTAAAAAAAGTTTGTCACCGTCGGTCTTGAAGTTGGTGGCCGCTTGCCCTGCAAGACACATCGAGCAATCACGTCGCGACGGAGTAAAAAATGCCAAAGCCTGCGGTGAGCTAGGCAGGCTTTGGCATTTTCTCTACTCCGTCGCGCAGCTATAGCTTCACGCAGCAGAAGAGCGGAAAGAGTGAAGCTCCAATACGAGCTGGAAACCGTGCAATTTTAGAGTGGAAGCCATCTTGCCGAATGCAGCAAATCAGTTAACCTTTGAAATTGGTCGCGCATGTACTGTCGTCATGACGAATACTTTTTTTATTGAGCTGTGGCTCCACTGGCGTTTTTTTGGTGTTGTATCTAGCAACAAGACAACGTAATTCGACGGTGTTGCGCGATCCCACGAATTGGATGCGTCCTTTCTATTAGCAGTGCTAGTGTATGTAGCACTACATGCACCAGCACTGCTAAAGCATTCGCTATTGTCTAGCTGTATAGGAGTAACATAATAGCCACGAAAAGCAATAGCTGATACATATAGCTGAAAGCGAAAGTCGCTAGTGCAGAAGCTTCTTTGGTGTGGAGCATGTTATTGTTACCACATTTTCAAATGAAGTTACATGTACATACGGCAATGAAAACGAGACCAACTCAGTTGAAGCAGGTATGACGCTTTGATCAGCTGCATTTCATGCGCTCGATTTGGCGAAGGGTCGTGCCACCGTGCAGAATAAATGTATGGTATATAATATGCTGGAAAAGTAGGTATTTCCTGTGCTTTTAACGATCAAAGTTTTCTTCTTTTCAAATGTAAGAAGTATTATGGTGCAAAACTAAAGTTGATAATGTTGAAGATGGACATGTTGAAGGTAAGGTACACTATCGCACCGCTGAGCGCCTGTTGGACAGACGGAGGATTACGGACATGATGACGGTCAGTGGTTACGGGCGCGTTGTCAGTCATTGGCCAAGGTAAATTAGTGAGTACGGTATGATGAGTCTAGTATGAGAAAGGAGTGGCTTAGAGGTAGCATTTGTTGGCCGGCGGGCCAAGCGCAGTCAGCTTCGACGACGGCCACGAAAGGGCCGCAGAGTCTCCAGCGGTGGTTCAAGGTGCACCGACGGCCCACGAAAGGGGCGACGACATCAACGCGCGGATACTCGCGACTCTCATCGACCTCCAAGCGCGCATGGCGCAGATGGAGGTCTCGCAGCAAAAGCTCGATGAAGACGAGCGGATGATGGGCGCGATTGAGTCGGGAATGTTCCGCTCTGCGCTTGCCAACGGTCGCGGTGGCGCACCGTTGCATATCGATGCACTCGGATATTTCCCGGTGCGTCCAAGAACTCGACAAGGTCGCGCGAGCATGCTACAGCATGGAGCAGGCCAAGATGCGGCGCAGCAGAATGGCGGGCACCGCAAGCAGCACCACCGGTGCGCACCGTATTCCAGCTCGGAGTACGTGGCGGCTCAAGATTACGCGCGACGTATGGAGCCGGAGGCGCAGCGAGCAATGCGAGTTCCAGGTGAGCGCCAACGACGGCTGACGATTCGGAAGTTTGATGGCTCCGAGCCGTATCGAGGCTTAGGGTCCGGTATCCTGGACTGGGGAAGGACGTTCATGCGTCAGGTCCAGTACGATCAAGCGGCATGTGACTTCGACTGGTCCGAAGACGTGAAGACCGACTTGCTTGGTCACTACCTGAGCGGTATGGCCGAACGATTCTACAACAAGCAGGTCGAGACATGGTGGCATCAGACTCCGACGCTTGCACATGTCATGGAGCGGCTGCATCAGACGTTTAAGACGACGATTACAGCGTCCTGGTCGATGAAGCTGTTTACAGCTAAAAAGTATCCAAAGAGGACCTGGCCCGAGCATTACCTCTACTTGGTGGCGGTGAGTGATGCATGCGGCGGCGCAGTCGTTTCCCGACACGCAAAATGGGCAGGTCCAGCTCAACCCAAAACCAGAAGATCACGATGATGATTCCCGAGGTGACGCGCGGATCGCTCACGGGAATCGCTGCGACGGTGTCAAGAAGAAGAAGGACAAGGGAAGAGGCAAGCGATGGACGCGCGCCCCCCATGCCACACGTGGAGCAACCAAGCAGTCGATGGTAGAGACAATGCCTGCGACTAATTATGTAGCCACCGCGCTACAAGTCCACGAGCCGGACCCGAAAACACACGCTGAGGCGATGAGCAGCTCGAAGGCTGAAGCTTGGAGTAAAGCCATGCTCGAAGAAATCCAGGCGCTTGAGGACAACGACGTGTGGAACGTGATCAAACGACCGGCCACTGCAAACCTGCTACACAGTAAGTGGGTATACAAGACCAAGACAGATGCAAACGGCACAGTGGAGAGACTCAAGGCATGACTGATTGCATGTGGAAATGAGCAAGTCTTCGGTATCGACTACTCACTTACCTTCGCCGCCGTGATGGAAATGTCGACGATGAAGGTGATCCTGGGACTCGCAGCGGCATGGGGTGTACCTGCGAAACACGGTGCCTTGGTCCCGGCGAGGTATCGCACAATTTTCTTCGCCAGTTTCCAGTCTTGCTCCCGTGGCTCATGAGTGTGTCGCGTTGCTTTGTGAACCGCAAACGCGATGTCTGGCCGAGGACATCTCGCGACCCACAATAAACTTCTAACAAGAGACTGGAACGACTTGATTGTTGGCCTTCCAGGTTCAACAACCTTCGTAAGCAGGATGTTGTCCGAAGTGGCTTCATTGTAACAGTCGTCGCTGATCGGCGTGAGTGTCGAGTTCGCCGACGCCAACCCGTGCTCCCAAAGCAGCTCATCAATTGCCTCCTCCTGATCTAAAGCATACGCGCTCGAGTCGATCGCTTTTACTCGGATTTCAAGGAATTTCGACACCCCAGGTTTTTGATCGAAAGCGATTCCATTGCCGTAAAAAAAACAATCAACAGCCGCCACCGTAGTCGCCGTGACTAGTAGGTCATCAACGTAGACACCCACCACGGTCATCTCACCACCGTCACGCTTGTAGTACAGACACACATGTCACTTATGCACGGCATAAACCCTGTGTCGATGAGTCTTGTCTGCAACAGCTGACTCCAAAGTCGTCTCACCTGTTTAAGCCCATACAGGCTCTTCTTTAGCTCGAGCGCGACGTCGCTTGCACTGTCCACTCCAAGTGCCTTGAGCCGCTCGTCCTTAAATTTCATGCCGCTTGGTACGTGCAGCAATATCTCTAGATGCCCCTCTTTGTCAGCTTTCACGTACGCGTTTGTCAGCATTTGTTGGCGAACTAAGGACCAAATGTATATTAGTATTCAATTAACCACCTACTACGCCTCTGTTTGAACAGATAACTCATGTCTGTTCGACTAGGCGCGTCAAATAGACGATACATTGACGGTCAAGATCGCGGACCTCTATTTATCTAGCTATTTTTCACAGGTTTATCAACACGTTTTGTCGTTATATGCAGTTGTTTACAGCTATATAGACACGTTTTCTCGTTTTGCTTCCCGATATTTTTCAAGCGAATCAGAAATGTTATGAATGGCTACAGCTTTGTTATTAACTAGTGGCTCATAACGTAGTCGCATCAAACGGCGTAACTTCGGCGTTGACTCATGGCAGATGAGATGCTCAATTGTGCGCGTTTTGGAGACGTAGAGGAGCTGAAGACAATGCTGCAGTCAGTAGAAGGATCAGAGCGCGACATGTTGATCAACTTTGTGCAGCCAGAGACGCTCAATACGCCACTGCATATGGGTGCGTGTAATGTGTCAAAACGTGTGTATTTGGGTTTTTTAATTGGGTCTTTCAATTGACGTGTTGATTTCTTACGTGACGTGTCTTTTGTTGCTTACAGCCTGTGCCAATGGCCATGTTGAGTGCGTCCGTGAGCTAATGAAATACGAGGCACGACATTTGCCAAATGCCAGTGGGAATGTGCCACTACGTACGGAGGAGAAAGAGAGAGTGGGTGGGTGAATATTGATCTGGATTGTGGATTTTATTGCAGATTGGGCTGTACAGAACAAGCATCGAGAGATTGTCAAGCTACTGGTGGACGGTATACAAGACCTGGATGTACTGGCTCGCAACAGCTTTGGACGTGGCTGCATCACGGAAGCTTTTCAGTGTGAAGACACGGAGATTTGTACGTGCTGCTGATTATTGTATACTGGAAGCTTGGAGACTTATTTGGTGACTTTTGATGGCAGTGGCGATGTTATTGGAGCACAGTTCGGCAACGGAAGAGAGGCTAGCAGAAGGCACTGGGATGGACCAGGATGCTATGAAGGAGGAAATTGAAAAGGAAGGAGATGAAGCAGACCATAGCTCGCCGAAGGTTTTGCAGGAGACTGTGCTGGAATTTAAGTTTGCACCGGGACTGCCAACGTTGCGTGCGAGGGAGCTGGCATTTGAATGGAGCCGAGATGCCTTTGGCCCGACTGCGGAGGAGGATATTACGGGAGTCTCGATCTGGTCGGCGGCACTTATCTTGAGTCGCTGGGTCATTGACCACCGCGATGTATTTGACGGGAAACAGGTCTGTGAACTAGGCTCGGGTTGCGGCGTTAGTGGCTTTGCAGTACACAAGTATACGGACGCTTCGCGGGTAGTGCTGTCCGATTTGTTTTTACACACCATTCAGAATCTGGAGCACAATGTCGAGCTGAACAAGACGGACAAGAATGCTAGAGCTGATGATAAAGAGAAACCGATAGTCCCAATCCTTGATTGCTGCGGGCGATGTGGTGCCGTCCAGCGCTTTACTCCCGACAACCCAGAGGGCAAGCTCATGACTTGCGGTGGTTGCAGATCTGTTGCTTACTGCTCTCGTGAGTGCCAGAAGAAGGCCTGGAAGAAGCACAAGCCCGATTGCAAGGCTATCCGCGCACAGCATGAGGAGGAAGAGACTGTAAAGGAAAGTAGTGAAGAGGGAGTTCTGCAGGTACAGGCTATTGATTGGGCTCAGCGCGAGACCTGGCCGATTAGCTGTGATGGCGATAAGTTTGATGTGCTCTTCGGCTCCGATCTTGTATACCATCAGGAAATCGTGCCGGCACTTGTGAACGTAGTGGACGGCATGCTGGGGGCTGGTGGTCGGTTTGTCCACGTTGCTTCCCAGGCACGGCACTCGCTGGTAGAGTTTAAAGAGGCGATAGAGGCGCGTGGTTTCAGCTGCGACATGGAAGAAGTTCCTGAGGATTACAAGAAAAACCCGCTGGTAGGCAACGACGCCGTGGCTGAACTCTTTGCTCTGCATTTCAACGAAATGAGCGACGTGTACTGCATCTACACTTTCACTCGCCCAGCCGTAGAGTAATCGAATGGATCCGCGATAATGTCTTTGATCAAAAACGTTTTTAATGGTTTATACCATACCGCCTGGAGAAAATCCTGTCGCGTCATTTGATTTTTCCTCATGGACGGCAGTTTCTTCTTTCCTTATTGAGGGTCCGCGAATTTGGTGGAAAGCGCGTGCTTGGCATGAGCGACAGAATTTTGTAGTTGCATCGGCCGAAGACAAGTTCCCAGTTGCCGTGAATACTGCCGGTTGAGTACGGGCTGATCACTTTTCCACCATGGAGACGTCGATTGCGCGAGGAGCGATTGATCTGCAACTCGACTGACGTCTAGCATCAGAACAATCAACAACAGAGAAGACGTCAACATCCGCCAATCGATTTTTGCCATCCCCTGGCTATTGTACTACCTGTGCAGTGGCAATGAGGAAGGCATGCCAAGTTGCAAGGATTGTTACGGCGAAGCCCGCAGCCGCAGACATGGCAAAAGCAAACTGGAGGGTATCTGATGCGGACATACGAAGCGAGCTAACTTTGGCGAGCACGAGCATCTGCAAGCAAACCGTAGCGTGAAAATCTGCGTAAATTGAAACCCACGAAAGACCGCCAACGTACTCTAGCATATTGTTCACGACCCAGTTCAGTGTAAGCCACCTTGTAGCTCATGCATGCAGCATAAAAACAGCCTGCCGCTAGCCACAACAGAAAAGAAAAGAAGTACTGGATACAGTCGTTCCCAGTACGACCCCACCATCAAAAACAATCACCATAGATATAATCACGAATCCCTCCGTACCCGATAGTTGTCACGCCCAATGCAGTTGTTCACCCATGGGCAGTGATGATCCAAGTGCGCGATGCACCGATTACACACGGAGCAATGATGAGCCCGAGGCGGTCGAAAATGACGGCACCTTCGGCAGTACGAAACACCATCGTCGGCGTTCGGGTGATAACCACGTCGGGGTCTAGCCATATGCAAACTCTGCGGATCCACCAGCTGAACTGTTGGTAATTTTACTCGGCCGTCGTCTTCCAGAGCCTTTACACTAGGTCGAATTCTTGAAAGGAACTTCTTGTCGACATTGTCCAGCTGATTTTTATCATCGACTCCTCGCTCCAGATCCTCTTCATCTTCGACCTTGTCATGGGTGTTCTCTACTTGTATGTCCCAACTATTCCGCTTGGCTGTAATAACTCCCTGGATACAATATCAACACACACATTGAGTAAGTGGATATTTATCCTAGTACAAACTTTTACTTACCGGATCTGTAGCGCAACAGAGTGCATAATTAAAGTAGATATTGAATAGCAGTACGATTACTACGATTAAATGACACAATAACTAGAGATAGACGCGTTAAAACCTCGTTTTAGCGATTCAAAACGTTTTAAGTCGACCTGAACAATCGTTTCAGCCACTATAGGAATCATCGCGTGTAATACGAGCCCTCCCACGAGGAATAAAAGCGCTGCAATTATAGATATACAGGAGTTAGTAGGATGCAGCGGCGTATGCCAAATGGAAAGTAGACACGCACCCATGCCAATGGTGACGCAGATGACACCTACATACCGCATGATCCAGCTGATGGCTCGTACGAACGATGCTGCGCATTGGAAGCTCCACTGCATGGGGTCACGCCACTGCGGTGGCACCACCAAGTTAAGCATCTGTGCCAAATTAAATGAGTAATTGACAGAAAACGGATCGTTGTATTGGCTGGTTTTGTTCATATAATTTGTGCATAGGAAGTAATTCGGACTTGTTTCTAGTCGGATTTGACCAGCTGATGCCGATAAATCGAGGTCACGTATTGACATTAAAGCAGAAAATGACTCCAACCCAACAGCATTTACAATTGCACACACTTGTACTGCCTGCCTGTCAAGTGCAGGCAGGCTGGGAAAAAGCCAAAAAACATGTATGGAGAAAGATCGATTCTTGTAGGTGACGTAACTGCAAAACACGGTTGTCAGCACGAAATCAGTGTTGTAGTACGTACGATCTGTACGTAGCGGCCCTAGAGAGTAGATATTGCTTTGCGCTGCATGATCGTGGCTGACTACGGCAGCGTAGTGTTTTATACTTCAACTGGTTCCAGCTACATCCGAATGCCCAATCTCCAGCGTCGGGTAGTCTGTGTATCCCAGCGATAGCGGACCATTCGTTATATAGAATGTGTTGCGGTCCCACGGATTCAAGGGCGCGTTAACCTTTAGGCGATGCACCAAGTCCGGGTTGGAAATGAACAACCGGCCATAGGCTACGCAGTCGGCACCGCCACTTTCAATGACTTTGATGCCTTCATCACGATCGAAACCGGACGACGTCATAAGCACACCATGGTACAGTGCACGGCAGAACGAAGTCATGCCGTCTTTAGGCACATGAGAGCCCGTGATGTGAAAGCCACGAGGTTCGATAATATGGACGTACGACAAGTCCAGTGAGTTCAGCTTCTTGAGGATGTAGCCGTAAGTCAGTGCCGGGTTTGAGTCGGTGCAGCCGAACGTGATACCGAATGGAGACAACCGGATGCCCACTTGACTCGAATCCAGAGTAGTTAACACGGCGTCGAGCGCCTCAAACAGGAATCTAGCACGATTCTCGATGCTGCCCCCGTACTTATCGGTACGCTTGTTCACGCCGTCACACAAGAACTGCTCAAGAAGGTACCCGTTGGCACCGTGCATCTCGACGCCATCAAACCCTGCAGCGATGGCATTTTCGGCAGCGCGTTTATAATCCGCAACTATCCCAGGAATTTCATGAGTCTCGAGAGCACGGGGCGTGACGTACTTGCGTCTGCCCTCTCGGGTAACTGCAAAGATGTTGACATCATCCAATACAATTGCGGACGATGACACGGGCAGAACTTCATTTGGTAGATTCAACGGGTGCCCCACCCGACCAGTGTGCCAGAGCTGCACGAAAATCTTGCCGCCTTTGTCGTGCACTGCACGTGTCACCTTCTTCCAGCCTTCGATCTGTGGAGTAGAAAATATACCAGGAGCACCGAAGGAGCCACGTGCTGTGGGACTGATGTTGGTCGCTTCAGCAATGATCAGACCTCCGACAGTGCTGCGTTGTGCGTAGTACTCGGACACGAGATTTGTGGGAACCCCGTCCTCGCCCGTACGAAGTCTCGTGAGCGGGGCCATGACTACTCGATGCTGCAATTTCACGGGGTTCTTGCCGCCAAGCGTTAACGGGGAGAAGAGTTGGGGTGTTTTCGAGGTCATGATTGATAGGGAACACTGCAGCTTGCGAGGAGACTGAAACTGTGCTTGTGTTGCCATAATAGCTTGATTGTAAAGGTCCTATCGATTTCAGAAATACAGTAATCGTCGTCCAGAGCGCAATGTGAACTGTACGCATACAGATTGCTAACTGCTGTGCTTGCAATAGCTTCATGCTTTTTTGTCTATCAGTTCTTTTATCAATAAATCATCTAAATCATCTCGTGCGCTTTCTGTGCCGTCTTCAAACGCCAATGAACTATTCCCCATCCAGTCATCCACCCTTCCGCTTAGGTCTTCCAAAGCTACAAACAGTTCACATAATGACATTGTTTGCATTCAACTTTGCTCTATGGGCATTTCTCCAGATCGACAAATAGTGTCATATCGGTGCGTTCAGTACCGTGCTGATGGTCGTCATTGGTGACGATATCGACGTTGCAAAACTGCTCCATTGGCAGCAAAGTGGTGGTCCATCCGGGGTGTTTTGGATCGGCCAAGATGGTTTTGGGTTCATGCTCGATACTAGTCCAAAAAGCCTCAGGAGTTAAGCGTTGACCACAATCACGTCGAGTTTGGGCACGTCTATCATCCGTGTGAGACTTACTATCCATAGCTCCTTGAATCACTCCTGCTGATGTAAACTGCAGTGCAAGTTGCACCATTGACCGCGAAAGTTGGAGCAACACGGTCCTGCAAACTTGACAATATGGTGCGGAAAACGACTGCTCTTGTTTTCCACTAGACCATGTACATATAAATATCTGACAATCATGTGGTCAGATTCGAGGTGGCTAATGTACAGCTTGAGCGGGCTGTGTCATTGCAGGAAAGACTGAGATTGCAAATAGCACGGCACTGCACATTGGTGGACAAATCGAACGCTAACTACGAAATGTATAATATTGAACCTGTTGCGTGAGAGTGAACTTTGTCTGATTGGTGCTTGGGTGTAGGTGGGGTCTCATAGTTCCGATCGCTGGCGAATGGCTCATTTGATGCATCTAGACAAGAATTCTACCCACCAATTGTCAGTTTTTTCAGTTGTCGACATCGTAGCAAAGTCAAGAACATGCCGATACATAAGGAGGGAACGCTGTTCAAGATAATAAACTGAGAAATTGCGCTTTGCTTGGTAATATGCTTGCCTATCGTGAAGAATTGCTCTGGATATTTGAGTTGTACTTAGTCATCAGGTACGTGGCTTCTGCCGCCATATTAATCTGCATGAGTCTCTCCATGAGATTTTTCTGCTCCGTTGGATCATTTGAAGAGGTCGTGTCACGAGCTGTGGAGCTGGCTGCTGTATCGTTGGAGCGGAAAGGCTTGATATATTTCAGCTTGTCCTTCTCGAACATGTCCACATGTTCAGGTTCATTCGACCAGTTCCTTTCGAATTCCGAAGAACGATGGATCTCAATCTCGTTGCCTCCATCACCGTCATAGACTGTGATGTGCTGTCTCCATCGGTTGCTAAGATTTATGACTTCTGCATCCTCTTCATCCAAGGACTCTTCGCTCATATCACTATCATCGTTAATTAAATCGTGACCGCGATATGCCCCGTTTCCTCCGCCGTTGTAGGTGTAGTCCACCGACTGGTTGATCATGTATCGGCTACCATCTGATGACTTGTCGCCCGGAAGTACCATAGTGTGCTGGCCTGAGCTATGGCTGTTACTGTACGATCTCAGTACCTCTTCGTCCGAGGATTCTTCGCTCATATCACTATCATCGCTAATTAATCCGCGACCGCAATATGCCCCGCTTCCTTCGACGTCGTAAGTGCTGTCCACCGACTGGTTGCCCATGTATCTGCTACCATTTGACGACTTGTCACTCGAAAGAGCCACAGCGTGTTGGCCTAAGCTATGGCTGCTACCGTAGGCTTTTGATGGCGCATTGCAGTGCATAGAATCGCTTGGCTTGCGCTGCACGCTGGGCTGGCCTGCAGCTGTCTGATTCTCCCCTGGCAAACCCGAGAATCGTCCTGTCGGTGGCTGGTATGCTCCCATGCTTCGAGCTCCATTGGAGCTAAATCCCGGAATCATCGTTGGCTTTTTGTAATGAGACATTGAAGGGGCTGACGATACAGTAGTTCGTGCACTGGAGAAGCTGCTAATACTGCTGCATCGGCTTGATAGGCGATCCACATTTCCTCTACTGGGAGGCATCGTGGCTGATCCAGCTCGGTCCTGCGACGGTGCACGCTGACGTTGCACTGGAGTTGGGTCAGAAAACGAAGACATCGTAGAGAGCGCTTGTCGTCCTGTCGATTGAGTGTGCGCGTATTGCGGTGATCCAGATCGGTTCAATCCAGTCCGACCTGACGAATCTTCATAGTGGAAGCTGACCCGAGAAGCGAGGCGTCCGTAGAGTCTTTCCTGCACGTCACTCAAGCACGGCTTACAGAAGAAGTAGCTGCATGGAAAGTTGCCAGTGTTGCGTGACGGGTAGATCATCTTGATCATCCGGCAGCGGTTGCATACATTCTTGCCACAGGTCTTGCAGTTCTGGCTCGACTTGTGCATCTTGAGCTTCGAGTCGCAGATATCGCATGTCTTGCTCCTTCAGTACGCATCGGTCATTAGCACCACACACAACAAAAGGCAACAAAACCAACGGCAACGTACTGTGTGCTCGTAATGAACATCTCCTTGCCACTCACAAGTTTCGATAGACGTTTGGCTTTTGCACATTCCAGTGCGCTCGCCACTCCCAGCCATAGCTCCGCCATGATGGCGTCTGCACTCCAGCTTCTCGACTTTCCTCCGACTGCATGTTGTCCCTTCATATAAACTCCTACGCGGTTGTTCGGCAGCGGACGGAATATGTAGCACACTGCGGCCGTGGATCGTATCAGTCCCTGCTGTTCGAAAGACGGACATTCGTCCACCCGTACGGATTGCATAATCAAGTAGCCTACTTGATCCCCATTGGCATCTTGTGTGCGTCCAAGCTGCTCGTGCCAGCACAAGTCTCGCTTGTGCATCAATTTGCCCGTGGGAGCGCACGCGAGCCACTTGAGTCCCTCGAACCGGTACGAAAAGCTCGTGTCATCTTCATTGTACGAGTCCTTCTCCATCACATGCAGCACTGCTGCATCCAGATAGGCATTGTGCATAATGGACCGTTGAGTCTTGAGAGCTTCGTTGGTCGGTGCGTAGAGTGCAAGGAGCACGCCTTCCAACGTGCCAGTCATCTGACCCAGTACGTTCACTTTGACAGCATTGCCCTTGATGAACCCTCTCTCTCGGTAGAGCTGTAGACCATTGCGGTCTCCAATGAGCTTCCATTGGTCCGACTGCTGGCTTGGATGGAATCGAGTCACGGGCAATTCATCGTCCAGCGTCTGGTTCAACAGTCGCGACGCAGTGCGATGGAAATCGTCGGCAAGCTGCGTCGATACAATCATTTCTGGGAAAAAGTCATCCGGAAATGGCAGCTTCACCTCTTTCAATACACGACCTAACATTGAGACGGGATATCGCAAACTGACAAGGTGATCTCGGTGGTGCAGAAAGTTGCAGTTAGAAGCAAGATTTTTACATGGCCTTGAGCTTTGAACAGAGTAAATATAGGCATTTGTATGAACTGAAGAAGACGTGGGTGTTGTATTGTGAAGTGGATTCAACTATCGTAACTGTATTGTAATGTAAGTACATGTCCAATTGTAAGAAGGTATGCTGAAAACTTCGAAATCCATACATTCTAATGATTCAGATAAAACCCACTGATCGTCGTCGATGACCTTGCATCATTCGCCAAAAACGGCTTTCAAGATTAGGCAAAATAGAAGAGAAGCAAGAGCCTGCGCACACTTAAAGCCATCATACTGTTTAGAAGGATACAAACGGCGAGGTCGTAAATGTAAGGCTATGCCTGAGGTGATGTCTAACAATTTTTCCGCTTTTTATTGTTCTAACGGACAGTCCAGTCAATGGGGTTCTCTGTGTCATATTACTATCATTTCATCAATCAAAGTTCCGTTCTTGTCACTGTGGTGTAATATACAATGGGTTCAGCACTGCTGGACGGACTGTAGTCTCATGCCAGCGTCAACCATAGGCAGTTGCAGGTCCTCTTTGCTATAGCATATAAGCTGACCAATCGAAGGATGCAGAATGTTGTACCTTCTTGGTCGCGACGGTGACACGAAAGTCTGGTCTCCACTAAAATGAAGACAGCGTCTCACTCGCGCGTTGCCAACATGTTGCTGCTTCAGCTTGACTGTAAAATCCCAAAAGCTTGATAAATTATCCTTACCACATCTAGCTACTGCGAGCGTCTCTGGCTGACGCATACGTCCAATTGACGTAAGCTTGAAACAATACAACACAAGGCCAGTTTGACGGTGCCAACAATGGAGGCGCTAAGCATGACAATGCATGCTGCTGCCTCTTCCTTCACGGCTCTGATTGTGATAATGGCCTGATGTGCTGCGGATTCATTTGCTGCGTGTGAAGCAGGCATACTAGCCATGGCGCTGCTGTGCTCACTTGACCAGATCAACACCACCCTACAATGCACGATTGTAAAGATACAATTGCCGAGAGCTGACTGGTAGAGTGTGTATGTGTCGGGTTTGCTGTTGACTTTTCAACGAGGAGCGGAAAGGGAAAACGGAGTCGAAACCCTCATGAAAACAACTATTGAGTGCAAGCGTTGGAGACCCTTAGTAAAAAGACATGGCAGATGTACCACCACGCAGGATGCACTCCTAGGACCAAATGTTGTCTACTTCTTTTGGTGAGTGGGCTCGCCACACGCGAGTCTTAAGAGCTAATGATGTGGGAGATTGCTTCTACATTGCTACAGCTATAATGTTGTGAAGATACAGCTACTGCAGCGAATGCAAAGCAGAATCGACAGTGGCAACACTTGACAAAACCTTGCGTACCTTTGGCATCATTTTTCATCACTAACATGCGGCTCAAGTCAAAAGATGCCGTAAAGTACCTTGGACGTGCCTGGTGTTGCTTTCTCTCCTCTGTGTCTACCAATGACTTTGTTGCTTGATTTCTGCCTGACGGCAGAAAGTTGATGTCCTACTACTGCTCAGATGTCCTACTGCAAGATCACCGCCAAGGAAACTTCCTTTCACTGTAGAACACGTTGGTGCTCATATCAAATTCGGTGACGCACTAAGTCAGATACGAAAGAGACGCCACGCTGTCGAGAAACCCCGCACGAAAAGCCCCTCCGTACTACACATCCTCGTTCTTGGTACGTTAGCCAAGTCGTTCACGACTATAGTGACACAAGTTGCGCAGTCACGTATGGGTGCGGCGGACGACGTCAGCGGTTTCAGCGCGATTGACAGGCTGCCTCACTCAGTTCTGCGCCGAGGTAGGGCGGTAAGCTAAGATACTGCAGACCGTGATCTCTCTGGAGTGACGTGCGAGCAGCTGTGGATGTTTACCTGCTAGTAATGATGCAACAGACGGTAATCTGCCATTCAAAGAAGGTAGTGTGCCCATCTGGATATTTATATTGCCAATCCTGCCATGGATAAACGTACCACTAGCCGTTTGTTGATGTGATGACATGCCATAGAATAGTGTTCGCTGGCTCTCTGACAGTTGCAATGTTCTTTTGTCGAATGCAATTGTTGCGGCAACTTTGACGTATTCATCGAATTTTGTAGCCGGCTTGCATAGTGCTTATGAGCATAATTACCATACTATGGCCCATAACTATCAGCTGGCGTGCGATTTCTGAAAGGCTCAATCGTCGCGCAATGGATTATTGGGTACCAACTGCACGATGGCGCCTTTTCTACGGTTTGTAAGCGTAATCTCGACTTCGTAGCGTGCCAGGGCTGGGGTCAGTTTGCCTCGACGCATTACAGCGGCTACGAAATTCGTTTATCGGGACGCCGGAAAAGTGATGCCTTTTCAATAGTAAGATCATCAAGTCCAGACGAACACTGTACGATAGTCTTAACATGTGAACGCGAACAAAGGCAGCCATAACTATTTGTATCTATCACTCCTTCCAGCATAGAAAACTTGTCACATTGCAAAGGGTAGCTGCTGCCCATCCCCACGTAGAAGTAACGACTCTGAAGAGCTCCTTTTTTCTTTTACTCATTTTCTTACTGAAGCATGAAAGCGCTGGCCTATCGATTACGCAGCCGTCATAGCAAGAGAAATGACGAAATTGTAGACGTAGACGATGTCGAGCTCAGATTTTGCTTTAAAAAAGCGGTCAAGGACAAGAGCATCAATAATCGGAGCACAAGGGATAAAATAGAGAAAGAGGAGCGACGGACGATAACTGGAGAAAGAATCGAGGCAATCACAACAAGAACACGGACAGCTGCAAGCAGCTTGCTATGGCATCTGCCACTCAGTCTTTCACTGAATCTGATGTGTTGTTACAGTCAGAGCAGCCCGACTTCCAGCCGCACAGAAGAACAGTTAGTGCTCCCACCATGACGCGGGGCATCAGTCTACAGCAGCAACACCAGCACAGGATGCTGACCAGAGCCCACTTCAATTCGATAGTGAACGTCAATTCTAATGCGGCTGACACGTTCCAGCTGCATGACAGATTGACGTACGACCGAGAGATCTGCATGGCCAGCTCGTCGTCCGTCAGTTGCAGCCAAAGCAGTAGTGGCAGTGCTGAACGATCGAGACATGGTGTCTCTATTTGCTCTAATGCTAGCTCCTCTTCAGACAGCAGCCAGAAACCTGAAGTAGCGGTAAATGTGAGATACAGTGGCATTCTCCTGATCAAGCGCGGACCACTCAAGGTGGCAGACAAGCGCTACTATTTCGTAACATGTAGTAGTCCGGAGTTGTATTCCTTTAGAGATGAGACGTCGTTTAAGCTGTGGTTGTCGTCAGGACATTCGCTTAGAGGAGGAGATGCTGGTGCGAGAACTAGTGGACTGTTTCCTGTGCTCGTGGGCTCCTTGTTGCGTGCGGATGCAGCATTTGAGGTGGAAGGTAGCACTGGTGGTTATCACTTGGAGAAAAAGTTTCATGTGATGATGGGATTGGCGTCCAAGTGCTTTACGTTACGGTTTGCAGCTGAAAGCGGGAGAAAGGCGACGCAGTGGCTTGAAGCTCTTCAGGAGGTGCAGCTTATTAAGCGCTATGGAAACCAAGATTCTAGCAAATTGGGCACTGCTACAGACACAAGGCTTTTGCTCCCTCTCGATGAACACAATGCGCTTTGTGGAGCGGGCACTGCAACTACTTTAGATGAATCGACGAGTGAGCAAGGTGATACTGATATGGAAAACATGTTCGGTGACGACCGCAAACCTGCCGTGATGAGGCGCGCGTCGACATCAAATGCGAAGCTGCCGCGTGCGTACACAGGTGGCAAATTACAGAGCAAGCCACGTTCTGGCGACGTTGGTGCTACGGCTGTTTTGACACGCACGTCGCACAGTTGTAACTCACCGACTTCGGTCGTGTCTGAGCATGCAAATGATCCCGTTCGTGCAAATCTCAGGGTATCTCTTGCATCAGCTCAGACACTTTCAACTTCGCGATTTTAGCGAATGACTTCGGGGGCATCGCGTTCGTCTATAGCTTCAGAGCAATCACAAGGTAGTACCAATGGCAATGTGCTCCTCTTCGTATAAGTGGCAGGGTCCTCGCTTACAGCATCAGCGTCTCGGATATCACAAGCACAAAAGGAACTGGATGCGCTGATAGCAAAAGGGGCAAAACTACCAGCACGAGTTACGCAGGACCCTGCGAATGATGAACCTGTAGATTGGCGCTATGGGGTTCTACAATATGTGCTCACAGACTTGGCATCTGTGAAAGGCCGTATGCGCGATCCCGACGCCACACCTCTGGCCTCATACGCGGAAGAGTGCTGCCAGACGTTCATTATGGAGGCGACACACAAGGCTCGCTACGATCTGTCATCAGAAGATGTTGTTCCTGGGCGAACAAGGCGTGCCGCATCCACCGCCGTTGCGCCTATGACGCGCAAAGGATTATTGACGAATCCAAAAACCAGTGAGATTATCGAAAGTCTAGCGAATTTCACGATTAAGGCAAAAGAGCTTCACCAGAAGCAGATACGGTAGCATCGATCAATGGAGCGCGAGACTTGCCTTCGAACTGTTTGTTGTGCTTATTGTGCAACTGTGTTGACTATTGAGGAATGAAGGTGTCAAGATTCGCAGCTAGGGCATGTTCCGTTTGTTTACTTATCTTGTTCTACAATGCATTTTTTGCCCGCGACCTCACGCTGTAACTAACGATCGTTTTCAAATTTTGGTCCATCACAACCCATCGCACATATCAACCGAGACGATAAATACAATGAATGATTACTGCACTCGATTAATTTAAAGTTGACATCACCCAAGAAAACCCCTAAATTCCAGCGCCATGGGCGGCGGTAACGGACAAAAGTCAGCGACCAACAATGCCAAAAAATGAAGGATGCCAAGCAAAAGAACCACGCCGAGTCCAAGGCCAAGATGGAGGCCGATTAGACGGGCATCAAGTGCAAGATCTGCATGACCACGTTCCTTATCACGGCCAACGTACGTCGTGGCTGTAGCCATCCACTCATCCATCCACTGCCCTGATCAACGTGAGCAGAAGACGCAGCTGAACGATCACTTTGAAAGCAAACACTTGTCCAAGGGCTTTACCATCAAGCTTACTTGACAGAGTCTAAGAGAGAGATACAATTGATTGTCTTGTCAACGCTTCCATTCTGTCATTGTCAGCAAGAAACGATACCAAAGAGCCAGTCAGACCCTTTCTAGTGACATCAACGTGTAGTTCAAAGCAAGAAGAGAGGAATTAAGAGGTCTGTAGTCTTTTTGACCTGCATTTATAAAAAGCACAAGGACAATGACATCGTTCTACTTCACTTTCTCGTCCTCGTCTTGCTTCACCTAGGACTTGTCTAGAGCTTAAATGAATGACCTGACCACTTATGCAGATCTAAAAAGCTATTCCTACGCGACCGTCCACTGGTTGTGACCGTGCCCAACCAATGACGAGTCGTCACTATGTCATTAGTCAAATCTCCTCGAAGGACGCAAGTCTCTTGTAGCGTCATGGGTGGTGGCAATGGACAGAAATCGGCGGCAAAGCGCGATCGCAACAACGCCAAAAAGATGAAGGACGCCAAGCACAAGAACCATGCCGAGTCCAAGGCCAAGATGGAAGCGGACCGAACTGGGCTCAAGTGCAAAATCTGCATGACCACGTTCCTCATTACGGCTAATGTGCGTCGTACTATACCGCGACCATCAATACCGGGTACTAACTAACCTGTTTGACATTGATATATATAACAGAAAACACAGCTAAATGATCATTTTGAGAGCAAACACTCGGCAAAGGGCTTTACTTTTGAGCAGTGCTTCTCGTAACCGTAGGTGTTAGTTAATGCACAAATACCGATATCTACAAATGCGCAGTAAAGCTCAAGGCACGTTTTGCAGTACATGTATTTTGGATACGAATACTATTGTTGCTGCGGCTCTACATATTTCTCTATTCTCTTGTTTGTTTATCAGTCTGTTACTTTTTTCCCTTGAAGCGACGAGGAGTAAAGTGACCAGTCTTCTGCTTTCTAGTCAAGAACGACTTTTTTCCACCCTTTGACACGGACGAAGTAGCAGTCGTCGACTCTTTGTTTGACTTCTGGATTTGACGCTGTTTGCCATACAAGACGCTGCTGGTGCGCTGCTGGAACTTTTTACGCTTCTCAAACGGGTTTTCTTTGTTGCCACGCAGCAGTAGACGAGCTGGCACGCCGACCATATCAAACTCCTCACGCAATTGGCTCAGTAGAAACCGCTGATATGACTCGGGCACATCGGACGGTTTGCTAACGAACACTGCAAAAGTGGGCGGACGGGACTTTACTTGTGTCGCGTACTTGACGTTTAGCGTCTTGCCCTTGACCGTTGGAGGCGGGTGATGCCGTGCCATGGCTTTAAGCCATCGGTTCAAGCGGCCCGTGGTAACGCGAAGGTCCCATTTCTCATACGCCTTTAGTACTTCAGGCACCAGTTTCTTTATACCATTGCCCGTGAGCGCCGAGATGGGAACCACAGGCACACCTCGTACCTGTGCAAGTGAATCCTGCAACTCGTTCTGGATACGCTGCAACTCAAACTCAACGCTTGCACCTGCAAGGTCACTCTTGTTGGCTGCAAGTACCAGTGCACGACCCTCTTCGATCACGCGCTGTGCGATGGTCAGGTCCATGTGAATGAGCTTGGGTTCGCTCATATCCACGACCACGACCACAACCTGAGCCGAATCAATTGCACGGAAAGCATCGCGCACTGATAGGTTTTCAATCTGATCGTCGTGATCACGCTTGCTGTACCGCCGAATACCTGCCGTATCCACGAGCTTAATGGGTCGTCCGTGGAATGTCCACGGCACTTCTACCGAATCGCGCGTCACTCCAGGCCTAATAAAAGAAGCACAATACATAAAACACACTGTAAAGCATAAACTTCACCATCAAATCTCCGAATAATTCTCCATCACGTACTCGGGGCCAGTGAGAACGCGGTCGTTGCGTACAATCTTGTTGAGCAACGTCGATTTGCCTACATTGGGGCGACCGACAATCGCAAGCTTAATGGTTCGAGGCTGCACATGCCATGACAATCCACAAAAAATCCGTCAGCACATCTCACCCACGGGCTTCAACTTACCAATGTACAAAACTCCCACGCACATCGTCCTTCTCCTGTTCTCCTTCTTCCTCCTTCACTTGTGTCTCCTTTTTTTGTTTCGCCTTCTCAAACTTCTCATACATTGGAATGATCTCATCCAATAACAGTGTAATTCCTTCCCCGTGCTCCGCTGACAACGGAATGGCTCCTCCAATTCCCAACTCGTAGCAGTCATTAAGTTCGGTCTCCCAACGCTCTGGATCACCCTCCAGCTTATTAGCTACCAGATGAATAGATGCCTTAAGATTCTCTCGACGCAGCCACCGAGCAAAGTGCGTGTCCACAGGCGTAATACCCTGTCGTCCGTCCACTAAAAAGAAGACAAGATCAGCCTCATGCACGGCAAGTCTTGTCTGTTCCAGCATTCCTTCCTCTAAGGTCCCGGAAGGCGCGTCTTCCAGTCCTCCAGTGTCTATCACATCCAGCTCTAATCCAGCAACGGTAGAACGGGCATAGCGACGGTCACGCGTCGTTCCTGGGACGTTATGTACGATGGCCGAGCGTGTCTTGGTCAGACGATTAAAGAGCGTGCTCTTACCTACGTTGGTGCGGCCTACAAGGGCAATACGCAGACGAGGATGATCTTCTAGAAAGTCACGAGGCTTTAGGTCATTCGTGAGGGATGACAAGCAACGAGAAGGGCGCACCAGTCGAGTCGAGACGCGTGACGAACGCTGCAGGAGATTCCACATATTGAAAATGACGACTGGTGCTCCTCACTATTCCGTCAAAGAGGTACGTACACTTCGAATAGCGATATGCGTCGAAATCAAGGAAGATATTCCAAACTAGAGGCTACTAGGGTCAAATTTACACGAACTTTGGTGAAACTTCACTTTTGCTTATAAATTCGTATTTTTCATTCTAATAGTCATGGGCCGCCCACAGCTCCCGATCTGGAATGAGTTTGTGACGACAGTGCCTGCAGATGCGGATAAGCGCAGCCCCGATGTCGCGTGTCTTCATTGCCGTGCACTGGTATGTAATGCTCGCCCTGCAAGTCTCTTGAGTCATGCCTCCCGTTGCTCTGAAATGCCGGATCATATTCGTCTTCGAGTAGGAAGGAGTGACCGTCCACCAAAGACGATGGTCTCGCCTTTGGAGCTGCAGAATGCAAAGGCGGGACAGATTAATAATCAGAATCAAAGTCAAACTGAGGGTGAGGAGGAGGTCGAGATGGAGATGGAGATGGAGACGACGACGACGACGACGACGACGCCAATGCCAACGGAGCGTCGCCCCGTGTTAGGCAAACGCACGCGGATCGTTACGTCGACGACTGGACCCACTTCGAACACTTTGGAGCATGTGCTCACGTCCATTCGAGACGTGATGGATAAGTCGCTTGAGGTGAAGCGTGAGGAGCTGCAGCTGAGAAAAGAAGAGCTTGAGTTTCAGAAGGAAGCACTGACTATCAAGCTGGAGGACCGCCGTCAAGCGAGAGAGGAAGAAAGGAGAGACAGACGAGAACAACGGGAAACGGATCGACAGGAGAGACTGGAACTTGCGAGGATCGAGAACGAAAAGAACTTGGCGTTCTTGAAAGCAGTGATGGAATCATCGGCGCAGCGACAGTGAACACTATTCAGAGACGTTGGTCTGAATGAGATTGTAGGACGTTGGTCTTTCGTGCATGACGAGCATCTTACAGAGAGAGAAGTAGTCTAGCCAAGCTTTGTTTGGATTGATCTTATACATTGGTAGTGTGGTGATGAGGATGCAAACCAAAAACCGTTTAGCCTTCTAACGCTCGTATTTCGCCCAAAGGTGCGCGAAATGCTCGTCAAAGCGGCCTGCAAACGAGAAGTAAATTTAGCCTGAGTACGACTACATGCAATAGAACACACAAACCGATAATGAGACCGCCTTCGTAGATGACGAGATTTTCAGCGTTGCCCACGACGGCCTGGCGACTCCAGTTGAACGATCCTACGTGAAAAAGAATGTAGCAGGGTTCCTGTAAATAGTACAAAACTTTTAATCTGAAGGGAAAGCACTGCTGGCGATGTACCATTCAGCAAGATCTTCTTGTCAATAACGCAGAACTGAGAACAAGAACCAGGTCCATCAGTAACATTCAACGTTCTCATTAACAGCAAGATGTCAACCCGCCTTGTGGTGCATGTAGGTTCGTCCGTTGTCGTTACGCACTGGAATACCCTGTTTCACCAGCACAAGTCATTAGTCCAACAAATAAACGATACAGTTCATCAACTCGACCACCTACAGCGTCGATGAATTTCAAAATGTCAGATCCTTTGCCCTTCATCTGGTCGTCGTCCGTGATGACGCGAACTTTGACCCCACGGGTGTGAGCATCCAGCACGGCATTTGCAATCTACAAATGGAATAATGGGCAACGTATTTTATTAATGGCCGACATAGCAATGAGGTCACACTTTGTTGCCCATACTTCGTCACACGTGATGGTGAAGACGCAAATGTCCATTGACTTTTTAGCGTTCTTGAGGTATTCAAGCATTGTCATAAGAGAGCTACCCTGGTCATGGATGGACTTGCAATTCTTGCGTGTGCAGCCCTTGCCCATGTGAAAGTTCTTGCAGGGCATGCCTGGGTCAGGAAAAAACAGAACATCTACGAACGAGTCATCTGTGGCAGTAAAATGAGTGGCGGTTTCTGTTCCGAGACAATTTCCCATGGAAGTGACAAATGAAAACTGAATATCATCACCCCGGTCCGATACGTACCACTGTATATTTATGCAGAATACCACCACTACCTGATTGATCGCGTCATTGATTACGATATCGTTCACCAGGTGTATTGGGTGCACTTTTTACCTTCGTCTTTCGCTCCACATCTATTCTACCCAAAGATGCGCGATTATCTACAACGCGAGAGCGTCTTGTCGGCCGTTGCCATGCTGGTTTGCGGACCTTCAGCACCGTCATCATGAAGACCGAGTACGCTGTGCGCTCTCACGGCACAGCCACGTGTCGGGACCCACATACGGGTGAGCAGACGACGCTGTGTCCTTTTGCCAAGCCCTGGTTCGGCGTATTGCAGATGAAAGTGGCCATGGCGCTTTGTCTCGTCTTCCTGTACGTGCGCAAACGCTCACAGCATCGACAGTACCTGGAGACGCCAGGGCTCAGGATGCATAAGGACGGACGACGGTATGTGACCTCTACGCCGTCTGATGAGGAGCTGGCGGCCATTAAGCGAAAGTACGCGAGCCACGCCGGAGCTGAGAACAAGGTGGAGGCTCTTAAGCACAAGTTTCGACCACATCCCAATGGAAAACTCAATGAGCAGTCATCGCTACTAGAGTCGCGACTGCCGGGGGAAGAAAAAGGTCAACAGGGACGATTATCACTACGAACCATGGTGACGATTGCCCTCCTGTCCTTGCTGGATTTGCTACAGACGGTGTTGTCCAATGTCGGGCTGCTATGGGTCTCGTCATCAGTGTATCAGATGGTACGAGGCTCGATTATCATTTTTAGCGCGTTCTTCTCGATAAGGCTCATGGACAAAAAGCTGTACGGATATCATTTTGCAAGTATCTGGATCGTCGTGCTGGCGGTCGCACTCATGGGGTATGCTGGCGTGGGAACCCACTCGAAGGAATCGACTGCAGACGATACCGGCTCATTCAATGCCGTTTTGGGGCTATTTTTCATTACTGCCGCGCAGATTTTGTGCGCACTGCAGATCGTCGTGGAGGAACACATGATGCTAGCGTTAAACGTAAGCCCAACGTTGCTTGTGGGCTTCGAGGGCCTATGGGGACTGGTGTTTTACGTCATATAAGTGCCAATCCTCACGCTCACACCTGCCGACGCAGGCTCGGCATTCGCCTGAACGTGGCACGAAGACTTTGTCGACTCGTTCGTGCAGATGAAAAACTCGCCCACGCTCATGGTGCTTATTCTGGCCTATATTGTGGTGGTAGGCACGCTTAACGTGACAGGAAACTACGTCACCAAGCATCTCTCGGCTGTCATGCGCAGCATTACCGAGGTTTGTACGCGTTCTTGGCTGTTGTCCATCGATGAGAGATGTCTTCTGAACAACAAGAGTATCGCTAATGACATGCCGCTTCTATCTGTAGACACTGCGCACACTCAGCGTCTGGAGCCTCAGTCTTTTTGTCTACTACGTAATGCAGTGGAAAGACTCGACGTCACCTGGCGAGCAATGGACAACCTACAGCTGGTTCGTTTGTGCTGTTATGTGACCCCAATGTCTCCCGCGTTCAAAGCAAAACTGAGCGTATCTGCTGCTTCTTATCAGGCTGGAGCTGCTGGGCTTTGTGTTGATGGTCTATGGCACACTTGCGGTAAGTTCTGCTATCTTGACGAGTGGACGCATAAACAGTGGTCTGACATCGATCGCGCGTGTGCCTACTGCAGTACAAACAGCTTGTCTGCCTGTCTGTATCCGGCCTCTACGCGGCGCGCAATCTTCATTGTAACCGCGACCGCGAAGGAGCCTCCAAATCGCCCTTTATGTGTAACTTACATAAGTAGAAGTGGCCTGCAATGCAAAACACCTTGGTCATAATGACGGTACTTCTTGTCTCACAAATTGCTATGGAAGAAAACAACGTGGCAAGACGAAGAGTTCGCACGAGACTGTTTCGCACGAGACTGTGCCTTTACCCATGAAGCAATGCTGTGTTTGCAGAGGCTGGTTTCCTGGCATGATAAGAGTGGCGTAGCGAGAGCTTATTACAGTGACGACGCTTACGATGAAGGACATGTCGGTCTTATCCCGGCTGCTAGGAGGCATTGCAAATCGTTACTGCGCTTGTTTTTACACTCATGGCGATACACGCAAAAGCGGACGCGAAACGGTGTCGTGCGGTCGATTTGCGAAATCGATGGGCTTTTGCCATTGTATGTATTCTCACAAGGTTTGATTGTGTTAATGTATGGATAGCTGTATGGTCCCTTGCACGTACTGCAATCTAACAGGTTTTTAGTCGCACGACAGTGGAGCATGGACAGGTTATGGGAAAGGGAGGACGATCACGTTATTGCTTTTGAAAGTTGCTGCTCGTGTATTGCAGTACAATGGACTGATACCTTTTTTAACAACGCGGTATGTCTTCTATCAAAACGTTGAAGAATCTGCAAAGTCTGGTGAACTCTGTATATTCAATGTCCAAGAATATATACAATATAGCAACTTTACTTGAACCAACTGTATGATGTGGTCCACCTCGTCCTCACCAACCAGCCTTCCACCTAATTCCCTCTCTACCACTTTATAAGCTTCGCCACAGCTGAACCGGTCATCGCCACTCTCTCCCTTGCTCTTTTCCATACATTGTCCCCCATCAACATCGACACAAGACCACCAAGACATGAACAATAGTATGGGCTTTACCGTTTTCCGAGTACCTGGTGCCAAGACGCCCAAGCGTTCTTCCACCGCCCGACTAGGCAGTGGCCCCGTGCTCTCAAGCGCTAACACTTTATCCAACGGAGAAGCACCGTACGGCGCTCCTTCATCCGCCAATAGCGCGTCCGGATCTGGCTCACTGCTCCTTACACAACAGCGGAATCAGCGCAATAGCGGCACGACATTTGCAGCTTTCCAACCCCGGGGAAGTCTCCAGCCCGTCTCATCACACAGTTCAGACGTGATGACGTCTCTGGACTCACCTTATGGTGGTGCGTCTGGCAGCACTCACAGCTATAGCTCCAATGGTAGTAATCCAGTCCCTATGGGTGTCGGAATTGGATTCAAAGCTGGAGCAAGCGATGAACAACATTCACGAGGAGGTGTGAGCTGGTTGCGAACAGGACGCACTATTCGAGTCAAGGATTCGGGTGACAGTTTTCGATTCCCACTAGAAGATGCACATTTACCTACTAGTAACGTGTCAAGTGAGCGATTTGAAGCACTCAAGGTCAAGCTACAGAGTATTGCAGAGACGTACGTCAACTCACCGGCTACGTGGTTGGATAATCCTAGCTTGAGTCCAAAGTATCGTAATCAGAACTGGAAGCCGCACTTGGACAAAAAAAATTGTGTCATTTACCGCCAAAAAGAGGCTTCAGATGTGAGCAATCGACAGAGGAAGACCATGCTGCGTGCCAAGCTGGACACGTCGCTGGAGGAAATTGCCTACGCTGTCAACTGCTTGAGGACCGAGTGCCAGCGGGCCTATATGGCTCACTGCTTCCAGGAGAGCTTTCTGGACTCGGCCGTACTGCAGGTACACGAGAAGGGGACAAGCGAAGACTTGTTTTCGTTCTTGGGCGTCAAGTGGCTTGCTTTTCAGAGCTCAGTAGATTCAGTATTTAGCTGCCGTGATATGCTGGTTGTCGAGTTTTCAAGAACAATGGAGGACGCGAACGGACAGAAGGTGCTAGTAAAGGTCCAGCAGAGCATCAGCATGGCGGATTGTGGTGGCGACGAACGCAACTTCGGATTTGCACGCACAACCGGAACGTGGGTGTGGTTGTTCCGTAGTATGGGTCCATCTAGCGGCAAAGTGGACGTGTCGGTAATTTCGGAAGACCGCTTCGATAGTAATCGCAGCACTCCTAGCTGGTTTGCAAATCGCATCGTGTCGACACTTCACACGGTGGTAAATCACCACGCCACGGCTGCGGATGCCAAGTTCTTGGTGCGATATCGTCTGATTACGAACAAGGCCTGGGTGCCGAACAATGAGCGCTCCGCATGCTCCGTGTGCTTCAAGAATTTCAACCTGTTGCGATCGCGTCATCACTGCCGCGTATGCGCTGAAATTATGTGTGGCGCTTGCACAATTGAGCTCGGTATTCAGGCCAACAAACTTCCATCTGGCATGCTTACAGATACTGGCAGCAGCTTTATCGTCAGTGTAGAAAAATTCTGTCTTAAGTGCATAAATAAGGCTCGGCAGGCGCGCCGCAGTGCGCTTTCAGAAGAGAATGCTGGGATTACGCTTTGCGCGGATGAGGTTTACGAAAGCAATGTGCCCTCGTCGTATGCTTCTCTTGCTAGTGAAGAGTCCTGCAGTCAGGTGCCGGCCACTCGAGGATCGGTTTCAGAGCACTTGGCCGACAGAGAGCTGAACTTTCAGCAAAATTACTCGTCTTCGTCTTCGTCCATAAACTCATTAGGAGGAGCCAACGGCACAAGTGGTGACAAGTCCGGCATCTCGTACGCGGGCTGGTCAACTAAAGTTCTTTCTGCGATTATGCGAGAGAAGCCGGCAGGTGATGCAAAGGAGCAATCACTTGTCACCCTAACATCCGCCTGTAGCAGCAGCAGGAATTTTAATAATGGAGCCGGCACGCCTTGCGTTGTGCGCCAAGCGTCGGGCGATCGGCGACGACACAATTCGGACACCTCTGGTTCTTCCACAAGCACCAGTGCGCACATCAGTTCGCCCAGTGGTTCTCACAGTGACCGCGGGAGTAAGAAGAATCACAAGGCTGACCACGATCCCGTTGCAGGTGACGCGATTACGTTACTGGAAGAACCTAGTGAGGTACAGAATATTACGCCGCTGCCGACGTCTTTTACTAAAATGGAGAAGCAAATTGCGGCTCAACAGGCATTATTGCGCTCGATGTTTATTGAGGGCAAGAAGATCATGGAGCAGCAGCAAACTACTTACGGCGGACAGGTCCGCCTTGCCCAACAACAGCGTTACATTGACCAGATGCAGCCACCAGAAAGCGTGGATGACAAGGATACACTCGCTTTGCCGCCAACTTCGGCTTCTATCGAGTACATTGATTGAGTGTAAGCGTCACGAGTCTCACCCATTCCTAGTTGGTTGCCGTGTCGTTGACTTTGTTGTTCAGAATTGTATTTTGTGTCGCTGTAACGCTTGTTGCAAGTGCCATATCTGAATTATCTTGTAATTAAACATTTGTTTTGAGTCGCTTTTCTCGCATGCTTCATTTGCTATGTACATGCAGTATGGAGTGACATGTCGAATGATGGAATAACATGATCTCTATTAGTACTACCAAAGTAGTATATCGTCCTTCCTCTAGCATGCAATGCATCCACAGAATAGCTTTTGCTTCGGAACACCGGCAGAACTCGCCGCAGAAGTGCCACCGCACAGCCCAGCGTGCAAGCTCGCAAGCGTCGTCGACTCACTATATAGCAATTCTTCCTCGACATGCACCTGGTACTTCTGCACAATCTTACCTTGTAGCTGCGTCAGTGCCATAGAGTCCAGACCTAGCTCTTGTAGTGGCGTATTGTCGTTGATTTGTGCGGCCTCCACGCCTACAGCGTGAGCGAGTTCGTTAACTAAAAATGTGTGCACTTCGTCTGGCGGCACGCCGGCGATCACTGATGGCAAATTCGACTTGGCTGCACCACTACCACCGCTCGTAACGACGCGAGAAACGTTAGCGTTTCGGTCCATGGACTCGCCAGCCACAGCTTCATCACCTCCGTCATCCTCCACAGGAACATCCGCAATCATATCCTCGTTGCGGTACAGCTCCTCCAATTTCTTCTCTTCGAGAGCCTTCTTGCACCGCGATCGCGAGATTTTGCCACTTGTTGTCTTTGGAATTGTGCGCGGAGCCAGCAATACAACCAGGGTCACCTTGACGCCGTGCTCACGTGCGATCGCGCTACGAATTTTTACACACAGACTCGCTTTGCTGGTCATCGCAGGATCACGAAGCTCCGCAACTACTGCCAGCTTTTCCTCATCATCGTCTCCACAAATCACATACGAGAATGCAGCGCAACAACCTGGCCGAAGCTCTTGGTGAGACTCAGCCGTAGTCTCTAAGTCCTGAGGGTAATGGTTCCGACCGCGAATGATGATCAGGTCCTTCATACGACCACAGATAAAAAGTTCTTGATCATACATCACACCTATATCGCCTGTCTTTAGAAACATTTTGCCTTCAGTATCACCGGCTACCTTCGCCTGAAACGCTTCGGCCGAGATTTCGCTCATTTCGTCACCATAATAGCCTTGCGCTTTTGAAGGGCTTGAAATCCAGATCTCGCCAATCTCACCGTCCAGTTTTTCCTCCCCTGTTTCTGCATTAACAATGCGGACGTCGATGCCATAGTCCTTCCGCAATGGCACACCACAGCCGACCATTTCCTTCGCTCTTCCAGATGCCGTTGTCTTCTCCACCACTCTAAAAACGCCGTTATTTTCTAAAGCCTCTTTATCAACCCACAGTCGTTGCTTTCCGCCCCCACAGACGTACACAGTGTGCTCTGCAAGCCCATACGTAGGCTTCACAACGTCGCTCCTTAGACCAAAAGGCGATAAGGCACGGTAGAAATTGTCGATACTCTCGCCCTGAATAGGTTCAGCCCCATTAATCATGTGTTGTACGCTTGACAGATTGATATGCTCCCCATTATCGATCCCAGCGGTGAGTCGATCGCACTTCCTTGCAAGAAGCGAGTAGGCAAAGTTAGGAGCCTGCAGGTGTGTCGCGCGATGCTTGGAAGCTAGTCGTAACCACACACACGGGTCACGAACAAAGCTGAAAGGGGACAGGTACACACCCGTTCCGCCATTGAAGATGGTGCCTAGGTAGGCACCGATGAGTCCCATGTCGTGGTATTGCGGCAACCACGACACTACTATCGTGTCTCGTCCAGCATGAAGTGCTGAGCTGATGGTGCGCAGATTGTGATTCAAATTGTCATGCGATATCACCACTCCCTTTGGGACAGAAGTAGATCCCGATGTGTACTGCAAAAATGCTGTGCTGTCTGCAAAAGGCGACTGAGCAAGCCAATGTTTCGCCGGGTCAATCCCCTTGGTACATACCAAATCGTCCGTCACGATCCACGACAAATCCTCTGGCCATTGAGTAGCATTTGAGAACAAGCATTTCTCCTTCATAGCCAAAATTTTCTTCACGTTGTAGTACATCGAGCACGTGAGCGCCGTTTTAGCCTGGCAACTCTGCGTCACCGACACAAACATACTGATATCTTTCTTCATCTTCCGGGGATCTGGTGGGTACACGGGCACCGCGACAACTCCCGCTTTCAAACACGCTAAAAAGGCTACTATGAAGTCCAATCCCGGAGGATACACCAGCAACACTCGGTCTCTCGGCTTCAACCCCAGTCTACACGATAACACAAAAACCACAAAAAGGTCAGAATCTCCCACTCCCAATCCAAAACAACAGTATCTAGCACCAACGCTTTGCTTTGCTGCGCTGTAGAAGCCACAAGCAGCCACGCAAGATTTTGCACGCTTCGGTTGAGCTCCTACACGTCAAACATGTCGAATATCAGTCGAGAACTCGTTTCTCAACTAATATGAGGCTTTAGAACCCAAAAACAGAGCATACCGCACAAGTGAGCGATGCCGTCACAATTCCGTTATCATCTGCAAATGACAGCATTGTCTAGAGCAAGAAAGAAGTCGAATAAATGTGGTAACATAAAATAACACAATTATAGCAAAAAGACCAAAACATTAATGACGATTTCTAGTGTTTCAACAGAGCGTTAGAGCTCGAGTGTTTGCGTCTAGATAGGTATCAATCTTAGCTACCTAAAAAGCTATTGTAGAGCAGCAACGCACCTTGGTAGGCGTCTCAATAGCCCATTTTTCTACGCGGTCAAGCAGTTCTGACGGCATATCACAAAAGAAAATGTCAAAAGTGAAAAGCCAGTGTATATTACATATGGATACAGTATATCAGATTAGAGAGGTAAAATGAAACTAATATCTAAACGACTATTGAATAAAATCGGAAGAGTTTTAGAAAATTGGTCTTATTCTGATATTTTATCTAATATTTTAAATATATCTTATTCTAAGAAGTTATATAAATTAATTCGTCGATAGCCAATCAGCAAACGTTTCGATTTGCCAGCTGGTAAATCGAAAGCGTGCTGAATACATAAACTTTGTTGACCGCGACGATGATGATTACCGTATCCAATTATTACATACGCTTGAGGCGTGTGTGAAGAAGCCAGAAATGATGCAAGCGTTTGCAGCTGCAGCACAGCTCGGACAATAAAGTAGTACAGCCCAGCCTCAAAGCTGCAAGATTGAAGAATTCTGACTACCGGCGCTGACGATTTGTGGACCCCTCCCGCGTGACTGGACGTGTACAAAAGCGCTGGGATTGATCTTATGACGACTGGCCTCCGTGCTGGTGGAGCGTGCTGGTGGAGTGACGCCATTGGAATTACTTCTGAAGGTTACTTAGCTGTTGCTCTGCCCAGAACAGCATCTCGAAAATTGCAGCAGTGAACAACACTGCTGGCAGCATGATCACGTTGAAGATCAATACTCTGTTCTCGACGCTGGTTGCAAGCTGAGTCGCTGTTGCAGTCTCCGTTATTTGTGAACTCCCCTGTTCCCCGCCACACTTTATTACCATGCCGTATCACCGGTATCCGAGAAGATTCTCGTTGTCCACGGCTGTGTTCAGGAGGATAATTTTAATATCTGTCCTGTCTATTGTACTTCGAAGCCTGATAGGCATCCGAATTTCTTCTCTATGTTCATCAAGCCGGGTAGGTGTTGCACCTCGTGCATAAAGACCGTCAAGTCGAAAGCCAATATTTATATTCCTCGGCACCTCTGTCTGAACGCTACACCGTTGGCTAGGTGTATCCATGTAATGGTCTGATCACTCTCCCAGTTGGATACGCGCTTGGAAGTCCACTAAAGCTACTCCGTCGTATGACCGATCTGTTGCCTAAAGCGAACCCTTTCTAGCCTCTTCCACCGTGACCTCCAAAGCTCTTTTCTCGTCAAGAGACGCGCCCTGATCTGCGCGTGGGTCCTGTGACGGACTGCGTACCGCCGATGCGTCTCAGGTTTCGTCATCTTCTTGACACATGGCTTTGCTGTTTGATCCCATTTCACCGTCGTCAGCGTCATAACAAAGTTCTGCTGTTATGAGTTCGTCGAGCAACTCTGCTACGACCTGGGTGGTCTGCGCTGGGTACATCACATGGCATGTCCTCATCTGGGATTGTTGCCCCGTCACATCGGGTCGTTAGGTACAGCCGTATCCACTGGCGGTCGGAACGAACTGGCAATTCTTGGACTGATGATATCCACTGTACGTCAGTCAACCAGGATCGTGGCTGCTGGTCGCCTCACTGTTGTCATGCTTTTCTTTCCCTCGCAGCTTGCCTCGACTGGTCGTCACACCAGTAGCCTTCTTCTTCTCCGCGGCGCATCAATGGCCTCGTGTACACCATACCGAGTAGTGTTTACCCAAAACCTGCAAATGAGCGACTTTTGCTGTTTCGCCAGCTTGACCGCTACAATACACTGGCCGAGTTTCATTGTCACTTGCTGACCGAATTCCCAATTCTATTTCTACGCGTGGTGGTGCTTGATCACTACATTAAGCAATGCTGACGGTCCGTATTTTAGGCTAGTACAAATAATTTTGTTGAAAGAAGTTAGCTGCTATCGCCATGCGCTCGGTCTTCTCGGTTACAATCGGAATGACATCCTGGCGACTGGAGTGTGTGGCCGCGTATTCAACCAAGTATCATCTGAACTGTTTGTTGGATGCACGGAAATCCATTGCCGTCCAAGCCCTACACGTTAATAAGCGTTGCTGCTAAACGTAGTGGTCAAACTGCTCTCCATAGTTCAGAAGCCCTGACCACCGGATGCCTCGTTTGATGCTCGCGTTGATGGTCTCCAGGTATCGTAGCTGCTAGGTCATTGTCGGCTACCGCCTGCACTACAGCCATCACCATATAATTGCCGGAAGATGGCGTAGTCACTAGCTTGATACTAATTACTGCTTCCATACCGGGAAAGTCCTTTGCGTGCTTCGGGTCCGCTCCTATCATGGGCAGCGAAGATCCCCTGTATTGGCTGATCGGTTTCACTGTCTGCTTGTTCACGCTGTTGAGCGTGACTAGCTGCAGGATCGCTAGCTGTTTTGCGGTATCGCTGTCATGAGGTGCAATTTAGCATGGTGAAAACTAAAGAGCCCACTTTGATCCAAGAGATTGCCATTGAGAAGGAGGCTGCTGAAGGGACGGCTAATCTCCGGCTGCTTCCCGATCGTTTGGCCGCTCGACGCTATGATGGGCGGCCCAGAAATCGCTTCGCACAACGAACAAACCCGACATGCTCACGTTCATGACCTCCGTTAAAACCCCATAGCTTTTAACGCTGCACTCTTACGTAAGATGCGTGAGCTAAGCTTCAACGTTGAGTAGAACTATTAGCTTCAGCATCTGACGGGATAGTCCGTGCCCTAGATTCCAGCGCACAACCGCCGGCTACTTCAGTCCGCCATGTTACTGGTTCTGCTTTGTTCCAAGATCGGCACGCAGTGCTTTAAAATATGGAAACAAGTACAGTGGCAAGGCGATATGCTAAATGATCTCGTGTACATTCGTGACTGCGGCCATTTCTTCCCCGAGAATGCCGAGGTGCTCCAGCTCGAGCAAGTCGACGGTCAGTCATTGCTAGTGGCTGGGACGCTCGCATTGAGTTGGAAACTGAGCAGCACATTCTTCGAGTGCATCCTCCGAGCTTGACTGTGACCACCACTCCGGCGTGGCTCGACATCGCTCTTGGGCGCCCATTAGCACTTGCTTGGCGCGACCACGACGTTACCTATGGCAAATTACTCATTGCATCGCTCTCCATTTACTGTGGTCAGTGCGCAATGCCGATATCTCTGATGCCTGCGCTCCAGGTCATCTACACCACGTTTATTGCGCATGTGCGTGCGTGTAACGTGTCGTATACAACCACGAGCAGCAAGCATCGCTCCAGTCCACTTCGCTGCTCTCACTCGCTTTTTATACATGCGTGCTAACGCGGCCGCTGTTTGCTGTGCGCTTCCTGTAGCTGGCGGCAGTTCTTCAGATTTCCGGTCCGGCCTGCCTTACCTCTTGTAACTCTTACCCGAATTTGACTCTCTTCATGCTCATAGCGCTCAGTGGGTGCTTCCCATGTCCACGGTCGTTCCATGGACCTCGGTGTGTAGTTCACGCACAATCATGCGAGGTCACTGTTTCTCCATACACTTCAACACTCCCGACGACCCCGTTACACCATGTAATGGCTAGCTGCTATGGTTAAAGTAGGCGCTAGCGCGAAAGCTTCTAGCAAGACGACCCTACTCAAACGATAATGCTAAGAACAAGCGTGCACGGCGTACGGCTCAGCATCGACCAGTGACGGTTTAGGAGCGCAGTGCTCTACTGACGCGGACTCTAAAGCTAACCTCAGTTCAGGATTATTAGCACTGTCACTGTGGTGGAGAGGGGTTCACAAATTGCTGATGTGATCCCGACTCTGTACTGGTGCCAGAACGACCGATTGATGGAGGGTGTAATCTGATTCCCGGTTTAAAGCCTTTTCACCTTGTGTGCCCGTCAGTTGGGCAGGTTGCACTCTTTTCGGTAAAATTATGTCGATATTGAACTTGATTGTGTTGGGGATTGGTTGGAGGGTCAATCGTGCGGAAATCTTCACGCGATCGAGGTGTTCTTGTGAAGCACTCTGCTTTAGTTGCCTTGATCTGCCTTGAGATCGCCTTGTCCAAACGTAGATACTTGATCTACTTGAGTTGTCTCGCGATCTTGTATCCAGTCCTTTTCACTGTTTTGCGTCCAATCGCAGGGGAAGTTGTTTGTCTGAGAGTTCTTGTAATTCCATTTAGGGATATGACTTGCGTAGTAGTGCGACAGACGCCCATGATTGTCGGGGTACCAAAGATATCCCGCCCGGAAGAGAAGTCTGCGTGCGTGCTTTAAAGTAAAGAAACTCCGTTTATGTATATCAACCAAATGTCCAAGATACGATTATGCCTATCTGTATGCCAGATCTACTGCCACGTGTCATCAATGCCCGAATGATCATATTTTATCTGTGTGGTCCACACCAGATACAGCCCTGCGATCCGATAGTCGCCACCTGATCACGGTTACGATCGGGTGGCCATAAGATCACAGTTGCGATCGGATGGCCAACATATCATAAATATCACCATGAACTCCACTTGGCTCATGTCGATCGGATAAAGCCCCGATTGATCGAATAATACAATCCAGAAAATGCCATCCTTTCCATATATGTAGTCCACCTAAAGTATGTCGTCGATCGATTCATTTGTTTTGTACAGCTTTTTAACCAATCAAAAACGATCTTAGACCAACGGTATTTCGTCAGTCAATCTTCCCGACATTCTCGATCGACTTTGCCACATCTAATACCAAATGCATTAACTTTGGGTCACCACATGGATTGATCGGATCAACAAATGCCGAAATGCAAAGACTTAAGCGCTTGGCTCGTACCAGATTCCAACCTGGTGTACGTCCTAGTTTAACACCTCTTCCGCTTTCGGTGGGAGCAGCCCCGCATGCTTGGTCAGTACATATTGTTTGCGGATCAAGCTATCATATTCTTTGATTGGGCACTTGCCACCCTCGTGAACCTCTCCCCAAGCTGCGCAAACGTAAGCAACTTGTTCGAAGGATATCTCTTGCGCTAAGGTCAGTCGCTTTTAGCATGCCGGATCTTCGTGCTTGATTAATCCACAATGGATACAGCCTCTTGGTGGATCGGCGCGACCATGACCGTTCCCTTGATCGACTACATTCTATCGGTTACGATGTTCTCGCGGGTTCTTCGCTTGATCAGGTGTCATCGCCGTACAGATACAACGTCTATCCACGTCCGTTTCTGATCCACTCCATTCTGACTCCGATCCACTGCTATCGCTTTCAATGTGGATCGCTCTCACAGCGCGGCGTGGCTTCGACGATACTGGGTCCGATGCTGCAGCTGATCACTGTCAAAATTTATGCGATCCCAACGACGCCTTGCTTTGCGGGGTCTCCATGCGTTGCTATACACGTAGCTTCTTCTATAGCATCCACATCTTCCAAACGTAATAACGTCAGCTGTTTTGCCAGATCACGATCGTCCATTGTCTCAATGAAGTGTTCCACATGTTCACAAAGCTGGCGATCTGTCCTTATATGGCCCACACCGGATACAGCCCGATCCTGATCTCGATCGGGCGATTTTGGATTGCGATCTTGATCTCGATCGGATAGAACCCAATCGATATGATAGTGTAATCCAGAAATGTGATTTGTGTTACGTATGTAGTCCACCTCAAGGGTACGTTTCCGATCCATGTTCTCTCCGTTCTTGAAGCCATTGATCTTTCCTCCAACTGTTTTGTACAACTTATTAGCCAATCAAAAAGTCTTGGGCTGACGGTATTTCCTCGATCGATCTTCTCCACATTTCTCGATCGACTTCACCATAGCGGTCCTCTGCGCAGATAACCGGTGTACAGTGCTGGTATATTAGTGCATCTTGAGCTTCAGCTTCTTGGCTACCGTATCACAATATCGATGTCTCGTTCAGATGTTGCATTAACATCAACGTCATCCGATCCGACTAATTGATCTCAATGATCAGTTGATTGCAGCTGTTGATTGGCCTCCTTCGGTAATCGCGTCCCCGACTTCTACCGATCCAGTGTCTCGATTGACGAGCAATTCTCCTCCGGAGTCCTCTCCACATTCTCTGTCCGTTCCTGCTGCAGCTGAAGTGGAACCTCCCAGATCGATTGACTGTACGATTGTCAACCGTGGGAAGTATATGATCAACAGATCGATTAGATTCCCTTCCAGTGTACCGGATGAGTCAAGATCTGGTTTATTTGTATCGCAATATTAAGCCCGTCACCGACATACTATAGAAGGCGTCTTACTTTCTGCCAATCTCCGTCAATCAGCGTCGATCTGATCCAGCTCTAGCAGCTTCTGTCCAGGAGCAAAAGTAAAGGCGATCGCGATCTGGTCCCAAATGGGAAAAGACATTGCAAATGATCCTCCAAGGCATGATCTACGGCTATTGTGATCTGGATATTTTTGAATCCGATGTTTCTCCTTTTTTCTTGTCCTAACGAGATTAGAGTGTGGTATCCGGATCTGTCCACGTAGGACTAACATACATTGCCTTGTTCATGTGCAATACTACGGAACCTTGGAGGAACCAGTTTCGTTCCTCGATCGCAGGTCACCCCAAATCATCTCTTCCCCGCTTGGTTGGAAAGTTCATGAATCGTGAGTGACCTCTTTCATTTTTTCCGATAACGCGATCTTTTCAACATAGCGTTCATCTTTTCTCTGTAGATTGCGTCTATAATTGCCTTTCTTCTTTGGGTCCCTGATCACTATACTCATTCCATATATATCCCAATCCACCTTCATATGCAACCTCTTTGCATACTTCTACCATTCCTAATAACCACGATCGACGTTAGTCATCCGATCCTTCTTTGTGTGACTGCATTACCTCAAATTGATTCGGGCTTGCTCGATCGCGATCAAACTCTTGTAACAAAGCGTGAATGAAGCGGAATATTCAGAGCTACTTTTCAGCTTCGATTTGCTTGCTGATCAGACCAGAGGACACGTAATTATTTGCGGTGACTCAAATTTGGTGATCTGGCAAATGAGTGGCGAGATCGATTGCAAAGCACCGAGTTTGCAAATGCTGCGTCATAAGGCCATGGAGAGACTCCGATCGTGGCCGGTCCATGATTTTCTGCATATGAAGCGGGACTGGAATCAGAGCGCTGATTGGTCAGCAAGTGAAGCTCTACAGCAAGAGAAGAGTGTGGTCATTGTTTCCGATCACGATCGGCATGATCTGATCACCCTTGACGAGACGAGACGACCGGTGGTTGCAACAACTAGGACGACAAGAAATGGTGGGCTTATACTCAGCGGATCTGTGTGTCAGCGATCGCAAAACAAAGAAGTTCGCAGGACGCGAAGATCGAGCAAGAGGCTGGGTCAGCAAGGTCAGCAAGGTCAAGTCAGCTTTCCTACGCGATCAGGCCCCAAACAGCGAAAAAATGTCTGGTATTCGGAGATCTGCTGGTAAGACCAGTTCGAAACTGATATACTCAACTAAGCCGATCGACACGTAATCCGTGGAAGCCATTACTGGAAAGTTTCATGGTTCAATATGGCATCCGTTGCCAGACAGTATCATCACGCGTGGAAACGATCGTCCTTAGGAATATCTGTATCAGCTGAATGTGGCTGGAATGGAGCAAAGATTCTAACTAGGAAAGATATGATCATTCGGGAAAGGACGACACGTGGCAGTAGATCCTGACATGCAGATAGGCATAGCCGTAGGTTTGGCATTTGATTGGTTAACTTTAAACAACGTTCAATTTTACTTCTAATACACGCGTCAACTTCTCTTTTCCGGGCAGGATCTTTGGCCTCTCGACGTCAAGAAATTCGACAGCGCCTACGCAGAAGCATCTCTGGATAGCTAGGCCAGGGTTCTAGCAGCTCTCAAGCTCCACCCTAACTGCGATCGGACGCAGAAAGCAAAAAAGGCAAGGTCTCGATCCAAGAGATTAAGTGTCAGAAAAGATCAAGTGATCGGAAGTCAAGTCGGCGGTCAAGACAGCAATTGGAAAGGCAGATCCCGGCGACTCCATAAGAGCACCACCAAACAATCTGCGATTGCGTGAGAGTTTCCACGTGATTGCCCTATTCTCAACATATATCAAGACAGACATCCTCCAAGTCCACCAAAAAGAGTGCAACTCGCCCTGCAGACGGGTACACAAGATAAGGAAGGCAAGGAATTACTACACACGGAATCAAGGTACCCCTCCGTAGTCGGTTGTCTGGGCACCAGTCGAGAGCCGAAATCACATAAAGAAATTTGCGATCGTCGTTCCACCACAGTGGTAACTCTAAACACAAATACTAGACGAGATCGGAAGATCAAAGGCAGTAAAGTCTCGGTCCAAAGATGGACCTACGAATGAGATATATGAGGCCGTTGAAAACAAGATGTCAGAGGCATCATTCGTTAAAATGCTCCAGCATGTCTTGGGATCTGCTGAGGAGATAGGTAATTTCATAAAAATGATGTGGGGTCTGTCTCAGTCCAAACTAAAGAAAGAAAAGAATCACGAGATCTTCGTATCAGCTTCAGAGACAAACTTGGTTGATTGGGGACTGTTGCTCTTCATTTACGATAGACAAAATTGTGGTGGAGTGGGCTCCTAAAACTGTGTGATGTGACCCCAAACCACTCACTGTGCCGGACTACCGACTAACGGAGGGGGTACCCCGACGCCGCGTATGGACCTTCTCTCACCTTATGTACCCGTCGGCTGGAGGGTCGCACTCCTCGGAAGACTTGGGTGAGGATGTAGATGTCTACCTGGGGGCCCCCGAATGGGTATGCCTCACTCGGTGAGCCAGTAGGTGGCCACTCGATTGACCTGGTCGAGAGTGGACTTATAACCAAATTCTTCAGGGAGCTTGTCGCCCCTGGCCTTTACTTGCTCCCTAACCACTAGGTGGGGGAGGCCGCTTCCAATAGCGGATCTTTGGGGGGTGCTACTCGAGACGAACCCACAGGCCAAATACTTCCTGGGGTTCTATTCGCACTTGGGTCTTGCTACGCGACTGTCCGCTACGTTCCAATGAGGGACTGTGGTCGACTCTTTTCAGTACCGTTTAACCGGTACCCTGGCAATGATCTTCCCATTGGTCCTGCAATTCTTCTCATCCAAAGGTCGCTTCATCTTCGTGGTCCCCTTTCTCTCCGGTACCCTTTCCCTAGTGCGCGGTCCCTTGTTCCTTCAATCCAACGGCCCCTAGGTCCACCACTTTTGAAAAAAAAGAAGCACTTCACAACCGCCCCTTGCACTTGCTCAGCCGTACAGCGGTTTGACTACGCGCATGTCATCACTGCGTAGATCGCGTAAGTCCTTCTGCTTGCTCTGTGTTGGTGTTCCTCGTCTAATTTGTGTCATTCCAGCAATGTCTTCACCCGGGTCAGACCCACCGCTCGAAGAACTGGCCTCGGTCGTCTCCGCGCCTCTGGTCAACCCTCTCCACGACTTATTCGTGCCGGCAGCGTCGACGGTGAGCCCGGCCGAGGCTGCCTGCGACGAGTACCCACCAGTTGCTTCCGCTCCCACCTTAGCCGTCTCGCCCGGCGTTTCTTCTGCCACGCTGGTTGCCCCGGTTGACGAATCGTCTGCCACGCTGACCGACCTCGCTCGTATACGCCGAGCCCTGTGTGATCTGCAGGCCGGCGTGGCTGCGCAGGCCCGCCGTGTTGAGGCTTGCGAAGGTCGGCTAGCTCTAGTCTCCCCTTCCGCTGCCTACTGGACGGCCAGGTGTGAGCACCTCGAGAAAGAGCTACGCGACAGCTTCAGTCTCGTGGTCCAACTCCGCGAGGGTCTTTAGCACGAGACGGCGCTGGTCGAACATCTGCAGTGACAGGTCGACTACCGCCAGAGTCGGTAGTTTCTCCTCGCGGCGGAGTTGGGTCATGCTGACTTCTCCTGTGGACCTATCAAGGGTCTGATTCATTCTCCGGCGGCCTCTTCCGCGGCTGCAGGTCCATCTGGGGGGGGGGTGACTGAAGACACCAGCTCCCTGAAGGATCTTGCCTTGGGAGGTCGATCGTCATCCCCTGTCTCCGGCAAGCGACTACGGCGAAGGTCTTCACGCGTATCCGCCAAGTCGCTCAAGTTTCTCAAGTCCGGCGCGTTAAGCACTCCGGCTTCCTCGGTGCTTAAGTCAGGATCTTCTGGCGGTACCTCATCCCCAATCCCTCCGATGACGGTTCAAGCAGTGACAGCGAGGTGGTCCGGGTGGCCCTGGCCAAGTCGCGGTCTTCCGGTCGACGTCCCGCGTCCAAAGGTTCCTCGGTTTCTCCGCCACCGGCCACCTCTTCCGCGGGGCCGGCCTCAAACCCAAGCCGCTCATTAAACCGAGCAATGTTCGGGTCGTCCGACGAGGAGACCAAGTCGGTCTCCGGGAAGAAGGCTGCTACTATGGTTGCGGGCGACGCTCAGTTCAAGATGACCCATACTTGCTTCCTAGGGATGCCATCATCCCTGGGTACATGCGGGTGAAGACCTTCTCTGCCGCGGAAGTGGCGCCTTGGTTAGTCGACCTTGTCAACTCCTGGTGTGTCGGCACGATGAGCCCCAACGACTTGGTCGACCATCTGCAGTTGCCGTGGGGGTGGTTCGGTCCACCGGAGGGGAACGTCAACCGTCCCCCAAGTGGAAGTCTTCACTGATCAACTCCCATGATCAAGAGCCTGCTGGTCACTAAACCTTGGATATCAGCCAGAGTCCCGCTTCCGCTCGTGTCCTTCCGACCGGTGGGCTGGTTTGCTGGATTGGCCGCGGCATACACACGTTTCGACGAAGACCACAGCCAAGCACTTTGGGAGGCGACCCACTGCTTGTGGATCTCCAAAGACCAAGCGCGCGCGAACACCCTCCTCGCGTCTTACTACAACGCACGGAAGAAGCGTCGAGGTCGGCGATTCGGGCGTGGCGGGACGTGATCGACTTAGTCTTCAAAGGAATGAGTGATGGCCGATGTGATCTCGACATCCTCCTGGATCCTTTCTTCAGGCACCTCCCTCGACCTCACTGTGTGGTGTATTGGTTTCCAGGCCGTGAGGAGGGATCAGATCCAGTCGACTTGCTGGAAGCCCTTCAGGTGTCCGACTCCACGTGGCCCTGGCTCACTCAATATCGAATGTCATCGGAGCCTCATCCTGGGACCTTGATCCCTCGCATTCAAAACAAGTTTGGTCCACCCTCTTAGGTTTCCTCCACTTGAATATACATGCTTCCATTCTCTTTGACGCTGACTTTGTGCGTTCGCCCACATTTCCATCCTTTTGTCATGCTTTCTTCTGCCTTTGGTAGCCATGTCAGTTCTTCTTTCTTCGATACATTAGGTTTCACTCTTGAGGGACCAAGGTCTACCATCCAAGGACCCCGGCACACGTTGCTAGTTTTCATGACTCTGCACCACTTCGAAACGGTTATGGCTGATCTCTTTACGCTCAAAATCTCGGAGTAAGGCCCCACAATTCAAATCCACTTCATCTACCCACGAGGGATCCGCATGTCCTTTCCAACGGACGAGAAATTCTTGTTGTTGTCGCCCATACCGAGTCTTCTTGCCTGTACGACTTTCCAGAATTTCTTCGACTTCATATTCACCTTCCTCCAGTTCTCGCACCCAACTATCTTCCGGTAGCAAAAATTCGTCAAAGTCGACCCGGTCTGCAAAGAAATAATTATATTTTTAAACTTTTAGTATTTTTAAGCTAAATATTTTACAATAAGTACACTTAAAACCTATCAATGTAATAATCTTTTACAGTTTTTATATGAAATTTTTTAAGAATGGTTTCTTATTTAGATGCTCTGTCCATCGCTAATGCGTTACTTGGTCGATCGGGGAACTCTTTGACCTTCTTGAGCTTGGAAATATGTACGATCGGGAATAATCTATGCTCCGTACCTCGTATTTCCAGGCGCGCCGCCTGATCTCCAACCAACTCCAAAACTCGGAAAGGTCCATGCCAAAGGTGGGCCAGTTTCTTGGCGTACCCTTCTTTTACTCGGTCCAGGTAAAGCCATACTTGGGTCCCTGGTTGAATTTTATGGTCGACCACTCCTTCGTTGTGTGCTTGCATCCGGGCTTGACTAGCTGCCCGTAGATTTTCGTTCACTTGTGCTGCTCTTGTGGAGAAGTAGCTCACGAGAAATGGGACTTAATACTGATCGTGGACTAATTGACCAATCAGAAGCCGAGTCGTTAGGTCCGATCAGTACCTGTCGCACCCTGGACCCTTCAAACGTGATATGTGGGTCAAAGTGATATTATTTCTCGATCGTCGATCAGTATCAGATCGCGATCGACGACCCATATGGTGGTTAGGGTTATCTCGGCAAACAGATACTGGACACGTGGCATATACTATCGTATAGAAAGGCATAGTCATTGGACGCACTTCGTTCTTGAGAGGTCTCTTCCGTAGATGAACCCTTTCTTCGCACGATTGTCCTTCTCTCTCGGGCATCTGTCGGTGCGACATGTTCATCATTGGAACTGGTACCTTTGGTCGCTGTAAAATGCATGCCGGGGTCTTATACTGTGGTATTTCCACTAACGGCCCCTCGTCCTCTTCCGTTGGGTCTACCTGATGGTCGACTTGGTCAGTGGTGGCTTCATATGCCAGATTTAGCCACTCAGCCTATCTTCGAGAGCCCACCGAGACGAGCCCTTGTGCTCTTGGTACTTGGTCCTTCATCAACCACATACCTATTTTGGTATCGTCGTGCAATATTAAGTTGTGGAAGCTGACGTTGGTTACCTTAAAAAATTGACGACGTCCTACCCCTTGGATCATGGTTGTGACCCACCGTTTTCCTCTCGTGACCCACATTTTCCACTGTACCGAGGTCGACCTTTTTAGAGGTATTTCTACATACCCTCCAACAGGTATCTGCGCATACTGATCCAACTTCACGTCTGACACTCGGTTATCGTAAATCGTCCTCCATCCGGAAATTGCACTCGAACTTTATCGGGGAGACAGAGTTTTCCGTCCGGCTGGGACCATGAAGTCCATGCCCAAGATTACGTCTTGGCTCACCATAGGGCCTACCCACACATTAAAAATGTACACCGAATTTCCATTCAGAGTTATCTTGATGCGAGTGCGCCCTTCCGTAGTATATACGGATTCCTCAATGCCAATACACTCTTGTTGTTCACTTTCGTCAATTTGGCAAACTACCTTACGATCAAAGGCGGTATCCAGGATGGATATCTCGACACCAGTATTGAACAAGTTTGCGCGATCATTGTTGACCTTTCCAGAGGCTTTAGCTTGCCTAAACCACCTAGTGGGAACATGGTATTTCCAATATCCCCTGGATTCGCCCGGCAATAGGTCTAACTCCATCACTGCATTTTCTCGAGCAAAATCATTAGGCTCATTTAGAGAAGCAACATGGACCATAGGGTAGTTTCCAATCTTCGATATATTTCCAATCTTCTTAGCTGGTGCACCCATCTCTTCCTTGGGCTGCTTTTCCACCTATGCAAAGATACAGCAATTAGAACGCTCGGCTCGTACCAGATTCAAACCTGGCGAGCGTCCTAATTTATCATCTTCTTGGCCTTCTCCGGCAACATTCGGGCGTGCTTGGTTGGGTTGTACCATTGACGAATCAAATTGTAGAACTCTTTCATTTGGCACTTCCCAACTTCATGAGTCTCTCCACAGCCTCGGCACACAAACAAGCAGCGATCCGATGGATGACCCTTCTTCCCACAGCGGTCACAGGTCATTCGCTTCCAACATCCCAAGTCTCTATGTTTCCTGGACCCACTGGGCTGTTTGGAGCGGCCGACGAAGTGCGGGGTCCCGGGTCCCCTGCCTGGTGTCGATGCTGGTCGACCTCCCTGGTGGGTCGGTCCCTCGGAATCCTCATACCTGGGTCCTTCTCCGCTTCCGTTTCCATTAGATAAACTCGCCTTAAATCCCCTTCGTTGTCCGAGTTGTCCAGGCTGGAGTCTTCAGAGCTCGATTCTTCCGGGGTCGTCCGAACTGCATGCACAGAGCGGCGGTTCATCTTTCTTGGTCGGTCAGGGGGGGGGTAGGTGCCTTCTGACAAAACTTGCTTGATCCAAATAACGTCTTGCCTTCGTTCGTTGAAGCGCTCTGAGCACGTCCTCCAATTCTTCCACATTCGCCAGACGTAGCACAGTCAACTGGTCTTCTAACTCGGGATCGTCCAAAGTCTCAATATAGTGCTCGACATGTTCTTTTTGAATCTTTAGCGGCCCGTCTTTAATCTTCAACTTCGCCCTGAGTCCAATCACATTCAGACGGTATAGATAGTCCAACGGGGATTCATCCGACCTCTTCTTCGCATGGTAGTATTGGCGGGCAACTGGTACCCCCAAACCGCAGAACTGCATCTGGAATTCTTGTAATAGATCCTTCCAATTACCTCGAACGGAGCAACCTAGTTGGCGGTACCAGTTCTGCGCTGGTCTGGTCAACAGTCCCCCAAGAACAAGACACTTTTCTCCGTCTGGCGCTTGATCTCTCGTGAATGCGGTCTTTACGGTAGTCACCCAGCTGCGTGCTCGGTCCTCGTCTTGATCTCTCCCATGGAGCTCCTTGAGGTCTGAGGTCGCTGAGAGCTTGATGCGGGGGACCACGTTGGGTTCTTGTCCCAGTGTAGCATTAGCCATCCTCGCCAGAGGTCCTTCAAGGTCCATGTCATCTGGATCGTACTCGCATGAGCTGACCGACTCCATTTCTACATCAGGCATCGTATGATGTCTCGAGACTTGTACACCTGAACTTGGGCCGTTTTTAGCTGCCGTCATTCGCGTCCTCTGTCCACTCCCCAGTTGGGGTGTGGCTACTTGGCGCTCTTGAAGAAATCTTGCCATCGCCGCGTCGAAGTATGTCTGCAGATTGTCTACCAGGTTGGTAGGCGCTTCCCCCCTCGGCATCTTCGCCACATGGCGAGGTAAAAAAATTCCAGTGTTATTCCTTGCTGAATTTCTATTGGCCGAAAATTCGACCTATCAGGAGCCCGGCTTTCCATTGGTTGTCCACGTGTCGTCGTTTCGTGAGCTCGCTGTTCCCGCCCCGCGTCCCTCGCTCGGGCCTGGAGTAACGCCGCACCTGTCGGTCCCAGTGGCATCCTGCTTACGTGGCTAGTAGCAGATGACCCTTGTGACGACTGCCCCGCCGCGACCTGAGCACATGGCGGCAGGGTTTCTTGCGGTAGATCTTGCATCGACCGTGGAGGACCAACGTCGGAAGACATCCAGATCGAGTGCTGGAGCGATGCAGATTTTGCTTCCGACAAGTCAGACCGTAAGTCTGTATCTGAGTGTGTGTTGACTATGGACGGTGCTGTTGTGCTATAGTCGTGCAAGAAGCAGTCGGGTGTATCGTTGAGTACGATAGAGGCCGAATTCCACTCCGCGTCGCAAGCTGGACGTGAGGTATTGGGGATGAAGGAATTGTTGAACGAGCTGAAGATTCGAGTGTGTGAGCCTATTCCAATCTGGATGAACAATCAAGCCGCCATCAAGCAGCTCGAGTCAGAAAGAAGTACCTCCAGCGCCAAGCACGTGGGTATACGTGTCTGCGTCTGAAGGGGTACCTTGTCCGCGCAAGAAGGAATCGTGGTACCAAGATACGTGAAATCAGAAGACATGATGGCGGACATACTGACGAAGTTGCTGACGGCACCAAGAGTGGAAGAGTTGCATGCGATGTTCAAGCTGAAGCCATACAGGATGACGTCAAGGAGGAGTGTTAGGATATATCTCTTTTGACAGGTTTTTGAGGTTTTGAGGTCCAAGTGCAAGTGCAAGACCAGTTACAGGTAAAGTGCGACCTCACCTGATTGGCTATTGGATGACATCTTGACAGATGGGACGAGGAGATACGGTCGCGACGTGGACCCATCGTGAGATGATGTGTGGACCAGACGGACGCCATATGCAATTTGACATGGTAAAGTTGTAGTGCCGCTGGGAATGCATGTTGTAGTGTTAAGAACAAGAGTAGTTAACACTGAATATATATTACTTTTACTTGCTACATCTTTTGCACAAGTGCAACGACAACAACATCTACGTCTAATACAACTAAACGGACTTATTTTGTTGCAGGAAAAAGGAGAGCTGTATTTAATATAGTTAAAGTCGTCTTAACATAAATCATTTGAGCCTTACTTTAACTATATGTAAGTATTAATATGTATGCTATCGAACTGCCCTCCGTGTAACGGGGTGAGAGCCCCGTTACCGTCGTGTACTGTAAGGAGCGTGAGGAAGCACTCTTATTTATAACGTAAATATAACTGTTTATTTTTTTGGTTATAATTCGCAGTAAGTGCGAATATGTTCCCTAGCTCATGGGAACCACTCAAATATAGACCTATTTATTATTGGCTAATTATTGGGTCTGGTATCCCAATAATAAACCAATAATAAATAGACGTGCAGTATCCGCTAATCGGATACTGCCTACCTACTTATGTAATTATGTATTAAAACCTAAATCCACTAATGTAATAGGTTGCCCCATTACTCCGTCTCTTCTTCGCTTTTCCGGAGACACATCACCAATGACACGTGAGAGAGTCCGTTGTCTGAGGTTAGAAATGCGCACACTTGACCGAATGTATAGCCGGGCTGCTACAGCCCAAACGCCAGAGGAAGACGTACGACTCAAGGAGTCACTAGTTCAAAGAACTGTTAGAAAGTAAGAATCAAGTTAACACAAATGAATCGTCTATTAACCCGAACGTCTTAGATCATTCCGTAGCTTAAAGCTCTGACGTTAACACCGGCCGATCGCCAGAGCTCGTCGACCCTTTCACTGTCGATCCCCGTCTCCCGGCAAATTCGTTGCAAGAGTAACTCTTTTTTATCAAATACCTGGATTGTCCAGCATTTTGCTTTTTGTCCCTGTAACGGGGTGACCCCGTTACATAACATTGGCATTACGTTAGATGCCAATGTGGATATTATCTTAGCGGATAATATTCAGCAATGTTATTGTACGAGATAATATTGTTGTTGTATCTCCTTGAAGTTGGAGATGCCCTTCCCACTGGCTGATATAGGCCACGATATCAGCCAATGGGCTGGTCAATGAAGGATGGACGCATGTAATGAGACGACGGTAGTAAATAAATGAGTACAACCAAAAGATCATGCACATAGCAATGCATGTACACAAGTATCACTCAAACAGTTATTCCATTTTACGATTGGGTTCTCGACTGCAGACAGCTAGACCATCACAGCTCGTCGCTGGGATGGTCTACTATTTACATTGGTGCGACCGACTCAATTGCTCGTTGTTACAATCTCAATCGCTCAGGCAAGCTCGTTAAACACGGGTGTCCGCCCGATTGACGTTGGCAACATTGACCAGATGCGTCCGAGCATCTTCATGTGCGGAGCGCGCGATTATGACGTCCGTAGCTGCTCTTACCAGCGAGCTTCACGGTGTCTGGCACCTGCTTGTGCATCCCCGAGTTGTTTACAATAGGCACGCACTGCTTGTAGACCTGCCACTTAGGCTGATGAAGCGTCAGCCAGTAGAAGCGCAAGATGCAATTACCTGAGCACTTGGAAAAATCAACCTTCACATTGGCTGGATATCCGGTGCCGTAGGTCGCAACACAGTCATCCTGGTGGTCGACCATAATGTCGTTAATCCAGGTTTCACACTTGCCATGGTGCGAGTCGATAAATCCTACGTGTGCCTGGTCGTTTTGCCACTTCATGACAGTGAGGCCAGATACATCCACTGGCGAAGTGTCCGTGCGAGTGTTGGCACAGCCCGAGACTTGCTGGTCGAGCATGTCTCTCAGTGACTTATAGCCCGTATTAGGAAATGCCGAGGTGAAAATGGCGACGTTTTCGATTGGACTTCCATCCCACTTGAGGCCCCGAAAGGCGCTATTGACGTTGGCTGTAATAAGCTTAACGTAGTTGCTTCCGATGGTGTTGTTATAAAAGGTAACAAGCGGGCTGGAAACGTATCCGTGCGCGTCGGCGGTATTGAAGGCAAATGCAATTATAGTCACAGTCGCACAAGCGGCGGAGAAAGTGCATTGCATTGTTGCGCTGTGGAAGGTGTTGCTCTGGATGATCGATGGCAAATTGAGGAATGGTTAAAATCGACAATCTTGGTACTTTGGCCAGCAGTGCTAAGAAACAGCATGTTGTTGTCCATGTCGTCCGATCTACTTCTGACTCATTTGGTGGTGTTGAACGACGATCAACGTTCGACTTAATATGCGTACAGACCAATTCCAGGCCATAATTGCAAGTTAGGGCTGGTAAACTATTCATCGGAAGGACGTGGTATCCAGAACACAAGGCTCCTGAAATGTTGTGCAAATGTCAATATGGCGGTTCATCGACGGGACAATTTCAGCCAGTTTTGATTGTTGACGGCATCGCCAGAAGGCGTTAGCGTGGGACGGTAATCACGGCAGCATTGCTTACTTCCATCGGCCTTGAGATGACTCAGACAATCTAGCAGAAGGCGGAACAGCTTTGCGGGGCGGACTTAATTGGCTCCTTTGTAAATCTTATAACGGTACTCAATAGTCTCTCCATTCGGCGGAAAAATTGTCGATTGAGCATATGCCGCATCATATGTTCGGGCATATGTTGCATCGGAGAAAAGAAAAAAAGTCTGTTCGGTCATATGTTGCATCGACAAAAAGTGTCTTTGTATGGTCCTGTTAAGACGATGAATCGCGTCGAATCGTGGGATCCTTGTGCTCATCGTAGTTGCGCTCAAGGTAGTCCACATGCACAAATGCGCGCTCTACATTGTCTAGCTCCTCTATTTTGTCCTGCAAGCTGAGGCTGATGTCATGTGCGTCCTTGACGCACATATCCTCCGGCAAAATGACTTCCATTTCCACGAGGTAATTGCTGCCGAAGTGATACGCTCGCACAATATCGGTCCTCATCATCGGGTGATGAACATTGCCAAGCAGGCGGATTTGATCGATAAACTCTTGGTCGGCCTCTGCATTAGACAATCAACCAAGTGGCGTCAGAAAGAGACGGGCACTTACGTGCTCTACAACGGCCAAAGCGAGTCACGTACGCAAACCAACAAGACGCTCCACTTGCTCCTTTCCTGTTGCTAACCAACTGACGGCAACGTACACGGAGATTACGATAGCGCCAATAGAGTCGAGATACCAGAGGCTTGAGTGCATGTGAGCGGCAAAGGCAGCTGCGACCGCAATGGCATTGCTGAAGACGTCGTTGCGGTGATCCTGTAGACGCACAGCACGGACACCAGCAACCAGATATGCGTTACAGAACCGATGTGTTAACTGAACATTGAGACTGAATAGAGGTGAGGAAATCTTACCTGTGCCAAAGCATCAGCTGAGGGTGAATGCAATGCAATCTTGGCACAGAGGTACCAGAGTACGAGCTTGATTACAATTGCAGCAAGCAGTACAGCCATCGTAAAGACCGAGATATCCAGCTCACGCTGTTTGCCGTTCAATCCTTTGACTAGAGCTTCCACCGACTGCTGGATCACTTCAATTGCTACGAAACCCCAATTGCCATCAGCAAAATTGCTACCTCCATCAAAAATTCAACAGCTCCTTACCTGCCATGCCCATGAGAGTAGCAGATACAATCACTGCAATAGGCTCGAGACGCCGTCTGCCGGCCGGGTACTTGACGTCTGGCGTGTGCATCCGCTTGTCCGAGTACCAAAAGAGACCTTGAGACGTGAGATCCAAGATCGAGTCTACCAGAGATGACAGCACGGCCAGTGAACCACTGATCAAGGTCGCATAAATCTTCACAATAGCGAGAGCCTGATCAAACAAGTCCCAACCGTGACGACTAATTAGCTGACAATATCTTAAAGACGTTGGCCAGCACAGGACAGTGAGACGCACTACATTGGCTGCAAGTGACACGTTAATAGCGACCTGTACGCGAACCATCGATCCCGATGGAGACTCTAGACGCTGGGCGTCTACATCCGCCTCCTTTTTGAGCAGAAATGCATGCGACACCTGCGATCGACGATATCGTTCGTCTGCTTTTGAACCCCCTGGGGTCGACGTTACGGTCAATGAACCATAAACATTTGGGGGTAGCTGCGGACTGCGCTGTAGCGACGGAGACATGAGTGATGAGGACTCGGCCATCGGACAGATTCACACTAAGCAAAATCGCTGGCATGTACGTATTATTAGCTCATGGGCATTCATACTACTGTTTATAATGATTGGGTCTATGCATACTCTACTTACTACACGCACGTCGAATGACTACTATTCACAACCTACTATCATGCAATTGAAAGCACTACTAGTACTACTCAGCTCCATTTAAAGTACTACTACTACAACTAAAATAGATACTACTATTCCGACGGCCATTACAATATTTGACAATGTTTGTGTTGACACGCATCTCCGACATGATTCCAGTGGCACCAGAGCTTTTTGATGCCGATTATACGCAGGTTTTGATCGAGGAAATTGACCGCAAATATGCCAACAAGGTCATCACAGACGTAGGACTTTGTATTACACTCTACGACTTTGTGAGAATTGGCGACGCATTCGTCCATCCATCAGACGGCACATCGCACTCGCAGGTGGAGTTCCGCATGGTCGTGTTTCGTCCATTTGTAGGGGAAGTGCTTAAAGGCCGTATCGTGAGCTGTACGGAGGAGCACATCCGTGTGTCAATGGACTTTGTACAGGACATTATTATCCCGTCTTATGCACTACAGACGCCGTCATATTTGTACGCACAAAGAAAAAAATGTTTGGATAGACACAAAACCTGTACGAACAAAATAATGCTGAACGTTTTGCTTTTTTTCTCGCTATCCTGTTTGCAGTGATACAGTAGAGAGACTGTGGGTATGGAAGTACTCGGAAGGACAAGGTGTGGATGGGCTGGTTATTTGTTGAATGACTGACTGTTGGCTAAACTTTGATTAATGCTATGCAGAGAAATTCTATATGGACTTGCACGAGGAGGTCCGTTTCCGTGTGACTAACATCAATTTTACACGTGTGACCAAGACTGCAAAAGGTGGTTGGTCGTGAATGACCGGTGCTGAAACAAATAGAGTAACCATGCTCTCCTTTTCTTACAGGCATTCAAGCCACGACGACAGAGGCGACGGATAAAGCAGAGAAGGACGGTAGTACTGAGGACATGCGACAATCTTTGGCTCGTCGAAGGTCGTCGAGCGTGGATTTGTCGGACAACGACCCAACGCCATCAGCCATTCACATCTTGGTGAGCTCTTCATTTGCGCTATAGTAATTCTCGAACGCGTTTTTGACGTGTTTTTTTGATGAACCCACATGATTAGGGAACGATCGATGAAGACGGTTTGGGCTTGTCATCGTGGTGGACGAGCTAAGTTCCGAGCAATTAGGCGGTTTTGTTTCAAGTTAAGCAACGCAAACACCATTTGCTCTTTCCAGTTTGCTTGCTTTTCCTGTCTCGGTGTCTGTTGCATGAGAGCATCACTTGCTCGACTAGAGTGCTAAACGATGTCGTCCAAAGCAGCTGCCATTGCCTGATGTTCCAGGCCAAAACGCAATTCCTGAACGTCTTTCGCCTCATTTCACCAGAGGAAGAGCAAAAAGAGTGCTAGCAGAGAAAAAGAGGAGACACAGCAGGTGCAAGTGCAGTCGAATCACTTTCGAGGAGATGCCTTGGTGCAGGGAAAAGGCGCGGCTGGTTTTGGAGAGCTGAAAGACGATTTCTTTATCGTTGATGATAAGGAGTACTAGAGTCTGCAAATGCTATCAAGTCCGTTCGCCCCGCTGATCTCAATAATCTCTTCCTCACTCATCACGGGCTTATGCCTTGATCTCAGCATGCTTTCTTCGATCGCATATTTCCTCCGTGTAACAATTACATCCACGAGATTTCACAACGAACAAGCGCAATATAGTATCGGCAGATGCAGTAAGCTAATTGATGTCGTTGATAGCACGATTATTTCCATTGCTTTGCTTTTAAGGAAAAGCAAGGCGCTTCTTCGCTTCGCTTCCAGTCCCAGAAGTGCTATAATGCTTACTGCAGCTAGCTTGAAAGTTACCTAGATTTATTGACGTGAATGAGAGCTCCTTGCTTCCTTTTCCACCACCTTCCAGAAGGCTCTGATATCGAGTGAGCTCATTAATGTACGCGGGCGTTTGTCCATAGTCTTCAACAAACAACATTGGAGCTCGTGTGGTATTGTATTTCAACAACGGCAAGCTTGCTCACGCAACGACAAGTAGCCGACCCATTGATGCTGTAACTAACAACCCAAGATAACATCCAAGCATCAAAGACGACGCGCCCCGCAAACTACGCACTGGCAAAGCATGATATACTTGTGAGATCTTAAAGTACGAAGCGCATGGCGGTCGTTCGCGCCATGCATACCGCCTAAATACGTTTGCATGTGGCACCAAACAGCGGCTTCAATGTCGTGTCGATGATCTTGTTCATCATCGATAATAGAAACGACTGCGCGACGTCAAGGAAAACACGGTGATAGTATCCCTTGCGGTTCAAATATTCGACTGGAGGGTTGAAGATGGTGTTGGTAATCGATGTGAATAAACTGCTCGAGTTGTAGAAGTCAATGTGAAACTGTGAAACCAGGTCCCAACCCAGGGCCAACGTGTAGATCTTGGCGTCCTTAAAGTGTTTCAATATTATCGAGGACAAGCCAGTAAAGTTACCACTCGCACCTAGCGCCATAATGGTGGAAATCGTCAGGTTTTGACACGCAGACGTGGGAATTCCCGACGCGCATTGATACATGGCGGCTTTCAAGTGAAGCACAAATTCTGGCTTGCGCACTTTGATTGCTACTGCCACATTGAAGCGGTTCGGCGTGCACCTGATCGGGTGCAGTAGATTAGTCCAGCACACCTGGTACCACCTGTGGTCAAGCTGAGCTACGTCAACCGTAAAAGTTCCCCTTAGCGTGATGGTACCGTTAAAGGTCGTGCCCAGAAGTAAAGTGCTAGAGCTCGTAACGTTCACCGGCATGGGCGCGATCGTCGTAATACCCGTTACGTTCAGCATGTCGATCGTGGGCGTTATTTTGAACATGTGACCGAGGAACGAGACATTAAAAGTCGACATCGTGTAGTTCTTGATGATGAGCGGGTCATGCACGTAAGGTTTGAGCAGTATCGGCATATTTCTGACAGTGTCCACCAAGTTGTTCAGCGCAACGAAGTCATTCGTCGCAGTCTGGAAGTCGGTGAGTACGCACGTGTTTTTCACTGTGAGACCCTCTCTGCTATTACCAGTGGGTGTAGGCTTGTCAGTGGCTGTGGGGCTTGCGGCTATATAGCTTTCACTAGAGCTCATCGGGGTGGTCTCTACAGGGCTAATAATGGTAGCAGATACACCACCGTTTCCATGGGAGACATCGCCAACAGCGACGGCAATTGCAGCAAAGAATCTGGAAAATCTGACCATCCTGAGGAGATGGAGAGTTGAACGAAAATGTGCAGATCAAAGAGTGTCGGGCTGATCGCTTCCACCATTCACTCCTCCTCTTCAAGTGCTGAGAGCTTTGTACCCTAAATTTGAAAAGCGACAACACAGATGGGTGATAGTCGCGTGAGACCAGATTGATCTCTGGGCTGCAACATTTCATCAGGGCAGACGCCTGGGAAGTCCGGGCTTTGTAGCTATAGAGAGCGCCCGCACTTCGTATGGAGCAGCACTGATCGTAGACGCGTCGACGAAGCTGAGAAGAAACACGAGGATGCTGAGACTGGAACACACCGACCATGTACATGTTTGCCTGAATTCTGGTGACGACTTCTGGGCTGCTCTAGTGTAAGCGCGACATCCGCTGAGTCGGAACAGCATTTGATTAGGCTGTACAATCTATCTCTAGGGAGATCCAAGCGTCCGCCGGCACGATGCCATGAAGGCCAAAACGTTTTCTGGCCTATGACGATGATCTGCTTCGATGTCAGCGTCGTAAGGCTCGTGATGTTATGCGAGTTGATCGCGGGCGCCACCTGAGGTGTAACCGAGTAATGAAAAGCTCTGCTTTGTCGGGGTCTGGTCTTGCATAAACAGAGGGCTGCTGATGCATGACTGACTAACGATGGTGGCGCCTTGACGATGGGTATAGTGTTGTTGAGCGCTTTCTAGTCCGGCGTAGCGGTTAGGACGTTGGTAGTCACGCATTGCCTGCCACGGATGTACTGCTTTCCAGAAGCTGCGGCAGCAGCAAAATGGAAGAGCTTTTCCGGTTTGCTACTGCTTTCATCGTCGTATATATACTGCTTTGAAGCTGGCATGTGCTGAGGGGGCAAACTGAATAGTGGCGACATCAGTGCTGTAGACTACAGCGTCAGCACGAGCAGACCACAGCACCACGTAAGTCAACACGTACGCTGTTTGCTACATGTAACAGGAGTTCTGATTATACTTTTCAAGCGGAAGGATTGCAACTCTTCCGCTTGAAGAAGCCAAACCTCTTCGTGAGCTTCAGTCTCACGACGCCTCACGTGCGGCTACATGTACAATTTCGCGAGCTGGTGTGGCATGATGAACGTACTTGTCGCTTGTGCTCACTGTCAGTGACCTCAGCGACGCGTCCGTCAGAACGGTAAAGCACACCCATGCTATAGGTCCGCCTCAATTTCCGCAACAATTGGAAGTGTACGAGATCCGCTGGCATACAAAACTTCGCGGTAGCTCAATATTAATATTCCATTCTTCACATATGAGCTGATAAGCTTCCTTCTCATAGGAACATGCTTGGGCTTGGCCATCTGCAAGCGGATTGGAGCTCCGCCTGGGTTGTATCATAGGCTCGCTGCATTTCATTCCAGAAGCTAACCTAGAAAATGCTACGCAGCACATTTTGCTTTGCCTGATACTCGAAGTAAGCGCCATGCAGACTGTTGATCGTTCTCAAGTGAGACAGCGCATTACTGGCCAAGTAGAAACAATTAGACGTGCATTATTACCAGCCTCCTGGTAATAATGAACGCGGTAGGAATGCCATTTACAAGGGTTCTGGAAGAAGCTCTGATTCACGTCTTATTAAACTAGGTAACGCAAAGTAGCTTTCACGCCCGCTGCAAAAGCATGACTAAGGATTGAGCTCTATTGATTGTCGTGCTTGTCCATCATATTGAGCATTCAGCTCAGTATCAGAATTGCAGTAGCTCTTCGTGTTCCATGCCATCTTTCTTACGAACAAGCAGCTAGACAATGTGAGAGTCAAAGTCGTAAGCTATGACGAGGTGGGATCTCCAGCGGCAGATCAATCTCGAGGTCAATGATATCAACAGCTCGGAGGCTCTTCCTCTTGCAAGTTGCAACACTGCAAGCTATACATCTCAAACGTCGCATTGCGGCACTGGTCATGCACCTCTGGTCGTAGACTTCAAATTCGTTGGACTTTCAGGATCCATCCCTACATTGTCAGGCCATCAGTGAAGGTCTCTGTGCAACTCATGCCTCACAGTAATTCTCCCACATCACCGCTCATATGTTTGATCTTGCTCTCGCTCTATAGTTGAGGCAGGACTTCAACTCGCAAGGACTGCGTCGAGTCTTCATGTACAACTTCACAACTCGATTGGCATGATTGGTATCCCGCAAGTCACTCATGTCCGCGAAGAAATTACAGTATGCGTTTTGGCCGTAGACGTATTAGATTCCAAACAGTAGCCAATTTCCATTGTTCCTTTTGCAAGCTACGAAAGATTTGTGTCCCTGTTTATCTTCTCCACATCTTTTCGTTTTGACCGATCTTCCTCTGGTCCAACTCAGTTTCGGTTTCTTAGACGTAGAGTTACCATCTTCCACGCATTCATGCTAGACGCGTTACACATATATTGCGTTTCTTCTTCGGCATAATTATTTTTTGCAAAACCTGTTTGTTTTGTTTACCGCTGACGGTCTCAATATTCTTGGCGTGCTGGATGTGATCTCCACACGAACCTTCGGCTACCAAACTCGGTTTACTTGGTTGTGTCTCCAATCAACAATGGAACCACGTTGGCCTCGTTGCGCACATTTTTTTGGGTCGCCGAGACCACAATCTTGCCGAGTGCAGGTGTAGTGTCTTGGTCAGGGTTCACATTTGTATGCTGCATATTGAACTGCTTCCCCAAAAAAGGCAATGCAGTCCGTATGCAAATTATTATGCACCTGCCCATGCTTGTGATCGTCCTATGCATTCTTTCCGTCTTGCTTGCTCGGTTTCTCGCCTCACTGCGCTTTCTAATCACACCAGTCTCCTGCTAATTTTTCATACTCTCCACCTGAATCGGTTTGTAAGACATAGATCTTATAATTCATTAGAAATTGCTGCTTTGCAGCAATCTTTAGGCGAAAGGGTCGGGGATGTGCGAGCAAGCAGCAAAAGCAAGACGACTAGTACGAAAGAGGCGAATTGTTGCTGCTCATGCGTACAGACAGAGCTCCGGAAGGATGTTGCAATTAGTGTGAAGAGCAGGAGGGTTCATGTCCCGAGATAGAATAGTGTTTATTTGAATTGGCTCTGGGCGCGGCTCGCGGATGAACCTGACTCGTCAACTAAAACCCCTGAAAGGAATTGGAGAACAGAGTGCATCGTACCACCGCATTATTTTGGTGAACTTCAGCCTGGATACGGTATACGTGATTTTAGTTACCACAAGTTTTATGCTGCTGAAATGCCGGACGTGAGGAAGGATGCAAGACAATGGTGGAATAGGTATGAGTTTGCCGGGAGCTACAATTCATGGTGGGTATGGCACCCTGGTGCAGGGCAAAAAGAGTTGATGACAGGATCGTTGACGGAAAAAGAGCTATACCAAGGCCCTGGGTCTGGCTACTTAACGTGGGAAAAATGCTTTGAGACAAGTTGTTATGGCTCAGTCGGCGTATGGCCGGAAGATGGGAGGATTGATCTATGAGGTCACTGTCTAGAAGGTATGGCTGAAAGGTACGATAGCGAATGCAACGCCGACCCTCGAATATGCCATGGAATGGACGTTAAAAGAGTCACATAACCCCAGCACAAGCAATAAATATGTTTGGTCGTCCTAAAGATACGAAGTCGTGGGGTGACCATCTATGTATTATCGGCTGAGGCATCGCGTGGTGGGTCCGACTATCTAGCTTTTAACAATATTGTTCAATATGCATCCCACAACATCAGAATTATGTTGATGGCAAGGTGGACGACTGCAGAACCGACTATCTACGACAAGCGGAAAAAGAACTTACCCAAGTGTGGGAGTCAGGTGCAGTCGATAAAACACAAGAGCATGTACCAGCAAGTAGGTCAAACAAACGTTTGCTTTTGACCCACTAGCTGGTATGTACTCGGCATAATGGACATATCTTCGACTCGAAGACACTGCATTATAGCCCAACCATTGCACGCTGGTGGCTACATACATCAATCGTAGCGTCAGATGCTACTATTCGCACACGTGCCACTGACGACGGTCTGATAACCAGACATCAATGAGCAAGGCATCGAGTACTCTCTTGGTCGCGTCGCACATAAATTGTTCTAGCACGGCGTTCAGCGGGTGGTAAACACGATCCACAGTTGATAGACATTTTGTCACCCTTGGCATGAATCATGGCCTTCATGATCGAATTTGCCATTCAACTTAGCATGAGTATAAAGTCGGAGCACCATATACAAGCAAGCTTTGCAACAGCTGGATCGAAAGCCGTGTTTTCCCATGATACTTTCAAGCGCTTTAAACAGAGCTGTCTAAAGCGCGTGAAGGTAACGTTCCGTAGCAGACTCGAGTAAGATCATATGTATGGCTAAAGACTCCGAGGAGGCGCTGATGACGCACGAGAACGTGATCTAGAAATAAGAGTCATAAAACTTGTATGAAATGTAAAAAATGAAGCTGCTATTTGCAATAAAAGACTCGTAGATGAAACTGCTCGTGATGTACGAACGTATTGGTTCAGTGTCGTTTACCCGCAAGTTTATACGGAGGCTTAGCACACAAGCGGGTCCGCCTTCTGCTGGTCAGACGACGCAAACGGTGATCAGAATCGCTTTTTTCAGCTGTTGCATCGCGTGAGAGATTATCTTTCTTAGTCGCCTGCACTGACGCCTTCCGGCGGTGAATCCTTCCTCGCAATAATTCAAGAGCCTCGTGTTCTGGTCTCACGCTTTCTTTCAGCTGTTGCATCATATGTGGCACTACTCTAAATCTTAGTCGTATTGTATTATGAAGTAGAGAGAGAGAGGCAGACAAGTCTATTTAACCGTTAGTGGTTGCAGGATGTCTGGTAAGTCCTAAGCCTGGTTAGCAACGCCGGTTCCTCATTCGAGTCCGGTGGTTGTACGGAGCTTGTCACCTGCGGTCACGGCTCTCGGGGTTGTCTGGCTATGGCACGTTGACATAGCATCAGACGGGTTCCGTGTATTTTTGTGTCGGTTCGCCGGCACTCTCGCTTCGCTACGGCTCGAAGTTGCCTCATGCTGGTTTCCCAAAATTCATGAATGCTACCGGTGATGGTCACGTCCTCTTGCTGGAACGTCACTCGGTTGCGTTGTATCCACAAGCTGGTGATGCAAACGCTGCTCAGGATGTGCCATATGCGTTTCCACACAGCGGCGTATGCAGCCACCTCATCTGGGTGATTTCTAGTGAGCTGTTCCTGGACCACCTTGGATAGTCCTGGCGCGCTTCTACTTGCACCGTTTACCAGAAAGCGTTGGAGCCGTCCAAGCTCCCATCGTTCTCCTGTCCAGTGGCAGATAAGCTTCTGCCAGGAGGCTTGCGCGCACGGACATGTCCAGCAGATGTTGTATTATGAAGTACAGAGAGGGAAGTGTGGAGTAAATTAGGTCGTATAAAACCCTACAAATGTTTCTAGCCAATGAGATTTAAGCTTGGCAATCTGGGAAATTTCTCTGTAGGTCTTTTATTTCTGAGCCCAACAGCTGCCAGTGGTGTCGTCCACTCTAAACAGTGTTGGTCACATCAGCACGATTTCCGAAAACTGTCGAGGATGTTAAGGAGCTTCGTGTTCTGGCCTCACGTCCTTTCTGATCTTTACTTTACCAGCCCTGATTGCGCAACGGCATTCTAAGTCTGCTTGACTCCAAGTAGCATGTTTGATCGTGCGTCGTTCAATATCACCAAATGCTTAGACTTGACGTATCAGATGAACCATAACAACATGCTGTTTCTAATCACTTCGCCAACTACCAAGATCGTCCATCTCAACCATTCCTCAATTTGCCATTGATCATCAATAGCAACACCTTCTGCAACACAACAATGCAACGTATTTTTTCCGCCGCTTGTGCGACTGTGACTATAGCTGCATTTGCCTTCAATACCGCCGACGCACACGGATACATTTCCAGCCCTCAAGCCAAATTTGTTGACGAGTCTATTATCACTAAATACGTCACGACCATTACAGCCGACGTTAGTAGTGCCTTTGGGGGCCTCAAGTGGGATGACAGTCCAGAAGCAAATGTCGCCACCTTCATCTCTGCATTCCCTAATACGGGCTATAAGTCACTGAGAGACATGCTCGACCAGCAAGTCTCGGGCTGTGCCAACACTCGCACAGACACTTCACCAGTGGATGTATCTGGTCTCACTGTCATGAAGTGGCAAAATGACCAGGCACAAGTAGGATTTATCGACTCGCACCATGGCTCGTGTGAAACCTGGATTAACGACATCATGGTCGACCACCAGGATGACTGTGTCGCGACCTACGGCACCGGATATCCAGCCAATGTGAAGGTTGATTTTTCCAAGTGCTCTGGTGATTGCATCTTGCGCTTCTACTGGTTGGCGCTTCACGAGCCTAAGTGGCAGGTCTACAAGCAGTGCGTGCCTATTGTGAACAACTCGGGGATGCAGACGCAGACGGAGGTGCAAGGTACCGTGAAGCCATTTGACACGAAGACGGAGGTGCAAGGCACTTTGGCTCCCGCTGGCATGCAGCCGCAGAATCAAGCGCAAGACGCCGTGACTTCCGCTGATGCGACATCCAAGAATGCCAGTGAGGACAGCTACGGATGTCAGAATCGCGCGCTTCGCACAGCTGAAGATGCTCCGACGCATTTGGTCAATGGTGCCAAGATTAATTGGGTGGACAGCCGCTTCCTTCGTGCATTTAACGAGTTCGCCGCTGGTTTCCCGAGGACCGATTAAGTTTACAATCATAATAATAATAACGAGCAATTCATTGATCAACTGGCGAAAGAGCTTTAGCTGAAAAAATGGCTCGTCCTTATTTTCGATGGCATCCGCTTCAATGTATCTTGTCTTACTTGCTGTATAAGCTCGTATCATAAAGTAAGCTTACATTATGTGATAATATTGACGTCAGACAGCAACAACAACTTACTCTTTGTCTTTAAGAGCCGGGTCAACTTCTTGTCAGTATTAGTTTAAACACAATTGATCCGTTAAAACACGATGATTGAATATGTACGACCAGAAGTTAACTGGACCATGCGGTATTGCAATACAGCTGCAACATGCTAGCTATCCCTCACATTAATGACCATACTAGCGATCACCAAGCAGAAAAATCAGGTAACGGCTACTTTGCGTCTCCCCGCTAGCAGACGCTACAGTTCACAAAATGGGATCAAAGCACTCACGCCTTCAGTCGTCGAAGAACCAGAAGCATTCCAATACATCTGCATCCCACGGACATGTGTTGTCTATCAACGACATTTCGGCAGAAGCACGTGCCGAGTTTACAGTCGAAGACATTTATTGTCCTCAGAATACGCGACGCGCGCAAATGCTTCACGCTAGTGACAATGATCGGTTTTGTAAATATCGAAACTATTTTAAGAACCACCATATGTCATTAGCTCGAGAAGTGGGTCGAAAGACCAGTAAAAGCAAACCCGAATTGCTACAGTGGGTTGAGAATGCTGTAGGTTCAATGGAAGCAGGTGAAAAGTATACAAAAGATACTATTCTAGAGATTGCCATGGTGTCGGCAGCTCTCAGTGAATACAGCGAAACGGTACTGGCTAAAATGTATGATCGAGGTAAATTAAATGCACTACCAAACGTGCCACTGCACACTCGTAATTTACGTATGCCTGGAAAACAACAGGCGTGTCGTGATAGCTCGGATGCTGTCAATAAAGATCAACTCGAGGCAGCACATTATATTGGACTAGAGGTGATGCTTCGACTTAATGAACGGCTGTCGGTAGAGCAGCGGATGGGGGACGAATTGCGTGAAATTCTCAACCATTCACGCAATCTCCGGCTTGTACTGGCAACAAGTAATCAGATTTTGCACAAAAAGGTGGATGCAATGCTGATCAATGCGATTGATATACACGCACCGTTAAAAAGTACTATTGTTGGTAGTAAACAAGAGCGTCAAACTTCGGTGGCTGAATACGATCGACTGGTTCAGATTGCAAAGCACGCCCAAGAGACGAACTTTCAAGACGCCATGATTGCAGCCAATGGTCACCATTTGTACGCGAGTTTACGCCAGCAGTTTAATTTGGTGAATGTTGGTGGTCGACCTAAGCTGTGGGACACGGAAAAGGACAAGCTCGAGCTTAAACATCTTCCTCACCCAAGGTTTCGCTCACCGTCACCACCACCACGACAACTTAGGATCCCTTCGTCACCAGCAAAGAAACGAGACCCAAAACCTAGAATGCTGAATCACTCATCGGTGACTGCATCCACGTTTTCTGAAAAAAAACATCGAAACCCATTTTCTCGCTTGGCAGCTAAAATATTCCGTTCGCACAGCACCAAAACATTGGCGCATGCCACTCGATCCACTTCACCGTCAGGACAAATACCCCAGGAGTCTTCACGTTCCTTGGTACCGAAAGTCCAGGTAAAAGGGAAAAATAAAAAATTGGTGGCGAAGACGAAAATGTCACACCCGACTGGAAACGCAAAGCCCAAGTCGAAGCTGGGTCAGAAAAAGAAAAATCGCCCTCGCACGGTAGCAACGAAGACTATAAGGAAGTCGGCCTCTCATTCAAGCGAAGAGTCTGCTTCATTCGTTAACTCGTCTTTGGAAGACAGCGATTACGTTTACGGAAGTGTTGAAGGAGATGTTGACGAGGTCGGAGAGGATGCCGACCGCGTATTTCACGTTGGTCCTCGCGGAGGCAAGTACTACATCAACGCGACCGGCAAGAAAGTGTACGCTAAAGCAGCTTAGATGAGCCACACGTTGCCTGTACATGTGCAATATGTTTTTGATCTACTTTTGACAGCCCAAGTTTCTCTCTCCATTTGTCAGATCATGAAAGTGTGCTAGATCAAGTTAACAGGAAAAAAGACTGCGGCCATTATGTAGCTTCACAAAATGGAGAAACAATATGACGGGGCCGCAGCAGAGGAACTTGCAGGGGAGAAGTGTGCTTGGAGCGGAGCTATGATACAAATGTTTTGAGGTACAAAGTTAATCAATACACAGCAATTGTGAGTCTAAACGTTTGTCGCGTGGCTACAGAAGTTGACGAAAGCGTCTGATATGCCACCGACAGCAGTCTGATGATTGCGAGGCATGAGTAAGGCAGCGACTACTATGGTGCTCTGACTTCACACTCATGCTAGATCGGAAGGCCATTCATGCTAAGGGTGACGTGGTTCTTGTGCCATTCACTGAACGCTGGGCTACAACAGTATCCTTTTGCGGCTAAACAACACGAACGAGTACGGCAGCTTGATGAAAACCCGTTCCCTTGAATGACACCTTCAAGCACTTACAAAAGAGCGCTGTTTGTAGCGATAACGTGATGGTATCATTGACGTATCGGATTTCGAGCAAGGTGACTAGCCGTGGAAGTGATTGAGAAATTAAAGAGTCATCAAACTTGAATGACATGGAATAAATGGAGGTGCTATATGCAATAGAGCCTCTGCGAATCAGACTGCTTGAGGTGTCTGAACGTGTTAGCTCTGTGTCCATTTCCCCGATATCAACGGAAGACTGCTGAGTATCGATGTGTGCACGTTATGATATCAAGGAAGCGACCAAGTCAGCACACCCTGTTGTTAGATAGTCTGAGACATCGTTAAGGCCGACGAGGCACGCTGTCGGTAATGGATCGCCTAATTGCTGCTGGCATCATGGGTGGCGATTGCCTTGTCAGTCGCGCGCGCTGACGCCTTTTGCAATGCCGATTCTGGTTCATCTCTAGCCAGCGAAATGAATGTCGTCCCGCTTGATCGTCGTTCAGCACCAATGGGTAAACCCTGATCTGGAACGATGACATGACGTGTTAACAGAAGGTCATCAGCGTGCTGTTGCTAATCGCCGCTAGCCAAGATGCCAATAGCTGCAACCGTAGCCATTCCTCACGCCGGTAGCACATTGTAATATCAGACCATCACGGCTCGTTCACAGTATCGCTCGTCCAAGATTTAGTGGCATTCACGACTGTCGAAAGGGCTTCAGCCACTTGTCGACGGCGTCAACTTGAAGTGCTGTATCTATCTATACCTGTGTTGCTGCCGAGGCCTCTTACCGTGCAATAGCCAAGGAAGAAGATGGCAACCTCATTCTATCTAGGGCGACCCATGTCAGCGTGCGAAGACCTCAAGATCTAGGCAAACTACTTAATCCGTGAGTGTGGATCGACCTGCTGGAAACTGGACGCGTGAATACACGTTCTTGGAGACAAAGAAGAAGCTTTCCAGTCGTTATCACAAGCAGTTGAGCTTTCTCCTTGGAAGGCACGGCTACATCTGTGTTTCTTGCGCTAGGAATGCATAGGCAGAATAGATGGAATGGAGCACGATGGCATACGACACGTGAACAACTACTAGGCCGCCTTCCTATTCCTCTTTTTTTCTGGTCGTGATTTTATTGTACTCGTGCACTTGGCACTTCTACGAGGGCTTATGCTCTCGTTATGACATCTAAGTGATCAATAACTACGTGTCTGCCTTGGATTGAGCTACTTCAGTGAGATGACACTGTCATTGCTTTGCCTGGAAACATTGTCAGCAGTTCAAGTGCTTTCTTGTGCATCGGAGCTACTGTTGTTCTCCTGTCCATAGCATCCATAGCTCGGACAAACTCCTTGCTCTCCAACTCTGCAAATGGAAGTTTATAGCGTTCATTTCTCTTGGTAATATCGTCCACGGACTCTTTCCGTTTCTTGCTCAAGCAGTCACGAGTCTTGAGCATCAGACTGCAAATCAGGAATACACCGGCGTACAAAGTACCCACAATGTAGCAATTGACCTCTGCATTGCTGGCATGTACGTCTAGTCCATGTGTAAATTGTGGCTGGAACCGTACGAGTAGACCAAAAACTGGAACAAGGCACGTTCCAGCAGCCGATAAAGCCATCAAGACGAACAGGTACTTGCTCTCCATGTGTGTCTTTTCCTATGAGCCCGATCCGACCCGTTTGAAGTCGTATGGCCCAATCAAGTAGGTGTGTTGTATCCGTTTTCGTGTCCTACATTGTAGAGCTTTATTAATTGGTACTGCACCTTCATTTACCATTGCTGCAAAGCTCGGTATAACCTCATTTTCAAGTTCGCTATATCTTCAATACTATGCACGAGTATTGGCTGGTGCCTTGTGATCACGAAAACTCTTGAGTTCGGCCAGTCGCACAAACCGGTGGTAAATGAGTGGATGCAGCTGACTAAGTCGTTCCGGGTTCTCTGCAAAGCACACAAATAGCGTCTTAATAACAGCTGCAATTACTTGCGTGGCCAGGGAGATGGTCGTGTAGCAGAGTGTGAATGATGCTAGTGTCAAGAAGATCGCGTGCGATGATGCACCACTCAATGCTGACGCAGTCAGTGCGCTCATGGTACCTGCCGAGCCATTACCACCTAACAGTAGGATGCGGCTAGTCAAATCATCATCTACAATTGCCTCGACGCCGTGATGTTCGATCAACTTCCATGCGTCATGCGCTGCCACATAATACGGCTTGTTATAGCCAGCAATGTGCACGAAAGAGTATTTGTGGTATGTGCGAATAAAGTACTCCACTCGCTCCGAGCGGAGCGAGATGAATCGTTGTGACAGCAGTGACTCGTCTCGTCGAGCCCAGCGCAGAGCATTCCAGACTAAATGTGCCAGTGGACACAACAGCGAGCCAATACAAATTGATCCAAACGAGCTCGACAATGCGCAGCGTACATAGTGTAACACCGCTTTCCGGTCGAGACGCTCTCCATTTTGATCTTGTGTTTGGCCAGTGGTGTTATCGCTAAGAGAGTCATGGTCTGCAACGTTTTCACGAACAACAGGCGAGATCTCAGTTGACTCATTGTGGTAATAACAGATCATTGTCGTGCCTGAGGCAACAATTGTGATAATATTTTTGAACACATTTGACATCCAGTAGAAATGGAAAATCAAATACATCATGGATAAACTCCAGGGCGAGACGTCCCGACCAACATATCCAATTGTTGTACAGATCCACCCAGCCCACATTGTATACGCAATCAGTGTAGCTATTGTTGCATATCCGAGCGCCCAATGTGTCACGAGAAAGTCCGCAACCAGTTCAAAGAACACTGCGACAAAATCCAGACTAGGATTGGAACGCACATACCACACCAATTCCAACACTACAACACCAGAACACATGATTCCCCAGATGATTCCGTCATGGGAATCTAATAGAAATAGCATAATTGCAAGTGCCAAGAGTCCCGTCATGGAAAAGACGCACGAGCCTTGTACGAAGCGAAGCTTGGAAGAGAAAAGAAACAGCAATAGCCAGCCCAATGCAAACAGCATATTGACGACACAAAGCGAGCGTAACACTACACCGACATCTGCGTCGTCCAAGCTCGAGTCCTTGTCACGTAAATCCTGTAAATCACCTACAATGTCCTTGCGTTCGTTCTCCTGTTCCTGTCGTGTGTTACCATCTGCACGAATACTACCCGTTGTTACGAGCATCAGAATCAGATGTGCCATAAAGATTGCAGCAAATGCAACGTCACGGTACATAAGTGGCGAGTGAAGCGAGGGTAGGGGACGCTCACCACTGGCTGAGTCTGTCATGGGCAGTGGAATAAGTTTCGAGGCGGATGCCACGTTGCAATCGTCGACATTTTCATTCGAATGTGTGGGAGAGAGATCAATCGTCGCTGCAATTAGTGATGTTGGTGCGTATAGTATCTCGTCACTGGCGTTGTCGATAGCAATACTTGACGGTCGTGACGTCGACGTCGACATGGCAGTTGTAAGTCGATTAGTACCGAAATGGTCGAGCATGATACCGGTACAAGACACGATTAAGTAGCCTTTTCAACTAAGTTACTAAATGTTAACACTGCTGTTTAAGCGTGTGTGTGTTTGGTTTTGCTCTTACTTGTTGTCGGTGTCAGTGTAGCCACGTGGTTTGTTTCTGTCTAGCCGACCTGTCCAAAAGCATGCAGCATGGATGTGTGCAGGTCTTGTCGTCATGTCGCACTTTTGGTGTGGTTGTAATTTTTGCATACAAAGCCCGAGTGTAATTACCCTCGAGAAGAGCCACAATCGCATTTACTCTTCGACTCGTGATCCTCTCTTTTTGTCGTCATAATGGCCAAGTTTGATGCCATTGACCTCTTATTGCGCTATGAGACACCACTTGTTAAGGACATGGAGTCAGATGATGACGTACTGGAGTGGGTGGCCGCATACGTCGGCAGTGAGGGCTTTCAAGAGGCCATTAACAGCTTTTGTAACGCCCATGCGAGCCATTTTTCCATCCTGCTCACCAAGGGAGGACCTTCTGCTGCTGACCTTGATAAGGTCGAATTGTGAGTGTCATTGTAGTGCTTTTTCAGTCGGTTTGGGGACTAAAGTATCTGTTCATGTTGTCAGACTGTGGAAGGAATTGCATGAGGCTTTTATTGACACGGCGAATGTCAAAATCGAAGCGTTCCTGGCAGAGAGAGGGTTTAGTATGGACCAGTATAATACTCGCTGTGATGAAGAGATTGCGCTCTCGAAAGAGCGGCAGCGACACACGAGACTCAGCTTTTTCGTGCAGATTTTGATGGCCTGTTGTGAGTACGAGCAGTTTCTCAATCTCATGAAACGTGTGGCCGATCCGGAATACTACGATAAGAAGGAGCTACAATCCGAAGCAGAGAGTCTCGTATATGAGGCCGAGGAGAAGGGAACCACCAATGCCGATAGAGCTGCAGGTGCACAGGCCTTTTTGGACTTTTTCCAGGCCAATCCGGACTTGACGCTGGATGAGCTGACGCAGGAATTTCAGAAGAAGATGCAGCTTACTTGAAGCAAAACCTCGAAACGGCTGCACATTTTTTGTATCATTCAGCCATGAGTCCTAGTGCAGTAGTTATAGTAGACGCACTTGTTGCACCCAACTAACACAATTCAGCGAGGTAGCTGCAGGATGCCTAGAAGGTCGACGTAAAAGAGCCTGCGACATCAGAGGCTTGCACCATAAGATGTAGCCTATAATTTGTCTGCCTCCCGCTATAACAGAAGAAGTGAGATCGAACTGAAGATCAATAAGAGGGGTCCATATTTACGTTGGAGTTGTCAGCTCTTCTTTTCCACAAGTGAACTGACACTAAGGAAGCAGCATATAACGTCTACGACATCTCGGTAGCCACTTTCTATGATGACACGAAGCTTGGTAGCAGTAATCTTTCCAACCAAGTTCTAGGAATCGAGAGCGAATACCCTCGCATGCAAACGTTGTACTAGAACGTTGCAGCCCAGAATAGCTTGACAAAGTGAAAGCTCTCAAAAACCCTTGAGCGTTAGTCTTCTCTCTTCCACTGCTGGACTTTTCGAGTTTGCTTTCTTTGCAACAAATGGAAATAAAGCTTCCTTTGCCGTGTTGCAGCCTAACTTTATTTAGCGCTCGCAATTGCAATAAGCTGGCTGATTCGCTCTCAGATTTTTCTTTATGGTCCACATAATCAAAAGCTACTTGCAGACAGTATTTCAATGTAGCCATTGTGTCAGTCTGTCGAGGAAGACTAGTGACAAACAGGTCAATTAATTGGTTGGTCCACATTGGTTCCGCTTAAGCGGGCTTGAATGTGGCCTCACGAAACAATACGCTTTATGAGTGGCTGAAATCGATTATTATCTCAAAGATTCATAAACAATATTTCCTCAGGGAGGTTTACCTGCGGCAATGAATGGCTATTTCAACATCATTGATTGGATGGTAAGTTTTTGCCTGTCCTGTCTCGTCAACTGAGTCGTTCTTTCCCGAATGGACCACTCACATCACACCTACTTTTATTTTGAACTAATCAACAAATACCAGATACCATATTATAACTAAGAGGATTGAGAACCTAGCCGATTATGCAATCATACAAATTTAAGCGCTCTTAGCGAGCAGCTCTTGTGCACCATTCCTCGCATTCTACTGCACTACCTCATCGACATTTAACGCGAAAATGGTAAGCTTCTTAAACGTTCTATGCCTTGCACATGCGGTGATCGCCTGAGTGACCATCTCCGCTAGATGCATCGCATCCTTCTCTCGCTTTTACCGTGTACAACGGACGCTCCGAGGCTGAGCAATGACAGAGCAAAGCCATGAGCTGCGCTAATATCTTGTTTGCGTAAAAGCAGTGGCCTCAGAGCATCTAGCACTGCAATACAATAGGAGTAAAGAGAGAAGAGTAGTGACTAACTGGAGGTATTATTGTAGGATGCCCCTCGTGACTATATGCTGGCTAGGGTCGTGCATGTCCTCGGACGGACGGGTAACACGGGTAATGTGACTCAAGTGCGTGTGGAGTTCCTTCAAGACGACAAGCGTAAGATCATTCGCAATGTCAAGGGACCTGTGCGCAAAGGTGACGTCCTCCGCCTGCTTGAATGGGAGCGCGAGGCTCGTCGTCTGAGATAAGCGGTCTCTACACTTTGGCTGTAGTGGACGAGCGAGATGTGACGGAAACTTTCTATAGGGCAGCAAGCAATCAGAGCAGACGAAGGTGTTAGTCAAATGCACAAGTTTTGTTTCATCTTGTTGCTGTCATGGAAAATCATCCGTCAACCTTCGCTTCGATGGACTACAGTATCTGGATTTTGACCACTTCGTCATGCATTGGAAGAGCTGGACACAAGGAGTTGAGGAAGTCAGTCTTTGGTAGACCGATTATAATTCGCGGTAATATTTCGATGAAAACAAAAAACGTCGGTAGGGTCGTGTACACTATACGCGTGGGTGTTCTTGTTACGTGCTACTGCAGAATTGGCGGACTTTGATCTTCAGAGGGACAGGGCGATGAGTTGTTGCAAAGTTTCAGGTTGCTAGAGGTCATGCTGGTGCAACGAAGTCGAGAAGACCACTGAAGCATCTACCTTGCGCACCAGGAGAGCACTATACTGCTACCACTCTACTCCTCTCTAGTCGGTATTGATCTCAAGTGTTAAGCAGATTGGTACTTCACCATGCAAAACAATTCGTCTCACCGAGTCTTCATCTCTGCTGCAACAAGTTGGCCAAGCAAGCGATTGCTCAACGAGAACAGCTAAGTTTACTTTCATACCAGCTGCATCGCTTCAAATTAGTAGCTCATAAAAATCTGAAGAGCGCTGGCGCTGCTTCTACTTTATACACATTCCCACACATTGATGATTTTATCGATTCCGCCTGAAATGATCAGTGGAAGGCTCGGGTGGACGTCGAGGCACGTCACAAAATGGCTGTGTGCCTCGTCCAGCGTCCGCACGCAGCGACCAGTCTGCACGCAAAATTCACGGAAATTTGTCAGCACACCAGCATGACATATATATCAATAATGCCCTCTTACCTCAATGTCAAAGACGCGAATGGTCTTGTCCTCGCCTGCACTGAGTGCGTACTTTCCGCTAGGGTGAAAGCGGACTTCGCGTACCCAATTTTCGTGACTTGCAAAAAGCATAAGCTGCATGCCGCTGAAGGCTTCCCAAAGACGAACTGTACGATCACGCGATCCCGACAGAAGAAACTTCATACGGCGGATTGTAGGAACGCTAACCGCTCCCGTCGGTTCTCCTGCCGTACTGCTAGCCATGTCGTGGTTACTGGACTCCAACGAAATGTTTCCGGGAGCTGGAGCAAGCGCACCTGAAGCTGCGAGCTTCTTGGCATATGTCCGTTCAATTATCTGTTGTTGAACACCTGTATTGGCGAAGACGACACTCTCCACAACATGCTCGTGTTCTCGGATCGACTGCAATATGCGCATGTGCTGTAGATCCCAAAAAAGAACGGAACGATCATTGCCACACGAAGCCAAATACAGTCCATCGTCACTCACTGCAACGTCACGCACCCAGTCACTGTGGCCAGTGTTAAGTGTATTGACACAGTAGCCCGTTGACAACTCCCACACTTTGATCGTGTTATCACGTGAGCACGAATAGAGTCGATCGCTTACAAGGTCTGGTCCAAACACAATCCCACAGACATTATGGTCATGTCCACGTAAAGTCCTTAGACACTCATAGTCTCCGTCACTCGAAAAGTCCCAAATCTTGATGGATAAATCCGTCGAGGTCGATGCCAGCAATGAACCAGAGCCATTAAATGTCACCGCTTGCACAGGATTAGTATGTCCTTTGAGTGTCCGTTCGTACTCGCCCGTCTCAAAGTCCCAAACTTTCACGGACGCGTCTTCGCTAGCTGAGACCAAAACACTGAAAACTGGATGGAAAGCCACACAAGTAACAGGTGAGCGGTGGCCTGTCAATGAGAATTTGGCCGGTGCACGTGGTAGAAATTCCAAGCGTTGACGAGCCCCCAGCACGTCTCTACGGCTCAAAACACCGCCTAGTTTCGCATTTTCCTCTAGCTGGACGACCTTTGTCTCCAACTCCATTACTTTACGTTGTAAGCGAATCACCGATGTCCATTTCTTTTCCAATAAACCTGCATGTTTCCCGTCACTGGATTTTGTCACGTCTGCTTCATTTTCAAAGGCTGTAGCTGTGTCTGTAAAACGTTCACCCATTCCTACAAGATAGTCAAGCATTGCCTGATGGCTATAGAAAAGAGTGAGAGTGATTAGAAAGAAGATGATAATGTTTGGAGCGAAAGAGAGACAGACGTACAGGTCTTGCCGTTGTTTATCTGTAAGGACCATACGCAAAGAATTAGCGAGGAAGACTGGTTGAATTAGAATGACTGAATACGTCTTTTGACCAGAGTTTTACGAACGAACACTAAAGCGAGGAGATGAAAAGAGTGACGAGTCAGTATACATAACATATACATTTGTGTTGAATTACGAGTACATCAAGACCTTATGCGTTCTAAAACAAGGCTAATTTTAGAACTTTGAGTTTATATGATTCTAGTTTTGGTTTATGATTAAATAGGTCCCTAGACTTTATAAGTGGTAGAATCGGCTAACGAAGCAGCAGATCATGTTGGTGCATGACTTTGTACTCACGCGGATCTCGTGCTTTGATTCTAGGAAACTGCTGTCACTAAGAGCATCGAGATTTGCTACAACTCGCAACTTTGGTCAAGCCTTGAAGCCAATACTCATTTCTCAAAATCTTACTGCATTCGAATCGTTTGCTTTATCTAAATGAATTTTGGAGAGTGTCATAGAAAAACGATTGCAACGCATCGCTGCCCAACGACACAAGGTTGGCTTGATGAGGATCCAATTTGTGGATACTTGCTGCGAAATGCAACAGGTGCTGGTTGCTATGTACAGTCTTGAATGCATTACGTCTAGGTACATCCGAAAGCAGTAAAAGACGAATTGGATTATCATGGTCGACACGGGAGATGCAAGTGCTAGCGAGATTTAGAAACTTGATGAAAGCGGTGCTCTCATTATCTCTATCGTCTACAGTATGCTTTCTTCCTTTGCTGGTCAGTCAATCCCGTTGAACAACCGCATATCGAACTCAGGACCTTTGGTACGTTTCGGTTCAACCTTCGGCACGACATACACTGGATCTTGTACACCTTCTACAGACACGCGCACACATAAACACACACACATGTATATACATCATCCTATCTTGCATATGCACCAGACCCATCACCTGCAATCAATAGCTAGTGGTGCTATATGATTTCGTAATGCAAGACCAGAGTTTCCAGGCTAAGAAACGAAAGGTGTGATTGTACGTACGCAAATCGATGTACCGATAGCGCTTCTATCGATGCGTACGTACATTAACGCTCGACTCAAAAGTGTTCCCGCGTGTTTGCCAAGTCTGTAAAGTGTAGTCCAATGTATGTAAGGTAACTGCTGCGTCATTGTCATCTAAACCTACACTTGCAATACCGGCTGCGTTCTTTCATGACATGGCTGGCGACATCTGTCTCGAGCTTGTGGCTAGTTCACCATACGTTTATGGCCACTCGGCAGCAAAGCTATAGCATAGTACAACACTGTGAGAGGCAGTGGCCGTTATCGGCGCAATACGTTTCAACGAAGCGCCCATACATTGTACGTGCCAATGTCGACACGTCTACGATATGCGTTGGAATAGAGGTTCGGTTCGTGTAGAATGCCATACCATCCGTGCGTGAATGTGCATGTGGTTGTCACTTTACTGACCTGAATGTGCTTGCACAACATCAAATTGTCGAAACTCTTGTCACTTCGTCTTACTAACAAAGAAATGATGCCACACGATTTCAACGGTGTTCAAACCCATTGGTTGGTGGACGTTAAGAATTCTATTCTAATAACACTACAGCTGTTAATTCAGATAACTGTCCCTCGTAAGGTTCAGTGCCTTCACTATTTTCCATGGTCAGACACTGGCGTTTGTCCATGTGGCGCTGGTAAACTGTGCACCAAAGTTCGGAGGGTTTGACCCACAGCTTTCATTTACCAACTTCTCTGCTACCGACAACTTCTCTGCTACCGACAACTTCTCTGCTACCGACAACACTTATTATGGTCCGTTTCGTCACTCTAGTCAGTGCCTCCGCTGTAATGGCTGCCTCCACCGCGGCGCTCACGTTGGCCGCTTCCGACTTCACGATAACTTTTGTGAACAAGTGCCCGGACGACATCAACCTGTACAATCGCCTTGCCAGCGTCTACGTGGACAAGAATGAGACCATCACCCCGGGCGGTTCGGTCGTCAAGACCATTGGAAAGGACTTTGAGGGTCACTTCCGAAACGGTTTGGACGACGCTGCCACGCTTATTGAAATTGCTACTAAGGGTAACCTCGACAAAGTCTGGTATGACCTCAGCGTCATCCCGTCGCATCTGAATACCGGCTTTGAGTTTTGCAAGACCCTTGACGAGTGCAAGCAAAACTCCAAAAGCGGCATTGGCTTTAACACTCCCGTCCAGATCACACCCACTTCCAACACGAACGGCAAAAGCTGCCGTGAACTCACGTGTCTGGCTGACGGCTGCGAGGACGCGTACACTTTCCCGAAGGACGACAACAAGACACACTCGTGTCCTTTCGGCACGAACTTTGAAGTGACGTTCTGCCCATCAGGGGGTCATGGGACGCAACAGCAGGAGCAACAACAGGAGCAACAACAGGAGCAACAAAAGATGACGACACCCGCGACGGTGAACGCCCAGGTTGCTGTGCAGGATGAATCTGCATCTGGTTCGTCGAACGTTGTGGATTTTGAGGTGACCAAGAAGGATGACACCTCTGCATCTGAAGCTGGGCTATCTGCACCTGGAGCTGAAAACCCTGCAGCCGATGTGAGTTCCAAGTCCGAGCACTGCGTTTAAGCACGGTGCTGATGAAGTGCTAGGTCTAAGTACTACGATATAGGAGTGATTTGTCTAGAGTCTTGATAAAGCTGAGAAAATTGCGATCTACTTGTGTATCTCATCCCGTCTTTCATATAGCCGACGAAATGGCAGCTCGAAGCTCCGCCATACTGTTCTTGTTTGGGCACTACCGTATCTGAGATTGCTAAAATTCTCGAGGACATCAAGATGTTTGACAAGATAAAGTTCTCCATGTTCGTACCTGAAGCAGACTATCCTATGACAATCGATATGCCACAACGTAAATCAATTCTTCTTTTTGGTATGAAGACGCACGTGTCCGTCTTGCGAACATGTCTTGGCTGACTCGAAAAAGATTACAATGTTCACGTAACTTCAGATTTTTTGTCGAGCTCGACGAGTTCCAATCGCACTTCGGCCATAGAGCGTATGCGCCAATCTGGTGCCAATATCACATCTGTCGAGTCAACCATCTTCCAGTTGGCTCATGTTACTTCGCTTGGAAACGAATAAACGCTACGACTCGATTGTCGATTGCAAACAGTTGTTCAAGAACTCAATACCATTGTCCGTAGAAGTCAGATAAAACCTGTAAAGTTTCAGCTGGCATTCCCAAATTTTCGCGGTCAAGCTCAAGCCAGTCCAAGCCTCAGCCCCTCATTACGGGCGCCCCCTTCGGCGAGTATCATCCCCTAATGACCGCTTGCGGTCATTAGGGGATGATACTACGACTATCTATTCCTAGCAAAGGAAATTGTTCCGCGGCAGCAGCCGGAACGGCACAGCCACCGTAGCCGACAGGAGACAACTCCTTGTCACGAGTAGCTTTGGACTTTTCAGAAATCTTGTACACCATACAGTAAATAGACAGTCTGTTCACAACAACAAAGTTTCAGCTGTCAAGGCAGAAAGTGAACCAAAAACACGACAAACCTGTCCCAACCGCGCATGTTGTCACCAGAGGCTTGTGTTTATCTGCATAGTGCTGGAAAAATCGTACATGGATTGCATGCAACTTAACGTGGTTCATCAACTTCTCCACTACCGACAAGACCTCCTTCTCTTCATCAACCATGATCCCTCTCATTGCAGCAGCCGCAGTCGGCACCGCCGGCGGCCTATTAGTGCACCAGCTCTTATTCTTCAAGATGACTTTTGTAAACGAGTGCTCGACCAACATCGACTTGTACACTCACCTCGTTAATCTCGTCAGCGTCTCTACGGACGAGAGTAAGAGCATCGTTCCGAGTGGCTCGATCGTCAAGACCATTAGACGGACTACAAGGGTTACTTCCGTAACGGTTTGGACGACGCTGCCACGCTCATTGAGATTTCTACTGATAGCTTCTTCCGCAATATTTCCTATGACCTTAACATCATCCCGTCGCATCTAAATCCCGGCTTTGAGTCTTGCAAGACCCTTGACGAGTGCAAGCAAGCGGCATTGGCTTTAACACTCCCGTCCAGATCACACCCACTTCCAACACGAACGGCAAAAGCTGCCGTGAACTCACGTGTCTGGCTGACGGTTGCAAGGATGCGTACACTTTCCCGAAGGACGACAGCAAGAAACACTCGTGTCCTTTTGGCACGAACTTTGAAATGACTTTCTGCCATAAGGTGATACGACACGACAAGAGACGACGACTGCGGGCTCATCGTTGACCGGTAAAGAGACCACTCAGGCCTCCGAGAAGATGACACCCGTAACAGTGGAGAACCTGGATTCTTCTGAGAAGAACCAAGGCGCGCATGGTCAATTAAACGGTGTGGTACCTGAGATGATCAAAAAGGATGACATTCCTGCACCCAAAGCTGACACCCCTGCACTCAATGCTGACATCCTTGCACTCAAAGCTGACACCCTGTACTGACAGCGACCGAAACTGACACCCCTGAATTGACAGTGACCGAAACTGTGTCCACTGCACCTGAAGTGACCTTCAAGTTCAAGCACTGCGTCTAAGTACTGCGATGTAATGTCTAGAGTTTAGATAAATCTGAGAGAATTGCCACCTAGCCATTACATTCAGAAACAAAATCGATAGTGGTGTGACTAGTCCGGAAGTGCTTAGAACATTTCAGACATTTTGTAAACCACAACGGTTAGTAGAGAGTCTGTATGCATCAACTGGAAAATGGCCGACTTGACGAGTGATAGATTAGCGCATACGCTCAATGGCCGTAGAGCGATTACAACTCGTAGAGTTTGGCACCGCCCGCATTCAAGACTACGTGAACATTGTAGCCTTCTTGAAGACACATTTGTAACATGCAGACCGCTTTGGAGAGAAGCAGACAAGTCTATCAAATCTTTCGTGGTTGCAAAATGTCTGGTATATCCAAAGTCTGGTTAGCAGCGCCGGTTCCTCGTTCGAGTTTATTGGATGAACGGAGCAGATCACTTTCCGTGACGGCTCTCGGGTTGTCTGGCTGTCACACATTGACATAGCATCAGACGGGTTCCTTGAATTTTCAGTTCGCCGGCACTCCCGCTTCGCGACGGCTTGAAGTTGTCTCATGCTGGTTTCCCAAATTCGGAAATGCTGCTGGCGATGGTCAGGCCATTTGCTGGAACGTCACTCGGTTGCGTTGTATCAACAAGCTGGTGCTACGACTGCTGCTGGGGATGCGTCGAACGCGCTCCCGTAGACGGCGGCGTATGCGGCCACCTCGTCTGGGGTGGTGTCTGGTGAGCTGTTCTTGGAGGACCTTGAATAGTCCTGGCTCACGTCTGCCTGCACAGTTGGAAAGGAAGCTTCCAAGCCGTCCAAGCTTTCATCATTCTCCTGTCCAGAGGCTTTGCCAGCAGGCTTGCACGCACGGGCATGCCCAGCAGAAGAGATTCCGTTGCCTCACTAGTGTCGTTGGCAATAAATAGCAAGCGGTCCAATATCAACTGCTGGCGAGTGGTTCCAGGAGCCCAGTAATCCTTAGAGAGCTGCCGTTCTCTTGCTTGGTGCGGAGACATTCCGGCTGTCCATTTCTACGCTACTCCATGGAAAGCCCATGCGTACAAAAAATGTCTTTGGCGAGCCAGAGTAGCGCTGCGTCTTGCACGCAATCGGTATCGAAGCAGTCCCGATTCCTCCCGCATGTCTTGGGCGTGTACAAAAGCGCTGGATATTTCGTTAGTCCCATGATGACTGGTCACTACGGCCATTCGATATTAGACACAAGCTCAGGCCTTTTGATAGAGGGATAATTTGTCGATAAATCGGAGAAAATCGCCAGTAAATTTGTGTCTATTATCCAGTCTCTCGTGTCAAAAAGCGAATGGATTTCGAAATGGCAGCTCGAAGCTCCGTGACGAAACGTCTTGGGCGGCTATTGCCGCAGTCTAGCGCTCTTTTTGTATGTGACGTACAAGAAGTATTTCGTAGTCGGACATTCCAGATGCCGACGGTGATTCACGGCACCAATACCATGGTACGTTGACAATAAAAAGCCATGCGATCTTTGACATATTCGATCGATTTAATCCAATCGACAATATTATCCGTCCGCCAGGTCTCGGCCGCCAAGCTGTTGACCATTCCAATGGTCGTGACAACTCAATACAGCTCCCATCTAGGCACTACCGTAGCTGAGATCTCGAAACATCTCGAGGACGTGCAAAACATCCAGATTTTTGACAAGATGAAGTTCTCCATGCTTGTGCCCGAAGTAGAAGCTCATTTGACAACCACCATGCCACAGTGTAAATCGGTTCTTCTTTGTGGGATTGAGACGCACGTGTGCGTATTACAAACGTGTCTTGATCTGCTGGAAAAAGGTTATGATGTTCACGTAATCTCGGATGCCGTGTCGAGCTCTACGAGTTACAATCGTTCCATAGCCTTAGACCGTATGCGACAATCGGGTGCCTATATCACATCCGTGGAGTCGGCCATTTTTCAGTTGGCTCATGATGCCAGCAATCCCGACTTCCACAACATCTCGAAACTTATCAAAGAACATCTCAAGGTGGAGAACGGATTTGATACCGGAGCACGGATCTAAGATGAACAAGTGACGACCATGAGAACAAGTTGGTGCCTAGCAGTTGGCCCATCAGCTGAAGACAATACGAAGCATTTGGGTGCAGTTTTGTCTTGATCACCTTTTATTGTTTCTCAAAGAAGTCAAACAGGGTTGTTCGACTGCCGTCCGGAATCGACTTTCGCCCGAGTGTTCGACCTTTCTTACAGGTAGCACTGCTGCCTGCAGATTTTGTTGCGGGTTGTGACCTCTTTCTAGCCTCGGGTGCACTTTGCGGCGCAACTTTCGTAAGTGAGTTTTGAACGTATAGAGACTTTGCTGCTTGGACAGATGGAGAATGCTTGGCGATAAGGTCCTTCATTGCAGTTACCTTGGACGCCTTGACTTCTGAAACAGTTGACGATAGTATGCGAGCTGAAGCTCCGAGCACATCAGCCTTTGAGTTGTTTTTGCCCCCGTCGGAGTGCTTCAAATCCGTTTCTCGTGTTCGAACTGTCGAAGTCGACCACTTTGGTGCTCCGTTTGTTGCGGTTGTCGCCACTGCACTTGTGGTCTTGTAAACGCTCATCAAAGTCTGTAGTGATAGAGCACGTTTGTTTGCCTGCGAGCACTTTTTGATCTCATTCTGCCGAGCTGTCGCAATGGGTGAAAGCTGTCTGACTTCTCTTTGCTTAACTATTGTAGAAAATCCTTGACGGATCTTGTGTAAGTGACCGTTGAATTTACTCCGTGTTTCACGAGATGCGGTCAATGATTGCCCACCCTGAGACCCAGTGAAGCTTTCCTGCTTTTGTGAGCTTGTGGGGCTATCGGAATGAATGCAGAGCGTTCGCGCACACACTTCACCCTTGTATATTTGCTCAATAATCTCGCGTGACAGGACTTCTCCAAGGAAACTCCTTGTCGCCGTGGCAACTGCGTGCAGATCTTCTTGTTGGGTGTTTGACGTTAAGCCTAGCGATTCTTTCGCGCGTTGTAGAACATCAGGGAAACAGTTAATGTGTTTCTCATCGACAAGAAACTCACAACTGCGTTTCTGAGGATTGAAGATGATATGGTGGAAGAAAATGGTTTCTGCCTTGAAGAACTCCTGCATGAAGTTACTTGGAACCTTTGTGCCTGAACTCGAAAGCTTGCTCACCAACCGCTGGACTCGCAAGTGAGCGGGTGCACCACGAAAATTGAAGATGTGTTTAGCCGCAGTCTAGTATCGATCACAAGGCTAACAAACGTTAGCCGGCAAGAAGATTCACGAAAACTGCTATAAGCTCCGTGCTTACGGCAAATCCCATGTTCGGAAGCGAGTCGATAAAATCGCAGCCGGCTAGAACACACACTTGCACAAACATCCGTGTGGCTTCTCTTTCCCCTGATGTGAGATAATGAATCTTCTTCAACAAGGCGTTTGCTGCAGAAGGCAATAAAAATGAACAAGGCTTAGAAAACAATGAAGAGCAATCCTGGTCAGCGAACAACGTACAAGAAGTCTTTGCTGAGTTCTTGTGAAGAATCGAGCGCGACACAGCCTGCCAGAGCGAACGACTTTGGTTAGTATTTAAGGCCTTAACTCACCCACAGCTATGCCTAAAATTGGTCATTCATTTGACCTGAGCGGTGCCATTGTCCTCTAATTTGACAAGAATAGGGCAAGAGACGTTGGCAGTGAGGCAATAAACTACCACATCCGAATCTTCCGTCACAATTCCTGCTGCCAAGCCCTCCTTGCACATCCACACCATCTATAAATTATAGCACCAGGTAGCGATAAGACTCCTGACAGCACAATCAATTCTTTGCAAAAAGTAAATAGACCTGTGCATCGGCTTCGAATGGCGCTACAACGAATGGGATTCCAGCTCCTCGTAATGCATTTATTACTGTAGAAATGATCCGTGGGGTGATCGACACTGACTAGCTCCAATACCAGAGTCAATACAGTCTGCTTTTGGTATCTGAAAATGCAACAACTCACCCTCTGGAAGAGTTGATAGGCCTTCTTGACTTCATCCTGGCGATCAATTCCATGTAGTCGCTTAGAGACTGCCATAGCTTGCAATGCTCGTCTACGATTATCTTGCTTGTCGTTCTGCCTTTTCGCATTTGTCATGGACTACAAAACAATTGGCAAATGAGTCGCAGCAGTTCTTGTTGTCTGTGTCTCTTTGTTTGTACCTTGAGCGGCAGTCGCTGGCCGTCAAAGACAAGAACAACCTTGGCAACTCCAGACCTTCGCATCATGTCCACTTTACGAAGCATGTACTGGACGTATTTATCCGTCTCTTTGCCTGTTGAGAGCTCAAAAGCACAGCCATAACAACTGCAGGACAATCGCAACGATCATGAGTCTGAAGCTACAGAGAAAGAAATGTAGCGACGCACGCTCTGTACAGCCACGACAAGGCATCGACTACCAACGTCTGGCCTATAAAGTGTTGTACATGCGTCGTTTCTACAGCGTCGCGAAGCTGGCGCAAGAAGCCATCGACACCCATAGATACATTAACGTACTTGCTGTTTTTTGGCGGGAAGCAGACCGTACTAACTACCTTTAGATACGAAACAAATACTCTATACAAGGACAATATCCAAATTACCACGTTCGATTTGTGAAAAATATCCAATCCCTTACAATAGTGACATCTTCAAAATCGCCGATATTGGACAAAATCCATGCCGAATCAAGATGATGGTCATGATGATGGCGAGGATAGTGATCTGCCTTCATCGCTTCCCTCGTACATGCCTCCTTCCTCTCAAAGCGTATCCATCGGTCCTTCTTATAACTATAATTTTCTTACACAATCAGGTACGAAACCGAATTATCAATGCTGTTCAATGTTGAAAACAATATCCTACTTAAAAATCCTTTGATAATCTGACTACCAATCCTCGTTCTATACGTTTAGACGTCACGAAAAGCTCTCGACTTGATGTATCCCACATCAGTCCATCCGAAGAGATGCGTGGGATGACATTCCAGGAAGAAAATGTTGGGACAAGCTTTCAAATGATGCCAGGAACTGATAAAAGAACAATTTCGACGAGTTCTGGAATATCCATGACACCAGAAGGCACAACTCTAGTCTCTCAGATCTCCGCAGCACAATTTGCAGCAAGTACAGGTGGTTTAGCAATGGATACAGCACTTTTAGCACGTGTGAGTGGCACAGACCCATCGCTCGTGGGCTCAGAAGAGATCAAACAGATTATGCGGACCCCTGATTTATTGTCGATCTATCAAAAATTACAAGAAGAGGATGATCGAAGACAAAGAAGATTGGAACGGAATCGAGCATCAGCAAGAGTACGACGTGAGAAGAAGAAGGGGATGGTGGAGACCTATGAAGGAGAAGTATCAAAGCTTGAAAGCTTGCTTAATATGCTCAAGAATCATGAATTTGGTACTGGTAATGAAGAAGAATTAGCAACGGCTTTGGGTATGTAGAGAGAGAGAGGTGACTGTGCAACTTTTTCAAATTGGGTAGAGGTTGATGGAGGTGTGATGTTTGTGTCTTTGTGAGCAGAGAACAGTTCGGCCGAACACCTCCGTCATGCACTCATGTCGAAGGATGCCAAGATGGAGTTAATGGCGCGTATTCTCGGCCAGCACTCGCGAAATACGGATGCAGTGTGTTTTTTCTAAATGGAATGAGTACATGGAGAATGGAGAGCTGACAATTATGTCTTTGTGTTCAGATTCGTCGTGCTAATGCTGAAAACCAAGCATTGATCGCAGCGGCGTCGGACAACGCTGAGTTGTTCCTGTCTCTGAGAACGCAACTTGGTCTTACGGATGACCAATGTCAGCGGATTGCAAGCTTCTCCGTCCCCGCGAGTGACGAAGCACTCAAGCTTGACGCGATTCGCAAGTGTTTTTCTGCACTGCGAGCGCACGACTGGCTTTATGTCCCGGGCATTGAGGTTTGTTTCTCTTCATTTGCGTTGTGCATCTATTGCTGTGTGTAGCAATCACTAACGGTTGCTTCTTTTGTAGACTATCCTGCATCAATCACGGAATGCGATGAGTACGCACCAATTCCAAAAGTTCTTGTCTTGGTCCGTGGAGAACCGGCCATCGATCGATCAGTTACAGGTGCGTTTAGTGTCAACAGGAGTGGAAGGAAAAACGTAAGAGTGCTGACTTGCGTTGCATTTATTCAGTTCATGCCGACGTCTTCTGTCGCAGAGTCCGAGAAGGACCTGACGTTTATCTTCTCAGAGGACTAGAATGTTGTTGCAGTCCGTGTGAGTGGCATTATCAAGTATGGTCCGGACTCATGGTTTTTTTCTAGAGAAGCAGCTCTCGTCAACGCATTTTGGTTTGTTATCGTGTATTTGCTTTCAGCTGTCCCCTGCTTAGCATGCCAAGTGCGTAGTAACCGTATGTAATAGAACACGACAGAAAAAAACAGCAAGCAAGCAGTATGCTCGTATTGTTTACTGAACTTAGCGTAGTAAACCCAATCTTGACTATCTTGCATCCATCTCGTGTTTTCACGCTTTTCTTCCCTTCCTCGTTCACATGTCTAGGAAGTTCTGCATGAGCTTAAGCCCATCCTCAGTGAGAATGCTCTCAGGGTGAAATTGCCAGCCTTCCACCTTGAGCTCCTTGTGTCGCACACCCATAATCATGTTGGTGCCTTTGACAGTAGCCGTGACCTCAAGAATGTCCGGTAGCGTATCCGGCAGCCCCACGAGCGAATGGTAGCGAATGGCTTTAAACTCTGGTGACATGCCCTTAAAGAGGCCCTTACCATCGTGCACCATCACGGAAGCTTTTCCATGTATAATCTCCCCCGCATGATCAACTTTGCCACCAAAGACTTCAAACATGCACTGGTGACCAAGACAGACCCCTGCAATTGGAATTTTCCCAGCAAATTCACGAATGACATCACATGAGACACCCGCGTCTTTGGGATATCCTGGACCAGGTGAAATCATGATACGATCGGGATTCATGTCGCGTATCTCTTCGATTGTGATTTGGTCGTTACGTTTGACTTCTACCTGAGCCCCAAGTTGAGCCAGATACTAGAATAATGATGATTATGACATAGACAAGAACGTTTAGGACAAGACACAGCTATCGTTCAGGCTGTAGATGAATGAACAAACAAACTACTAGACGTACTTGGTAGATGTTATACGTAAACGAATCATAGTTATCAAGGAGCAACACCACGCCGGTCATTGTCATAGCCGTTCGTTCGTTAAGACGACGGAGTTCTGAACTTTCAGCCGATTCATGTACACGACATCAAGTCAGGATCCATCACAATCAGGACACGTACTCCGTGAAATAGTGTGACACACATCAACACCACCGCGCCAGCCATCTTGGTGGATAAAACACGTCGTCACAGTAATTTTCTTTCTCAAGCTGCTTCGAGTGACTATGTTTCGTCACTTACTTGCTCGTCAGGGCAAATTCGCATCTGCTGGATTGGCTATAGGTGTTGCAGCTGCAGGTTGTGCTTTGGGTGTGCAGCAGCATGCAATGCAATCGTCAATGGCATTGTCAGATGATTCGTTTCCATTGGCTGCAGCCGTAGCAAAACAACCCAAGATTAATGGCCTGAAAATCTTTAGTGGCAATGCCAATCATGAACTTGCAGCCAATGTGGCGAAACTTGTGGGTGTTCAATTAGGAAAAATCACAGTCGAACGTTTTGCTGATGGAGAAGTGAACCTCATGGTCCATGAGAACGTACGGGGTAAAGACGTGTACATTATTCAGCCGACATGTGTGCCTGTGAATGAGAATCTCATGGAGTTACTGCTTATGGTCAGCACAATGCGACGCTCATCCGCGCGTCGTATTACTGCTGTCATCCCGTACTATGGCTATGCACGTCAAGACCGCAAAATGGCGGCTCGTGTACCCATTTCAGCTGCTGATGTGGCCCGTCTACTGGAAGCGATGGGTGTTGACCGTGTCATTGCTGTCGACCTCCATTGTGGTCAAATCCAGGGCTTCTTTGGACCCCATGTGCCCGTGGATAATTTGGATGGTGGACTTGTTGGGGTTTCTTACTTTGGCAACCATGAACTTGTGAATCCTGTCGTGGTGTCCCCTGATGCTGGTGGTGTTGCACGTGCCAAGAAGTTTCGTGAGTGGCTGGTTGGCAAACACGGTCTTCCCAATACGGGGCTGGCTATGATCATTAAGCAGCGTATCAAAGCTGGCGAGATTGACCGTATGGACCTCGTGGGTCAAGTTGAAGGCTCGGACTGCATTATCGTCGATGACATGATCGACACAGCCGGTACGTTGTGTAAGGCTGCGCAGCACTTGGTTGACCACGGGGCTCGTAACGTGTACGCGTTTGCGTCGCACGGTCTGTTCAATGGCGCCGCTAGTGAGCGCATTAAGAAGTCAGCACTAAAGGAGGTCGTGGTCGTCAACACTACGCCGCTACCGAAGAGCTGCGAGGACAATGAAAAGATCGTGCAACTGGACATTGCACCACTCTTGGCGCAGGCCATCCAGAATATTCACGGCAAGAAGTCAGTGTCCCAGCTCTTTCACTAGACGCAGATTAACTAGCAACAGACTGACAGGCAGGTAGACAGATGTGCAGGATGTAGACACAAGAAAGTCGTATCATGCACACATAGTATATAATTTTCAACAAGGTTTTCATGAAATTTGTCCTCATGAACGCTCTGCTCACGTGAGACCTTTTGGTAGCCAAATGCGACTAGTACAGTATAGGCAAAAGTGTATACTGTATAGCACAAACGTGTATACCGTATAATGCAAAAGTGCAGACTGTACTTTTTACCATTTGCACACGACGACACGAGTTTTCATTGGATGAAAGCCATTGTACCATCAATATGGTACAATTGTGGCACCACACCCCAATCCTCCAGTTTCGCTGTCATGGATCGTCGACGTCGTCGGTTCTCGCCCAGTATGAGCCGTTCGCCGCCGCGTCATCGCAGCCCCAAGCGTCGATGCAGACGTCGCAGTCACAGTGTTAGTCGCAGTCAAAGCGTTGTACGTTCCCATCAGTCACAGTCTTCTCGAGGCGATAACGAATGGACAAGAAAGAAACGACAAGAATCTTATCGTCATTATGCGCACAAACGAAGTGGCAGTTACGAGCGACCTCAGCCTCGGAAACGACATTCAAGCAACAATCGACACAGTAGAAGAAGCGAAAGTTGCAGTGGTGACGATGAGGAATATGTGACGAGTCGGACTCGTCCTCGGGATGCAAAACTATTCAGTCAAACACGACGTCACAGCTCCCACGTTCGTCGGCAAAGCCCCAGTCCGCGACGTCGTAGCCCCGTCCATCACGTCCGACGCCAGTATACACAGAGCAGAAGTCCTACTCCACGACGTCGTAGTCCTAGTGATTACGAACGTCATCACAGTCCCAGTCCACGACGTCATCGTAGTGCTACGAGTTCACGAGGTCGTAGTCGTAGTCGTAGCGCACAATGTCCGAGTCCGAGTCCACAACGTAGACGCAGTTCTATTCCCCGACGGCAAAGATTACGTCAACATAGTCCCAGTCCACATCGATACAGCCAAGATCAACGCAGTTTCAGCCCTCGTCACCGTAGTACGAGTGTACGTCGGCGTAGTCGCGATCGACGAAGTCGATCACGGTCGAATTCACGTCGACGCCGAAGTTATGATGCACGATCCAGTTCATCATATGGTCGCAATAGTAGTCGCAATATGGACAGACGATTTACGGACACTCCAGTCAAGCAGTCGCCAATTGAATTTTCTACTTCATCATCAGGTACGTCACCAAAGACAAAGGCTGCAGCTACTACTGATGATAAGCAGCACCTAAAGGAGTCAAACAAAGCGGACAGAGTCTCGGATGAGCATTGCTTATCCACTACCGGTAGCCATGACCACAGAAGCGGCAACATTCATGATGCTTCTTATGGCTCCAACCATCATCAACTGCATAATCACCGTCCCTTGCAGCAAGACGCCTGCGCTCCTTCGTCCTCAATGGCAATGCAAGGGTCGTCAGCATCAGTACAGTCGATTGCTACCTCGGACCGCGTGACAACTTCCTTTCCACGTGGTGGTCAGAGTAGTGCTTCGACGCCCACGAGGTCCACTGGTGCCAACGGAAATCACCACACTTTCTCCCCTGTTGCGAACCCTGTCATGAATCTTGTCGTGATCCCTATTGTGGAGAAGAAGCGTCAGGCGCAGCGCGAAAGCCACCACGCGTATCTCAAGAGCAACAGTGATTACAACCGTGCCGAGATAAAGTACGTGTCGATTGAAACCGAGCTCCGTCTAGCTGAGTTCTGGCTGGAAATCATGACGAAGAATCTCGAAGACGTAGGCAAGCGTATCGAGGTGCATGACTGGAACTTCCAGAAAATCATAGGCCAGGATGAATCTAATGTGGCCTGAAGAAATAGCAGTTGTTGTAATAATGATAGCTGGTTTTCGTATACATTAGGAGGGAACTTTCCTCTGAAGTGGTTAAGCACGAGAACATGCATGAAAGCAAAATTCAAGGATGCTTTGTCTTTGGCGCCTGCTTGATATTTTACCGATTCTGCAAAATCTCTAGGATAAGGTCGCGTGAAAGACTGGCAAAGCCGTCAGATTTTGTGACCATATCGAAGTTTTGCACCATGTACGACAAGCAGATCTCACGTAATCGGTAGGAGTGCAGATCGTCAGCAGACTGGAACAGTGCAGCGGCGTTGTCAACATTGATGTTCTTTTGCACGATAATCTCGCAGAGGCCCTTTAGGCGGTCCAGTGTATACAGGTCAGCAGCGGCATACAGCTCCAGCGCCATTTCTGCCCCCACATTGACCGAGTCAACATATATATACTCCAGTAGCGCTAGAAAGACTGGCACTCGAGTATGCATCAGAGGTATTTCTTGCTCATGAGATTCGCGCATGCCGGATGAAAACATTGCGCGAAAATGGTCACTGCGAGCGGCTAAAATAGCACGATGTGAATGGATGGCACGTCCTTCGATGAGGAATGTTACGTCTGAAAATTCAGCGCTGTCGATGAGCTGGCGCATATCTCCACCGTACGAAGATGTCAGCATGGAGGCACGCAGCATCGCTACAGGGTCCACGAGGGCCACGGTATGTTCGTTGTAAGATGCGACACTGATCACGCGTTTCCCCTCAAGCACATTCACTAGCTTTGGCAACGTGACCTTAGTAGTGTCATTGTGGCCAAGCTTACCGTGATCTCCATTTCCCCACGTATAAACCTCGCCTGTATCTGTGAGTGCGACTGTATGACTCCATCCACACGTGATCTGCACAACCAGTTTATCCATAAGATTTTCCACTCGTGTAGGAACCGTTTTGTTCACCTTGTCACCATGTCCAAGTTGACCGTGTTCACCGCCACCCCATGTATAAACCTCTCCGGTTTCCGTCACAGCTGCCGTATGAAAACCACCGCAAGCCACTTGTTTCACACGTTTCCCCGCCAGAGCCTCTACAAAACGTGCTACAGGTTGATTTCGTTCAGTATTATGTCCCAAACGTCCAAATTTTCCTTCTCCAAAAGTAAAAACTTCTCCAAATTCACTTAATGCTGCGGTATGGAATCCACAAGCTGAAATCTGAACAATAGACTTGCCACGTAATTCTTCCACTGGACATGGAAGATACTGATGTCCTTCCGTATCTCCATGTCCCGACACACCATTCTCTTTATCACCCCACGTATACACGTCCTTATTCTCTAGTAACACCACAGTATGACGACTACCACAGGCGACTTGTCGTACTTGCATTCCCTTGAGTGTCTCCACTAAAAATGGCGTCGAATGGCCCGTCTCATTGCCATGTCCTAATTTTCCGTACATTCCACCACCCCATGTATACAGATCACCAGAGACTGTAACAGCTGCTGTATGGTAACTCCCACATGTAACTTGACGAATGTTCTTGCCTCGTAACTCATCGACCAACCGTGGTACAAATTTCCAGCCATTATCTCCATGGCCAAGACGTCCATCATCACCTCTTCCCCATGTATACACTTCTCCTTCATCTACAATTATTAACAAGTATCAAATAGGTTAAACATTGACTTAATTATTGTATGGTCAATTGCACAATCATACATCAACCCTACAATAATGGACAATAATACATAAACCATACAATTATGGACAATAAATTTTATTTATTTTTACCTGTAAGGACGACAGTGTGACCGCTACCACATCCAATTTGTACGATCCGACGCTCTGCTAGTGCATCCACAGGTACAGGACGATGCTGATCACTTGTATCTCCTAGTCCCAATTGACCATCTTCACCACGACCCCAACTATAAACAGTCATGAGAATATATTGCAATGCACTCGGTCGACTCGTCGTTAGTGCTACTTTAAAGACAGGGTGTATTTAAACAAAAAAATCTGTGGCGGTAGCTGCCACGTCACCGGCTGTACAATATCGCCGCAATATAACACTGAAGCCATATAAGAATATAGTGGTGGACATAAATGTACCCATGTACAATCGTTTGCTAATGGGACACTTTTAGGCGGACAACGGCTGGAAAGGATGGTAAGGGCTATGAACCATAGACTTGGACAAGCAGTATCAGTTAAACCGAGCTATCCATGTCGGTGATTTTCTATTCGTTATCTCACTGCTGCAAACACGATCCACTACCGTTGATTGCAATTCAATCTTCGTCGTCACGTACTTCCACAGACAACAACGACGACATTCCATTGTCATCCCGAGCGTGAGCTAGCTTCGCCAGCTTTTCGTCCAGTGCTCTCATTGCTCGCGCTCTGCAGCAAGAAACCAGTAATACAGCAAGCAAATTAAATCGTAGTACGAATCATCAGCATTTCTCAACACTGTCTACTTACTTTCGACGTTCAGCGATCGGGTCATTCTTGATCTCCTGCATCATATTTCCGCACAAAACAAGTTAAGAGGTGAATAGCTCGTACATGTGCTTCAGTTTTTCGTACTGTGAGGATCGGCAGCATTTTGGGTTTCTGTGCTGCGCGCCTTTTGAAGAAACCACAAAGCTTGGCCACGTTGAAGCAGAAGTTTGCAAGTGGACCTATCAGTGGTCTGTTATAGCACATTGAATGTTAACAATCATGCAAGAATTTTAACCAAAATAGCCATTGAATAGTACGTACGAGCAAAAGTCCGGAAATAAAACCACCAGTGCAAATTCGTCCGACACGTTCCCGACAGTTTGGTCTCGGTTCTTACTGTAAAAACGAAGATAGTACCATCCAAAGTAGCCTCCAAGCACAGAGAATGGTCCAGCACTCAAACTAACAGCCGGGATAGCAGGAAAAGCGATTCCAGCAATCGTACAAAGTGAGAAAGCGATGCACGCTACAAGCGGATAAAACTAAAAGACAAAGGCACACACAATTATAAGCTCACAAAATAACAGCAACAGATCAGCTGGAGCACCACAAAACATACTCGAAGCTTGAGTCCAGGGAACAATGCTGCCGTTGCGAATGGCGTCGGCTTCATATAAGCCACCAACAAGGCTGTGACTCCACCCGTAAAACCAGAATAACTCGCTTCCCTAGACCCAACAACAAGTGATCAGATATTTTCAAAAAGTTCGAGAATCATCATAGTAATTATCTACAGGTAAAATGGGTTGCGGAAGATAACGTAGAGCACAAAAAGGTTGACAAACAGCACCAATGCTGCTGCAGTGTTGGCAAACAGCAGCAGCCGTACAAGGTTAAGAGAACCAAGTTCAGGTTCCACCCGTTTTGCCAACCCAAAAGCCAGAGGAACGAAAAACACCAGCTATAAAGTCACATGAAAAAGATAAAAAACAACAAGTCAGTAATGAAAAGAGACAAGATCAATTTCGATTGAAAAGTATCACCTGGACAATGGACGGGTGATAAAATCCCGCAGTAATGTAAACCCATGGCCGAATATGACGAAGAATCACACTACAAATTCACATCCAATTAAATCGTTAAAACAAATAAAATCATCTGTAAAAACACATCACTCGATGACGCACTCTGCTACAGACAATGCCAAGACTCCTCCCGTCTCGTCTCCAGGCGTACAAATAACACCAATGAACCACAGCAGTGGCAAGATAAATACCACCCCAATTGAAGCTGGTAACTGTATCATTACCACGCAATACTTCAACCATATATATAAAACCATCATTTCTTCATACGCGCACTTACCCGCATGTCGAATTTGTCTTGGACTTTGTATTGTCCACTCGCACGTACCATTCGTACTTAACGATTCCATATCGTACTTAACATGCCTCTCTTTTTCGTACTTAAACGAAATACCGCGCTCTCAGTTGGCTTTTCATCCAAATGCCACAGGACGAAGCACCGCCTCCTCCACCTCCTCTCGATGCCTCTTCCAGCTCATACCATGGCTCTAACAATACATCGTCCTTATTTCCATCTTCTTTATCTCTTCAAGCTACAAATGTAGTCAAAAGTGACGATCCATTGTCGCCTCGAACGCGTCTAGAAATGGAAAACCAGCGTCAAGAAATGACCAACATTCTTCATCGCAGTGGCAGTGGCAGGAATACAAGCAATACAATGTCGATTAATGACAGCGACGTCTCGTCCTCTGACAGTATCAACAATGACAACAGCACAGAGCTTCCTGCACGTCCGGAACGACGTTCAGAGCATTTAAAGTCGTTTTCGATGCAATTGTCACCTCATCGAGCAATGCTCAGTCGTGTGGACAGTCTCTTGGGCTCCAAAATACCTTTTTCGACCATTACTACAGCTCCTTATTCATTGAACTTTGCTGCAGCTTCTAGCTCGAAATACTCTGGCTCATTCAACAAGATCTCACCGTCTTCGGTCCGGACTTTTTATCGAGAACGAAGAGAAGAGCATGGAGAACCATCAAGATGTGGAGCTGAGATCCTCTATAATTCACCTATTAGATTCCGACTGAGTAGTCGACAATGTCTGAGGATATCAGCACGAAAAGACACGAAACTTTATCAGAAGATACCAATACATTTGCCACCGAGACCGACAGAGACAAGTACAGGAGCCAATGGATCAGTGGGCATTGCTCGCACTGCAAAACTGTCGAGTACAGTGCAAATTGATGTCAGTGGTGATGGACTGGATGGTGATGATGACCAGATTTTTGTACTGCAAAACACGACACTACGATCGGACTGTGGAGAAGTCCATTATTCGGACATTGTGTCGTTATATTGTGTGGAAGGAAGCTGCAAAGGTCACTTCTTGTCCGCAGATGCAGCTTCTCAGACTCTGACTACGAAGAAAGGACCGGTGATTTCTAACAGTGAAAAGTGGAAAATTGTAAACCCTATCGTGGAAATTCGCAAGGACTATGCTGGAAGTAACCAGGATGCTTTTGCGTCGGTGGACACTGCTAGCAGGCTGTGGGGGCAACAGCAAGCAATTGCAACGAGCGACAATATTATGCTCAAGATGAACAACGCTGATCTCTATATTGCCGTGCACCCCGACCGGTACGGCCATGACGACATTGCAGGCACGAACCCCACCACAGTTGTGCTTAGCAAAAAGAATGATGGAATCAATGATACAATACAGGTTTGGAAGGTTACAAAGTCGAACCTGCCGTACGATCCGGAATGGAATCGTGAACGTTCTTATCTGACCGGTGAGGCACTCGTACTGCCACAAGCAAAGCGACATCATGTTGCAGATGATGTTGATTTCAATCTGCCCCAACTATCCACATATCCTCCATCAGTGCAAGAATCCATCATAGTGGACGACTTGTTGTACGTCCTTCTTGGCGTGGAAGGCCGCTATATTAAACTAGTTATCGAGACTCGTGACGTTGATGCTGTCAAACGTTATACAAAGTCGTTTAAATTCGAGCTGGATCAACCCGGTATGGATCCCTCTCTCCTGACCTTGGCATCTCGGTGCTTATCTCTGGGCGAGTTTTATTTGAAATTGACGCTCTACATTGAGCAGTTTTCTCGATATGAGTACGGGCAAGTAAACCACGCACTTTGCGCAGCTCTGAAAACGCTGGTAAAAGAGTACAAGATAATGGTGGGGCAGCTGGAGCACCAGACAAGAAGCTCTGATTCAGTACCGTTTACTATCCAGAAATTGTGGTACAACGTGCAGCCGAGCTTGCGGACGTTGGAAATGCTAAGTTTATTGGTGGACGCTTGTCGTAAAACAATTGGCGGCGGCTCGTTACTCACTGAAATTCAGCGAATAATGTCGTCTCTGGCAGGGGACTCAAATGCACGCAAGGTATTTTCTTTCTTGATGGAGCGCGCCAGCGTGCCGTATTTAAAGATGGTTGAACGTTGGATTTACCACGGAGATCTAGTAGATCCTTACGATGAATTCATGATCCGGCGAGATGATCAAGTGAGCAAAGAGGATGTTCAAGATAATCCATACTCGACATACTGGCAAAGTCGCTACATTCTTCGTGCATCACAGGTGCCGCTTTTTCTTTCACGAGTAGCGCTGAAAATCTTGACTGCGGGCAAGTACCTGAATGTCTTCCGCACATGCAATTGTCAGGTGGATTGCCCGTTTGCCGGTGACATAAAGTTTTCTGCTAGCGAATCGGTATACGAAGATTTAATCGACAAGGCGCATGGGTTTGCGAGTAGAATGCTCTTGGATCTGTTTGTGCGCGAAAGTGACCTCCAGAATCGGCTGATCTCGTTAAAGCATTATTTTCTAATGGATCAAGGAGACTTTTTTGTTGACTTTATGGACATTGCGGAAGAAGAGCTGAAACTACGTGCGGACAAATTGTCGTTGTCTCGCCTAGAATCTCTACTTCACTTGTCACTTCAAACGTCTACTTGCTCTTCGGACCCGTATAAGGATGACCTACAGTGTTTTTTGTCGCCGCATAACCTCATTTCTCAAATGGAGGCCATTCACCAGCGTGCGCAAAAGGGACCTGGAGATTCACTAACGACATTCGAGTCTTCGTCCATAGGCCACCCAGGTTATAAAGTGATTGATGCGTTTACGCTTGATTACAACGTGAAGTGGCCTCTATCACTCGTGATCTCTTGTGGCGCGCTGACCAAGTACCAAATGATTTTTCGGCACATCTTCTTTTGCAAACACGTAGAGCGCCAGCTTTGTGATGCCTGGCTGAATCATCAGGCAACAAAGGAGCTTCCCCTGCGCTCTGCGCTTGGACCGTCATTTTGTTTACGTCAGCGAATGCTGCACTTTCAGCAGAACTTTGTGTACTACATGATGTTTGAGGTTATCTCTCCTCGATGGCACGATTTCCAGCAGCAACTAGCGACTGCGGGTACCGTGGACGACATATTGGAGTTTCAGGGCGAGTTTCTTGATATTTGTCTGAAGGAATGTTTGCTGACGGATCCAGACCTACTGCGGGTTCTAACAAGGCTCATGATGGTGTGTATGAACTTCGCCAACAGCATCGAAAACTTCACACGGCCATATTTCCTGGATGAAGAGGCCATTAAGGTCGAACGCGATGCTGAGCGAGATCGTCGAGCTGAGAAAAAGGCGCGTGAAGAAGCAGAAGTCGCTCTGGCGAGCTACCAACGTCAAAAGGGGACATTTGGAGGGAAAAGGACGCGGGGCGTGCTGAGGCGTCGGGAGTCCTCCTCGCAGATGGACATGCGACGCACACGCATTAAGAAGCTGTCGGATGACGTGAAGCGTGCACTGACGGAGCGAAAAGGTGACGAAGAGAATCCTTTTGTGCGAGTGACTAATGACTTGGAGAATCAGTTTGGCTCATTGCTTGGTGAGTTCATGCAGCAGTTGCTACGGAGGTCGCTCTTACAGGTATGGAAGTTTAAATTGTCCACGTCTGTAAACCTTGCTGTGCTGCTAACCTATGTATGTAATATGTGTTGGTGTTGACAGCAAAACTCGCACCTGTCGAATCTGTGTACGCGGCTAGACTACAATGGCTTCTACACCAAGTAGGCAAATATACATGTGTACCAATCAACAGATATGTCTGCCGTGATAGACCGCATTTTTGTCATAAGTTTTGCCGCAAATGATCGTGCCGAAGATCCTGAATCAAACTTTATTTCCAGAATTTGGCGTGAGAGGCTCTTAATGTACTCGCTCGGAGCGGCTCTAGATACCTTGGTCCCGATCTGCTACTGTCGGGCTCCAGGTGCGGTGATAACAGCTAACTTTATTCGGCTACATCACGTGCTGAACGTTCAGCAGCCATTGTCTCCTGACCTAGCTCGTCAAACATTGGTATCGCCAAAGGCAGTGACTGCATTGCCAACCTATGGTGCACATCAACACCTCCGGCAGAGCTGGTATGTAGTTATTTCATCATCAGACCAGCACGCTACCACGAAGATTGACACCGCGTCTTGGTGCAGGGAACACGTAAACAGTGACGCAGGTGGCAGCTCAGATGTGTGTGTGTGTGCTAGAAATCTAGTGCCACAGTGTCCTACAGGTACGCTCACGTTCTTACCATTTACACTTGAGGGTTGTTCAACATAACAATGGGTTCGCTATTCGAGTGTCTACGTTAAAATTCCAGTAGACGGTCAAGCTATAGCACTTCCAGATTCAATAGCCGCTGAGCACATTGCCGTCGAGATTACTACCGAGATGGCCACTAGCCGCTCGGCATTAGCGGCACCCGACCCTTTGACTGCGTCTTCAAAATTATGACCTACAGCTTGCTGTCGAAGATACGCAACAAACATTTGAGAATCATGCAGCATAGACCCGAGTCCTGGAAGCATCCAGTAGTTCTGTGTGCAGTAGTATCAACCTCAGCAACGTCCGTTCTCCAGCATATACAAGCTAGCGCTGCTTCGACAGCTCGCCGTCGCGCTTCTTGACAATGTTACTGCCAAGTGTTTGAGCATGAAAACTGGCAGACTTACGAGGGAATTTCCAGCAGGCACGTCTCTAGCGGCCAGTGACAAACGCAACGGACCTCCCTGGATCAAGCGTGGCGGTTGACAACTTTCTAGTATAGCAATCATCACTTGATCTGAAAAGATAAGAGACAAGAGGCAAGCAAACAGGTGTATAGGTGTTGATGCTGTCGCTCGAGGATTTTTTCAACGAACGAGCGACGACAGCATCCAACACTTATACACCTGTTCGCGTCGCCTTGATCACAAGTCGACGCAACTGCTGGGCAGATGCCTATGAAGCAGATGCGAAGGTAGTGCTCTACCAGATTCATTACTAGAAAAATACATACCACTGCAGCTGACGTTTCTTAGGTGCCATTGGATTATTAGGGTGTCTAGAAATCGGTCAACATGTTCAAGTTGTCTTGTTGAGTTATTGTAGTCATGACGTCGACCGATCGAACGCGCGGATGAGTGGTACGATCAGGCAAAGACCGACAACAAGGTGGGGACACACACTGTGCAAAAGGTCCATGTCATAGCTTATGCGGCCTCATTTCTGAGGCAGACGCTTTTTGACTTTGTAACACACACACATACACATACAAGACCAATAGACCGAAACGTTCGATGTCGTCTGATGAAGACGATGTCTGCGTCTTTTGGCGTCGACGGTAACAATAGGTCAACGAGAACCATCAGCTATTATTACCATACCTTCTAAGACTCGTCGTAAACAACAAGTGACAATGTACCACTTTTTTATACTGAAAGAGAGAAAGCTTCAAATCTGCTTATGCAATGTAACGAACAAAAAGGATAGTCTTGCGATTGCCGAAATCATGCGTACTCCTTTCTCTCCGCACAAAACGTTTTATGACACATCCAGCTGGCAGCACATAGCGCTGGCAAACAAAGCCACTGTATCGTTTTCTCGTTCGTATCCATAGCTTCTTTCGACATTTCTTTGGTGCTTTGAAGAGTGCATTCGAGTCGGAAAGATGCCAGCAAGCACCGTCAATTTGAGTAAGAATCTGTAGAATACAGCAAGGGTGTGCTGAGTCCCGAGACGTTGCAGGCCATTGATCTAATGCCCCGTGCTCGTCTCTTTCCTGTACAAAGCGCGGTAAATAGGCACTTAATACCCATTACTAGAAGTAAAAAGAGCCCAAAAGCACTGAACATGTTGTATATTTTAAGCTCGACCCTTGCATTGTTTTGACTATACGATTGTTCATATATCCAGTGTCAGTGTCCGTTGACACCTAATAATATTCTGTGTGACATGGTAGCGAATCGCGGGGCTTCAGAAGAGCCAGTAAAGGCAAGTGTTGCATACTGCCTCGACCGCGCACATGGTATGAGGCATAGTGAAGCCAAATGTTTAATAACAACAAGACACGCACCCAATGCAACTGGACGAGACCCTCTCCACCTGCTTTTCTGCTCTTCACCTCTCTCTGCTGTGTAGAAACCAAGAGCTCTTTATCGTCGTCATCCGTTTACACACTCGGTTGTTTTTTCTCTACTGCATTATTTCATTAGGACCAAGTCGAATTGGTTTTACTACATTTGACAATGCAGTTTTCAATGCCGACAGCCGTAGAGCGTGTGCCCGAGACATCGGCTGCTAATGGCGACCAGGAGCAGGAGTTGGAGGAAGCGCTATTGCGATTGGCAGCGCATATGAAACAAAACGTCGCCACGGGAGATCGCCGTCGTCACCTTTTTAAGAAATACCGGGACTGCTTTACGGGGATGGAAGCAGTGGACTGGATGCTGGAGCAGATGGAAGCCAAGAGTGTGGCGGAAGCTGTGCGCAAAGGTCAAGGTCTATTGTCCCATCATTATATTGAAAAGGTGGAGAAGGAGACAAAGTTTGAGTACAACAAGAAGCGATTCTATCGGTTCACGGCCACGACGCCAGAATTCGTACAAGCTGTCGAGCGTCCACTGCCCAGTGCTACGCTCGACTTGCCACTAAGTGCTGCGGCACGACGACGGGCCCTTGCGGCGCTGATTGGCGGCTTCGTGGCCGACGCAGCTTCCACTTCACTCAACGGCGTCTCTCGTCCCGAGAAGACGATTCCTAATTTGCTGCATCTGGACTTTGATCCAGCCTTTTGTGGTCTCTACAGCACAAATGACGGCAATGACAAGAGAGGGGAACGGGCGAGGATGGAGTCGTCCACCGGCTTTGAAGCTCGCATTTTGCTGCAGTGCATTGCACGACGAGGACACATTCATGGCTCACAGTTGGCCAAGGACGCGTACTGGGGATTTAAGAATGACAATCGACTGCTCAGTGCGTTGTCGAGATCGTTCATCAAGCGGGTACATTCTGGCAAGGGATGGCCGCACTGTGCCGTCAAATGCCGCTCGATTGACGTACTGTCGTTGATCCCTATTGTGGTGGCGCTCTATGCTGGTACCAACCAGTTGTTCACTAAAGTGGATGAGCTGGTGAAGGTGTTTTACGTCGGCACCCGCGTCCGTGATGCAGCACTGGTGGCCGCCTTTGTTCTGGAGCAAGTGATTCTAGGAGCTTCTGTTCTACAGGCGATGCGTATGAGCATCCGCACGGAACGACTCAGTGTCAAACAACGAAAGGTCATCTTCAAGGCCTTCACAAAGTCACAGCTACCGAGTTACGAAGCTATTCAGAAGTTTGGCAACCGAGGTTCGCTGCCTGGTGGCTTTCACGCGGTGCTGCAGCCACTTTTTGTGCTCAACGACTACCCCACCGCTGTTCGCGAGAACATTATTGGAGGCGGGCGTACCTGTCGTCGTGCCATGTTCATTGGTGCTTGCTTTGCTGCCCAGGACGGCCTAAAAGTCATCCCAGAAGGATGGATTCAGAAGACGCAGTATTTTGATTTCATCGAAGCGGATGCCAGCAGTCTTGTAAGGCGCCGTGAGGTTCAAGGCTCTTTTACTGATGAAGATGAGGAAGACCGTCTTGCCGCTTACGTAGATTACGGTCCAAGGTCGTCGATGTCTTCGTCCCGTCATATCGAGTGTGTGGAGTCTTCTCACCGTCACATTAACCCTCTCGCCGCGTCATCTCTAAACGTTAACGGCGAAGCGCAGGACATTGCGCCTGAAATGCCGCCTGAAGGAATACCATCTATGTCGCATCTCTCCTCTGGTCCCATCCGTCTTCGCTCGAACAGCTATGCGTCCTCGGGTGGTCTTTCATCGCCGCATTCGATTGCATCTAACTTCTCGTACGCATCGCAGACCACCACGGCCTCGAGCTTGCGCTCCGTCATTGACCTTGGAGATATGGACAAGTTTTACCAGAGTGGCGTGGACAACGCCCTGCAGACATCATCTACTCCGCGCTCCAGCGGCGGTACGGACGGACGCTTGAGCTTTGAGATGCAAAAATTCTTCCAGGCCTATGGTGCAGCTGCTGCTCGCGGGTCTCGTTGTTCCTACGAAAAAAACGGCTCGTACGGCAGCGGATCCTCAACCGTGCGCTCTAGTGACCTGAATCAATTGCGTCCAAACGACATGGCTACGTATCTACGCCGGAGCTCTGCGTCTATGCACCGGAGTGACCACCCTAACAACATGCGTCACAGTTACGTCGCAAGCTCGCGTCGCAGTGACACCAGTCTCATGTACCAACCCCGATACTCCGGCAAAGTGTCTCGTATCAGTGACTTCAACGCTTTGTACCGCCGGTCATCGTCCACACCTGCGTACGCGCCCGAGACTGAGCGATCCGAAGACGTCGTACTGGCTCACCGCGTATCACTTGATGACGAACAGCGGGTGAGTCTGCACGCTATCCTCTAGACTTTTGAAAGGAAGGAGGGTTGGTGTAGCGGGTTGTGCTTAAGTGCTCGGCGCCGGTCGACCATCAACGCTGGAACCAGTTGATTGAGTACAAGCAAGCACGACCTTCGTTTTCCATACATTGGTTGATGGCCAAGGACGAGGTGACGGTGGATAGTTTAATTTATTTGGGATGAGCGGCAAAACCCTGAGCGTGTAGGCAAAAGATGTGTTAAGGAGTACATAGCCAAGAAACAGCTTTGTGCTACTGGGGTAAAACTCATTGTAATGATGACCGTCCTATTTGTTTTACATTGTGTTGCATCAGATTCGGCTATAGCTATAGTTAATGGCTGACCAGGGTCATCTTGTGCATAGAATTTGGTACTCGTCTTGATAGACCCAAAAAGCACTCGACAGCTGTGAGATTTGAACTCACGCGGGTTGCCCCAATGGATTTCAAGTCCATCGCCTTAACCACTCGGCCAAGCTGTCATGAAGAAAAAGTGAAATCAATAACATATTAATTTCTATTTATTTACAATGGAAAGACAAGTTCTTTGCTGTAATCTAGAGCCGAGTGCTGCAACTTGTTATGCTCATAACATAGCACTGGAAACCCCACGAGATATTCAAAGAATGAAAAGCCCATCTATTTGCCAATATAACGACACTATGGAGTCACGTAGGGATGCGTCGATTGGGCGGCTAGCAGCATGTGCAACTTGGGTTTAACATTAGTAACAGCTAGTTTTTTGCTGGCCAAACTTGAGTTCAAACTAACATTCTTGCAAGCTGCCATTTACTACACTTCCTCTGTGCAAGATCTTGCTTGGCAGCAAGAGTGTAAGTTCTTCTATCGCTGAATACTGCAAGAGAGCAGGTGTCGGACGATAATCATCGTATTAGATTTTGTTATCAAGGAGAGACCGCTGAGGTTTTGAAAGATCTCGACCTCTTTCAAGTACTCTCGCTGGTCTTTGATCTTTAGATTGACTTCCCAGGCCAACTGCTTTGCCTGGAGTCGAAAGTAGTCGTTACCGCGAGGTTTAGGAGCACAAAAGTGATCGACGGTACGTGCAACAGTTGTAACATGTTCGGTTAAGCAGTCCAAGATCGTGAAGTATCTAGCGTAGAAAAGCACTGGTTCATACGGACATGGCATCTACAAAGTGAAAAGATTGTCTCTGCTCGCAACATATTTTCAATGAATTAGTCGATCTTTTCTGAGCTGGAACACGACGGAAGGCGAATAGCCAAGCTGACAGCTCTTTGCAGCCCAAGAAAATGAAGGGCATGCAAACTCGACAAAAGTGGCGTCTAATACGACTAAGACCTGCAGTATGGCCACAGGGGGCAACGCTGCAATAGCAGCGAGGAAGACGGATCACAAGTACATCGATCTAATATGGCTTCCGGCTATATTGTTACTTGAGCTATTCTTTGTTTCGAAACGCACAGAGACCTGGAAGCGATCATGTTTCTTCGGATAAACTGACTATTAGGTCACAATAGAGGCCGTTCGGAATGAGGAAGAACAATGACGGTGGGTCAGATGACGAGTGCGACAGCTAGGAAGTTCTGGTAAATCGGTAGTGGAAATTAGTAAGGTTGCTACAAGCACTATCGTGATCCTACGAAAAATACTGCACGAGAAAAAAGAAACACATTACATTGAGCACTTGCTACAAGTCATCTAGTTAGGTCTCGAGCTGCAACGTTGACGTTATGGGCTGCGCGGATACGTTACAACGTTGGTCTAAAAAGAGTGACAGTCCTCCGAAAGCCGAAAGTACATGCCGTAGCCAAACGCAGTTTTAATGCCATCATCCAAAGCAATGTGGTGCAGATTCAGGTGATTGTGGCGGCACGAATGTTCTAAGAACTCGAATGTAACAAGCAGTTCCCAATCCACCTTCGAGTCCGTACAAGCGTCTGGTTCCTGCCACTCACCAGACGACGACCTCGATACGCGACTGAGTCGCTTTCACACGCCGACTCGCCGCCAGCTGGTCACTGCATATCTCGAGTCTTTTCAAGGGTCTGCAGCTGTTGTTGGTCTTCTAGCTGCAGTGCAAACTTTGCTTGTCGACGACGGTTTGGTCTGCCTTGAGGTTACTGCCGTTACGTTGGACGCGCCATTCGAGAGTCGATCGATCATTCGACTGTGTTGTCACCTTTGCACATCCTCGTACGACCGCAGTCCAAACTCTTCTCTCTCGCTCTTGCTTACTTGAGGTCCATTCACACACAGCAGCACATTTACTTGCGCCGGAATGAGCGCAGGCCGCTATGAGACGAAAGCATTGCTGCGTACATCCATCTTTGGTGATATCCTGCTGTGCCGCGACCGAATCACGCTCGAGCGTGTGGTAGTGAAGTCTGCGGACTTGTACTTGGCACTGCATCGGACGTCGCGCTCGCAGGAACTCGTGCAGGAGAACGTGAAGCTTGAGGTGGAAGTGCTGAATCGCGTGCGTGCGCTGGGCGGCCACCCGAACGTCATCAACATGCACAGCTACTTTGTGGTCAAGGGCGTGCTGTACATGGTGTTGGATTACTGCGAGGGCGGCGACCTGCTAGACGCGTGCGTGCAGCCGCCCGGCACAGCAGACAAGAACGGTAATAGCAATTGCAATAGCGACGACAACAATCCGAAAGAGGACACAGTCGTAGCCATGGGAGCACAAGTAAGACATGAACGGAGCCCAGAGGATGACAACGAAAAGGACCGCAACGGATCCTTCTTCAACGGCGTGGACGGATCCAAGCGCCTGCACGAGAGCGTGGTGCACAAGTACCTGGTAGATGTGCTGTCCGGGCTGCGCTTCCTGCACAGCTACGGTATCGCACATCGAGATGTGAGTCTCGAGAACATTCTGATGCGCAATTTAGATTTGGGTGGTGGCCATCTGCTAAGTTGCTGACCTCGACACTCTTACTTTGGTTCACTTGAACAATCATGACGGCCGTTACGGTCACCTCAGAATACCATTGCTATAACGCACAACTCCTAGTTCACGGATATCTAATTTACTTCATCCTGCTCAGTCGATGCATCACAACTCCGTCTCTCTCGACTTGGTTCTGCCTTTACCTTGCTCCGTAAATACACACGCTACCACCACAATACACAACCTACCAACAGGTCTACACCCCACGATCTTGCTGAATCTAGTTGTCCACCTCCCTCATTATCAACACGCATTTCGCTGCAGCACCGAATGCTGCCACGTCTCATCCATCGTAATACGCTCCTCGGGGTCCACGCACAACATCCGTCCTAGCAAATCCTGCATTTCCTCTGATACTTCCTGATCGAGACCCCATGCCGTGAACACCGCCTTGATACCGCATTTCGCTACGTACCGAAAGCCCGGGTCCGACAAGTCCGCCCGCTCAAATGGTGGTGATGATGTCAACAGGATGAAGAAAGCGATGCCCGTCGACCAAATATCGGCGCGCCTGGGATCGTAGCGTTCGCAAGCCACAATCTCTGGCGCCATGTAGTAATTCTTACCCACCATCTCTTCGCAGCGGAACTCGCTGGCCGTCGAACTGTCCAACAAAAAAGATAAGGATGATGACGATGACGAGTCCTGCACACACAGTCCAAAATCTGTAATCACAGCGCACCCGTTGCGCATCAGAATGTTCTCGAGACTCACATCTCGATGTGCGATACCGTAGCTGTGCAGGAAGCGCAGCCCGGACAGCACATCTACCAGGTACTTGTGCACCACGCTCTCGTGCAGGCGCTTGGATCCGTCCACGCCGTTGAAGAAGGATCCGTTGCGGTCCTTTTCGTTGTCATCCTCTGGGCTCCGTTCATGTCTTACTTGTGCTCCCATGGCTACGACTGTGTCCTCTTTCGGATTGTTGTCGTCGCTATTGCAATTGCTATTACCGTTCTTGTCTGCTGTGCCGGGCGGCTGCACGCACGCGTCTAGCAGGTCGCCGCCCTCGCAGTAATCCAACACCATGTACAGCACGCCCTTGACCACAAAGTAGCTGTGCATGTTGATGACGTTCGGGTGGCCGCCCAGCGCACGCACGCGATTCAGCACTTCCACCTCAAGCTTCACGTTCTCCTGCACGAGTTCCTGCGAGCGCGACGTCCGATGCAGTGCCAAGTACAAGTCCGCAGACTTCACTACCACACGCTCGAGCGTGATTCGGTCGCGGCACAGCAGGATATCACCAAAGATGGATGTACGCAGCAATGCTTTCGTCTCATAGCGGCCTGCGCTCATTCCGGCGCAAGTAAATGTGCTGCTGTGTGTGAATGGACCTCAAGTAAGCAAGAGCGAGAGAGAAGAGTTTGGACTGCGGTCGTACGAGGATGTGCAAAGGTGACAACACAGTCGAATGATCGATCGACTCTCGAATGGCGCGTCCAACGTAACGGCAGTAACCTCAAGGCAGACCAAACCGTCGTCGACAAGCAAAGTTTGCACTGCAGCTAGAAGACCAACAACAGCTGCAGACCCTTGAAAAGACTCGAGATATGCAGTGACCAGCTGGCGGCGAGTCGGCGTGTGAAAGCGACTCAGTCGCGTATCGAGGTCGTCGTCTGGTGAGTGGCAGGAACCAGACGCTTGTACGGACTCGAAGGTGGATTGGGAACTGCTTGTTACACTCGAGTATTTATTTCTGTGACTGCCAATATCAATCTCATTTTATTTGATGCCGTTACGAGCTTGTATAGTGTTGAGAATATCTAGTCGCAGGCTCTTTGCCTTTGCGTAACCTTCTCTTTGTGAGCGCGGATATCAATTCGAGCGACGAGAACAACGTAGCGCAGCTACGTTGTCTAGTAACATTTACTTTCCGCTACAAAAATCGATCCTCCCATTCCCAACTGCGTTACCACAGGCAGACAGCATTAGCTTTTTCTTTGCTCCTTCTAAGGTGGAACTTAATCGTACCAGGAGACATCGTTTATTCTTCACCTTCAGCACCTTCAACTCGGTTGGTATGCGATTCATTTTGGGCTATTCGACATGACAAGCCAAGCGATTAGACTTCCATCTTTAACCAGTCTCTTGGGGCTCTGTTAGCTTGACTGACTTCCACGACGCAGCACTGCAGTGACGTTAATTAATGGGTGCTCATAAATTATGATGCTCTAATTGTGCTTGGCAGCAGTACAGAAAGTCCTTTCAGCGCTGAACGCAAGAGTAGACGTTTAGAATCGAGTCATCCAACCCATGCGCCCAACGTTGCGTGAATGCGTTACTATCGTGCACTGAAGGAGAACAGCTTTTTTCAATGGGGTACAAAATTTCTCCTCCGAGAAGTCGAAACCGCATGTTGTAGCCAAATGCTGGTTTATGCCGTTATCTACATCGACGAGGTGCAGTTCAATGATCAACTCGAGGTGAACGTGGCGGAACAAGCTGCTCAGCTCCTGATTGTGATAACCCAGCATCTTTACCTTGTGCTTCTGACATAATTTAGAATGACTTCCAGATACCTGTAGATTAAGACGGTCAATGAATTGCAGTGGCAATGTAGAGTTTTGGCACCTTCGGATTTTCTCCGGAAGTTACGGAGATAATTCGGAAAATTCACGACGGTGTTACGGCCCATTCGTGATTAACGGGAGACTTTTGAAGCCACAGGAGGTGGTCTCCGGAATACGGCAGGGATGCCCGCTTGCTCCGTTGCTTTTTCTCGTCACGACAGAAATACTGGGGTTGGCAATTCAACAAGACGTCGAGGTCATCAGTCGGAAAATGCTAGGAGAGGGTGGTGACGAACATAAGTTTTTGGCTTTCGTCGATGATTCGACGGTGCTAATGCAGGACACGCAACACCTACGCAGAGTGATGAACATGGTGGAACACTTTGGACGGATGCCAGTCAGGCTTGAAGGTACAACTGACAAAAGTAAAATCATTTTTCTAAACGCAGCCGTAGACAGGGAGGATCTTCACGGGATACCGGTGTTACAGCATGGGGATACGGTGCGGTACTTAGACTACGCAGTTGGCACAGGGCGAGCTTGCAACTGCGAACAGAGCTGTGCGTCTTTGCAACCTACAACGGCAACTGGCGACAGCGACTCAGCTCGCAACCAGCGTCGAGAGCAGAGTATTGATTCTCAACGTAACATGCTGCCAGCCGTGTCGTTCACTGCGGCAGTATTCGAGATGCCATCATGGGTAGAGAAACAGCTAAGAAACCTTCAAAAGCAATCCCTGTGGCATCACTCTACCAGCACGCGAGGCCAATCGCACAAGATCAATCCGGAGTCGGCCTGATCTCCATACTGATTGCATGCAAGACGCAGCGGCCACACTCTGGCTCACCCAACGCAAATACATCTTTTTTCTGGCCTGGCAGGCATGGGCTTTCCGCGGAGCGACGTAGGACTGGACAGACGAGTGTCTCCGCGCGAAGAAACAGGACGGCAGCTCTCTAAGGATCACAGGACTCCTGGAAACACTCTCCAGCAGTTGATCGGACCCCTTGCTATTTATTGCCAACAACACTGCCGGAACCTGAGGATAGTACACACGAAGCTCGAAAGCCTGGTGTCGGAGGCAATCAGCTGGACAACACCAGAGGACTTAGTGGTGGAGCTCTCTCGACCACTCCTTCACTCGCGCCGGGCGATGACACCAGCTAAGGTAAGCCTACTATCTGGTCCATGTGCTTCTTGGGCCGACAACCCATGGATTGTAAGCCAACAGAGAAATGTATCGATGCCACGGAAGTATGACAAGATTCAGCCCTGCATTATAGCCGAACTCCAACTGCGGCATCGGATTGAGTCTGGGCTCACTTCTCGTCATTCCGACGGTAGGCGCAACCACGCATCAACACGCCAAGCTGCGACGATGGGCCCTAGCGATTCTGCCGAGCGCACCAAGCGTAGCTGTTGATGCAGGGCTTCAAGTATGAAAATACCTACTCCTGTGCCACCCGCAACTGACACAGGCCTACACATGAGAACGCACCATGACAGGCTGCGTCAGCGGCATCATGGTGGATTCAGACCCAGGTCAGTGAGCGTCATCACCCTGGAGCAATACAGCAATGAAATTCATTGGGAAATTGCCGTGAACAACATCGAGTATCAGCGGACGGTTGTTTACTGCCAGAGACTCCGAAAGGGCCAGGATGCATAAGGCATCGTATTCTATGCGAATCCGCTCATCCACGGGTTTCCATTGTTGTGCGCGACCGTCGTCGAACCGCTGGTGGACTTGGATCACTGGGGCGTCCTCAATGTTCTATGTGTCTTATTGCCAAAGCTCGCACCAGTGGAGGGTGAGACCAAGGTGGTGATGCCACAGACCAAGGCTGTGCTATACCACCTTTCCACAGAGGTGCGTGCGGCAGTTTTCAGCATTATCTGCAAACCTGCCAACTGGCAACCGGCGCTTAGCCTTATCGCCCGCGATGGTCAACTGCTGGACCCTCGGTACTGAGGGCACCTCCGCTGCCTTAGGAGCCGATTCGTCACGGTGCGCGGTTCAGCCTTCCTCTTCTCCCGTTCCTGTAGGGCGAGTTCGTTCGATAGACGGGAGGGAGACAATCCACGTTTCCCCCAATCCACCAGGCCCGCCTCGACGTCGACGGCGGCATTTGTTGAAGGCTTCCCAGAGGCCACGCGAAAACAGTCTCGGTCTGCATTCGCAAAATGTAGCTGGCTTCCCCAAGCATCCGGAACGCTGTGCAGACTGGTTCGGCCATTTTCGGCAGCGCGAATCAAGGGGCTCCATTGACTTGGTCCTTCTACAGGAAACGCGGGTCAATCTTGGTGAAGCAGCAAGTATGGAAAAGCTGTACAACACCACATGGGGCTTCATGGACAAGCCCGGTCGCACGATGTGGACAGAGTCCGAGGAACCGCGTGGAGGGGTTGCCATTTTACTGAATCCGTACTCGTCGATTACTGAGATGGAGCCTTGGCACGAGGAACATTGGACACCGCACTGGATGGCCGCTCGTATTGCCCTCATGGGCGAAACCGTCCTCGTCGTCAACGTTTATGCCCCAAGTGACAAGAGTGAACGGGAGGCGTTTTCGAGATGCTTTGCCATCACCTTCTGGGACACAACGGACCCATGTTCATGGGAGGAGATTTCAATTGCACGTTAGTCCCACGGCTTGACCGTTCTTTCGCCTCACCACCCGGCAGACATGATTCTTTGGCGTTGAGACGGCTTCTAGGACGGGCGCAGCTTAGCGATGTTCTCGACGATGAAATGGAGCGAGCGGAAGAAGAGCGGGACATATCAGCATTTCATGCCGCGGCGCACACTTATTTCTACACTTTACCAAGCGGTGGCTTCGCCAGTTCTCGCCTTGATCGGTGGTATATTAGTGCTCTTCATGCTGATTGGGCTCGAAACGTCGATCTTTCGGTACCTGGTCCAGCAGCTGACCATAATGGCAAAACTATCCGGATTGGGGCGCCACGTCATGTCGTGCGCGTACGTAAGCCCCGGCGAGTATATCCCGTTCCGAGATGTGCACAAGCGGTCGCAAATTGAGCAATATTTGCGGCCCTTGAGACGGCACAGATTGCAGTTAATGACATTCTGTTCCGCCGTCGAACCATGCCACAGCCCGTAGTCTGGCCGACTGGTGGGACGAATGGAAGATAAGTTTACGCAAAGTTCTCTTGGCGACTACCAAGAAAGCTCGCCAAGGTCTGACAAGGAGCTATCGGCAGCGGTTGAGTCGCCTATACGTCCGACTAGATGCGGCGCTTTTAGAGGCGCGCTCTGCGGATGACTCGCCAGCGAGGGCTCCAGAGCGATGCGACCAAACTATCTCTGTTGATACCCCGGGGGAACTTCGACGAAATGTTGCGGAGTGTCGTCGGTTATGGCAAAGAACCAAGAAAGAGCGACTACTCACTCAACATACGTACTCTCCGGGCGAGACATCCCGAAGATTTTTCGCCCGGGTGTCGATTAAATTTCAAGACAACACGATTATTTTCCTGGGTGGCAAAGCTGCCTACGGGTCGAATCGGTCTCAGGAATTAGCTGATGAAATGGCAAACGGCCGGGAGCACATTATGGCTCGTTCTTTCGATTGTCCCGGTGCTACCGCCGCATTTCTTGAAAGGGCCTCCACACCGGACCGGGTTGATGATTCTACCGTGACGTCAGCCATCTCTCCAGACGATGTGAGTGCGGCTTTGAAGAGGCTCAAACGTGAGAAAGCTGCGGGGCCGGATGAAATCAACAACACTTTCTACCGCGATTACGCAGATGCGCTCGCGCCTATTCTCGCTACATTGTACACCAAATGGCTGGAGTGCAGCGTGTTACCGGCGTAATTTGGAGAAGCGAACATCCAGTGCCTTTAGAAAACGGCGGCTTCCGCCTTGCCGCTTGACCATCGTCCGATTGCGCTACTCAACAGCGACTACAAGTTATTTACCAAGATTCTTTCTTTTCGGGTGCGGCCGATGCTGTCGCATATCGTTCTGCCAGCTCAAGTTGGATTTGTCCCGAAGCGGTCGATCCATACGGCACTAGAAATTTTTACGGCCGCCCGCAAAGCAGCGAAAATTGAACAGCGATCTGCATGGTGCCGTTGTTCTGCTTCTTGATTTCGCCAAAGCGTACGACACGTTGCAACGTCCGTATTTACTCTCGGTGCTGAAGTGGCTCGGCTTCTCGCCAAAGTTTGTTTCTGTCGTGGCTGCACTACATTGCGAAACGACATGCCGATTTATCGTGAATGGGTACCGCTCAAGTCGACGTGAAGTTCAATGTGGTATCCGACAGGGGTGCCCCCTTGCGCCACTACTGTTCATCCTCGCCCTTGATAGTGTCTATCGGGTGATCCAAGAGAGGGTCGACATTCGCGGGGTACCTCTCTCTTCTGGGGGACGAACTACCGAGTTCAAAGTGTCGGGATACGCCGATGACACGGCGGTACTTTCGCGATCGGTCTGCGGTTACGCCTGTTGTTACAATTCTCGATGATTTTGCTAGTGTTTCAGGCCTACAGACGAATCGCGCGAAGTCTATGGTCATTGAACTTGACCCTCGCGGATCGGCACTGCCTTTGGACACCTGCGGCCTCACTCTTCAAGCTTCCTGCGAGTCCTGCAGGTACCTTGATGTTCTGGTTGGGCAACAGGATGTGGTGGCCGAAAACTGGACGAAATGCGTCCGATCCTTATGGAGCCGGCTTGTCCTCGCCAGAGAAAAGACTCACACTGTCGAGCAGCGGTCTCGCCTTGCGAGTGCCAAAAATTACCTTTCTCGTACGACATTGTTGGCCTCCTCCAGCGACTGTGACCCGATTGCAAGGCTTAATTATGGATTTTGTATGGGGCACCCGCGACGGCAGGAGGTCCCGACCTTGGGTGCCCTCCGAGATGGCTTCACTACCGATACAGCAAGGTGGACTTGCGGTGCCGTGTATTCGAACGGGATTGATGACTATGGCGGCGACAGCTGTTGGTCAATGGGTAGCTATGGTTTCCTCGAGAGATTTACTGATCGGCGACTTCCTATGGGGTTCTCCCGAGTCGGGTCCGGCTTATATCACGCCATGTTGGACCGAAGACAAGCACCCTCGATATCGGGCGACTTTATGGTTGACCGGTTCTGAAAAATTTGTTGGTCTCTCCGCTGCTCGACATGCCCGCCAAGGTGAAATCACGGAGGTCTGCCAAAGAGCCCTCCTTTTTACGTCGAAAGCCACGGTCGACTATGATGACAACGGTTGTGTCACAATTGATGTCCGCGCGACGGGAAGTTGTAAATGATGGCGAGGCAAAAGGACCCAAATGCCGTCGCTTCGCCATCGATTGGGTAGCCATAGCGCGCTTGGGCGAGAACCAGACGATACCACTCTGAACCGTCAGCCAGGACTATGTATCTCCGAGACAGGATTGTCCCCTCAAAAAATTAGCTCCGTTAAAATTGTATGCCTTTCCTTTGCGATCCCTAAGCCACGACATGTTCTTCAGTGTAGCGTGTACGATCCATCTGGTGTCAAATCGATCTGATGCCGTAGAGTCTGCCCTCATCCCGGCCCGCAGTTTGTCATCAAGTACTCGTGTATCGTACAATTGAGCCGGGGGCATTGACTGCGTACTCTGCAAAAAAACACCGTCATCATGACTGGTTAAAAACGGAGACGGTACATCGCTGTCTCAGGAATGGATTGCGGGTTGACACCGGTCACATCGATGTCGGCTTGCGATACCGCTGCTGCCGTGACCAGTGGGACTCCGGTCCACTTTGGCGTGCATCCGGCGCTCACGCACGTCGTGCACCTTTGGGTTGGACATCGAAGATGGGAGCCGCAACGAAGAAAACTCAAGCAGATTATCTCCCGACGGCGCCGCGATGAAGGGAAACGAATTCTTGATGAGCGTGCGGCGGCGACTAACTTCCAAGTGGTTTCTGAAGGTACAACTCTGATCGAATGGAGAGACATCCGACGGATACGGGCGTCATTTTCGACCAACGCACAGACGCTATATCGCCTGAAGAGTAACAGCTTCCCGCTCTGGAATTGGGCGAAACAAGATCTGTCATGTCCCGCCCAGAGTGTTCGACTACCCTTCCCGCGATGGCAAGTCATGTGTGTATTCTGGAGTTGTCCTAGCGCCCGCAGACATTGGGAGAGTCTACTTGTCCGGTGGCGAAGTCTCGGCGATTTCCAGGAGGCGGACCTAAACGTCTGGGTGTTTGGTATGGTACCGGGTATTCCAATTGCTGCATGGGATGCTATCAAACACGCTATCGACCCCAGCTTAGCTTCGTCGAGAGCAAAGGATGCGGTCTTCCCAGCAGCTCGTGAGCTATGGCGTTTTGTAGTTTCTACGACGCTACATGTAATCTGGACAGAGCGTCTCCGCCGCATGGAAGACGCGTCTTTGCCACAGGAGGTACACACCGCCAGGGCCAGAACCCAATTTCGACGATCTGTTACACGGTTTCGCGGATCAACATACCAGCCTGACATGGGGGAGGACGGGCACCTCTTCGCGCAAGTGCGGTCGGCTCTTGCTGATACTCTCCTCTGCTGCGATGAACCACCCCCATTGCGAGCGTTACCGGCCAACAGCTGCTCAGGCGTTTTGTACCTTTTCTTCGACGGGGGATCAAGAGGGAATTCAGGACCGGGAGGAGCTGGATCTGTCCTTGTCCAAATCCACATTCCGACGCATGCTGCATGCGTCATGTGGGTACCGAGCATGGCTTACGGTTCTGCCGAAACCACTAACAATATTGCTGAATGTTGGGGGCTTGTGCACGAGCTCCGACAGGCAAAAGCCAGCGGCTACTCACCCCTGCATGTCATGGGGGATAGTGCGCTTGTGCTCTCCCAACTTCGAACCCATCACCCTCCTCGCAAGCCCCACCTGGCGCTGCTACTTCGAGAGGCACGGGCCTTAGCCGACAGCATCGACGTAGCCAGTTGGGGACATCATTATCGCAACTACAACAAAATGGCGGATCGACTGGCGAATATCGCTATGGATACAGGTGCTTCCATTCAAGTGCAGGCTACTTATCCGCGCGGTGTTGTCATGGAAGCTGCGGCCTTCCTCGACAATGATGTCAACCACTGGCTAGAGGCTTCTCAAGCCGAACACTACGAACTACACGGCCCCGCGATGACCGCGGGGGACCTGATAATCTCGAGACAAGACTGTGCGCAACGCCGCTTGGCTGTCCGAGGACTAGTTTTACCTAGTTTATAAAGGAGAAGTCGCCACGGTATCTATGTTGCCTGTCGACAGAATATAGCGGGTCGTACGCGTACCTAAATATACCTCACCTTCTCACTCACTCATCCACGGGTTTCCATGGAGCGTGCTTGACACTATCGCAAACAAACACGTATTATTGGCCCTGAAGAAACAACCGTTTCGTCGGTACAAAGGTTCGGAAAGTACGCTGACACGAAGCTGGAGACGCTTCATGATTCAGCGCGGGGAAGTGCGTGGCAGACAGCAGCTTTAAAGTAGACGCCAACCAGTCTCTGGGCTTATAGGAACGCTGAGCCCACCGCATACCAAGTTAGAGTCGTTTGTAGAGTGTCAGTGAGGCAACTGAATCTCTTCCATCCAGATCGAGGGCAAGATAACAGTTGCTGCAAGCTCCAATGCTGCCAAGGAGTGAAGGAACACTGGAACACATGCCCATGCGCGCAAGCCTGCTGGCAGAAGCTGGACAGGAGACGATGGGAGCTTGGACGACTCCAACGCTTCCTTGCAGAAGCGCGCCAGAACTATCCAAGGTGGTCCAGAAACAGCTCACCAGACACGCGTTCATGAATTGTGGGGTACCAGCATGAGGCAACTTCGAGCCGTAGCGAAGCGAAGTGCCGGAGAACCGACACAAAAATACAAGGAATCTGTCTGATGCTATGTCACTCCGGGAAAAAAGAAGTCGCTCGTTTCATTTTTTCTTGGCGCCGTTCGTTCAGTGCTAATGAAGCGGAGTGAAGAATGCTTGGGCTCTGCGCTCACAGTCGCCAACGACAGCGAAACGCAGCGTTGCGATGTCCAATTCGGAACTCGACTGCTGAACGCAAAGGCTACGGTTTCCCGGGCCGCGCGATGTCTTTGCGCTTGCAGAAATCATCGTGTCTCGTTAATTTGATCTCATGCGCAATAAAGACTTCGTAAAGTCAGCATTATTGAAAACGAAAGTCTCTTTTGGAAGGTCAATCCACGCTGGCGTCACGTCTCCATTGGACGAAACGTGCGTAGAAAAATCGTTTAACCCTTCATTCCAATCATGTACTTCAGTCTATAGTGCATAAAAAGCGGAGTTTTCACAAACGTATGAGGTAAGGTCATTTTGAGAGTCGTAGCATTGGCTGCTGCAACGTCGGATCCCAAGAAAAAGAACTATATCAATGGATGGCCACACTCCTTTTTTATGCGCTGATTGTAACGGCCCGAGCAGTGAGACGGCTCCGAGCATTATAAAGTGCATTCTGAGATGTGGTCGCAGACGAGGTCGCACCTTTTTGAACGTCCGCTGTTATGGCAATAGTGTCGTCATACCACTTTGGCGTTAATTAAGCCTTTCGTTAGTTGACTCGTCCAAGAGACTTGTTCTACTCGGGCGAGTTACAACAACAAAAAAGTAGGTAATTGCTTCCTGTGCTCCTAAGCGTGTCTGCCAACACTAGCAGCTATTTCGCCAGCAAAACAACTGAAACTGATTGTAAAATGCTCCAGTTATAACGTCGTCAAATTTTTCAGCAATGGCATCGCGTCGATATACAGCAGGTACGTCAGGCTCAAGAATGCAACCACTTGCAATCAAACGAAAGCTCAAACAATCTACTGGAGAGCGTGTGCAGAGGACCAAGCGAATCAAAAACGAGCTCGTCGCCTACCACCACTGCCATGCAACGAATTCTACACTCGGCTGTCAAAAACACTGAAACCACAGCTTCCAGCATGTTTCTAGCATTAGAAGTGCAACTACTTTTTCCTTCATTGCCACCGAACAAGCACTTCAATATGTGACGTGTGAACCGATCGGCACATTGTACCACGAGATCAAAACAGTCACGTATCGAAATGGTTGTTGCTCTTCAGATCAAAATCGCGCACGTATCGAAATGATTGTCATTACTACTTGGCTTCACTATGTTCTGCCACATCAGAATCTTGCAAAATGTTCGAGGAGGACACGAACGAGGTCCTCTTGCCTGTAGACGTCCCATCAGTGTATCCCCAGGCTCGTCGTCTACGCCGCATGGATATTGCTCTGATCGTGGTCCTTTTGATGGTCACCTGCTTCATTAGTGCGCGTCCGCCCGCTCTGCGCACTTTGAAGCCATTATGGGTGTCAAATGACACACGTAATGTACACTATTTGATGTACGATGACATTACTCAAGCGAAACGTCAATCAGGATATAGTATCAAATATTCAGCTCGAGGGTTTGAGATTGATGGGAAACAGACGCTTTTATTAGGAGGTTCGATCCATTATCCACGGAGTTCACCAGGTCAATGGGAAGAATTGCTAAGAGATGCCAAACAAGACGGTCTTAATCATATTGAAATGTGTAAGAATGTAATTGGATACTTTAGTAAAATACTATATCTAGTCAAAAGTAGTATCCTATTCACCATAACTGATCAAGTAGTACTGTAATTGTAGATGTATTCTGGAACTTGCATGAACAAGAACGAGGAGTATTCAACTTTGAAGGCAATGCCGATATCACGAAATTCTATCAATTAGCAGCAGAAGTGGGACTATTCTTGCACGTTCGGTTTGGTCCGTACGTGTGTGCTGAGTGGAGTAATGGAGGTCTGCCTGTGTGGCTTAATTGGGTCCCTGGGATGAAAGTACGATCAAGTAATGTTCCTTGGCAGAGTGAGATGGAGAGATTTGTTCGGTATATGGTCGACCTGTCAAGACCCTTTTTGGCAAAAAATGGTGGTCCAATTATCATGGCACAGATCGAAAACGAGTTGGAGTCACATGATGTTGAGTATATTAAGTGGTGTGGTGATCTTGTGAAGCAATTGGATACGTCAATTCCATGGGTCATGTACGTTACTGAAGATCACTGGATGAGCTGCAGGTGTCTAGTGAAGTGAGGCTTATTGGTTGTTTCTGGATGTACACAGGTGCAACGCCAATGCAGCTGAAAACACGATCCTCTCGTGTAATGCTAACAACTGCTTCGATTTCGCGGTAAAACATGTACACGAGCGCCCATCGAACCCACTTGTGTGGACTGAAGATGAAGGTTGGTTTCAAACGTGGCAGAAGGATAAAGAGAGGCTGTTGCCAAATGACCAGCGAACTCCTCAAGATGTGGCGTATGCTGTTGCTCAATGGTTTGCGATCGGTGGTGCTGCCCACAACTACTATGTGAGCAATTCGTACATTTGTGTTGTAATGTAGCTGACGTGACACAGTAAAAACTGATCGTGCATATCATATTCAATTTCAGATGTATCATGGTGGCAATAATTACGGTAGGGATGCTTCTGCGGGAGTGACTACTATGTACGCTGACGGCGTAAATCTTCATTCAGACGGTCTGAGTAATGAACCAAAACGATCTCATTTGCGCAAGCTTCACAAGGCGCTAATTGAGTGCAATGATATCTTACTGCTGAATGATCGGCAATTGCTGAATCCTCATAGTTTGGTACATGCAGGCCAGCAGTCTACAGAATCTTCGTCACAGCAACGAGCTTTTGTGTATGGGCCAGAAGATGGACCGGGTCAAGTGGCATTCTTGGAAAACATGGAAAACAAGGGAGTAACCGTAGTTTACAAGCGCAACAAATACGATCTCGCGCCAAACTCCATCTTGATCGTCAAGGACGGAATTCTCCTTTTTGACACTGCAGACGTACAGAAGTCATTTCCAGGCCATCAGCATCGATCGTACAAAGCGCTAGTGAAAGCTGACACTTTCAAATGGAAAACATGGAGCGAGCTTGATGTATCATCACGGATTCCAAGAAAACGAGTGGTAGCCGACCGACCGGTTGAGCAACTTCGGTTGACAGCAGATCAATCCGACTATTTGACTTATGAGACCACGTTCACTTTAAAACAGGTAGACGAGCGTACTGGCGATAGTGATGATGCCGCGGTGACACTGAAGGTTACCTCATGCGAGGCTAGCAGTATCATCGCTTTCGTCGACAGCTGGCTTATCGGTGAGAGAAGTCTCGCATACCCTGGTGGAAACTGCTCCCAGGAGTTCCAATTCTATTTACCGGCAAACATTGATGCAGACCGTAAGCATGACCTTAAATTGGTGTCTATTAGTCTGGGAATCTACTCGCTGGGCAGCAACCACAGCAAAGGAATAACGGGTAGTGTTCGAGTCGGAGACGTTGATCTCACAGACGGCCAAGAATGGTTGATGTACCCGAGTCTTGTTGGCGAGCAGTTTGAGATCTATCGTTTGCAGTGGTTAAATTCGGTACCGTGGACTTCGGTTCCTCGTGTGGATGCATTTCCTGGAGATGTTGCCAAGGAGGGCCGCCAACTGATGAGTTGGTATTGCACGTCATTTCGGTATCCTGCGCAACAGGTGAAGAGCGAGCAGCAGTCATCGATCCTACTCGATTTCTTTGGACTCACCCGTGGCCGTGCGTTTATTAACGGCCATGACTTGGGTCGCTACTGGCTCATTAATGACGAGGGCGAATTTGTTCAACGCTACTATCATGTTCCACAAGACTGGTTGTTGAAGGATCAGGAGAATCTTCTGGTGATATTTGATGAGTTTGGCGGATCGGTTGCTGACGTGCGGCTGGTGTCTTCTGCGATGGTTTCAAAAAGATAGAGATTCACGACAGTCTCATCGCCGCGAACACTTCAACGCAAATTAGGCAAGGTTGGAATTAGTCACCTCGAATGATGAAAATAGTCACCTCGAGTGATGGAATTAGTCAAATGAAATTAGTCACCTCGAATGTGGTAAATGAAACGGAATATAAAGAGCAGGTCGAAACATTTGACATTCAATGTGCGACAATTGGTCAGCATTTTCTCCTCAATGGACTTATTTTTGTCACTTTTTACTAGCTAAGAACCCTTTTGCTAATCTAATAAAGTGACCTAAACAAACTGACAAGTGATATCTCAGACATTAAATAACCCTTTGATGTGGTCAGAAAGATCAGTAAATCACAAAAATTAAGGCTCAAAGAGGCCAGCAACTGGAGCTACTTTTTCCTACAATTCTACGACAAACACTTGTGTCCGACAACTTTTGTCCAGTGCTGGCCATATAAAATACCGCTATACAGTTTCCACCTTATTGCATAAACCCCGAAATAGTCCAAGTCTTCCTGCTTCCGTGCATTTAGCTTCTCCATTATCAGTATTACTGTCTTCGATTATGAGCTACATGTCGATGAATTCTCCAAAAGTGGGTGAAACTGAGCACTACAATGCCCTTGTGCAAGAGACATTCAAAGCCGTGGGTCAGTTCAATCAGGTGACGCGTTCGATTGCGCAGAAGATGACGTTGTTCGGGACACCGCAGGATTCACGTGCCAACCATCAGCAGCTCACGGATCTCACGGATCGAGGCAATAAGCTCGTGGCCAAGATCAATCGCCGGCTGCAAGATTTGGATAAGGGTGCTAAGGATGCAGGTGGTCGTGTACGGAAAACACAAGTGGCCAAGCTGTCCATGGACTACAAGAACCAACTCAAGAGCTTTGAGGAAACATGTCAGAAGCTGTTGACTGAAGAAAGAGCTGCAGTTTCGAACCTCATCTGACCGTCACTTACCTTTCGGTCAGATGACAATGACATGCCTGGAGGTTTTGGCGGGTACAATGAGGACCAAATCTACGCTCAGGCCAATGTTACACGCTACAATGAAGATGGTGGGCTTTGGCAAGAAGAGGGAGACTGAAGATGAGTGACTGACTAGTTGTTCTTATTGAAATTGTAAATTTGGCACGACGAAAAGAGGATATTCTCAAGATTAGTCAGCAACTGTATGAGGTGAACGCGGCCTACCAGGAGGTAGACGGACTTGTACAGGACCAAGGCGAGATCGTTGGTGCGTGCTGCACGCAAATTTGTGGACAATTTAAACTAATGCTTGAGCTGGTGGTAATTGGTAATTTGGTTTGACGAATGCTTGATTTCTTGTGTCTTACAGTGGACATTGAAGAGGACACAAACGCGGCACAGGAAAACACGCAGGGTGCGTTGCACAACGTGCGAGAGGCCAATCGCAAGCGCGGATTATGCAAGTGCTCCAAAGCGAAACTGTTTTGCCTTGGCATCTTTCGATTTTGGTAGCCGTTGCTATCATTGCAATTTTGGCAACTGTTAAATAACGCAGCCAGGCTTCAATCACTGAGGAGTGACGAGTGCACAACGCAATCAGTGACAGAATGACCTACAAAGCTCTGTAAGAAAGTGGTACGCAATCTCAGTGAATGACATTAAGGCTTCTGAAACGCTACTGGCAACCCCTACACAAGCACATACAGTGAGTATATTTGTGGAGAATTCGATCGTGTAGTATTTACATTTGACGAAGAATGTTGCCGTGCTATACCCTCCCTCCAATCAGTCATGGCTCATGCAACTGTTTGTTGCATGTGTCATACGCAAGTAAAACATCCTGATAATCAAGTACTAGAGAAACACCAATAAAAGGATACTGATGTTATTCTAACCAAGCAGTAACACAAACTGACAATAAGGCACGGCCATCATCATCTACCCACTGATGAAGTAACGTGAACGATCGATGCTCTCAATCGGAAGATTTCTGCTTAACGTGAACTCATAATTGGTCACTCTGAAAACTCGGCATTGCAGATCGTCACGACTTCTTCCTTTTTGCGTATACACACGTTGCGATAGAGCACACAGAATTCATTTCGGGGCACTGTCAGCAGAAGCTCTAGCCATCGGATGCGCATTGGTTACTGATGGATTAGTAAGAGCTTGAATCGTCAGAAGTGCTATATAGAATGATACCGTTCTGGTCAGAGTCGCGATCATCATCTCATCCAATTTGCGAGGGGACAGAATTACCTTGGCAAGACAATGTCTTGGCTGACGGTTCAGAGTGGTATCGTCCGGTTCTCGCCCAAGCGCGCTATGGCTACCCAATCGATGGCGAAGCGACGGCATTTTGGGTCCTTTTGCCTCCCCATCATTTACAACTTCCCGTCGCTCGTGTATCGTACAATTGAGCCGGGGGCATTGACTGCGTACTCTGCAAAAAAACACCGTCATCATGACTGGTTAAAAACGGAGACGGTACATCGCTGTCTCAGGAATGGATTGCGGGTTGACACCGGTCACATCGATGTCGGCTTGCGATACCGCTGCTGCCGTGACCAGTGGGACTCCGGTCCACTTTGGCGTGCATCCGGCGCTCACGCACGTCGTGCACCTTTGGGCTGGACATCGAAGATGGGGGCCGCAACGAAGAAAACTCAAGCAGATTATCTCCCGACGGCGCCGCGATGAAGGGAAACGAATTCTCGATGAGCGTGCGGCGGCGACTAACTTCCAAGTGGTTTCTGAAGGTACAACTCTGATCGAATGGAGAGACATCCGACGGATACGGGCGTCATTTTCGACCAACGCACAGACGCTATATCGCCTGAAGAGTAACAGCTTCCCGCTCTGGAATTGGGCGAAACAAGATCTGTCATGTCCCGCCCAGAGTGTTCGACTACCCTTCCCGCGATGGCAAGTCATGTGTGTATTCTGGAGTTGTCCTAGCGCCCGCAGACATTGGGAGAGTCTACTTGTCCGGTGGCGAAGTCTCGGCGATTTCCAGGAGGCGGACCTAAACGTCTGGGTGTTTGGTATGGTACCGGGTATTCCAATTGCTGCATGGGATGCTATCAAACACGCTATCGACCCCAGCTTAGCTTCGTCGAGAGCAAAGGATGCGGTCTTCCCAGCAGCTCGTGAGCTATGGCGTTTTGTAGTTTCTACGACGCTACATGTAATCTGGACAGAGCGTCTCCGCCGCATGGAAGACGCGTCTTTGCCACAGGAGGTACACACCGCCAGGGCCAGAACCCAATTTCGACGATCTGTTACACGGTTTCGCGGATCAACATACCAGCCTGACATGGGGGAGGACGGGCACCTCTTCGCGCAAGTGCGGTCGGCTCTTGCTGATACTCTCCTCTGCTGCGATGAACCACCCCCATTGCGAGCGTTACCGGCCAACAGCTGCTCAGGCGTTTTGTACCTTTTCTTCGACGGGGGATCAAGAGGGAATTCAGGACCGGGAGGAGCTGGATCTGTCCTTGTCCAAATCCACATTCCGACGCATGCTGCATGCGTCATGTGGGTACCGAGCATGGCTTACGGTTCTGCCGAAACCACTAACAATATTGCTGAATGTTGGGGGCTTGTGCACGAGCTCCGACAGGCAAAAGCCAGCGGCTACTCACCCCTGCATGTCATGGGGGATAGTGCGCTTGTGCTCTCCCAACTTCGAACCCATCACCCTCCTCGCAAGCCCCACCTGGCGCTGCTACTTCGAGAGGCACGGGCCTTAGCCGACAGCATCGACGTAGCCAGTTGGGGACATCATTATCGCAACTACAACAAAATGGCGGATCGACTGGCGAATATCGCTATGGATACAGGTGCTTCCATTCAAGTGCAGGCTACTTATCCGCGCGGTGTTGTCATGGAAGCTGCGGCCTTCCTCGACAATGATGTCAACCACTGGCTAGAGGCTTCTCAAGCCGAACACTACGAACTACACGGCCCCGCGATGACCGCGGGGGACCTGATAATCTCGAGACAAGACTGTGCGCAACGCCGCTTGGCTGTCCGAGGACTAGTTTTACCTAGTTTATAAAGGAGAAGTCGCCACGGTATCTATGTTGCCTGTCGACAGGATATAGCGGGTCGTACGCGTACCTAAATATACCTCACCTTCTCACTCACTCCAAACTATCGACCCACTACCGCCAAGATTTGGTGATACCTGTATAATTGTCGCAAGGCATATATTTCGGCGTAAGCCAAAACTTCCCAAGTTCACTTACGAAGCCATCAATTTCTCGGTCGGCAAAACCTTCAGCCACCGCTTACGCTGTCCAAAGGCGACTTCCAACGACGTTATTACTAGCGCTTATTGTGTCTAGCTGAGGCACGGTTGGCTTTAACGGAAAAGATTTCGATCCAGTTCGAGCGTGGCACGCTGTGCAATCTTGACTTGGATGTCATCTTATATGCGGAGACCAATTTGTCGTTACATTTGATTCAAGAGTACTCTATGTGTTGTCCCACGCTGCTTCGGCTGCCACTGGGTTGGAGGGTGCGATTAAGACGCTGAGCGTTTTCCCAACTTTGCCTGCAAAAATTCAGAGGCAGGCACAGCCGATTTGCTACCAATTCATTGTGTAAAAGTACCTACTACATGTGATGTCACGATAGCAGTGGGCATCTCCGCTGCCCACGGGCGCAGCAAGTGCAATCCGTAGCAATGAAGATGACACCGCATAGATCTTATTGTCACGCATGGGGACTGCTAAGTTTCGGTAGGAGAGGTCTTTGTACCTTGGCCAACCCGGCAGATCATGTGACTTTAGGATACCACGTACGACAACAGTAATACCCAACTAGAGAAGGACGCGACTGTGCCTGGCGAGACACTTGTGGAAACCACGCTGGTCATTACGCAGTTGTCGGTGGGACGACGACCGTATTTCTAACAAACCAGGTTGGATTGCCCGTGGACACTTCGGTGAATAGTGTCCATGTGGTGTTTCTGAACAGCTTCAACGTGGTGTTCACGATGCTGCAATCGACGCCAAAATTTTGTAGCAGCAGCACGGTGTTAACGTCTTGCTCTATAGTAACTGTCGTAGTCTCGAGCTGCACGATGACGTCGGGTGTCAGCATGTCATTCACTGGACGACGTCACGAACTCAGATGCAATTTACAACCGGCACATTTCACAGAGAAGATGATGACGAGCTTAAAGACGTACATGCCAAGTGGCTTCTTCAGTCGTAACATAATCCACATAGTTCCCTGTCTTGTTGCTCGGACCGACCCATATGAGACCAACGACTACGTTGTAACGACACCTGCATGTACTGAATGCTGTCCGTTCATTGGTCAAATATTACTTTGTTCTAATCAAGCCGATTCTTCCAAAACCTGAGGTGTTAGCTTCACACACTACGAAATCCCTTTCCAGTCTCTTTGCCATGTCTGCTTCTCGTCTGACCCAAGTCGCAAAGGAGTTTACAGGCCTCGGTGCGTCTTTATTCTGCAGTGTACCTTTTCTCTCTATTTCTGTAAGAGTTCTCTCTCTCTGTATCTGACTGTATACCCTTCCTTTTCTTCACTCTTGGTTTGCAGCCCCGTGGGGTGCCCCTGGAGCTCTGCTAGTCGGTTGGATGGCTTGGCCCGCACTCTCGCCTGCCTTCAAGGAGGATACACTAGGCATCACGTCGACGTCGTCCCTTGTATCCGGAAGCTCGAAGCAGGAAATCTTCCGCGCTTCTGGCAAGTACAAGTACGTCAAGAACGAGATCGGCGAGGCCCCGACGCTGGAAGAAGAAGAATAGTTGCAATCTCACACTCCGTCTTCTTACGACCTTAAGCAGCTTGAATAAAACCGAAAACTAAGTAGAAGAACGTGGTGATAATTGCTAAAAGCTAGTATTGATACTTATTGCTAAGTTGTCCGTGTTACAACATGGCGGACACGCGTACAGATTCATTACGAGGAGGTTACAGGACTGATACAAGGGTCTTTTCCTTCTTCGTCTTTTCAGGCTTCAGACTGACGTAAAACGTAGTCTAGTAGACAGCGCGGCTTCTTTGCATTTGCGCGGTTGGGCTTCCAGTGTCGTTTGCGCATGTTTGCAAACCAGTTGCGCACCTGTTGCTCGGCCAGTCCAGTCTTGTCAGCGATCTCCACCCGCTCGTCGAACGACGGGTACGGGTTGTCCTTGTGGGCGAGGAACCACGCGACGAGGAACTCGTTGCTCTTCTTAGTGATCCGAGACCGCTTGGACAGCCCCGAACCCAATAAAATCATGCCTTGCGATAAGGCGTCCGAGCACTTGTCTTCGAGCGAAGGGGAGATTGACACAGCTCGGCGCTTCTGGAGAAGCGAAACCCACGTCTTGGACTCGTCTTTTAGCGTAGGTGGAGGACTCGTCGCCGACTCTTCAATAGATGTCACTGCGTCGATACACGTACTACAGACAAATTGCCACATTCGCCAGTAATACAGCACTGCCTTTAGTAACATCAAGTCTGTTGCACTCAGCTCATACTGGTCAATATCCTCCATGATACGGTACCAAGACGTGCACGACAGTCCATCCAGCTCCGAGTACTGATACGCAGTGGCCTTGGCCCAGAAAATGTGCTTGGCCGTTCTACCGTCGCAATCGGCTACTAATACTGCAAGGAGTTTCGCTGGTTGTGAAATCATGGCCATGAGTTTCTGTGTGAGTGGGAAAAGCGTGTGATCTTGGACCGACGTCTGCCAGCAAAGGGCTTGGTGCTTCTCCTCGTCTTGCGTTGCATGACAATATGTTACAAAAGTAGCACCAGGTGTGTCACTAACCGTCAGCTCCTTTTCCGCTTGCCGGGATTTCTCCTGAGATTGCAGACGATAGTTGATGAAATTCGGAAAAGTCATTTTCACAAGTGAGGGACAAGGATGGACTGAGGTACTTGTCAAGACGAAAACGGCACGTTGCATTGCTTCGTCATCGGTCTTTTCATTGGTCAGATGCCCAAAACTGCGACGCTGCGTATATTTGCACTCCGACGTTGATGGCCATTTTCATTCTCTGATCGTTGACGAGTAAGGTATCAACGGAGTTAATTCAAAATAGTGGTGTCATTGACTGAGAGTTTGAGACTATGAAAATGGAGTCGCTGGAAGTTCATACTCGATCGGAGCAAAAGCCAATCGCCACGCTATGAAGGACGCAGCGCGAAGAAAAGGAATGAACTACTAAGAGAAAGAGCTGCAACAGCTAACACTATGGCAGATTTATCAAAATTGAGGAAGAGCGATAGAAATTGGCGACTCAGTAGACGTGAAAGTTGAAGCTTTACAATATGATGCAAAGACCAAGAAAGAAGTTTTGGGGCTTGGAATGTCAGGTGCTCTGGGTTGCAACAGGATAAACCACATAAAGGAAGATAAATTGGTGCTGAAGAAGTCGCACGAGGCCAAAGTTTAACCCTACCGAGCGAAGCCAACTCACAAAGCAGGTACAGGAAGAAAGTTGAGCACGCTGTTAACCATCAAGAATTGCTTCGTGTCTCTTTTGACCCATCACCGCAGCTTCAGACAATAAATCTGCTGATCTGCTACACAACGTGAGCGAAACAAGTCCAGGAGGCAGAACCCCGCAGTTATGATTTCGCAGATAACTGAGGGTATTGAAGGCGGCTGCTTGAGTTGAGTACTTCACTAAACACCGAGACAAAAAATGGGAATCACGCCGCTTCTAGCTTGCTGCAACGACGGCAGATATCGTTGTACTTTGCATTCTTGTGAAGTTCAAAGCTGATTCGATCGACGAAGCGATACACCACGTGAGCGCAATCATGCTAGCCGTGTCAGAAGGACGCGAGAAAAGACTGGAAGTATTGTCGGAGTGTGGAGCACTTCTTGACAGTTTAAACAGTACTGAAGAATCTCGACTCATCCAAGACGGGAATCCAAGAAAAAACCCGACTTGTGTAGAATCTCTTGGTGTTGATGGCGAAGAACTGTAAGTTCACTGTCGACAAACTGAGTCACGTGGCAAAAGTTTGCAGCCCAGATGTACAAAAGGGTACACATGAAGATGATCCGATAGCTTCTGTCGTGTGCAGAATTTCAGCGCAATTTAAACTACCAACGCCCAAGAAAATACTTCGTTTCTGATAGGACACGCACGCTATTATTGTCTTTTGCTCTTAAAGCTGCCCGCGACTCAAGGATACGAACGCGTTAATGAGTTGTTTGTAAATGCTGAGATAATGCCATGACACAGGTGCTAACTTGGTGCAGCTGCAGTCTTTTAACTCGTCACGTTTGACCATAATGCGTTCGTTACACTTGCGGCCACCCAGACCTGGCCCTCGAGTGCCGTATTTTTTGGAAGGAAATTACAGCAGATATATGTGTGATTGATATTGAAGGTTACCGTTGAAATATTGTGTATCAGCTATTGGGTAACAGCAAACCTGTCCAATTCGATACGTGCGATTACGGTAAGTAGTTACCACTGAATAGACACATGAAGTGATTGATGCAGAGATTGATTGAATGCACCATGTGATTGGATGCAGGCCAAGTAGGTAGTGTAAAGACCTACAAATAAATACTTCCAAATCTCCGTTCTTTTACATCAGTTGTCTTCACTCCTCAGTGCAGACTTCCTTCTGTGTCTAAACCCCATTCTATCATCAGCTGCCCAGTAACATTAACAGATTATGAGCCCAAGTACCATGTCCTCTGCTCAAGATGCTTCAACCACAGTCTCCATTGACAAATTTAATGGCGGCAACTACGCGACATGGAGCCGCAACATGCGTGGCGTGTTTCTGACCAAGTCAACGTGGCATGTGGTCAACCGTGAGACGACGCCATCCTTCGCGGACCCTCGCGGGATGGACAACTACGTCAAGACGAGTAACATCGCGTTTGGACTGATGTTGCTCCACATGGACGTGGATTATATCATCACGTGGTTGATGACTGCGAAGAAGCGTGGGTGGCATGGACGCGCTTAAAGACATTCTACATTGGGTCAAAGAAGCTGGACGCATCTACCTGAAGCGTCAGCTCTTCGACATGAAGATGATGGAAACGAACGTATTGCATCGCTGCAATGACGTCCTTAGCATCAGTGCTAAGCTCAGCAGTATTGGTGCCAAGACGGAGAAAGAACATCGTTGAGAGTCTTGTCCTGCCTAGCCGTGAGGAGCGAGAGATGGAGATTAAGAACGCGCTCTACGTCCCGAGCATGAACAAAACTTGCTATCGATACCGCGGATCAACAAGAGCGGCAAGTTCCAAGTGGTCTTCGATGGAACTGAGATGCACATCGCGCGCAAGGCTCAGAGAGGTGGTGGCAATGGCGGACCTTGTGGACGAACAGTACTGGCTTCGATCGTCTCAACGATCTGCAAATGTTGCGTCAGCCATCCGAGCGCTATGGCCTGCGCACTCGCTCAAACTTCTATCGAAGCCACACGTTAGAGAAGACTACGGACGCGTGGGTCGTACACGCGGAGCACGCTCGATGCCAGCACCAGGTTCAAGGTCATCGCTGGATGACACATCAGCGCTAATCGCGTCGTTATAGAAGAAGAATGCGTTCACGGCGTGCTTCAGTGGGAGATTTACCGACATCATTTGAGGCAACAACGGCATGTAGCAAGTGCGTGGTAGCACCAACTTCGAGCTTAAGTAGTTATGCCACAACAAAGCGTGAGAGCTCGTACTGTAGAGAAGTGGCTCGGAAACGCAGCCAAAAGGCTATCTGTTAGGTTGTAACGAGCACTGGGCGAGAAAACGAAGCTTGAAGAACGTTGAAGAAGTCTAAACTGCGAAGTAAAGACGACTTGTGTAGGAGAAGGAATATTTGGAAGTGATTCATTTATCGTAGCTTATTCTGCCTACTACATGATTTATATGTAAACCACATATAAATCATGTCAAGCGTCTCATCACCCTACGCGTCTAATCATTTGGTAAATACTACCCGCAATTACGCGTGATCGGATTGGACAGGTTTTAAGCTAACCGGTAACCGATACAAAGTATCGTAACCGGTAACCTCCAATACTATCTGCAGCAAGTGAGTGGAAAGGTGAAAGAGATCGTCGAGGGTCTTATCAAGCAATACAAGGCGCCGCGTTGCGGCAAACGTTTTCCTGCAGAAGTACGGCGTTGATTTTGAGAGGACATTTTCGTGCGAGTGGCCAAGTTTGCGTCGATCCGGATCATCTTGAGGCATCGTAGCGCAGTACAAGCTCGTGCTCCACCAGACGGACGTCAAGACGGCGCTCCTCAACGTCAAGACAGATGCGTTCTTGACGCAGGTGAAGCGACCGATGGTGAAGACGACGACTACCGTGATGTGAACCAAAGCGACCAAGACATAAACGAGCAGCCCCCGAGCCAGGAGTGACACATTAGCAATCAGCGAAACCAGCAACGGCGTGCGAAAGGACATCAAAGCCAAGCCTGACGAAAGAGCGTCCGCAACGGAAGCAACAGTACACACCAGAGCCACAACGACCACAGCGACCACAGCAACCGCAACCAGTTGGCGAGCACCCGCCGGCATCCAAGCGCTATGGCCTGCCTCGCGTGCAATGACATGGATATGCTCGCGGTACAAGCCGCCGCATGATTTGTGTGGACACAGGCAAAGTCATTGGAGAAGAATGAAGGTCTTCGCGTATGTTGCTCATGCCAGCTATGCCACAACAAAGCGTGAGAGCTCGTACTGTAGAGAAGTGGCTCGGAAACGCAGCCAAAAGGCTATCTGTTAGGTTGTAACGAGCACTGGGCGAGAAAACGAAGCTTGAAGAACGTTGAAGAAGTCTAAACTGCGAAGTAAAGACGACTTGTGTAGGAGAAGGAATATTTGGAAGTGATTCATTTATCGTAGCTTATTCTGCCTACTACATGATTTATATGTAAACCACATATAAATCATGTCAAGCGTCTCATCACCCTACGCGTCTAATCATTTGGTAAATACTACCCGCAATTACGCGTGATCGGATTGGACAGGTTTTAAGCTAACCGGTAACCGATACAAAGTATCGTAACCGGTAACCTCCAATACTATCTGCAGCAAGTGAGTGGAAAGGTGAAAGAGATCGTCGAGGGTCTTATCAAGCAATACAAGGCGCCGCGTTGCGGCAAACGTTTTCCTGCAGAAGTACGGCGTTGATTTTGAGAGGACATTTTCGTGCGAGTGGCCAAGTTTGCGTCGATCCGGATCATCTTGAGGCATCGTAGCGCAGTACAAGCTCGTGCTCCACCAGACGGACGTCAAGACGGCGCTCCTCAACGTCAAGACAGATGCGTTCTTGACGCAGGTGAAGCGACCGATGGTGAAGACGACGACTACCGTGATGTGAACCAAAGCGACCAAGACATAAACGAGCAGCCCCCGAGCCAGGAGTGACACATTAGCAATCAGCGAAACCAGCAACGGCGTGCGAAAGGACATCAAAGCCAAGCCTGACGAAAGAGCGTCCGCAACGGAAGCAACAGTACACACCAGAGCCACAACGACCACAGCGACCACAGCAACCGCAACCAGTTGGCGAGCACCCGCCGGCATCCAAGCGCTATGGCCTGCCTCGCGTGCAATGACATGGATATGCTCGCGGTACAAGCCGCCGCATGATTTGTGTGGACACAGGCAAAGTCATTGGAGAAGAATGAAGGTCTTCGCGTATGTTGCTCATGCCAGCTATGCCACAACAAAGCGTGAGAGCTCGTACTGTAGAGAAGTGGCTCGGAAACGCAGCCAAAAGGCTATCTGTTAGGTTGTAACGAGCACTGGGCGAGAAAACGAAGCTTGAAGAACGTTGAAGAAGTCTAAACTGCGAAGTAAAGACGACTTGTGTAGGAGAAGGAATATTTGGAAGTGATTCATTTATCGTAGCTTATTCTGCCTACTACATGATTTATATGTAAACCACATATAAATCATGTCAAGCGTCTCATCACCCTACGCGTCTAATCATTTGGTAAATACTACCCGCAATTACGCGTGATCGGATTGGACAGGTTTTAAGCTAACCGGTAACCGATACAAAGTATCGTAACCGGTAACCTCCAATACTATCTGCAGCAAGTGAGTGGAAAGGTGAAAGAGATCGTCGAGGGTCTTATCAAGCAATACAAGGCGCCGCGTTGCGGCAAACGTTTTCCTGCAGAAGTACGGCGTTGATTTTGAGAGGACATTTTCGTGCGAGTGGCCAAGTTTGCGTCGATCCGGATCATCTTGAGGCATCGTAGCGCAGTACAAGCTCGTGCTCCACCAGACGGACGTCAAGACGGCGCTCCTCAACGTCAAGACAGATGCGTTCTTGACGCAGGTGAAGCGACCGATGGTGAAGACGACGACTACCGTGATGTGAACCAAAGCGACCAAGACATAAACGAGCAGCCCCCGAGCCAGGAGTGACACATTAGCAATCAGCGAAACCAGCAACGGCGTGCGAAAGGACATCAAAGCCAAGCCTGACGAAAGAGCGTCCGCAACGGAAGCAACAGTACACACCAGAGCCACAACGACCACAGCGACCACAGCAACCGCAACCAGTTGGCGAGCACCCGCCGGCATCCAAGCGCTATGGCCTGCCTCGCGTGCAATGACATGGATATGCTCGCGGTACAAGCCGCCGCATGATTTGTGTGGACACAGGCAAAGTCATTGGAGAAGAATGAAGGTCTTCGCGTATGTTGCTCATGCCAGCTATGCCACAACAAAGCGTGAGAGCTCGTACTGTAGAGAAGTGGCTCGGAAACGCAGCCAAAAGGCTATCTGTTAGGTTGTAACGAGCACTGGGCGAGAAAACGAAGCTTGAAGAACGTTGAAGAAGTCTAAACTGCGAAGTAAAGACGACTTGTGTAGGAGAAGGAATATTTGGAAGTGATTCATTTATCGTAGCTTATTCTGCCTACTACATGATTTATATGTAAACCACATATAAATCATGTCAAGCGTCTCATCACCCTACGCGTCTAATCATTTGGTAAATACTACCCGCAATTACGCGTGATCGGATTGGACAGGTTTTAAGCTAACCGGTAACCGATACAAAGTATCGTAACCGGTAACCTCCAATACTATCTGCAGCAAGTGAGTGGAAAGGTGAAAGAGATCGTCGAGGGTCTTATCAAGCAATACAAGGCGCCGCGTTGCGGCAAACGTTTTCCTGCAGAAGTACGGCGTTGATTTTGAGAGGACATTTTCGTGCGAGTGGCCAAGTTTGCGTCGATCCGGATCATCTTGAGGCATCGTAGCGCAGTACAAGCTCGTGCTCCACCAGACGGACGTCAAGACGGCGCTCCTCAACGTCAAGACAGATGCGTTCTTGACGCAGGTGAAGCGACCGATGGTGAAGACGACGACTACCGTGATGTGAACCAAAGCGACCAAGACATAAACGAGCAGCCCCCGAGCCAGGAGTGACACATTAGCAATCAGCGAAACCAGCAACGGCGTGCGAAAGGACATCAAAGCCAAGCCTGACGAAAGAGCGTCCGCAACGGAAGCAACAGTACACACCAGAGCCACAACGACCACAGCGACCACAGCAACCGCAACCAGTTGGCGAGCACCCGCCGGCATCCAAGCGCTATGGCCTGCCTCGCGTGCAATGACATGGATATGCTCGCGGTACAAGCCGCCGCATGATTTGTGTGGACACAGGCAAAGTCATTGGAGAAGAATGAAGGTCTTCGCGTATGTTGCTCATGCCAGCTATGCCACAACAAAGCGTGAGAGCTCGTACTGTAGAGAAGTGGCTCGGAAACGCAGCCAAAAGGCTATCTGTTAGGTTGTAACGAGCACTGGGCGAGAAAACGAAGCTTGAAGAACGTTGAAGAAGTCTAAACTGCGAAGTAAAGACGACTTGTGTAGGAGAAGGAATATTTGGAAGTGATTCATTTATCGTAGCTTATTCTGCCTACTACATGATTTATATGTAAACCACATATAAATCATGTCAAGCGTCTCATCACCCTACGCGTCTAATCATTTGGTAAATACTACCCGCAATTACGCGTGATCGGATTGGACAGGTTTTAAGCTAACCGGTAACCGATACAAAGTATCGTAACCGGTAACCTCCAATACTATCTGCAGCAAGTGAGTGGAAAGGTGAAAGAGATCGTCGAGGGTCTTATCAAGCAATACAAGGCGCCGCGTTGCGGCAAACGTTTTCCTGCAGAAGTACGGCGTTGATTTTGAGAGGACATTTTCGTGCGAGTGGCCAAGTTTGCGTCGATCCGGATCATCTTGAGGCATCGTAGCGCAGTACAAGCTCGTGCTCCACCAGACGGACGTCAAGACGGCGCTCCTCAACGTCAAGACAGATGCGTTCTTGACGCAGGTGAAGCGACCGATGGTGAAGACGACGACTACCGTGATGTGAACCAAAGCGACCAAGACATAAACGAGCAGCCCCCGAGCCAGGAGTGACACATTAGCAATCAGCGAAACCAGCAACGGCGTGCGAAAGGACATCAAAGCCAAGCCTGACGAAAGAGCGTCCGCAACGGAAGCAACAGTACACACCAGAGCCACAACGACCACAGCGACCACAGCAACCGCAACCAGTTGGCGAGCACCCGCCGGCATCCAAGCGCTATGGCCTGCCTCGCGTGCAATGACATGGATATGCTCGCGGTACAAGCCGCCGCATGATTTGTGTGGACACAGGCAAAGTCATTGGAGAAGAATGAAGGTCTTCGCGTATGTTGCTCATGCCAGCTATGCCACAACAAAGCGTGAGAGCTCGTACTGTAGAGAAGTGGCTCGGAAACGCAGCCAAAAGGCTATCTGTTAGGTTGTAACGAGCACTGGGCGAGAAAACGAAGCTTGAAGAACGTTGAAGAAGTCTAAACTGCGAAGTAAAGACGACTTGTGTAGGAGAAGGAATATTTGGAAGTGATTCATTTATCGTAGCTTATTCTGCCTACTACATGATTTATATGTAAACCACATATAAATCATGTCAAGCGTCTCATCACCCTACGCGTCTAATCATTTGGTAAATACTACCCGCAATTACGCGTGATCGGATTGGACAGGTTTTAAGCTAACCGGTAACCGATACAAAGTATCGTAACCGGTAACCTCCAATACTATCTGCAGCAAGTGAGTGGAAAGGTGAAAGAGATCGTCGAGGGTCTTATCAAGCAATACAAGGCGCCGCGTTGCGGCAAACGTTTTCCTGCAGAAGTACGGCGTTGATTTTGAGAGGACATTTTCGTGCGAGTGGCCAAGTTTGCGTCGATCCGGATCATCTTGAGGCATCGTAGCGCAGTACAAGCTCGTGCTCCACCAGACGGACGTCAAGACGGCGCTCCTCAACGTCAAGACAGATGCGTTCTTGACGCAGGTGAAGCGACCGATGGTGAAGACGACGACTACCGTGATGTGAACCAAAGCGACCAAGACATAAACGAGCAGCCCCCGAGCCAGGAGTGACACATTAGCAATCAGCGAAACCAGCAACGGCGTGCGAAAGGACATCAAAGCCAAGCCTGACGAAAGAGCGTCCGCAACGGAAGCAACAGTACACACCAGAGCCACAACGACCACAGCGACCACAGCAACCGCAACCAGTTGGTGAGCACCCGCCGGCATCCAAGCGCTATGGCCTGCCTCGCGTGCAATGACATGGATATGCTCGCGGTACAAGCCGCCGCATGATTTGTGTGGACACAGGCAAAGTCATTGGAGAAGAATGAAGGTCTTCGCGTATGTTGCTCATGCCAGCTATGCCACAACAAAGCGTGAGAGCTCGTACTGTAGAGAAGTGGCTCGGAAACGCAGCCAAAAGGCTATCTGTTAGGTTGTAACGAGCACTGGGCGAGAAAACGAAGCTTGAAGAACGTTGAAGAAGTCTAAACTGCGAAGTAAAGACGACTTGTGTAGGAGAAGGAATATTTGGAAGTGATTCATTTATCGTAGCTTATTCTGCCTACTACATGATTTATATGTAAACCACATATAAATCATGTCAAGCGTCTCATCACCCTACGCGTCTAATCATTTGGTAAATACTACCCGCAATTACGCGTGATCGGATTGGACAGGTTTTAAGCTAACCGGTAACCGATACAAAGTATCGTAACCGGTAACCTCCAATACTATCTGCAGCAAGTGAGTGGAAAGGTGAAAAAGATCGTCGAGGGTCTTATCAAGCAATACAAGGCGCCGCGTTGCGGCAAACGTTTTCCTGCAGAAGTACGGCGTTGATTTTGAGAGGACATTTTCGTGCGAGTGGCCAAGTTTGCGTCGATCCGGATCATCTTGAGGCATCGTAGCGCAGTACAAGCTCGTGCTCCACCAGACGGACGTCAAGACGGCGCTCCTCAACGTCAAGACAGATGCGTTCTTGACGCAGGTGAAGCGACCGATGGTGAAGACGACGACTACCGTGATGTGAACCAAAGCGACCAAGACATAAACGAGCAGCCCCCGAGCCAGGAGTGACACATTAGCAATCAGCGAAACCAGCAACGGCGTGCGAAAGGACATCAAAGCCAAGCCTGACGAAAGAGCGTCCGCAACGGAAGCAACAGTACACACCAGAGCCACAACGACCACAGCGACCACAGCAACCGCAACCAGTTGGCGAGCACCCGCCGGCATCCAAGCGCTATGGCCTGCCTCGCGTGCAATGACATGGATATGCTCGCGGTACAAGCCGCCGCATGATTTGTGTGGACACAGGCAAAGTCATTGGAGAAGAATGAAGGTCTTCGCGTATGTTGCTCATGCCAGCTATGCCACAACAAAGCGTGAGAGCTCGTACTGTAGAGAAGTGGCTCGGAAACGCAGCCAAAAGGCTATCTGTTAGGTTGTAACGAGCACTGGGCGAGAAAACGAAGCTTGAAGAACGTTGAAGAAGTCTAAACTGCGAAGTAAAGACGACTTGTGTAGGAGAAGGAATATTTGGAAGTGATTCATTTATCGTAGCTTATTCTGCCTACTACATGATTTATATGTAAACCACATATAAATCATGTCAAGCGTCTCATCACCCTACGCGTCTAATCATTTGGTAAATACTACCCGCAATTACGCGTGATCGGATTGGACAGGTTTTAAGCTAACCGGTAACCGATACAAAGTATCGTAACCGGTAACCTCCAATACTATCTGCAGCAAGTGAGTGGAAAGGTGAAAAAGATCGTCGAGGGTCTTATCAAGCAATACAAGGCGCCGCGTTGCGGCAAACGTTTTCCTGCAGAAGTACGGCGTTGATTTTGAGAGGACATTTTCGTGCGAGTGGCCAAGTTTGCGTCGATCCGGATCATCTTGAGGCATCGTAGCGCAGTACAAGCTCGTGCTCCACCAGACGGACGTCAAGACGGCGCTCCTCAACGTCAAGACAGATGCGTTCTTGACGCAGGTGAAGCGACCGATGGTGAAGACGACGACTACCGTGATGTGAACCAAAGCGACCAAGACATAAACGAGCAGCCCCCGAGCCAGGAGTGACACATTAGCAATCAGCGAAACCAGCAACGGCGTGCGAAAGGACATCAAAGCCAAGCCTGACGAAAGAGCGTCCGCAACGGAAGCAACAGTACACACCAGAGCCACAACGACCACAGCGACCACAGCAACCGCAACCAGTTGGCGAGCACCCGCCGGCATCCAAGCGCTATGGCCTGCCTCGCGTGCAATGACATGGATATGCTCGCGGTACAAGCCGCCGCATGATTTGTGTGGACACAGGCAAAGTCATTGGAGAAGAATGAAGGTCTTCGCGTATGTTGCTCATGCCAGCTATGCCACAACAAAGCGTGAGAGCTCGTACTGTAGAGAAGTGGCTCGGAAACGCAGCCAAAAGGCTATCTGTTAGGTTGTAACGAGCACTGGGCGAGAAAACGAAGCTTGAAGAACGTTGAAGAAGTCTAAACTGCGAAGTAAAGACGACTTGTGTAGGAGAAGGAATATTTGGAAGTGATTCATTTATCGTAGCTTATTCTGCCTACTACATGATTTATATGTAAACCACATATAAATCATGTCAAGCGTCTCATCACCCTACGCGTCTAATCATTTGGTAAATACTACCCGCAATTACGCGTGATCGGATTGGACAGGTTTTAAGCTAACCGGTAACCGATACAAAGTATCGTAACCGGTAACCTCCAATACTATCTGCAGCAAGTGAGTGGAAAGGTGAAAGAGATCGTCGAGGGTCTTATCAAGCAATACAAGGCGCCGCGTTGCGGCAAACGTTTTCCTGCAGAAGTACGGCGTTGATTTTGAGAGGACATTTTCGTGCGAGTGGCCAAGTTTGCGTCGATCCGGATCATCTTGAGGCATCGTAGCGCAGTACAAGCTCGTGCTCCACCAGACGGACGTCAAGACGGCGCTCCTCAACGTCAAGACAGATGCGTTCTTGACGCAGGTGAAGCGACCGATGGTGAAGACGACGACTACCGTGATGTGAACCAAAGCGACCAAGACATAAACGAGCAGCCCCCGAGCCAGGAGTGACACATTAGCAATCAGCGAAACCAGCAACGGCGTGCGAAAGGACATCAAAGCCAAGCCTGACGAAAGAGCGTCCGCAACGGAAGCAACAGTACACACCAGAGCCACAACGACCACAGCGACCACAGCAACCGCAACCAGTTGGCGAGCACCCGCCGGCATCCAAGCGCTATGGCCTGCCTCGCGTGCAATGACATGGATATGCTCGCGGTACAAGCCGCCGCATGATTTGTGTGGACACAGGCAAAGTCATTGGAGAAGAATGAAGGTCTTCGCGTATGTTGCTCATGCCAGCTATGCCACAACAAAGCGTGAGAGCTCGTACTGTAGAGAAGTGGCTCGGAAACGCAGCCAAAAGGCTATCTGTTAGGTTGTAACGAGCACTGGGCGAGAAAACGAAGCTTGAAGAACGTTGAAGAAGTCTAAACTGCGAAGTAAAGACGACTTGTGTAGGAGAAGGAATATTTGGAAGTGATTCATTTATCGTAGCTTATTCTGCCTACTACATGATTTATATGTAAACCACATATAAATCATGTCAAGCGTCTCATCACCCTACGCGTCTAATCATTTGGTAAATACTACCCGCAATTACGCGTGATCGGATTGGACAGGTTTTAAGCTAACCGGTAACCGATACAAAGTATCGTAACCGGTAACCTCCAATACTATCTGCAGCAAGTGAGTGGAAAGGTGAAAGAGATCGTCGAGGGTCTTATCAAGCAATACAAGGCGCCGCGTTGCGGCAAACGTTTTCCTGCAGAAGTACGGCGTTGATTTTGAGAGGACATTTTCGTGCGAGTGGCCAAGTTTGCGTCGATCCGGATCATCTTGAGGCATCGTAGCGCAGTACAAGCTCGTGCTCCACCAGACGGACGTCAAGACGGCGCTCCTCAACGTCAAGACAGATGCGTTCTTGACGCAGGTGAAGCGACCGATGGTGAAGACGACGACTACCGTGATGTGAACCAAAGCGACCAAGACATAAACGAGCAGCCCCCGAGCCAGGAGTGACACATTAGCAATCAGCGAAACCAGCAACGGCGTGCGAAAGGACATCAAAGCCAAGCCTGACGAAAGAGCGTCCGCAACGGAAGCAACAGTACACACCAGAGCCACAACGACCACAGCGACCACAGCAACCGCAACCAGTTGGCGAGCACCCGCCGGCATCCAAGCGCTATGGCCTGCCTCGCGTGCAATGACATGGATATGCTCGCGGTACAAGCCGCCGCATGATTTGTGTGGACACAGGCAAAGTCATTGGAGAAGAATGAAGGTCTTCGCGTATGTTGCTCATGCCAGCTATGCCACAACAAAGCGTGAGAGCTCGTACTGTAGAGAAGTGGCTCGGAAACGCAGCCAAAAGGCTATCTGTTAGGTTGTAACGAGCACTGGGCGAGAAAACGAAGCTTGAAGAACGTTGAAGAAGTCTAAACTGCGAAGTAAAGACGACTTGTGTAGGAGAAGGAATATTTGGAAGTGATTCATTTATCGTAGCTTATTCTGCCTACTACATGATTTATATGTAAACCACATATAAATCATGTCAAGCGTCTCATCACCCTACGCGTCTAATCATTTGGTAAATACTACCCGCAATTACGCGTGATCGGATTGGACAGGTTTTAAGCTAACCGGTAACCGATACAAAGTATCGTAACCGGTAACCTCCAATACTATCTGCAGCAAGTGAGTGGAAAGGTGAAAGAGATCGTCGAGGGTCTTATCAAGCAATACAAGGCGCCGCGTTGCGGCAAACGTTTTCCTGCAGAAGTACGGCGTTGATTTTGAGAGGACATTTTCGTGCGAGTGGCCAAGTTTGCGTCGATCCGGATCATCTTGAGGCATCGTAGCGCAGTACAAGCTCGTGCTCCACCAGACGGACGTCAAGACGGCGCTCCTCAACGTCAAGACAGATGCGTTCTTGACGCAGGTGAAGCGACCGATGGTGAAGACGACGACTACCGTGATGTGAACCAAAGCGACCAAGACATAAACGAGCAGCCCCCGAGCCAGGAGTGACACATTAGCAATCAGCGAAACCAGCAACGGCGTGCGAAAGGACATCAAAGCCAAGCCTGACGAAAGAGCGTCCGCAACGGAAGCAACAGTACACACCAGAGCCACAACGACCACAGCGACCACAGCAACCGCAACCAGTTGGCGAGCACCCGCCGGCATCCAAGCGCTATGGCCTGCCTCGCGTGCAATGACATGGATATGCTCGCGGTACAAGCCGCCGCATGATTTGTGTGGACACAGGCAAAGTCATTGGAGAAGAATGAAGGTCTTCGCGTATGTTGCTCATGCCAGCTATGCCACAACAAAGCGTGAGAGCTCGTACTGTAGAGAAGTGGCTCGGAAACGCAGCCAAAAGGCTATCTGTTAGGTTGTAACGAGCACTGGGCGAGAAAACGAAGCTTGAAGAACGTTGAAGAAGTCTAAACTGCGAAGTAAAGACGACTTGTGTAGGAGAAGGAATATTTGGAAGTGATTCATTTATCGTAGCTTATTCTGCCTACTACATGATTTATATGTAAACCACATATAAATCATGTCAAGCGTCTCATCACCCTACGCGTCTAATCATTTGGTAAATACTACCCGCAATTACGCGTGATCGGATTGGACAGGTTTTAAGCTAACCGGTAACCGATACAAAGTATCGTAACCGGTAACCTCCAATACTATCTGCAGCAAGTGAGTGGAAAGGTGAAAGAGATCGTCGAGGGTCTTATCAAGCAATACAAGGCGCCGCGTTGCGGCAAACGTTTTCCTGCAGAAGTACGGCGTTGATTTTGAGAGGACATTTTCGTGCGAGTGGCCAAGTTTGCGTCGATCCGGATCATCTTGAGGCATCGTAGCGCAGTACAAGCTCGTGCTCCACCAGACGGACGTCAAGACGGCGCTCCTCAACGTCAAGACAGATGCGTTCTTGACGCAGGTGAAGCGACCGATGGTGAAGACGACGACTACCGTGATGTGAACCAAAGCGACCAAGACATAAACGAGCAGCCCCCGAGCCAGGAGTGACACATTAGCAATCAGCGAAACCAGCAACGGCGTGCGAAAGGACATCAAAGCCAAGCCTGACGAAAGAGCGTCCGCAACGGAAGCAACAGTACACACCAGAGCCACAACGACCACAGCGACCACAGCAACCGCAACCAGTTGGCGAGCACCCGCCGGCATCCAAGCGCTATGGCCTGCCTCGCGTGCAATGACATGGATATGCTCGCGGTACAAGCCGCCGCATGATTTGTGTGGACACAGGCAAAGTCATTGGAGAAGAATGAAGGTCTTCGCGTATGTTGCTCATGCCAGCTATGCCACAACAAAGCGTGAGAGCTCGTACTGTAGAGAAGTGGCTCGGAAACGCAGCCAAAAGGCTATCTGTTAGGTTGTAACGAGCACTGGGCGAGAAAACGAAGCTTGAAGAACGTTGAAGAAGTCTAAACTGCGAAGTAAAGACGACTTGTGTAGGAGAAGGAATATTTGGAAGTGATTCATTTATCGTAGCTTATTCTGCCTACTACATGATTTATATGTAAACCACATATAAATCATGTCAAGCGTCTCATCACCCTACGCGTCTAATCATTTGGTAAATACTACCCGCAATTACGCGTGATCGGATTGGACAGGTTTTAAGCTAACCGGTAACCGATACAAAGTATCGTAACCGGTAACCTCCAATACTATCTGCAGCAAGTGAGTGGAAAGGTGAAAGAGATCGTCGAGGGTCTTATCAAGCAATACAAGGCGCCGCGTTGCGGCAAACGTTTTCCTGCAGAAGTACGGCGTTGATTTTGAGAGGACATTTTCGTGCGAGTGGCCAAGTTTGCGTCGATCCGGATCATCTTGAGGCATCGTAGCGCAGTACAAGCTCGTGCTCCACCAGACGGACGTCAAGACGGCGCTCCTCAACGTCAAGACAGATGCGTTCTTGACGCAGGTGAAGCGACCGATGGTGAAGACGACGACTACCGTGATGTGAACCAAAGCGACCAAGACATAAACGAGCAGCCCCCGAGCCAGGAGTGACACATTAGCAATCAGCGAAACCAGCAACGGCGTGCGAAAGGACATCAAAGCCAAGCCTGACGAAAGAGCGTCCGCAACGGAAGCAACAGTACACACCAGAGCCACAACGACCACAGCGACCACAGCAACCGCAACCAGTTGGCGAGCACCCGCCGGCATCCAAGCGCTATGGCCTGCCTCGCGTGCAATGACATGGATATGCTCGCGGTACAAGCCGCCGCATGATTTGTGTGGACACAGGCAAAGTCATTGGAGAAGAATGAAGGTCTTCGCGTATGTTGCTCATGCCAGCTATGCCACAACAAAGCGTGAGAGCTCGTACTGTAGAGAAGTGGCTCGGAAACGCAGCCAAAAGGCTATCTGTTAGGTTGTAACGAGCACTGGGCGAGAAAACGAAGCTTGAAGAACGTTGAAGAAGTCTAAACTGCGAAGTAAAGACGACTTGTGTAGGAGAAGGAATATTTGGAAGTGATTCATTTATCGTAGCTTATTCTGCCTACTACATGATTTATATGTAAACCACATATAAATCATGTCAAGCGTCTCATCACCCTACGCGTCTAATCATTTGGTAAATACTACCCGCAATTACGCGTGATCGGATTGGACAGGTTTTAAGCTAACCGGTAACCGATACAAAGTATCGTAACCGGTAACCTCCAATACTATCTGCAGCAAGTGAGTGGAAAGGTGAAAGAGATCGTCGAGGGTCTTATCAAGCAATACAAGGCGCCGCGTTGCGGCAAACGTTTTCCTGCAGAAGTACGGCGTTGATTTTGAGAGGACATTTTCGTGCGAGTGGCCAAGTTTGCGTCGATCCGGATCATCTTGAGGCATCGTAGCGCAGTACAAGCTCGTGCTCCACCAGACGGACGTCAAGACGGCGCTCCTCAACGTCAAGACAGATGCGTTCTTGACGCAGGTGAAGCGACCGATGGTGAAGACGACGACTACCGTGATGTGAACCAAAGCGACCAAGACATAAACGAGCAGCCCCCGAGCCAGGAGTGACACATTAGCAATCAGCGAAACCAGCAACGGCGTGCGAAAGGACATCAAAGCCAAGCCTGACGAAAGAGCGTCCGCAACGGAAGCAACAGTACACACCAGAGCCACAACGACCACAGCGACCACAGCAACCGCAACCAGTTGGCGAGCACCCGCCGGCATCCAAGCGCTATGGCCTGCCTCGCGTGCAATGACATGGATATGCTCGCGGTACAAGCCGCCGCATGATTTGTGTGGACACAGGCAAAGTCATTGGAGAAGAATGAAGGTCTTCGCGTATGTTGCTCATGCCAGCTATGCCACAACAAAGCGTGAGAGCTCGTACTGTAGAGAAGTGGCTCGGAAACGCAGCCAAAAGGCTATCTGTTAGGTTGTAACGAGCACTGGGCGAGAAAACGAAGCTTGAAGAACGTTGAAGAAGTCTAAACTGCGAAGTAAAGACGACTTGTGTAGGAGAAGGAATATTTGGAAGTGATTCATTTATCGTAGCTTATTCTGCCTACTACATGATTTATATGTAAACCACATATAAATCATGTCAAGCGTCTCATCACCCTACGCGTCTAATCATTTGGTAAATACTACCCGCAATTACGCGTGATCGGATTGGACAGGTTTTAAGCTAACCGGTAACCGATACAAAGTATCGTAACCGGTAACCTCCAATACTATCTGCAGCAAGTGAGTGGAAAGGTGAAAGAGATCGTCGAGGGTCTTATCAAGCAATACAAGGCGCCGCGTTGCGGCAAACGTTTTCCTGCAGAAGTACGGCGTTGATTTTGAGAGGACATTTTCGTGCGAGTGGCCAAGTTTGCGTCGATCCGGATCATCTTGAGGCATCGTAGCGCAGTACAAGCTCGTGCTCCACCAGACGGACGTCAAGACGGCGCTCCTCAACGTCAAGACAGATGCGTTCTTGACGCAGGTGAAGCGACCGATGGTGAAGACGACGACTACCGTGATGTGAACCAAAGCGACCAAGACATAAACGAGCAGCCCCCGAGCCAGGAGTGACACATTAGCAATCAGCGAAACCAGCAACGGCGTGCGAAAGGACATCAAAGCCAAGCCTGACGAAAGAGCGTCCGCAACGGAAGCAACAGTACACACCAGAGCCACAACGACCACAGCGACCACAGCAACCGCAACCAGTTGGCGAGCACCCGCCGGCATCCAAGCGCTATGGCCTGCCTCGCGTGCAATGACATGGATATGCTCGCGGTACAAGCCGCCGCATGATTTGTGTGGACACAGGCAAAGTCATTGGAGAAGAATGAAGGTCTTCGCGTATGTTGCTCATGCCAGCTATGCCACAACAAAGCGTGAGAGCTCGTACTGTAGAGAAGTGGCTCGGAAACGCAGCCAAAAGGCTATCTGTTAGGTTGTAACGAGCACTGGGCGAGAAAACGAAGCTTGAAGAACGTTGAAGAAGTCTAAACTGCGAAGTAAAGACGACTTGTGTAGGAGAAGGAATATTTGGAAGTGATTCATTTATCGTAGCTTATTCTGCCTACTACATGATTTATATGTAAACCACATATAAATCATGTCAAGCGTCTCATCACCCTACGCGTCTAATCATTTGGTAAATACTACCCGCAATTACGCGTGATCGGATTGGACAGGTTTTAAGCTAACCGGTAACCGATACAAAGTATCGTAACCGGTAACCTCCAATACTATCTGCAGCAAGTGAGTGGAAAGGTGAAAGAGATCGTCGAGGGTCTTATCAAGCAATACAAGGCGCCGCGTTGCGGCAAACGTTTTCCTGCAGAAGTACGGCGTTGATTTTGAGAGGACATTTTCGTGCGAGTGGCCAAGTTTGCGTCGATCCGGATCATCTTGAGGCATCGTAGCGCAGTACAAGCTCGTGCTCCACCAGACGGACGTCAAGACGGCGCTCCTCAACGTCAAGACAGATGCGTTCTTGACGCAGGTGAAGCGACCGATGGTGAAGACGACGACTACCGTGATGTGAACCAAAGCGACCAAGACATAAACGAGCAGCCCCCGAGCCAGGAGTGACACATTAGCAATCAGCGAAACCAGCAACGGCGTGCGAAAGGACATCAAAGCCAAGCCTGACGAAAGAGCGTCCGCAACGGAAGCAACAGTACACACCAGAGCCACAACGACCACAGCGACCACAGCAACCGCAACCAGTTGGCGAGCACCCGCCGGCATCCAAGCGCTATGGCCTGCCTCGCGTGCAATGACATGGATATGCTCGCGGTACAAGCCGCCGCATGATTTGTGTGGACACAGGCAAAGTCATTGGAGAAGAATGAAGGTCTTCGCGTATGTTGCTCATGCCAGCTATGCCACAACAAAGCGTGAGAGCTCGTACTGTAGAGAAGTGGCTCGGAAACGCAGCCAAAAGGCTATCTGTTAGGTTGTAACGAGCACTGGGCGAGAAAACGAAGCTTGAAGAACGTTGAAGAAGTCTAAACTGCGAAGTAAAGACGACTTGTGTAGGAGAAGGAATATTTGGAAGTGATTCATTTATCGTAGCTTATTCTGCCTACTACATGATTTATATGTAAACCACATATAAATCATGTCAAGCGTCTCATCACCCTACGCGTCTAATCATTTGGTAAATACTACCCGCAATTACGCGTGATCGGATTGGACAGGTTTTAAGCTAACCGGTAACCGATACAAAGTATCGTAACCGGTAACCTCCAATACTATCTGCAGCAAGTGAGTGGAAAGGTGAAAGAGATCGTCGAGGGTCTTATCAAGCAATACAAGGCGCCGCGTTGCGGCAAACGTTTTCCTGCAGAAGTACGGCGTTGATTTTGAGAGGACATTTTCGTGCGAGTGGCCAAGTTTGCGTCGATCCGGATCATCTTGAGGCATCGTAGCGCAGTACAAGCTCGTGCTCCACCAGACGGACGTCAAGACGGCGCTCCTCAACGTCAAGACAGATGCGTTCTTGACGCAGGTGAAGCGACCGATGGTGAAGACGACGACTACCGTGATGTGAACCAAAGCGACCAAGACATAAACGAGCAGCCCCCGAGCCAGGAGTGACACATTAGCAATCAGCGAAACCAGCAACGGCGTGCGAAAGGACATCAAAGCCAAGCCTGACGAAAGAGCGTCCGCAACGGAAGCAACAGTACACACCAGAGCCACAACGACCACAGCGACCACAGCAACCGCAACCAGTTGGCGAGCACCCGCCGGCATCCAAGCGCTATGGCCTGCCTCGCGTGCAATGACATGGATATGCTCGCGGTACAAGCCGCCGCATGATTTGTGTGGACACAGGCAAAGTCATTGGAGAAGAATGAAGGTCTTCGCGTATGTTGCTCATGCCAGCTATGCCACAACAAAGCGTGAGAGCTCGTACTGTAGAGAAGTGGCTCGGAAACGCAGCCAAAAGGCTATCTGTTAGGTTGTAACGAGCACTGGGCGAGAAAACGAAGCTTGAAGAACGTTGAAGAAGTCTAAACTGCGAAGTAAAGACGACTTGTGTAGGAGAAGGAATATTTGGAAGTGATTCATTTATCGTAGCTTATTCTGCCTACTACATGATTTATATGTAAACCACATATAAATCATGTCAAGCGTCTCATCACCCTACGCGTCTAATCATTTGGTAAATACTACCCGCAATTACGCGTGATCGGATTGGACAGGTTTTAAGCTAACCGGTAACCGATACAAAGTATCGTAACCGGTAACCTCCAATACTATCTGCAGCAAGTGAGTGGAAAGGTGAAAGAGATCGTCGAGGGTCTTATCAAGCAATACAAGGCGCCGCGTTGCGGCAAACGTTTTCCTGCAGAAGTACGGCGTTGATTTTGAGAGGACATTTTCGTGCGAGTGGCCAAGTTTGCGTCGATCCGGATCATCTTGAGGCATCGTAGCGCAGTACAAGCTCGTGCTCCACCAGACGGACGTCAAGACGGCGCTCCTCAACGTCAAGACAGATGCGTTCTTGACGCAGGTGAAGCGACCGATGGTGAAGACGACGACTACCGTGATGTGAACCAAAGCGACCAAGACATAAACGAGCAGCCCCCGAGCCAGGAGTGACACATTAGCAATCAGCGAAACCAGCAACGGCGTGCGAAAGGACATCAAAGCCAAGCCTGACGAAAGAGCGTCCGCAACGGAAGCAACAGTACACACCAGAGCCACAACGACCACAGCGACCACAGCAACCGCAACCAGTTGGCGAGCACCCGCCGGCATCCAAGCGCTATGGCCTGCCTCGCGTGCAATGACATGGATATGCTCGCGGTACAAGCCGCCGCATGATTTGTGTGGACACAGGCAAAGTCATTGGAGAAGAATGAAGGTCTTCGCGTATGTTGCTCATGCCAGCTATGCCACAACAAAGCGTGAGAGCTCGTACTGTAGAGAAGTGGCTCGGAAACGCAGCCAAAAGGCTATCTGTTAGGTTGTAACGAGCACTGGGCGAGAAAACGAAGCTTGAAGAACGTTGAAGAAGTCTAAACTGCGAAGTAAAGACGACTTGTGTAGGAGAAGGAATATTTGGAAGTGATTCATTTATCGTAGCTTATTCTGCCTACTACATGATTTATATGTAAACCACATATAAATCATGTCAAGCGTCTCATCACCCTACGCGTCTAATCATTTGGTAAATACTACCCGCAATTACGCGTGATCGGATTGGACAGGTTTTAAGCTAACCGGTAACCGATACAAAGTATCGTAACCGGTAACCTCCAATACTATCTGCAGCAAGTGAGTGGAAAGGTGAAAGAGATCGTCGAGGGTCTTATCAAGCAATACAAGGCGCCGCGTTGCGGCAAACGTTTTCCTGCAGAAGTACGGCGTTGATTTTGAGAGGACATTTTCGTGCGAGTGGCCAAGTTTGCGTCGATCCGGATCATCTTGAGGCATCGTAGCGCAGTACAAGCTCGTGCTCCACCAGACGGACGTCAAGACGGCGCTCCTCAACGTCAAGACAGATGCGTTCTTGACGCAGGTGAAGCGACCGATGGTGAAGACGACGACTACCGTGATGTGAACCAAAGCGACCAAGACATAAACGAGCAGCCCCCGAGCCAGGAGTGACACATTAGCAATCAGCGAAACCAGCAACGGCGTGCGAAAGGACATCAAAGCCAAGCCTGACGAAAGAGCGTCCGCAACGGAAGCAACAGTACACACCAGAGCCACAACGACCACAGCGACCACAGCAACCGCAACCAGTTGGCGAGCACCCGCCGGCATCCAAGCGCTATGGCCTGCCTCGCGTGCAATGACATGGATATGCTCGCGGTACAAGCCGCCGCATGATTTGTGTGGACACAGGCAAAGTCATTGGAGAAGAATGAAGGTCTTCGCGTATGTTGCTCATGCCAGCTATGCCACAACAAAGCGTGAGAGCTCGTACTGTAGAGAAGTGGCTCGGAAACGCAGCCAAAAGGCTATCTGTTAGGTTGTAACGAGCACTGGGCGAGAAAACGAAGCTTGAAGAACGTTGAAGAAGTCTAAACTGCGAAGTAAAGACGACTTGTGTAGGAGAAGGAATATTTGGAAGTGATTCATTTATCGTAGCTTATTCTGCCTACTACATGATTTATATGTAAACCACATATAAATCATGTCAAGCGTCTCATCACCCTACGCGTCTAATCATTTGGTAAATACTACCCGCAATTACGCGTGATCGGATTGGACAGGTTTTAAGCTAACCGGTAACCGATACAAAGTATCGTAACCGGTAACCTCCAATACTATCTGCAGCAAGTGAGTGGAAAGGTGAAAGAGATCGTCGAGGGTCTTATCAAGCAATACAAGGCGCCGCGTTGCGGCAAACGTTTTCCTGCAGAAGTACGGCGTTGATTTTGAGAGGACATTTTCGTGCGAGTGGCCAAGTTTGCGTCGATCCGGATCATCTTGAGGCATCGTAGCGCAGTACAAGCTCGTGCTCCACCAGACGGACGTCAAGACGGCGCTCCTCAACGTCAAGACAGATGCGTTCTTGACGCAGGTGAAGCGACCGATGGTGAAGACGACGACTACCGTGATGTGAACCAAAGCGACCAAGACATAAACGAGCAGCCCCCGAGCCAGGAGTGACACATTAGCAATCAGCGAAACCAGCAACGGCGTGCGAAAGGACATCAAAGCCAAGCCTGACGAAAGAGCGTCCGCAACGGAAGCAACAGTACACACCAGAGCCACAACGACCACAGCGACCACAGCAACCGCAACCAGTTGGCGAGCACCCGCCGGCATCCAAGCGCTATGGCCTGCCTCGCGTGCAATGACATGGATATGCTCGCGGTACAAGCCGCCGCATGATTTGTGTGGACACAGGCAAAGTCATTGGAGAAGAATGAAGGTCTTCGCGTATGTTGCTCATGCCAGCTATGCCACAACAAAGCGTGAGAGCTCGTACTGTAGAGAAGTGGCTCGGAAACGCAGCCAAAAGGCTATCTGTTAGGTTGTAACGAGCACTGGGCGAGAAAACGAAGCTTGAAGAACGTTGAAGAAGTCTAAACTGCGAAGTAAAGACGACTTGTGTAGGAGAAGGAATATTTGGAAGTGATTCATTTATCGTAGCTTATTCTGCCTACTACATGATTTATATGTAAACCACATATAAATCATGTCAAGCGTCTCATCACCCTACGCGTCTAATCATTTGGTAAATACTACCCGCAATTACGCGTGATCGGATTGGACAGGTTTTAAGCTAACCGGTAACCGATACAAAGTATCGTAACCGGTAACCTCCAATACTATCTGCAGCAAGTGAGTGGAAAGGTGAAAGAGATCGTCGAGGGTCTTATCAAGCAATACAAGGCGCCGCGTTGCGGCAAACGTTTTCCTGCAGAAGTACGGCGTTGATTTTGAGAGGACATTTTCGTGCGAGTGGCCAAGTTTGCGTCGATCCGGATCATCTTGAGGCATCGTAGCGCAGTACAAGCTCGTGCTCCACCAGACGGACGTCAAGACGGCGCTCCTCAACGTCAAGACAGATGCGTTCTTGACGCAGGTGAAGCGACCGATGGTGAAGACGACGACTACCGTGATGTGAACCAAAGCGACCAAGACATAAACGAGCAGCCCCCGAGCCAGGAGTGACACATTAGCAATCAGCGAAACCAGCAACGGCGTGCGAAAGGACATCAAAGCCAAGCCTGACGAAAGAGCGTCCGCAACGGAAGCAACAGTACACACCAGAGCCACAACGACCACAGCGACCACAGCAACCGCAACCAGTTGGCGAGCACCCGCCGGCATCCAAGCGCTATGGCCTGCCTCGCGTGCAATGACATGGATATGCTCGCGGTACAAGCCGCCGCATGATTTGTGTGGACACAGGCAAAGTCATTGGAGAAGAATGAAGGTCTTCGCGTATGTTGCTCATGCCAGCTATGCCACAACAAAGCGTGAGAGCTCGTACTGTAGAGAAGTGGCTCGGAAACGCAGCCAAAAGGCTATCTGTTAGGTTGTAACGAGCACTGGGCGAGAAAACGAAGCTTGAAGAACGTTGAAGAAGTCTAAACTGCGAAGTAAAGACGACTTGTGTAGGAGAAGGAATATTTGGAAGTGATTCATTTATCGTAGCTTATTCTGCCTACTACATGATTTATATGTAAACCACATATAAATCATGTCAAGCGTCTCATCACCCTACGCGTCTAATCATTTGGTAAATACTACCCGCAATTACGCGTGATCGGATTGGACAGGTTTTAAGCTAACCGGTAACCGATACAAAGTATCGTAACCGGTAACCTCCAATACTATCTGCAGCAAGTGAGTGGAAAGGTGAAAGAGATCGTCGAGGGTCTTATCAAGCAATACAAGGCGCCGCGTTGCGGCAAACGTTTTCCTGCAGAAGTACGGCGTTGATTTTGAGAGGACATTTTCGTGCGAGTGGCCAAGTTTGCGTCGATCCGGATCATCTTGAGGCATCGTAGCGCAGTACAAGCTCGTGCTCCACCAGACGGACGTCAAGACGGCGCTCCTCAACGTCAAGACAGATGCGTTCTTGACGCAGGTGAAGCGACCGATGGTGAAGACGACGACTACCGTGATGTGAACCAAAGCGACCAAGACATAAACGAGCAGCCCCCGAGCCAGGAGTGACACATTAGCAATCAGCGAAACCAGCAACGGCGTGCGAAAGGACATCAAAGCCAAGCCTGACGAAAGAGCGTCCGCAACGGAAGCAACAGTACACACCAGAGCCACAACGACCACAGCGACCACAGCAACCGCAACCAGTTGGCGAGCACCCGCCGGCATCCAAGCGCTATGGCCTGCCTCGCGTGCAATGACATGGATATGCTCGCGGTACAAGCCGCCGCATGATTTGTGTGGACACAGGCAAAGTCATTGGAGAAGAATGAAGGTCTTCGCGTATGTTGCTCATGCCAGCTATGCCACAACAAAGCGTGAGAGCTCGTACTGTAGAGAAGTGGCTCGGAAACGCAGCCAAAAGGCTATCTGTTAGGTTGTAACGAGCACTGGGCGAGAAAACGAAGCTTGAAGAACGTTGAAGAAGTCTAAACTGCGAAGTAAAGACGACTTGTGTAGGAGAAGGAATATTTGGAAGTGATTCATTTATCGTAGCTTATTCTGCCTACTACATGATTTATATGTAAACCACATATAAATCATGTCAAGCGTCTCATCACCCTACGCGTCTAATCATTTGGTAAATACTACCCGCAATTACGCGTGATCGGATTGGACAGGTTTTAAGCTAACCGGTAACCGATACAAAGTATCGTAACCGGTAACCTCCAATACTATCTGCAGCAAGTGAGTGGAAAGGTGAAAGAGATCGTCGAGGGTCTTATCAAGCAATACAAGGCGCCGCGTTGCGGCAAACGTTTTCCTGCAGAAGTACGGCGTTGATTTTGAGAGGACATTTTCGTGCGAGTGGCCAAGTTTGCGTCGATCCGGATCATCTTGAGGCATCGTAGCGCAGTACAAGCTCGTGCTCCACCAGACGGACGTCAAGACGGCGCTCCTCAACGTCAAGACAGATGCGTTCTTGACGCAGGTGAAGCGACCGATGGTGAAGACGACGACTACCGTGATGTGAACCAAAGCGACCAAGACATAAACGAGCAGCCCCCGAGCCAGGAGTGACACATTAGCAATCAGCGAAACCAGCAACGGCGTGCGAAAGGACATCAAAGCCAAGCCTGACGAAAGAGCGTCCGCAACGGAAGCAACAGTACACACCAGAGCCACAACGACCACAGCGACCACAGCAACCGCAACCAGTTGGCGAGCACCCGCCGGCATCCAAGCGCTATGGCCTGCCTCGCGTGCAATGACATGGATATGCTCGCGGTACAAGCCGCCGCATGATTTGTGTGGACACAGGCAAAGTCATTGGAGAAGAATGAAGGTCTTCGCGTATGTTGCTCATGCCAGCTATGCCACAACAAAGCGTGAGAGCTCGTACTGTAGAGAAGTGGCTCGGAAACGCAGCCAAAAGGCTATCTGTTAGGTTGTAACGAGCACTGGGCGAGAAAACGAAGCTTGAAGAACGTTGAAGAAGTCTAAACTGCGAAGTAAAGACGACTTGTGTAGGAGAAGGAATATTTGGAAGTGATTCATTTATCGTAGCTTATTCTGCCTACTACATGATTTATATGTAAACCACATATAAATCATGTCAAGCGTCTCATCACCCTACGCGTCTAATCATTTGGTAAATACTACCCGCAATTACGCGTGATCGGATTGGACAGGTTTTAAGCTAACCGGTAACCGATACAAAGTATCGTAACCGGTAACCTCCAATACTATCTGCAGCAAGTGAGTGGAAAGGTGAAAGAGATCGTCGAGGGTCTTATCAAGCAATACAAGGCGCCGCGTTGCGGCAAACGTTTTCCTGCAGAAGTACGGCGTTGATTTTGAGAGGACATTTTCGTGCGAGTGGCCAAGTTTGCGTCGATCCGGATCATCTTGAGGCATCGTAGCGCAGTACAAGCTCGTGCTCCACCAGACGGACGTCAAGACGGCGCTCCTCAACGTCAAGACAGATGCGTTCTTGACGCAGGTGAAGCGACCGATGGTGAAGACGACGACTACCGTGATGTGAACCAAAGCGACCAAGACATAAACGAGCAGCCCCCGAGCCAGGAGTGACACATTAGCAATCAGCGAAACCAGCAACGGCGTGCGAAAGGACATCAAAGCCAAGCCTGACGAAAGAGCGTCCGCAACGGAAGCAACAGTACACACCAGAGCCACAACGACCACAGCGACCACAGCAACCGCAACCAGTTGGCGAGCACCCGCCGGCATCCAAGCGCTATGGCCTGCCTCGCGTGCAATGACATGGATATGCTCGCGGTACAAGCCGCCGCATGATTTGTGTGGACACAGGCAAAGTCATTGGAGAAGAATGAAGGTCTTCGCGTATGTTGCTCATGCCAGCTATGCCACAACAAAGCGTGAGAGCTCGTACTGTAGAGAAGTGGCTCGGAAACGCAGCCAAAAGGCTATCTGTTAGGTTGTAACGAGCACTGGGCGAGAAAACGAAGCTTGAAGAACGTTGAAGAAGTCTAAACTGCGAAGTAAAGACGACTTGTGTAGGAGAAGGAATATTTGGAAGTGATTCATTTATCGTAGCTTATTCTGCCTACTACATGATTTATATGTAAACCACATATAAATCATGTCAAGCGTCTCATCACCCTACGCGTCTAATCATTTGGTAAATACTACCCGCAATTACGCGTGATCGGATTGGACAGGTTTTAAGCTAACCGGTAACCGATACAAAGTATCGTAACCGGTAACCTCCAATACTATCTGCAGCAAGTGAGTGGAAAGGTGAAAGAGATCGTCGAGGGTCTTATCAAGCAATACAAGGCGCCGCGTTGCGGCAAACGTTTTCCTGCAGAAGTACGGCGTTGATTTTGAGAGGACATTTTCGTGCGAGTGGCCAAGTTTGCGTCGATCCGGATCATCTTGAGGCATCGTAGCGCAGTACAAGCTCGTGCTCCACCAGACGGACGTCAAGACGGCGCTCCTCAACGTCAAGACAGATGCGTTCTTGACGCAGGTGAAGCGACCGATGGTGAAGACGACGACTACCGTGATGTGAACCAAAGCGACCAAGACATAAACGAGCAGCCCCCGAGCCAGGAGTGACACATTAGCAATCAGCGAAACCAGCAACGGCGTGCGAAAGGACATCAAAGCCAAGCCTGACGAAAGAGCGTCCGCAACGGAAGCAACAGTACACACCAGAGCCACAACGACCACAGCGACCACAGCAACCGCAACCAGTTGGCGAGCACCCGCCGGCATCCAAGCGCTATGGCCTGCCTCGCGTGCAATGACATGGATATGCTCGCGGTACAAGCCGCCGCATGATTTGTGTGGACACAGGCAAAGTCATTGGAGAAGAATGAAGGTCTTCGCGTATGTTGCTCATGCCAGCTATGCCACAACAAAGCGTGAGAGCTCGTACTGTAGAGAAGTGGCTCGGAAACGCAGCCAAAAGGCTATCTGTTAGGTTGTAACGAGCACTGGGCGAGAAAACGAAGCTTGAAGAACGTTGAAGAAGTCTAAACTGCGAAGTAAAGACGACTTGTGTAGGAGAAGGAATATTTGGAAGTGATTCATTTATCGTAGCTTATTCTGCCTACTACATGATTTATATGTAAACCACATATAAATCATGTCAAGCGTCTCATCACCCTACGCGTCTAATCATTTGGTAAATACTACCCGCAATTACGCGTGATCGGATTGGACAGGTTTTAAGCTAACCGGTAACCGATACAAAGTATCGTAACCGGTAACCTCCAATACTATCTGCAGCAAGTGAGTGGAAAGGTGAAAGAGATCGTCGAGGGTCTTATCAAGCAATACAAGGCGCCGCGTTGCGGCAAACGTTTTCCTGCAGAAGTACGGCGTTGATTTTGAGAGGACATTTTCGTGCGAGTGGCCAAGTTTGCGTCGATCCGGATCATCTTGAGGCATCGTAGCGCAGTACAAGCTCGTGCTCCACCAGACGGACGTCAAGACGGCGCTCCTCAACGTCAAGACAGATGCGTTCTTGACGCAGGTGAAGCGACCGATGGTGAAGACGACGACTACCGTGATGTGAACCAAAGCGACCAAGACATAAACGAGCAGCCCCCGAGCCAGGAGTGACACATTAGCAATCAGCGAAACCAGCAACGGCGTGCGAAAGGACATCAAAGCCAAGCCTGACGAAAGAGCGTCCGCAACGGAAGCAACAGTACACACCAGAGCCACAACGACCACAGCGACCACAGCAACCGCAACCAGTTGGCGAGCACCCGCCGGCATCCAAGCGCTATGGCCTGCCTCGCGTGCAATGACATGGATATGCTCGCGGTACAAGCCGCCGCATGATTTGTGTGGACACAGGCAAAGTCATTGGAGAAGAATGAAGGTCTTCGCGTATGTTGCTCATGCCAGCTATGCCACAACAAAGCGTGAGAGCTCGTACTGTAGAGAAGTGGCTCGGAAACGCAGCCAAAAGGCTATCTGTTAGGTTGTAACGAGCACTGGGCGAGAAAACGAAGCTTGAAGAACGTTGAAGAAGTCTAAACTGCGAAGTAAAGACGACTTGTGTAGGAGAAGGAATATTTGGAAGTGATTCATTTATCGTAGCTTATTCTGCCTACTACATGATTTATATGTAAACCACATATAAATCATGTCAAGCGTCTCATCACCCTACGCGTCTAATCATTTGGTAAATACTACCCGCAATTACGCGTGATCGGATTGGACAGGTTTTAAGCTAACCGGTAACCGATACAAAGTATCGTAACCGGTAACCTCCAATACTATCTGCAGCAAGTGAGTGGAAAGGTGAAAGAGATCGTCGAGGGTCTTATCAAGCAATACAAGGCGCCGCGTTGCGGCAAACGTTTTCCTGCAGAAGTACGGCGTTGATTTTGAGAGGACATTTTCGTGCGAGTGGCCAAGTTTGCGTCGATCCGGATCATCTTGAGGCATCGTAGC